>CM077676.1:476042142-477242142 GCA_039707655.1 Elymus sibiricus | reverse complement strand
TAAACAGTGCGTGCATGCGTGGTATCCCTTGTTTGTCTATCCTGAAAGGTTACTAAGAGCAGGCCAATCATTGATGGTTACAAACAGCAATGCTCGTAGGTCAAATTCCTGCTGTTTGTGCTCATCCCACACACGTACACCTTTTATGTCCCACAGCTGTAAAAGTTTTTCAACTAATGGCCTTATGTACACATCAATGTCGTTGCCGGGTTGCTTGGGGCCTTGGATGAGCACTGGCATCATAATGAACTTCCGCTTCATGCACAACCAAGGAGGAAGGTTATAGATACATAGAGTCACAGGCCAGGTGCTATGATTGCTGCTCTGCTCCCCAAAAGGATTAATGCCATCTGCACTTAAACCAAACCATACGTTCCTTGCGTCATCTGCAAACCCGCCACTTTCTCTCGATTTTTCTCCACTGCGACCCGTCAGCGGGTACTCTCAACTTCCCGTCTTTCTTACGGTCTTCTTTGTGCCATCGCATCAACTTGGCATGCTCTTTGTTTTGGAACAAACGTTTCAACCGTGGTATTATAGGAGCATACCACATCACCTTGGCAGGAATCCTCTTCCTGGGGCGCTCGCCCTCAACATCATCACCAGGGTCATCGCGGCTGATCTTATAGCGCAATGCACCGCATACCGGGCATGCATTCAGATTCTCGTACTCCTCACCGCCGTAGAGGATGTAGTCATTAGGGCATGCATGTATCTTCTGCACCTCTAATCCTAGAGGGCAGACAGCCTTCTTTGCTTCGTACGTATTGTCGGGCAATTCGTTGTCCTTTGGAAGCATCTTCTTTAACATTTTCAGCAACTTTTCAAATCCCTTGTCAGCTACACCATTCTCTGCCTTCCATTGCAGCAATTCCAGTGTGGTACCCAGCTTTTTCTTGTCATCTTCGCAATTTGGGTACAACAATTTTTTGTGATCCTCTAACATGCACTGCAACTTCAACTTCTCCTTTTCACTTTCGCAGTTTCTCTTTGCATCAGCAATGGCCCGACCAAGATCATCAGCGGGCTCATCTGATGCCTCTTCTTCAGCTTCTTCTTCTTCATTCTCTTCCCCCATTGTAGTACCATCGTATTCAGGGAACTCAGGATAGTTTTCATCATCCTCTTCTTCATTCTCTTCCATTAGAACCCCTCTTTCTCCGTGCTTGGTCCAACAGTTATAGCCGGACATGAAACCGGACGTAAACAGGTGGACGTGAATGATATTTGAGCTAGAGTAATTCCTATCATTCTTACAGACACCACATGGACAACACATAAAACCATTCCGCTTGTTTGCCTCAGCCGCACGCAGAAAACTATGCACGCCATTAATGAACTGGGGAGAGCATCGGTCATCGTACATCCATTGCCGACTCATCTTCATTACACAACACCGAAAAGACCAAATTAATACAAGTTCATACATAAAGTTCATACATACTTATTCTCATAAAACAACATAAAACTATCTAGCTAAAGCATTTAAATGCAACAACAAATGCGATCAAAATCGCAACTAAGGTAATAATTGATCCAACAACATAATGATACCAAGCCTCTTTATTAACGGCATATTTTCTAATCTTTCTAATCTTCAACCGCATTGCATCCATCTTGATCTTGTGATCATCGACTACATCGGCAACATACAACTCCAATTTCATCTTCTCTTCTTCAATTCTTTTCAATTTTTCTTTCAAATACTTGTTTTCTTTTTCAACTAAATTTAACTTCTCGACAAGAGGGTCGGTTGAAATTTCCGGTTCACATACCTCCTAGATAAAAATATCTATGTCAACTTGATGGGCATAATTGTCATAAACATGAAATGCAACCAATAGTTATAAAAGAGAATATACCACATCCGAATCATAAACCGGACGAGGGCCGACGGGGACGGATATCAAAGTCATGGCACTATGTATAACAAACAATCATACAAGTAAGAAAATAATACAAGTAACTATCTAAATCATACAAATAAGATTTTTTTATATAAAAAGGATAAGAACAAGAGGCTCACCAAGGTGGTGCCGGCGACGGGACGGTGCGGGCGATCGACGGTGGTTACGACGGGGACGGGAAGGCACTAAGTAAACCACACCTACACATATGCAAACTAAGAAGTTAATTTGAGCACAAATTGCATATAAATCAAATAAACTCCCTCATAATTACTCCCAAACTAAAACCCACAAATCACTATACTTAATTATAGAGCATTGCACGAGCTAATCTAGCAATGAGAGATGAAAGGACAAAGTTGCTAACCTCTGTGAACACTTGGATAGATGGGGTGCCTTCAAATCTTGACAAATCTTTGGCAAAAATGGAGGATGAGCTCGAGCAAGGGGAAGAACAGAGGAGAGAAAGGGGAAAACAGAGAGAATGGGCTCGGGCTGGAAGAAGAAGGGTTTATATTGGGAAGTCTTTAGTCCCGGTTGGTTATACAAACCGGGACTAAAGGTACACCTCTAGTCCCGGTTTGTGATACAAACCGGGACTAAAGGGGCTCGTGGGGCCCCAGCCTGACACCAGCCTGCCACCACCCCTTTAGTCACGGTTTGTATCACAAACCGGGACTATAGGTGGTACCTATAGTCCCGGTTTCTGATACAAACCGGGACTAAAGGGGCTCGTGGGGGCCCCAGCCTGACACCAGCCTGCCACCACCCCTTTAGTCCCGGTTTGTATCACAAACTGGGACTATAGGTAGAAAATGAACCGGGACTAATGATGCCCGTGCCCCAGACCGCTCCTAGCCGTTGGAACCGGGACTAATGGTCACATTAGTCACATTAGTCCCGGGCCGTAATCAAACTGGGACTAAAGGGTTGGACGAAAGGTCTGTTTTCTACTAGTGGGAGGTGGTACGTCGTCGTGTCAGGGAGGAGGACGAGCACGTCCGTCGCTACATGGTTGCGTTGGACGTCAGGTTCTCCAATACCTGGCAGGTTCTTCAGGGATCTCACCCGAGCTATGATCCTGTGATGGTTCCTTCTCTTTGGGTGTCCACCGCCCGCGCCTCAGGAACCGCGAGTCAACTGGATTATTCGATAGTATTCGATCTGTATTAGCTAGTGATGTTATATGATAATATTCGAGATGTATTAGTGATAATACTCGAGATGTATTCGAGATTATATTCGATAATATTCGATGATGCATTAGTGATAATATTCGAGATGTATTCGAGATAATATTCGAGATGTATTAGTGATAATATTCGAGATGTATTCGTGATAATATTCGAGATGTATTCAAGATGTATTCAAGATTATATTCGATAATATTCGATGATGCATTAACTGGATTATTCGAGATGTATTAGTGATATTATTCGAGATGCATTCTAATTTGAATACTAAATTGTTTTATCTTTCTTCTGGGGCCAGGTGGCTACAAGACTAGCCGGCCTAAGTGGGATGAATCTGAGGAAAAGATGATTGCTGCAGGGGTCACTCCAGGAACATTGGGTTGGCCCGACAGGTGCAGGACTTGGTTTTATGCGCATGGGGGAAAGTTGGACCCAAAGACAGGGGAGATTATGGTGCAGGCAAGTCTTAAAGAAGCCTCGGACAATTTACTTGCTGCAATAGAAGCGGCTCGAACGGGGGTGTTCCAGCCCGAGAGAGAGCACGACGAGCTTACACGCGCCCTCGGGAATCCTGAACACCCGGGACGAACACGAGGCAAAGACGTTGTTCCGTGGGTTGAGGGGTTTGCGGACTGGAACGTCGGTTACAGAAGCCGTGCGAGAAAGAAGAAGCAGGAGGAAGACAAGAAGAAGCAGGATGCAGACCGGCTTCGACAGCTAGAAGCAAAGCACGCGGAGTTCGAACGCGCTTTCATGCGGCAACAGGAGCATATCGACACACTTAGCCTGGAAAGGGCGTCTCAGCGGCAGCAGCAAGCAGATCCAGCATTAGATAGCACCGTCCCATCTATGCCGAAAAGCAGCGTGGGTCCCACGGGGGTCCCGGCCGATGATGCACTACTGGCTCGCAACCCCGTGGATGATATCCAAGAGACGACAAGTTGTGAGCTACACCTTCCACTGAAGAACATATCCATGAATGTGGCGGATGGCTATGCTTTACCAAATCCCCCTGAAGCAGCCATCCACGGCAATCCGATTCCACCTGGCTATGCTCGTGTCGGGGTGGATGTTGTTCTGTCGGCATATGACTCACTACAGCTTGACTTTCCTGGAGGTCAAGGGGAGCAAACACTGGGAGAAGCCAAACGTGGTATCATTGTATGGAGGAAGGATTGCATCGTCTTTCCAAACTCGACGCCAAGGGCACCGACTCCTCCTGCAAGTCCGCCGACTCCTCCTCCAAGTCCGCCGCGTCAGCCGACTCCTCCTCCAAGTCTGCCGCGTCAGCCGACTCCTCCTCCAAATCCGCCGCGTCAGCCGACTCCAGCCCACCCCGAGATGGAGCCCAGCGCGAGTTCGCAATATCGAACTCTGCAGCGTCAGCGGACTCCCAAGCGGAAGAGAGCACCAAACAAGAAACCCGAGCCTCCTGCCAAAAAGAAGTTAGCTTACGAGATGACTGAGGAGGAAAACAAACGGGTCGTGGATGCCCAAGTGAAGGCCCATTTTGCACCGAAACCGCCCCCGCCGCCGAAGGAGAAAATACCTGAGAAAGTCATGCAACACTTTGTGGATCTTGCTAAACCGGCTATGGAGAAAAGTGATTCAGACTATGAGCGCTCTATTAAGAAGTCATATCATGCACAAAAAGATAAGGAGTCGAGCCTTACAACAGGTAGTAATAAAAGCGGGAAAACTGTTCCCCAGCTGGGAGAACAGACAGTGCAATCAATCCCCCCGCTCAAGGTGAGTACCACCGATAAGCCGGTAATAACCGACGCTGCTAGATAGATGGCTAGAGAGGCCGGTGTCACTGTTGAACAACTCCTAGGCATCGAGGATCTTCCCACGAATATTGATGAGAAGGATCTAGCATGGAAATACGTCCACGGGAACCCTCTGGTCAGGCCTGAGGAGGTCGAGCTTCTACCAACGCAGATGCGCAGATTGCATGACTGGTACCTGAGAGAAGTAAAGGCCGGGCGAGAGAGCCTCATGGTGAAAGTCAAGGCAGAGCATTACTACCATGGAAAAGATGTGTGGATTGAATTGCCAGAACTTTTTCAGTTATACAATCAAGATGCACTGGACAAATCTCTCGTCAGTTGCTATTGTCTGTAAGTGATTTCTTTCTGTAATTTAAGTCTCTAGCTCAGCTCGTTCATTGCCTGTAATTATCCTCACTATATTCTTTTGTGTGGTATTATGCAGATTGAAGATTTCTGAAATGAAAAGAGATGGAGTCTATGGCATTGGGTTCATTGACCCAAATACCATTTATGAACAAGTGTTAAAAAAAAGAACCCAAAGACACAGAGGCCAACTTGCTAATGTTTTTGAAGAAACTAAATGCCAGACCAGAGATAGTATTTCCTTACAACTTCAAGTGAGTGTTACTGTCTTGTACTACAAATTCTATTTTGCTTACTCGATGTTAAGTGTAGTTGATGAGTTATGCATGCCCGCTTATACAAACGTGTGCGCAGTTTCCACTGGATCCTACTAATCATTAGAGTTGACGAGGGAAAAGTTGAAGTACTGGACTCACTAACTAGAGACCCTAAAGAATACTACGACCTGAAGTTGATGCTCGACGGGTAATTTCAATCATTATCGCACTATGTCGGCCTCTTTAGTTCATTTCCTGATATCAAGTAACTAATAACTCCTTTATTCATTTTCTTTGTCGGGCAGGGTTTGGAAAACGTTCATCAAAGAGGTTGTCGGTCAATGGAAACCAAGCCTGAAATGATGGCGACCAAGGGTAATTAAGTAGTACTAGCTAGCTAGCTACGTCCGCGCATCTCTTTAATTCTAGTTTCAATACCATTATCATGCTTGATTATTATCTGATTGAATTCTATTCTCATAAAGTGCTTGAGGCAGGCACCGGAGAATAATTTATGTGCATACTACATTTGCGAGAACATTCGCATTATGATCAATGAAAGGAGCAGAGATGCAAGAAATCTTTGGGTACGTAAATACTATTCACAATTCTTTTTATCATTATCTAATATATACACACACAACTAATATATTCATATTGATCTCCTTCTTTAAAGATGAAAGAGATGCAGGATCAGCTCCTACCAACGGACCGCATACGAGCACTTCAAGAGGAAATGGCGGGATTTTTGCTTAAGCAGGTCATATCTCCCGATGGAGAATACCATTTCACATAATGCCTGCATGTAATGATCTGCAAGTTGTAGGAGAAACTGTATATACCAAATTGTATATATATGTGTGTATGCATGGTCGTACGAGAAATTCTTTGATATATGATTGGTTCTACGAGAAATTCTATTATATATGCATAACGTGTACAGTACGTAGTACCGTAAAATATGTTTGAAATGAAAAAGAATTAAATGGAAAACACAAAATGAAAAGAAAAAATAAACAATAAACCCTAAACCCCTAAACCCCTAAACCTTTAGTCCTGGTTGGTGTCACCAACCGGGACTAAAGGTCCCCAGCCCCAGCGCACGAGCGTGGTCACGTGGAGGGCCTTTAGTCCCGGTTTGTGACCAACCGGGACTAAAGGTGGGGGGCCTTTAGTCCCGATTGGGCTGTCCCGGTTGGAAAACCGGGACTACAGGCCCTTCCCAACCGGGACTAAAGACCCGTTTTCTACTAGTGTCATACCCCCGAAATGGTTTTAAGTAGCCCGATATTCTACAATTTAATTTATTAACAGTTGTCAACAGAGCTGCTTGACATGAAAGGTTAACATGTTGAGTCAACATTCCCAGTTAATGGGTGTTACTTCTCGAGTCAATCCCCAAGTCAACCATGCACACACCAACACATTAATATTAGAGCGTCCATGGTATCAAGAAGACTACAGCCCAGCCACACAACAAGAATATTAAAATGATCACTCCTAGCCAAGGAATATTAGCAAACCAACCACCCGAACTAAAGCAGATACAGTAGGTAACACACCAAAAAAAAGCGTGCATATAGCCCTCAAAGCTTCAATTACTAGTGTGCGTGCATCATACATCAAAAGATTCAGATTAAAACCTAGTGCCTGTATGCCCATGAAGGCACATGCTTTTATATATTGGAGCCAGGGCCGGTCCTGACACGTCAGGGGCCCTGGTGCAAGCTCACATAGTGGGGCCTCTGTACATAAAAAAATTTAGAAGCAATTGCTTATATTTCAGCAGTTAAGTAAAACACTTTCTTCTAACATTTTTTGATGCAAAGTCATTAATAATACTATCAACATTAATCTGGTCCAGTAGATCCTTCTCAATGCATATTGTAGCTAAACCGTTCAATCTCTCTTGCGACATTGTTGACCTCAAGTAATTTTTTAACAATTTTAATTTTGAAAAACTACGTTCGGCAGAAGCTACAGTCACAGGTATAGTAAATAAAATTCGATAAGCAATAGAGATGTTTGGAAAACAATCTATATTCATAACAAATTCAAATATCTTAATTGCACACATGGGCTCATCTGGCAAGGTCATTTGTAACATTCTTAATTCAGAGTAAAAATCATCCAAGTCAACATCAGATAAACCATTATGAGAGTAAGTTTCAGAAAACTTGGTGCAACAATTTCGGAGCTCAACTTCATCCAATGACTTCAAGTTCGATGAGCTAAGCAAAAAGCCAAAAATGCTTTTGAAAACTGTAAGTTCATCAAATCTATTTTTCAACGAAGTATTTGCCTTGTCCACCATAACAAAAAAGAAATTCACTTCAAAAGCTTTCTCCGCAGCTAGAATTTGTTCATTATTATCAACATCATCACTTTCATCAAATTGTTTCTTTCTAGTAACACGTTGTTTTATTGGAAATGATGGTTCTATGTTCATATCAGTTGCAAGTCCTTTGGCAATATTCAAACTAGATGCAAACCCTTCAGTTCTATACTTATCAAAATATTTCATCATGCCCTCAATTAGTTGCAAGGTTGAGTCAATGCACATGGATGGGGATTGCAACTTTTGGCTCACCAAATTTACGGAAAATAAGATATCATGCCAAATTACCATACTGAGTAAAAACTCAAAAGTACCAACCACCTCATATAAATTTTTCGCATCGCTCCTTGTCTTGGGATCATCACCGGATTTAGATAGTTCAAACAAAGCTGACCTTAGTTGAGGAGCTTGATATCTAATAGCCTGGACACTTTTAATTCTACTCTCCCACCGAGTATTAGACAAAGATTTAAGAGTGAATTTTGGAACATGGTCAAGCAGAACTTTCCATCTTTTTGTCGAACTTGAAAATAAAGTATATATTCGTTGCACAATTCCAAAAAATGTAATAGCTTTACCACACGAATTTGCCATGTCACAAAGGGTAAGATTAAGGCTATGACAAGCGCATGGCATATATAAAGCTCTTGGATTTATATCAAGTAATCGTTTTTGTACCCCATGGCGATTCCCTTTCATGTTAGAGCCATTATCGTAACCTTGTCCCCTCACATCATCAATATCAAGACCAAATGACTCCAATGCATCAAGCAATTCCTTAGAAAGGCCCAAACCAGATGTGTCATCTACCTTCAAGAAGCCTAGAAAGAACTCTTCTATTTTTATGTTTTTATTTGACATATTAACACATCGAATAAGTAGAGACATTTGTTCTTCATGACTTACATCTGGAGTACAATCAAGGATTACGGAGAAATACTTGGCCTCTTTAATAATCTTTATAAGAGAACTTATAACACTACATGCTAAAAGAGAGATCAACTCATTTTGAATTTTATGACTAAGGTAATGATAGTGAATTTCATTATTTTCAATGTGTCTAAGATGATCTTGCATTACGAAGTCAAATTCAGCGACCATCTCAACGCATGCTAAGAAATTACCATTGTCCTTGTCGTAAAGCTTCTCACTAGATCCTCGAAAAGCCAAATTGCGTTTTCCGAGAAATTTTACGATTGCAATTATTCTGCGCAGAACTTCTTTCAAACGTTCTTTCTCCTTTGCAATTTGCTGCTGCAGATCTTTGTCAATCGTTTGATTAGTTCTTAGTCTAATTCTCAACTCATTCCAAGTGTGCATATTATTAATATGCTCAGCACTATTTTCATGTTCTTTCAGCCTCACACTAAGGTGTCTCCAATCTTTCATCCCCTCAGTTGCTAATGCACCCTTGTAATTATTAGACTTGAAAAGCTTACAGCAAAAGCAAAATACCTTTTCAACTTGCTTAGAATATACTAGCCATTTTCTATCATGAACTTCTCCATTACTTAATTTTCGGGAATAATAAGAATAAGAAAAATGCCTAGAAGAATCATCTGAACGAAAGACAAGGTTTTCTTCTCTGATAGGTCCCTTTTCCACTAAAATATCCCTTGCTTTATCATCTAAACGATCCCAATTTGCTGGATCATAAATATTTGAAGCAAAAGGCTGTTGTTCTGGCACAGGATCACTCATGTTATTATCATTCACAGCATTACTACCCTCGTCTAAATTGTCAGGTTCACTTGCAGCATTATTACCCTCGCCTAAATTTTCTTGACCACTAACATTGCTATCATCCTCATCTAAATTTTCATCTGGTTGTTTTTCAACAATTGTTATAGCTAGTTCACGAGAAGTACTAGAAGAACTTGCACTTGGCTTCAAAAATTTGTGAATAGATCCCTTTTGCGGTTCTAATTTTTCATCTGCTAGCTTTCTCTTGAGTCGCTTTTCATGCCCAGACAAATGTTTTCTAGATGACATCTGAGCACCAAAATATAGCACAGGAACAGTACATAAACTAAGGGATAAAACTGAAACAAAAGCACCTGGAGGATTATGGCTGGGTTGATTGGTTGCTTGTTGCCCCCACCAGATTGAGATGAATCCAAATCCACCACAACCATGCACCAACGCAACAATCAGGGCTGGCAACAATCTCTTTCCGTTGGAAGCCTTCTTTACCTCCCTTTTCTCTCTCAAGCCACTGGGGAATGGGGATCAGGGGAGGACCAGGGAGATTCAGATCGAGCAGAATCGGATGGGGAGAAACGAGTAATCCTAGAATATATAGAGGGGGATTTTACTGACCGTTGCAAATTGAGGAGGGGACTGTTGGAAATCAGCGCCGTAATCTTCTCCTCCATTAATTCCGGCCAATCCCCTAGAAGTCTCAACGGCAGGGCGGGGGCGGCGCGCCATGGTCGCCTGATTGGATGAAGAAAAGGAAAAGGCAACGAGGAGAAGAAGACGAGGAGGCGACCCAGCGTGCGCTCCGTTCGGTTGAAGATTTTTTTTTCAGCGAACGCTGCGCTCGCTGCCTCGCTTGATGCACCTGGCTCGGTCGCACCCATAGGCCTAGGCCTATATGCATACCTGGGTCGGGGCCCCTATCAATTGGGGGCCCTGTGCGGCTGCACCGCCTGCACATGCTCAGGGCCGGCGCTGATTGGAGCATATATAGCAGCTGTTCTTGCCTACTGCAATTTAACTGAGACGCAAATAATGCCGGCCAATCTACCTCCATAGGCACGGCCCACATGGACAGGCCGCTCCGAAATTGCTCCTCCTCTACTGTTCCAGTTTCGACATTGATCCTGTGCACGCACTCAAACTCGTCCACGATGAGCAATGTGCCGCTTCTCTCACCTGACCACATGTATCTATAATATATCAAGGACGGATATAAGAGATCACAAGAGCCTAAATGATCCTATCATTTCAGAAGGTTTTGCTTGCTTAGTTGATTAGTGTTTCAAAATAGCTATATCTAATCCACGTCAACATCAACAATGTCGTAGATGTTGGCTTGGATATTCCAGACATTTATTTCAGTTTGTATTGGAAGCATCCAATAAATTCCAACTGACCATATGTATTCCAAGAACACTTATTTCCAATGTCGTAGATCACAAGAACACTTATTTCCATCCTAAATTACTTGGTTGTAAACTTGTAATTACATAATAATTGCTGCATTCCAATAAATTCTGTTATGTGGCTAAACAAATCTATCTACGTCACACATATAGATAAGAAATCTTCCTCTGATTCCATTGTGTTTGTGTTGTTTACATTTCAGCAACTAGTATCAGTCATAACATCAAGGACGGATTAGAGACCACTAGAGCTTTTCAGAAGGTTTTACTTGCTTGGTTGATTAGTGTTTTGTGTGGAAAAAGCTCTGGGCTGTGTATAATGGGTATTTCTAATCCCCGTGAACATCGACAATGTCGTAGATGTTGTCTTTGATATTCCAGGCACCTATTTCAGTTGGAATTAGAAGCATCATGGGTTTCAAACTAATATCAAGAAATTCACGGTCTAAATGCACATGTTTTAGTATGTAAGTACTACTAGACTTGTATGAATTAGTCATACTTTCAAAATATGTTCCTTTGTGTGTGCTAGCTGTACTTGTTTATGGGACTTCTTTCCATCTTACATTACTTGGGTGTAATTACATAATAATTGCTGTATTCCAAGAAACCCTGTTATGTGAATAGTATTGGGTAAACAAATAAGCTATCTACATCACACATACAGATAGGAAATCGTCCTCTGATTCGATCGTGTATGTGTTGTTTACATTAATTCTTCAACAACTAGTATCATTGATTGCTTCTCACGTTCCCCTAAAAATTTATCAAAGCTGGACCATATGTATAGCAGAGCAGAGAGAGAAGCCAAGCCAAGAAGAAGGATAGGCCGTCGACGAATGCAGGACACGGCGTAGTCCTCTCTCCATTGCCATCCGATGCCGCGGTTGCCGGAGCCGCCGCCTCATATCCGCTGGTCCGCGTCCTTCTCTTCCCCGTTCATCGATGGAAGATCTGGCCGTCACGCCGGAACCATCGTCCGACACTCGCCATCCGGATGGACCACGCTGCGCGACGACACCGACGACATCCTCGCCGGCCGGTACCTGCACGAGGGCGAGCGGATTGTGACCGGTGGAGAGATGGTGATCGACGACTATGTCATCGTCGTTGGCCTACGGTCTTCGCCGCCTCAACGGCGTCGATTAACACTTGCTCCCGGTGATCTGATCGATCTCACGTCCGAACCCATCGGGATCCCGATTCGGCTGCCTTGCTTCGGCTCATGATATCGAGGAGGATCGTTTGGATGGAGAGGTCGAGCCGGATGATGGGGGTCGTGCTGCCATGGAGTCTGTGGCGGCCATCCTTGAACCTGAAACGGAGTCAGAGGACGGCTCGTGGACCTTGGTGCGCAACAGGAAGGTGAAGACGGATGAGCAGCTCGCGGAGCTAATTCTGGGAGGATATCGGGTACCCGACGGCGGCGTCCCGTGCCAAGCTGCGTCGCGCCGGTAGCACGGCCGAAACGTCCGCCGAGGCAGGTGGTGGGACTACGCCGACCTCCAGCTCCGTCGTTCTCTCGCCGTCCGAGCCTCCGGCGGCGGTCACCACTCACCAAGTCCAAACAGAAACAGTGCGGCGTCAAAATTCGTCCTTGGAGAGGGCCTCTTCCGCGAAGGGTCACACCGCCGGTCGCCCTCGCTGCTTTCGTGCCGGAAACGGTGCCGCCGGCAGTTTCGGCTGCGCATGCAAATCAAGGCGTACATGCAGTCAATTGCGCTGAGCCCGTTGTGCATCAATCGCCGGCAGTTTCGGCTGCGCATGTTCAAAAGGGAGCAGAATTGGTGGATCATTTACCTACAGCTGGGCCCATTGTGCATGACAATCCTGGACGTCTGTTGCGGCAGCCAGATTTCAGCCATCGAACGGGTGTAGTGCGATGCTGGGTGGGCTCGGTGTACCCTAAGCCTTCGCGCCGGTCTCCTCTGCGTCGTTCGTACGCCGCCGTCCTGCATTCGTCGACGGCCATGACTGCACCAACGCTTCCCGCGCCCGCGGCTCCTACCTCCACCAACCTGCAAGGCGTCCAGCCGTCGTCGGCGACCACGCCCTTTCCTGCCCTTGGGCCGAGCGCCGGACCGATGGTGTTTGGTGTTGCTGCGCATCTAAGAGCAACTCCAACCGGGCGACCCAACCGGACGCGCGCTTTGTCTGCTTTTTCCCGTTTGGGTCGCCCCAGCGGACGGCCATGTCCAGTTTCGCGTTTGGGTCGGCGCTTGCGCCCAACGCTGGCCCGACCCATTTTTTTGTGCACGCGCGAAAAATGAGAAAACGGAAATATTTTGAAACTAAAACGTTAATTAAACGTAATGCCGGCGAGATTCCACATTATAGTAATTAAAACATTAATAAAAAACAGAAAACGAGGCACGCGCTGCCCTAGGCGTCCTCGTCATCAGCGCCGGTGCCGGTGAGGTCGACGAGCGTCGGCGCCGGGACAGCCCAGGGGAACGCCGTCTCCCAGGCTTTGGCGACGTCCCCCGCCGCCGGCTGGACGGCCGCCGGTTGGGCTGCCCCACCGCGGGCACGGCGCTCCTCCTCCTTAGCCTTGCGCTGCTCCTCCTCCGCCTCGCGCTCCCACTGCATCTGGCGCTCGCCGTCGGCGCGCTTCTCCGCCAGCCAGCGCGTCCGCCACTGTTCAAGGTAGAGCTGCTCCTGCGCCGGCGCCGCCTCAAGCCAGATGGGGGGCGCGCTGACCCACTCGCGCACCACTCGCTCCCAGGTGAACCACTAGGTCGCCGGCAAACGGGGCGGCGCCGGCTCGGCCTTGACAGGGGACGGCGGCATCAGCGGCGGCAGGACGCAGTCGCCGGAAGCGGAGAGCGCGATGGCCTCCTCCAGTCGTGCCTGGTACGCCGCCTCCTCCTCCTCAGCCTTGCGCCACTCGTCCTCTACGATGTTCTGCATGGCGGCCACCAGCGCCGCCTGGTAGGTGGCCTCTTCCTCCCGGTCCTCCTCGCGCACGACGGGGGGCGGCGGGGTGCCCGCACGAACGTGCTGGACGCCGCACCGGCGCTGCTCCTCGTGCTCGAGGACGAACCAAACCTCCCAATCGGGAGAGTCTGGCGTGTAGGCCGGGTTGAGGCGCTACTCCGGCGTCAGCAACAACCGCCGGCGCCGCACCTCCCCCGCGTGCGCCCGTGGCGTCCGCGGAACCGCCGGTACCGGGATCTGCTCTGGATCCAAATGCCAGTCTTGTGGCAGCGACACGTCGGGGTACGGGAGGGGGATGCAGTTCTCCTAGTGCCACCTCGCCTGGTGCACTGGGACGTTAAGCCGCTGCCTCGCCGAGCGGGCAGTCGCCGGCGGAGGCGGGGGGAGCGCGCGAGAAGAGCCGGCGGGGGCCTTGCCCTTGTTCTTGCCGGCGAAGAAGCCCATGGTGGCGCTAGGGTTGTCGCCGACGGGGGAGCAAGAAGGTGGCTAGATGGGGATGGGAGGCTGGAACTGGATGAGGCCGCCCCCCCCCCCCCCCCCCCGCACGCTTGGATTAAAAAAGGACGCCCACCGTTGCTGACGTGTGGGCCCGCGGTAGGTGGTCGCCATTAATAAAGACGCGGGCGGTAGTTGGCCGGCCGCCATGTGGAAACGCGGCGGACACCGAGGGGACGCGCGGCGCGTCCGCTTCGTGTCCGCGTCGACACATTTCAGGCCCAAATTTGGGCCTGAAATGGGTCGACATTTTGGGCCGACGTTTTTGTCCGCCGCGATCCAAACGGACATGAGCGGACGAAATGGGTCGCCCAGTTGGAGTTGCTCTAACTCCTAGTGCTGCTCTCGCCCAGATGTGGAGCGCCTCGGGTTCCCATGGAGGTCTGGCTGCGACGAGAAAATCGGCTATTTGCCACTTTCAATATTGGGCTTCACAAAATTGCCACTCTCAAGATTGGCTTCGCAAAAATGCCACCCAGCCCGTGTGCACTTTGATTACCATGCCATTTCTTTTTTTTTATTGCTTTTCTTTTTCTTTTCCCATTTCCTGGCACCTGAAGGGACCAAAATACCCCTGGATATTTCAACCTCATCTGATGCGTGTGTGGACTGGTCGGGTCGGATTGCTCTGAGGCGCTCGTCCTTGTCTTTGTCTCCACCACAGCCCGCCGCCGTAGCTCGCTGATGCCAGTGCGAGGCACCGCAGCTCGCCGCCCTAGCTCGCCCACGCCTGCGCGAGCAACCGCAGTTCGCCCCCGCCCGCCGTTGGTCACCCAAGCCTGCGCGTGCCGGTGGAGCTCGCTGTTGCCTCGCTTATGCCTGCTCGAGCCCTCATAGCTTGCCGCCGGTGCTCGTCCACGTCTGAGTGAGCCGACGCAACTCGCCCCCTCGCCTCGCTGATGCCTACGCGAGCCACCGCAGCTTGCCGCCCATGCCGCAAGCAACCGTAGCTCGCCCTCGCCTGCGCGCTGGCGCAGCTCGCCGCGCGACATGCTAGAGAGGTGCGGCAGCGACTTAGTGTCCTTGAACACCAGTGAACATGCAGGTAACGTGTAAGTCAGGTTTGATGCAATCCTTTACTTGTTCTTGGAGTGCAATTTGGAAATTACATTAAGAATAGCATGTCGCGTTTAGTTTCACGGCCTGGATCTACTGGGCGACAATACAAGAAATGAATGCCACAAATTTCAGTCTATAAGCTACTTGGTACTTGCGGCAACCATTCTACTGCACTCGTTCTTCTAGCGTCTCACAGTACAAGGGGAAAAGTAGTACATCCTCTCTCCTACGTAGAACAAATCATCAAGTTGTAGGAGCTAAATGAACCATGCAGAATAGAATTTGCATATTCTAAAATTTCCCTAGTATACTTCGACAAACTGTAAGTTGTCTCTGATGTGCAAGTTAACACAAGTAATGACATAACCAAAGGTACAGGTAGAAAAATACTGTGTAGAAGGATTGGATTCCACTCCGCCGCTGAGTTACCCAGCGATCGGGAGATCGGTAGCGCAGAGCGGCGATCGGCGGCACGCGACGTCTAGACGATCGGCGGCACGCGACGTCCAGACAATCGGTGGCGCACTTCCAACCAGACGGCAAGCAAGAGCATCCCCACAATGTGCAAGTAGAAGAGCCGATGGATCTTAACTTGTGTGCGGCGATCTCAGCGGGCGGCACGCGCTGAATGGCGTTGTTTCAAGTTGGATGCAAAACAAACTAGTACTTAGGTATTCTTGTCCCTTCAGGTGTCAGGAAATGGGAAATGAAAAAGAAAAGCATTGAAAAAGAGGAAATGGCATGGTAATCAAAGTGCACACGGGCTGGGTGGCAATTTTGCGAAACCAATCTTGAGAGTGGCAATTTTGAGAAGCCCAATATTGAAAGTGGCAAATAGCCGATTTTCTCGGCTGCGACTACGTCGGACGTTCCACCACTTGTCGGGGCTCCGCCAAATCGTTCAAAGAACAAGAGACATCGTCGTAAAGTTGCGGCAACTCTGGCTGTGGGGAACGCCGCCGTGACGGCAGTGGCTGACGTCCCGAGCGCATCTTCGCAGGCTCCTGCCCAGCTGATGGTATCCGCAAAGGTGGTTCCCTCCTTGGGTGTTGCTGGTGGCGTTGCCATTGGTGATACGTCTCAGGCAGCTCCCTCCCAGCATAAAGCAAAAACAGAGAAACTATGGTGTTCTAATTGCAGAGTTAATGATCACCTCTCTAAAAGCTGTACTGTTCAACACTTGTGTCATATCTGTAACAACTTCAATCATAGTCTGAAGGGCTGCCCAATATTGAAGCCTTCAGCAATGCCGACCGCTTTTATTAAGGTCTCCGATGGAGTTGTCCCTGCTAGTGCACTACTGCAGGAATGCCTAGCAGTGGCGGGCGCAAAAAAGCCATCAGTCATGGGCTAGGGGCCCAGGCAAGCCCGCCATTGACCTCCCGCCACTGCTAAAAGGCCACCACTTCGCCCGCCACTGCTAACTGGCATGAAGTAGCACCCGCCACTACTAATAGGGTGCACCAGACAAGTTTGCACCATAACATGGGCTACCACTGGCGAGCACTATGCTCTGCCCGCCACTGCTAGGAATTTTTGAATTAAAAAAAAATGCATGCACTGTACTGTGATGTACACAGTACTGTTCATGTAATATATATTGCTCACATGTACATACAAATAACATATAGGCTAGCATATATGCTGGAATCCAGCACACAAATTTACATACATCATCATCGATTTACAAATTTACATAGGCTTGCACACAGATCATCACTAAATCGACAAGAAAGAAAATAGGAAGAATGAAAAGGCTGAATAGGGTAGACGTTGCTCCTCCTAGTAGCCTTCTGCTCAACCATTCTTTGCTGATTGGATCTCACCTGCAAAAGAAAAAGAATAAGAAGCCATGAAGCCACGAATACATGAACCAGAGCAAAAATGAGCATCAACGGGTAACAAGTTTTACCTAACAAAGAATGAATCTAACTTGTTTATCTTGTTCAGTCTGGAGTAACTCTAGAAGAGATGTATGCATCACTGCCAGAATTGGTTCGAGAACCTCTATGAACTACAGGAGAAATCATTGCTTAGCATGTAAACAAGCACCAATTAGTAACCCAACATCATGTATCAGAAACTATCATGTGGAATCATCATTTTCTCAGCCTATCTGCAAAGTGCAACTGCTTCATCGTAGTGAAACCATAAGTTCAATGACTAATCCAATTTGTAGCAAAAGTGCCAATCATATGGTGCTGGTTAATAAAATCATGCAAGTATATCATAACCATAAACACTCAGAGGACTGCACTTGGTACACATCGCTTGCATTATAAGGTAGAAAGGACTAGTGCTTGGAAGAAAAGAAAGCAATAAACTAGAAGGTTATTGCTATGACTTAGCAATGTATAAACCCAGTAGCAACAACACCATGAGCAGTACAAGAGATACAGTACATGAACTATGAACCCGAGGATTTGGACAAACCCAAATTTGAAAGGAGTACATGACCAGAGCATAACCACAAGTGCCAACAAGTCATGGACAACACCAATTCTATCCAAACCAGTCCAACATAATTAAAACTGGTTATTACTAGTAGTACTTGAGATCACAGTTGTTCATTATCTGAGCTAAACTACAAATTCGTTTTGGTCACAATAGCATAACAAGCCAGAGAAGTTGGTAACTAGCTAGGATAAGCTGTATCGGCAAGACCAATTTTTAGTATCGTTTGCAGATCAGCAAGTATAGACCGTGGGGAAAAAAAAGCTCAGATGGCATTCCGTCAACAGCCAAAAATAAATAGCCACGAAGATAAATTTGGACCAGATATTAGACTGGAGCAAAGAGTAAATTAGATCCATCTAAGACATTTGCACTGCACTATTTCAAACAGCAAACAGCCGACAATGTGGGTGACGAATCCAAGAAGCGTACAAGCAGAGTCATAGACAAGTAATGTAATTTTTTATTAGAAGGGCAAAGATTGTCCACACAGAAACCATCTGAATAAATTAGAGAAACCTGTGTATACGGTGGTGCAGTACAACATATTATTATGTGTGGAGGATGGTATTATCTATTGTGTATTCATGTTCCGAATCTAGGCCAGCAATTCTAAATTCACCCCTGATTGTAAAAGCTTGTTGTGTTTACAGCGGTAAACATGTGTATACAAAAAAAAATTGTGGTGTCAGCACTTGAACAAGGAGGGAATCACGTGAAGAGAACCTTGATATACAGAAACTGTAGATTTGTAGAAAGTTAGTGTTGTCGAAATTTTACTGTGATATTTTCATTCATCAAATAAGGGTGCATGATAGCGGACAAGATAATAAATCAAGAGAGATGTGTGTAGGATTTCAACAACAAAAGATGATAGCGGACAAGCGTGTTGAACGTATCCCTGAATAAAATAGACAGCATTCATCTAAATTGCATACAAAATCAGCATAGAAATATTAAGAGAACTAGTAAACTCATAGCATCGACTTGTTGGCAGGATTTACCTTACGACCAAAATTTGATGTCAGGACATGAATTTCTGAAACAAACAACTGCAAATGGTAGGTTTGCTCACCACGAAATCCTGAATGGAAAACAGTAATAAATTCTGAACCAAAAAAAGCCTAGCTGGACACAGGATTTAGCTGGCCACCGTACCTTGACGTCGAAGCCCACTGGTGTGCTCCGCCCACCATATAACCACCCACAGCAGTTCCGAGGCCGGCCGGCGCTTGCTGATGCCACCCGTCAAACCGGCCGCAGGCTCCCAAAGCTTCAAAAGCTATGGATAAACGGAAAACAGTCTTAGAAATTGTCCTAGAAAGGAACGGCTTAAAGATTCACGTACACCTAAACCATGTACTTGCATGAGCACACAACTAGTAAGCACTCCTTAATCTGAATCATGTTATTCATTTTCTGTAGATGGCTTAATAAACTCCAGAATACAACACTCTCCTTGTCCTATTCTTATGCAACTAAACCGATTAATGTTTGCTAACAGGAAAAAATGTTTCCTTTATACTGAATCCCTGATTTGTTGGAATTGCAGAAGACACTAGTTGTGAATTCCAATTAGGTAACTGCATAGTGCAGCTAGCTACGCCAACAGCTATGCCTGATTGTACTATCTTCATCAAGCTAATTTCCTGGTGCACACGACCATATCCTGAAGTGACTGATGCAACCAACTTTGACATAATAAACAGAAGAGCAGTCGAACCCCAATCCTAACCAATCAGAACAATAATTTTCTCGCCTGCTGCTCCATGGCTGGTCATCGTCCTCATCTCACTACATCGGGTGAGTTGGTGATGATGTTGCAGGTAAGTGCAGCTGCTCAATGGCTGGGTCCTGGACGTCGCCGGCTGCTGCTACAGAACTAATCCAACAGAGAAAAACGAGGGGATCAGAGAAAGAAGGAAGAAGGGAATTTGGATCGAGGGGAGGGAGAGCCCACCGCGCCATGGTAGTTGCTGGAGGTTGGAGAAGGTGGCCCTGGCTGCTCCGCCGTGGATTCGTCGAGGTCGCCGTGGGTTGTGGCAGATCACGGCCAACCAGGGCCGCCGGAGCCACGCCGGCGACGCAGAGGCCGAAACCCTAGGCGTCGAGGGAGGGTTGCGGGTGGCCGGTTGAGGACGCGAAGGGCGAATCTGGTCGAAGGGGGGCATGGAGCGGAGGGAGGCGGTCCCGGGAGGGTGCTGCGCGCCGCCGGCAGCCGCCGGAATCGGCCGGGATCGGACAGTGCTTCACTTTTTTGGAAAGGACAGTTTGCTTCACTTTTTTCGGGGGGAAGCACAAATGTGCTTCACACCTAGCGCAACTGTGCTTTTTTACTTTTTTTTTTTAGGGAAGCACAATTATACTTCACACGGTAGCACAATTGTGCTTCACTTTTCAGGCAAGCACAACTATGTGTTTCACGCGGTAGCACAACTATTCTTTTCAATTTTGTCGGAAAAGCACATAAGCACAGTTTGTGCTTCACGTACAAACACAATTGTGTGAAAACTTTCACACGGTGTGTTTACAGCGGGGAAGCACATGTGTAAAAAGAACGACGAAAACGGAAATAACCAAAAACATTGAGACAAACATAGGAAAAACTAAGGAAAATCCGAAACCCCCCAAAAAAAGACATGCAGGAAACAAAAAAAAATGCGTCCAGCGTGCGACACGTGGCAGCGCTTCGGTGCACCACACGGCTGGTCCTCACGCGCCCGCTGCGAGGCCCTTCCAGGGGCAACCGCAAACTACTAAGCCCCTTCTCCGTGTTGGGTCTCAAGCTTGTTTCACAAAATCGGCCCGTGTACGACATCTGCCATCGACGGTTTCATCCGAAATCACTAATTGAGGAGTACTCCTTCCTAAGATCACTCCCACCTCCTGAGGTTGCGACAAGTGGCGCACTGTATGCGCGCCACTTGTCGCAACCTGAGAGTTTTTTCTTTTTTCGTAGATCCGTTTATTCAAAACGTTTTATCTGTTAAACCGTGTGTCCAAATCTCGAACCGTTTTCACCATTGGATTTCCCGCGTCGAGATCTTCAAAACTAGATCCCATGTTGATAGGTTTCGACGAACTTTTTTTTTCACGAAAAAAACCGGACGAAAAAATCGAACCGGAAGAACAGTTTTTTTTCCTTTCCGAAAGAGGCACGACCGTGCCTCTCGCGGAAGCAAAACCATGCCTCTCGCGGAAGGAAAAAAACAGAAAACGTGTTTTTTTTTCGTTTTCCGAGAGGCACGTCCGTGCCTCTCGCGGAAGCAAAACCGTGCCTCTCGCGGAAGGAAAAAAACAGAAAACGCGTTTTTTTTTTCGTTTCCGAGAGGCACGGCCATGCCTCTCGCGAAAGCAAAACCGTGCCTCTCGCGGAAGCAAAACCGTGCCTCTCGCGGAAGGAAAAAAACAGAAAACTTGTTTTTTTCCGTTTCCGAGAGGCACGGCCGTGCCTCTCCCGAAAGCAAAATCATGCCTCTCGCGGAAGTAATACTGTGCTTCTCGCGGAAGTAAAAAAAACCTTTTTTCGCGCAAAGGAAGACCGGTGAAAAAACAAAAAAGCCGGAAAAAACCGTTTAAAAAGCCAAAAACGTGTGCGAAGAAATAAAATAAAAAACCCGGAGGAAGCGCACAGAGCGCGACACGTAGCGGCAGCTGAGAGCGTGCCAAGTGGCGCGCTCTCAGCCCACCCCAAGTAATCGTTGGGAGGCTCCCGAAGGAGCGCTCCTTAATTAGTTGCATATTTATGGGAACTTATGTTTGAGAATATGATTCTGAAACAGAAAGCATATGATGGAAAGCAAGTAGAGACTGGTGGCGGCGATGGTTCGTGTGAGGGGGAGAGAGAGGGGCTCTGTTCGGGCGACTGGGCTCTCTCTGTCTCTCTTTTTCATTTCTTTTTTTTCTTATCTGCCATGGCGAGGGTTCGTGTGGCAGGTGCTGTTTTGTGCCCGCCACAGCTATTTATGTTACCTGTGGCGGGCATGTATAGCTGCCCGTCACTGTTATTTTCGAACAGATTTGGCACTTGATCAATAAATACCAGCGACGGGCACGTATTGTTGCCCGCCTGTGGCGCCCCTGCTCGACCGTGCACTAATCATACACGCAAACGTGCACGATCGAGATCAGAGACTCACGGGAAGATATCACAACACAACTCGAAACTCAAATTTAAACATAAATCTCCATATTACAAAGCAGGGGTCACGATGACCCAAATACATAAGTCATACACACAATTAATATCTGAGTACAGACATAGTAGTCAAGTCTGCCTTAAGAAGGCTAGCACAAACAGCGACAGTAGATCGAAAAGGCGAAGGCCTCCTGCCTAGGGCCTCCGAACTACTCCTGGTCGGCTGGCTCAACCCAGTAGTACGTGCCTCCGGGACTCTCCTGGTAGTAAGCTCCTACGGTGGCGTCTGGCTCCGGGACTCCGTCGTCTGATTACATCAAGCGGGTATGGGGTAAAATAGGAAGTAAAGCAACCGTGAGTACTCATCCAAAGTACTCGCAAGACTGACATCAGAACTGTACTAATTATGCATTGGTATCAAAGGAATGGGGCTATATCTTTGGACTGAACTGCAGAATGCTGGAATAGAGGGGGAGAAGCCTAGCCTATCGAAGACTAGCATCTTGAAGCAATCTTGCAGCATCAGAAGAGAGTAGAACACAGTAGCATATAATAGTGGTTATATGATAGCAACGCCCTGAGATCCTTTCTCGACTCCCTGCGAGAAAACGATCCCGAGAGCAGTATTAACAGTTTAATATTGAATCATCATCAGTTTGTAGTTGTAGTGGATCAGGATACAACTCCGAGCGTCCTGTTACCGTGGACACGGCTATTCGAATAGATAACTTCCCTACTGGGGTGCACTACTGTTACCCAACACGCTCGATCACATCTGGCCGGACACACTTGCTGGGCAATGCCCGGCCTCGGGTAATCGACACGACGCAGTCCTACCTAGGCTCAGTAGAGAGGTCAGCACGCCGGTCTAAATCCTAAGTGCGAAGGGGTCTTGGGCCATCGCCATTTGCACTCCTGCACGTTGCGAGACTGGCCGGGGCCCAAGCGCGACTGTGGAAACACCACAGACGTAACCAGCTCACCCCGGCAATCAGCCCGCATCTCTGAGCTGTGACGTCTGAAGAGCTTTTGCCTGATACATACGACGTAGAGGGTCCCATAACCATTATCCCACGTGGTGGTAGTGCGTATAAGGCCAGCGGCCTACTCAGATCAAATACCCAAATCCGTTAGGCGTATTTAGCAGCTCGCAGAGACGAACAGGATTCCTGTCGCTCCGACTTGGTAACACACGGCTCGCGGGTGCTCTTGGAGCCGACCCGTCTTTATCAAATGACAGTAGTAAAGTCAAAGTACCCGTGTGTCCAAAGTATCGAGAAGGAATCCGAGGAATCACCCTTGATGGATTCCTACTCGAAGTATCGGTCAAGGTGAACCCGGAGGAAGCACCCTCGATGGATTCACACAAGACGAGTTGCACGACGGAAGCTTTATCGGAGGTGATGAAAGAGGAATCACCCTCGGTAACCCACAACCGGATAGCTATTCTACAGAGGCATCATCGGAAGTGAGATAAGAGGTATCACCCTCGGCACTCGGTGGTAGCTCTGCAGAGTCGAACAACTTAGGGGGAATGTGCGGTGAAGTGTTGGTCTCTGACCGTTGATCATACTGATCGAGTCACTGGTGGAAAAGCGGGGCAACAAGGACAAGGGTGTGGGGCCATTGATGGATCACTAACCAACCTATACTAAGCATATAGGATAACAGGTAAAGTATCAACAACAGGTTACAAAACCAGGCTATGCATCAGAATAGGAACTATCAGAACAGTAACGGGGCAATTCTAATGCAAGAATAAGAGGGAAATAATAGACGATATCTAGATGATCAAGGGGGTTTGCTTGCCTGGAAGCTCTGCTGTGAGGGGCTGGTCGTCGACGACGTAATCGTATTCAGCAGTGTCGTCGACAGTCTCGGGGTCTATCGGCAGAGAAGGATGGGGAAGAAACAATAAATACACGGCAAACAATGCAATAGAGATGCATGGCATGGCAATATGCAGTGCTGGTGGTGTTCTAATGCAGTGCTACAGGTGGCAGACGAAGCGGGAAATTAACTGGAACGTTTTCCCGGTTTCGGACATCTGTCAGACAGATGAACCGGAGGGAAGGTTCCATGTTTGCAGTGCTGGAGGCATCTGACAGGTATGTGGATAGCGTATTTGGATTCGTCTCATTTTTCTGATCAACTTTCATGTAGAAAACTTTTTCATCCGAGTTACGGTTGATTTTATATGATTTTTCAAAGTTCTAATCATTTTCTGGAATTAATTATATTTCGAAAATATTAAATACTAAATTGCTAGTACCCAGAGATGCATATGTGTGGCTGACAGTGGGGCCCAGTCAACTGCCCAATCAGCAGTTGACTGGGTCAACGTTGAATGGTCAAAGGTCTAGTCGGCACAGGCTGACTGGTGGGCCCTCTGCTGAGTCAGCAGGGCACAGTCAGCAGACCTTATCCATTTGAACAGTAAATGTGGGCCCCACATGTCAGTTTATTAATTAACTAAATCATTTTCATTTGGCCTAATTAACTATGTGGGGCCCGGCTGTCAGTCAGTGTCTAGGGTTAGACTAATTAGGGGTTAGGGTTAATTAAACGGGCCATGAGAACGACGGCGGCGCGGCCATGGGCGCGCTCGAGCCCGTGCGGGAGGAAGAAGGGGCGAGCGAGAGGGGGTCTGAGGGGGCTAGGGTTCCAGGGCGCGCGAGGAGGTCGGGAAGGTCCTTATCCGAGTCGGGGTTCCGGCGGATGAGCGACGCGTGCGGCGTCGGCGATCTGGCGAGCACGGCGCCGACACGGGGAGGAGGGAAGTGAGGTAGAAGGGGAGGGGCAGACGGGCTGGGCCGGCACTGTAGCAGGTGGGCCAACAGCACCGAGTAGATCTTTTTTTTTTCATTTTCTGTTTTCCCTTTTAGCTACTGTTTTCTACTTCTTTAGGCCAGTAAATGATTTTAGTAAAATGTGGAGATGGCTACATAATTAGTAATGCAATATTATGTGCTGCCACAAAAAGTTTGGAAGCATAATAATTTCAATTGAATTTTGTAATAATGAAATTGGATTAAATAAAGCTGTTTTGGTCTCTGTTTTAATTAATTAAGGTCATTTAAATACTTCAATTAATGTTGGTTTCTATTTTACAATTACTTAATGATTCTTTGCAAAATTATGAACACTTTAGTTTTGCAGTTTGAAGAAATATTAATTTGACTTGCATTTTAAATTTGAATTTGAGTTGGATTATTTCCTAAATGCAATTTGTTTAGGATGATCATGATGACAAGGCAATTTAATTAGCTTGATGACAGGGTTAAGATCTGGGGATGTTACACCGCCACCGGTAAAGCAAGTACCAGTGGCGGGCGCAAATTTGTGCCCGTCACTGATAACATTTATTCCACGACAAACCTGGACAACTGTTACCAGTGGCGGGCACAAAATGACGCCCGCCACTGATAGGCCAATAGCAGTGGCGGGCGGATTTTGAAGACCGCCACTGCTAATAGCAGTGGCGGGTGCTAGACTGCGTCCGCCACTGATTTGAGGTCACCTATAAGGCCTTTTCCAACAGTGAGGTCGTGGAAGCAGAAGTGGCAAAGCTTGTCCCTGGTCACCCCGGATGGAAGTGGGAAGCGATACCACATGGCACAGATGCTTTCCTTATTATATCCTTCCCATCGTTCGAGGATTTGCACCGTAGTATGACACAGTTCGATTTCCGCGTCAAGTCGCATGGAGTCGTGTTGTCGTTCAGCGAATGGAAAACCGAAGATACACCCTCCGACTCCTTTCATTCCATAATGTAAGACGTTTTTTTTGATAGGACGAGGGAGTAATACTTTGGACTTGAGACTGTCTTTGTACATGTGCATGGTGTTCCCCACTCTCTACGCCACTTCCTTGGTATTTGGGCTGTGGGGTCCATCATTGGTTTGACTCAGGATGTTGATCTCTTTGCTTTGCGTCGGAGAGGTTTGGTCCGTGTCCAGTTAGCTGTGCGCAGTACTGATATCTTCACTTGTAATGAAGAGGCAATGACAGCCGACGCTTTCGTCAAGCTAAAAGGGTACTCCTTGCGCTTTGAACAGGAGAAACATGATTTTTTCTCCGGATCCGGAATTTGTTCCACGTATTTGGGACCACCGGGACGATCATCCGGATAGAAGCCATGAGCGAGTTGATTATGCAGAGGACAAGCTAAAAAAAGGAAGCTCCGGCGTGGCGGCCCCTTTGCCGCAGTCGTCGCTATTGCCTGTACCTATGCAAACAACCAATACGTTAAATGGGAGTGCACGGACCACTTCAAACTACTGCGTTGACGCCGTCCTTGCGGATGGCAGTGCCGTCGCGGCGCACTTGGTGCAACACGCTGCATCCGAGGGATCGTTACAGGAGCAGGCAGCGGTTTCACTTGCACCGCCGGATGTGCAGGCGACGGACGTGCATGCGGGGCTGGTCCACATGCATGCTGCGCCATGCAGATGCAGTCCGGCCGACTGTGCGACGTCAACGCACATCCAGCAGCAGCCAACGCGATGCATGGACCCAAAGGCGTAGCCAGGTTGGAGAGCCAACTGTCTAGCTACAGTACCAAACAGTACCGAATAGTGTTTTCATGCTACAGTCAACAAACGGGCAAGCTGCCACGCCCCAGCCCATGGCCCTGGTAGCCTGGGGCCTGGCTACGCCACTGCATGGACCCCTCGGCTTACAAGCGCCCCAGCCCAGCCACCCGTCTGGCTGGCATGCGCGTGGACTGCCCAGCCGCCCACCCAGCTGGCTTGGGGGCTGAGGGCTCACCCGCTGGCACGGCCAACCTGCTAGCTGCCGGCCCTGTTGCTGTAGCCGAAGTGCAGCCGGCTGGGTTGCAGATGCAGACGGCCGCTGCTGATGTGGCCCGATCCCGGGATGGGACGCCGACGTTGTCGCCATCTCGTACTGCTCTGACACATGGGGCTTCCTCGACCCTGGCATCCTCCACAGTCGCGCCTTCCGCAGCCCTCCCACCGGATTTTTTTTCAAAACTATGAGTATATTTATAGCAAATTCGGATAATATATGGCTGAATGCAAAAATGGCAAAAATATTACCCTGTCGGCCTGCGGTGGGCCGACGGGGGCTGTCGGCCAGCAGTGGGCCGATAGGTGCCTGTCGGCCTCCGGGCGACCAACAGCTGGCCCGTCGGCCTGCGGGCGGCCGATAGGTACCCGTCGGCCTGCGGGCGGCCGATAGGTGCCTGTCGGCCTCCGGGCGACCGACAGCCCCTGGATAAGGCCGACCGCCCGGTTTCTTCCTCCTCTGGCTCGCTCATCCTCTCTCTCTCTCGTTTTCTCTACCGAATTCCCCCCCCCTTCCGATCTCCTCCATCCTCCACCCATTTTCCTATTGAATCCGCTGAAACAATAGATCATACCCATCTCCACCGGTCTACGGTCTCATTTGGGTAGTTTTTTTTTCGTTTGGAGGAGCCATGGTGGGGTGGTGGAGATGTAGATGGTGAGGAGGTGGTGTGGTTGAGAGGAAGAAGAAGGGGACACACGCGTCGAAGGTATACCGATTTTTTTTAGTTTAGGTTAGTTTTTTTATTGTACGTAAAATTAGTTTATGTAGTGTACGTGTACGTGTACATTTTTGTTTAGGTTAGTAGTCATTTTAGTGTACGTGTTGGTAGTGTAAGTTTATTTAGTTTACTTAGTGTAGTCATTTTTAGTATACGTTTATTTAGTGTACGTAGGTTTATTTTAGTGTAGGTTTATTTTAGTATAGGTTTATTTAGTGTAGGTTTATTTTAGTGTAGGTTTATTTAGTGTACGTAGGTTTATTTTAGTGTAGGTTTATTTTAGTATAAATTTGTTCGTTGCGATTAATGAAAGATGGCAATGTCTGACAGGTGAAAATGTCTGAATCAGTAAATTTTAGTGTTTACTACGGCCCTGGTAATGTTCGATATAATGAGTTGGGGGTTGATCTTAGCGAGTTTAAGAATGGCGTCATGACACTTTCACACCCGGACATACTGGACATTAGACAGTTGAAGCACTGGTTGACAACTAGTTTTGGGCTAGATCCTGAAGTATGTTCCGTCAGTATTCATGCATTGTGGACAAAATCCTGTAAAAATGTCAAGTGGGAGTTGATGCCGATAGATAGGAGCCAGCATTGGGTGACCCTGTTAAGTCGTTGCCGAGACCGAAGAATCCACCCATATGCCCTAGTGCAACCAGTGGCGAAGGAGGAGAATACGGTACAACTTCACGTGGGGTATGAACCAGGCCAGGGTAGTCAAGTGGCTAACGAGAATTATTTATCCGGGTCACAGCCACCGGATGTGGATGGTAGCCAAGCCGAGAAAGAGTCAGACTACATGGCACACAATGTTTGTGGTCATGATACTGGGCAGAGTATTAAGTCAAAAATATTGGTTGGTTCTGGTGTTGCTGATGGGGATGAGGAAGGCGATGAAATGCAGAGGGTGATGGAGGAAGAGGACGAGGATGGATTTGCGGAGGATTTGGATTCTGAAAATTCTGAGGATGAAGTGGAGGTACCGATTCCTTCTGCATGGGATCAGGACATATCCACCGGCCTTACTGTCAACGATGGCCATGAGACTCCATGGCAATATAATCTGAACCAAGTCCAGATAGGGGCTATGTTTGATACAAAGAAAAAATTGAAATATGCGGTGATAAAGTGGGCTATGTCTACGCAGAGGGTTTTCCGGACACACATATCGAGTCCAACAAACTATACCGTGAAGTGTGTTGAAACAGGTTGTCCTGCGAAGGTGCACGGGCACGTGCCAAAGTATAACATCCACTGGGTTGTCAGCAATGTGGTCCCACATAATTGTGTGAGGAAAAACCTGTTGGTTAGTCATCCAAACCTGACTTCAACTCTCATTGCGCAACTCATGTATACTGAGATAGTGGAGAAGAAAGATATGGAAGCAAAACACATCCAGAGAGCAGTGAATGTCAGATGGAATTATGACATTCCATATGGGAAGGCTTGGAGGGCTAAGCAGAAGGCTATGGAGGAAAGATTTGGGACGTTCTTCGACTCATATGATAATGTTGTCCGTCTCCTTGACATACTGAAGGAGAGAAATCCCGGCACTTATGTTAACATACAACACACGAGGTTGGACATTATACCAGATCACAAGGTGTTGAAACGAGCATTCTTCTCTTTCGCTATGTGCATCGAAGCTTTCCGGCATTGTCCTCCTGTGATGTTTGTGGATGGTACATTCCTGACTGGTCAGTACAAAGGGCAAATCCTGACTGCTATTGGTGTGGACGGGAACAATCAAATCATCCCACTAGCCATGGCATTTGTGGAGGGTGAGAACTTTCCGAGCTGGGTATGGTTCTTCTGGCAAGTTAAAATTGCGATCGTGAAGGACCGACCAAACGTGTGTGTCATTCATGACAGACATCCTGGTATATTGAAGGCCGTGAAGACACTAAGGAATCCAACTGCTGACGAACCAACACCTTGGAAGGACTTGCAGAGCCGGTGGTGCATGCGCCATCTTGGGGCTAATTTTTTCTCACAGTTCAAGAACAAGCGGTTGATGAACTTGTTTAAAAAATTATGCAAGCAGAACCAGCAGCGTAAATACCATTTTATTTGGTCAAAACTTGATGAGTTCACTAAGAAGCAGGTCCGCGCGAGGAAGAAAATGGAAGCAGATCAGGTTAAATTAGCAACACTCATGGCGGAGCTAGAGGAGCCAGTAGGTCTTTGTGACTTGCCAGCAATTGACCCTCCTAATACCAAGAGAAAGAAGGGCAGGGGAATAAAGGATTTTTCTGAGTGGATAGAGAAAGAGCCTCCAGTGAATTGGTCTTTGCTGCATGACACCCATGGAGCTAGGTATGGCCACATGACAACCAATCTTGCAGAGGTGTATAACTTTGTACTCAGAGGGAATAGAGCATTGCCACTCACAGCTATTGTAGAGGCTGTATTCCATGGCACTTTGAGATATTTTAGAGAAAGGAACGAGTTAGCAAAGAAGCATATTGCAGACAATCAGAACACACCTTATTGTAGCCGTGTCATGGAGTACATGGCAAAGAAGATAGAGAAAGCAAAGAAGCACACTGTCAGACTCATAGGTAATCAGGAAAGGAGGTATGAGGTTCAACTACCTACTGATGGTTTTGGTTCTGCAAATGAGGTGAAGACGCACGAGGTAAAAATTGGAACGGAATTTTATTCCACTTGTGAGTGTACATGCAACAAACCGAAGTTGTTGCACCTGCCTTGCTCACATGTGTTGGCTGCCTGTGGCCAGATTGAGTTGGACGCTATCTCCTTCGTGTCCCCATACTATTTAAAAGATGCAGTAGTCAATGTCTGGACAGGTGAGATGACAGGGTTTAGAGTCGTCGGCAATTTCAACAAGGTAAAAGATGGGGAGAGAGTATACATCCCGGATCCAGAACTTCGGCGAACAAGCAGGGGCAGACGTAAGGTAAAGCGCATCCGTAACGATATGGACCAATCTGAAGCTGGTGGAGCAACCAGACAATGTTTGCTATGCGCGGCTTACGAGCATAGGATGAAATATTGTCCCGACCTGAACAAAGACGGTGCTTCCACTTCGACGAGTGCTTCCACATCGACAACTGCGACCACAGTAGCAAGAGGCGGACATGGTCGTGGCAGTCCTGGTGGTCGTGGAAGTCGAGGCCGAAGGGGCAGGCAAGGAAGAAATAACTCAGAAGCTATATAATGTGTAATATGTCTGGACTATGTTTTAATGTGTAATATGACGGACTATGTTTTATTCTGTAATATGTGCGGTCTATGTTTTAATGTGTAATATGACGGACTATGTTTTATTCTGTAATATGTCTGGACGATGTTATAATTTGTAATATGTCTGGACTATGTTTTAATTTGTAATATGTCTGGGCTATGTTTTAATTGCAGATATGGCTTCGTATCCGTTGCTTAATGGGAATATCGATAGAGGGCACCGGGCCGCACTTATGGAAGCGGGCAAGAACTTAGACGTGTTGATCACTCGCACCCCAAATCGTAACTGGATGATACACCCTTTATGGGTTGATAGGTATGTGTCGGTACAGTGACTTACTATGTTTGAAATCCTTTTGATAGCCGCTAACTGTATGCTACATTCTCTTTATTTTGTAGGTTAAGTTGGGCAGGACTTCTACCCTTGGCACGGCTGGTTGAGGGTACATTGGATGAGTGGGTTGAACATCCGGACTTGGATGAGGAAGGTGAACCAATGCAGTTACACAAGAGGCAAGTGGCACGTTTCTCTTACGACAGGTCACTGCTTACCTGCTTAGTAGATAGATGGAGACCAGAGACACATACGTTTCACTTTCCCTGGGGAGAGATGGCTCCTACTCTACAGGATGTGTCTTTCTTGTTGGGATTACCTTTGGCCGGTGCTGCCATAGGTCCTTTAGAGAAAGAACCTTTGGCCGGTGCTGCCATAGGTCCTGTAGAGAAAGAACCTGCCTGGCTAGCACTGATGCAGACACGTTTTCTAGCTGCGGTGCCAACTGCTGTGCCCTTAGACAAAGATCCTCATGGGCCTCATTTTAAGTGGTTGAGCCAGTTTCAGGTAACCTTCTCAGTGAGCTGAACATATTTTATTTTCCTAGTTGCCCTTACTAGATAGTTTACACAATTGTATGATTTCTATACAGATTGTCCGGTTAGGGTACCCCGGAGTTGTGTTGTCAGAGGCACAGATTGATCGATCCCTAGAGGCATACATTATGTGGTTGTTCGGCAAGACGATGTTCACGGAGAACCACGTGACCACTGTCGATGCATGACTCATCGGTATTGCACGAGAGATAGCTGACGCACGTTGCCCGAGGGACATTCAGCAGAGGAGTTTTGGTTCTGCTGTGTTAGCGGCTACGTACAGAGGACTGTGCAAAGCTTGCGTGTTGAAGTCTAGAAAATCAGCTCTTGTTGGATGTCCACTATTGTTGCAGCTCTGGTCATATGAGAGATTCCCTATTGGTCGACCCTATGTCTGCGTTGATAAACCTTTTGGTTTGGAGGACATGGCTGGGACTTATGTGCCTTCTATCGGCGACTTGCCTACTATGGGATCTGTGTGGACACGGAGAGAGGTATTTTCATATTAAGTAACAATATGAATTACTAATGTTTATTTCTTGCCATTCAATAGAATTACTAATGCTTATTTGTTGTCATGCACAGAGACAGTTCGCGCATAGCCAGGTGAGGGGCTGCTACCCCTCCTTCACGGCGCAGTTTGATAGTTTGCACGAGGATCAAGTTATCTGGGAGCCATACTCCCATCACGCTATATTATCCAGGTGTCCAGCTGGGATTTCTGGATTGTGCACTAGAGATCGGCACTATTGGATGACCAAGGCCAAGTTGGTGTTCGACGTGACGGTTGAGGAGATGGCTCTTCATAGGGTGATGAGACAGTTCGGTCTATGCCAAGAGCCTGACATTCCAGTTATTCCACACGTACCAGATCACGTGCACAAGTAAGACATACTATTTTACTTCTCATGTCTGCATTCAGAATATAACATTTCAATCTCAGGTACACTCGCTCAGGAGGAAACAAGTCCCAGGATTCCTAGCTTCGTGACATTAGCCCTTACGTGGACGAATGGACTACTGCGCCGACAGATATCTGGGATGAAGTTCGGCCCTTTCACTGGGACAAGTTCGGGTTGTATCTGCAGCGTTACCGGCATAGCACGAGGATCTACTTGGTTCCATCAGCAGCTCCTGATCAGATCGAAGCCCCTCTCACCAGCGATCTGTTCCCAACTGCCTCTGTTGTCGGGACCAGACGCCACGCGGTACGTGCTATGTTTCTCACATGTTAAGTTTTTTCTTAACCTGAACATATACAATTGGTTAACTATTCGTGTTGTCTGCCATACTACGATGATCTAATTGGTTAACTCTCCGTGTATAGAGTGACTTGGCATGCGAGGTGCTGGAGGAGGTTTCCTCTTTAATGGAATGCTTTGAGAGAGGAGATAATATCCCACCGCGAGAGCACGTCTCATGGTTGAGGGGTCTTCATGAGAAGGTTCGCGGGATTTACGCAGCTGTTACATGTAGACGATCTTCGGATGTTGCTATTCCTCGTCCAGCACATAGTCCGCCATGCCCCTCTCTGCAGCGTTCAGAACCTCGAACCTCTGTGCACCGTTCGGAACCACGACCTTCACAACGAGGGACCTCTTCCTGGCAGCATACACCTCCTTCACAACCAGGGAGCTCTTCCTGGCAGCATACACCTCCTTCACAACCAGGGAGCTCTTCTTGGCATAATCAGATGGACCTAGGTAACACTACTTTGTGCATTCTTTTAAACATTCTAGGTTCGCAAATCAATTTTACATGTTTTACTTTACCGCAGTCGGCAGCCAGTCGCAACCGTTCATGCAGTCTAATGTCCAGTCACCGATGCTTAGTGGTGGTGGTTCGTTCTTTGCCGGCGACGGCGACGACGATGACCGAGCTGCAAACACCTATGAGTTCTCGCAGACAGTTCTTCACACTCCACCACCACCATGGACGCAGGAGACACAGACACTGACAGACGATGTGGTCTATGGTCGTGGTCATCGTGAGACTCGTCCACCGCCTGAGCGCTTATCGCCTTCCGGTCCTCGTCCGAGGAAGACCAAGATTCGTCGCTGTCCCCAGCAGTGATATGGTTATCAGATTCCTCCCAGGGCACCACCTCCTTTCCAGCCCGGTGATACTATTATCTATGCATGAGACATATTTCTATCTATGTTTGTTTCAGACTTTTATCTATGCATCAGACATCCTTCATGTATGTGTTACTATCTATGTATGAGTCATTATCTATGTAAGAGACTGATTTGTTTTCAAGACACTTGTCTACTTCATATTAGTAGTACATCTGAATTAAACGGTACGACTCAACTAAACGGTACAAGATACATTTCCAAACAGACTACAACAGAAAATTAAGATAGAAGTACATCTAAATTAAACGGTACAAGATACATCTTGCTGCGAATTTTAAGATACAACTTGCTGCAATGCGAACGTTACGATACAATAACATAAATCTACTGAGTCCAACGGGGATATTTTCCTTTTCCATCACCAGCTTCTTCTGCTGCCTTGGCTGCACGAGTCCTTTCTTTCTTTATCTGCCTCTCAGCCTCACGGGCCTCCTGTCGCTGTCGGTAAACCTCCGCCAGTCGAAGTCCCTCTTCTCGGTTTTTCTTCTTCATCTCATCAAGAAAAGCCTTCTGCTTCACACAGTACTCTTGCCACTCTCTCTCCTGCTCTGCTTTCTCCTCTGCTGCCGCCTTCGCGCGGCGCTCTTCCGCGTCCAAACTTGCCCATGCACGACGACCTCTTTCACGAATCTCGGTCACCGCCCAGTCCGGTTTTTTCGTGTCAATCCAACGATAGTACATGCACAGAGGCGGAGGAGACTACAACAAAAATAGAAATAGAAATATCAAATCAACAATAATATCAACAACGTGTTTATTCTTCGTGACTGAAACATACCGGAGGACTGATGTACGGTGAAGGAGCAACGGGTGGATCTTTCTCATAATTGGCGCACATGAAAAACTTCATGCCCAACCAATCTGAAAAATCCGTCACCTCCTTCACCTTGCAGAGATCGCCACACCAACAACGAAGTACTTCCACCCCCCGAGGCAAAGTCGCACTCTTCATTTTCGTAGGCCCAATGCTTTGATCCGAGCAAGGCAAACTCATACTGACTAGCGCGTTGGTGTTAACTGCGGCTGGACGATGGAGAAGAGAGTGAGAAAGAGCAAGCAGTGTGGGCAGAAGCAAAGAGAAGAGCGTGACAGAGCAGGCAACGGCATCTCGTATATAAAGATGAGGAGCACTGTGTTGTCGGTGCAAGAAAATAAAACACGCGCGTGCGATTCTGCCAATCACTACAGTTTGCCATGGAAAGCAGCGCATTTTGCTGCAGTGTGGGCATCGGAATTAGCGTCTGCGCATGGGAAAAGCTAATTTGTATCGTAGAATAAATAAATAAATACTGCATCTGAATTGGAATATTTTGCTCCAGTGGGCATCGGAAAAGCTATTTTGTATCGCAGATAATTAAGATACAAGTACATCTGAATTAAACGGTACGACTGACCTTAAATAATACTGCATACAAACTACATAAAGTCATCATCACTATTCTCACTAACATGTTTCTTCGGCTTTGATTTTTTACTGGCTGTCATAAACTCATCGCTGGAAGAGTAACCATCATCACCAGGCTTTCGTGATGCATCGCTGCATTTCTTCTTCTTCGAGCTTGAGCCATCATGAGTTGCTACATATTTCGGCGGCGGTCTTCCGTTAACAGTCGGAACAGACCCAAATAAAAGCTTGAACCATGCCAACATACTGACATCGTGGTTCATTTCTTTAACGTCCACATTGTATCTCTACAATTCACAAAATGAACAAAAAATAATTAAAACGACAAACATATTAAATATGTAAATAAAATATGAAATTTAAATTACCTTATGAAACGCAATATATTCATCAACTGGCAAATCTATCACATGATTATCTAAATCATCAGATGATCGTATGAATCGCGTTGATTCATATATTAGTTCACAAAGTCTTTCCCACCTTGCACGCAACCGAAAAAGTTCTAGTCGAATGTTATGCTGTGTTTCTACTATGACAAGCTGTTTGTCTCAACCTCTGCAAGTTACTCTCACTGCTAACTAATTCATAGAAAGATACACCTGGAGTTCCATGAAGCCCGGACTTCATTCTAACCGCACCTATCAAGACATCACAAGAGTCCTCTCGTGAAAATGGACGAGGATCACCCATCACTGCGGAATTGTTAATGCTACCACAACAAGCAGTGAGGAGAAGAGGCAGTGAGGAGAAGTGCTGTGAGGCAACGGCATCTCGTATATAAAGATGAGGAGCACTGTGTTGTCGGTGCAAGAAAATAAAACACGCGCATGCGAATCTGCCAATCACTACAGTCTGCCGTGCAAATCAGCTGCCAATCACTACAGTCTGACGTGGAAAGCAGCGCATTTTGCTGCACTGTGGGCATCGGAATCAACGTCTGCGCATGGGAAAAAGCGAGCGCATTTTGCTCTGCGTCCGGCCGAAGGAGCAGCCGTCGGTGGCGGCAGGCCCCACCGTGCAAATCAGCTGCCATTCACTACAGTCTCCGTATGGTATGTGGTCTATTTGCACTGTGCAGCAATTATAATGCATTTAAGTGGAAAAAAACTTCAGTACAAAACATAACACCAATACCCGGTTACATGTCACAATGCTGGCCAATCAACAGGATACCTAATTAACACTGTGACCATGCACATGATGTACTTCACAGTCTATAAGTACCATCACTACGACAGATCACTACGGCGGAGGGTTGAAAACAACAACAAGCTCATGATCACGCTCTTTGAAAGTTATGAGCACCAAATTGTTTACTTCAATAGACGATGCCCGAAGAAAATTACCGAAACCTTCCTTGTTTAACACCATTCTGTTACCCAAGCCAATAAAGTAGGAACAAGGAATGCTCACAGATATATCATCATCTTCAGAATCCAAAGTAATTTCAAGAGTTAAAGAACCAGTCCTAGGAATTGCGCAAAAATCCTTCAAACTCCTCACAACCATGCTCGGAATAACCTGACAAAAAACATCAAGTTATATGATGTTCAGCTTAGAAATTTTGAACAATATACTAGAGCAAAGAACAAATAAATAAACAATAGCCAAAAACAAAGCTCACCATATGTTGACCATTAACATTCATCGAATCAATCCTATGAACAAAAGGAGTACACAATATGTAGTTGTCATCAAAGAGCTGTCGCGACATGACCCACGTTTGGTGATAATTCAGACTGACACCACGACTATAGAAACAACTGTCAACAAGTTCCCTCTGAGTTTCACTCAGATCCTCAAGAGCTACAAAAAAATAATTTCACAAATTGAGCAGAACAGCATAACGTATGAGCCGAAACAAAACTTAAAATCACTCAAAAAAGTTACTTACCAACACAGGGTAAAGGGAACAACGTAACACCATCCCGATGAAAATCAACAGCAATCAAAGTTCCATAGTGCTCAAGCCTAACAGTCATCATGTCACGATGACGGAGACCATAAGCATTCACAAGTTCCTCCCAGGAAGGACCATGGAATTTACTGCTCAACCGACCATGTGTAAACAGAACACCATATAAGTTACCCTCACTGTTGTGAAGAGCAAGATCAATATCTGTGTCACCCCTCCGAATAGCTAAAGCTCTGCACTCCTCAATGTACCGAGCAAGATGTGATCTAACACTGCACGGGACATACTACAAAAAGAATGGAAGCAAACATCATAATCATATAAACAAAGGCATTACAATACATTCCAAGGAAAACAACATCAACCATATGCCACAATCAGATAAACAAGATATAGAATCTTACAACACGCCTTGAACAGCGACGATCCAGCACCACGGTGAAGACAGACGCAGAAGAATCAAACGAAGAACAAGGGCCAACTGGAGCTCGGCAAAAGGGGCAAGCCATTACAACCTCGCGGACTCCTTGCACCACCGGAACTCCTCCTCCGCACGCACAGAAAACTACCCCGTAGCAAAAAAAAAATACCGTAGGCCGGCGGAGAATGCTACGATCTATTGTTTCTGCGGGTTGGATAAGAAAATGGGTGGACGAGGGAAGAGATCGGCGCGGGGGTGGAAGCACCAGAGAGCAACGGGAGAGAGAAGAGGAGCTAGCGAACAGGGGAGGAAGAAAGGAGTGGCTCGGTCGGGCTGAGCACTAGGAGGGTCGCTGCATGGGCCTATCCAGGGGCTGTCGGTCGCCCGGAGGCCGACAGGCACCTATCGGCCGCCCGCAGGCCGACGGGTACCTATCGGCCGCCCGTAGGCCGACGGGCCAGCTGTTGGTCGCCCGGAGGCCGACAGGCACCTATCGGCCCACTGCTGGCCGACAGGCCCCCCGTCGGCCCACCGCAGGCCGACAGGGTAATATTTTTGCCATTTTTGCATTCAGCCATATATTGTCCGAATTTGCTATAAATATACTCATAGTTTTGAAAAAAAATCCTCCCACCGCTGGTGGCTCCTACATCTGACGGGGTGTCCACTCCTCTTCGACGTAGCGGCCACCACCCCGTCTCCGTCCATGGATCTTCCACGACCGATGATGACTCGTTGACCAAGGCGATGCGATGACAAGCTACACGCAATTTGGACTTCACACCAGGTACCTCGGCTGCCAAATCTTTTCTTTCCTTTTCGGACTCTCTCATTTCTTCTACTTTAAAGAACGTTGGAGTCTCTATGGGAAAGAATGTTAATGAAATGAGTTTGTCGGTTGGTGTGCTCAAACATATGGAGATAGACCATTTAAAGGTTTCTCCTAAAGTTTTGAACACCCTTCCTTACCCCGATAGCGAGGAGGAGGAAGTGGATGCCACACATAATGGTCCACTTCTTTCACACTTAGTTGGTGAGGTAACTGAGGTTGGACTGGATGAGCCGAGACCCGGGTCCATGTTTTGTGACTACACGGTGTCTTCGTGCAAATCTAAGTCACATTCCTCCAAAAAGAAACAAAAAACGCCCAAGAAGGCGAAAAATACCAAACCAGTACGAGTTTCCACATGAGAGGCATGTTTTGGAATAGGAGAGGTCTTGCAGACTTGGCTAAACATAAACATGTCGGTGATTGTGTGAGAGAACCACTAGTAGAAAAACTACTTTACGTGAGATACATTAGTCCCGGTTTGTAAACGGACCGGCACTAATGTGACCATTAGTGCCGGTTCCAACGGCTAGGCGAGCGGGCATCATTAGTCCCGGTTCGTGTTGAACCTCTAGTACCGGTTCATGCCACGAACCGGGACTAAAGAGGTGGTGTCAGGCTGGGGCCCCACCAGTCCCTTTAGTCCCGGTTCGTGGCATGAACCGGTACTAGAAGCTCACATTTAGTCCCGGTTTGTGCCACGAACCGGGACTAAAGAGGTGGTGGCAGGCTGGTGTCAGGCTGGGCCCCCACCAGTCCCTTTAGTCCCGGTTCGTGGCACGAACCGGCACTAGAAGCTCACATTTAGTCCCGGTTTGTGTCATGAACCGGGACTAAAGGTTTTCCTATATAAACCCTTCGTCCAGCCCGCGATCGAGCTCTCTCTTCTTCCCCTTTTCCTCTCCTCTCTGTTCTTCCCCAAAGCTCGAGCTCATCCTTCATTTTGCCCAAAATTTGTCAAGATTTGAAGGCCCCCCATCCATCCAAGTGATCACAAAGGTTAGCAACTTTATCCTTTCATCTCTCATTGGTAGATTAGCTCTTGCAATGCTCTATAAGTATAGTGATTTGTAGGTTTTAGTTTGGGAGTAATTATATGTGGTAGTTTATTTGATTTATATGCAATTGGAGCTCAAATTAACTCTTAGTTTGCATATGTAGGTGTGGTTTACTTAGTGCCTTCCCGTCCCCGTTCTAACCACCGTCGATCGCCCGCACCGTCCCGTCGCCGGCACCACCTTGGTGAGCCTCTTGTTCTTATCTTTTTTATTAAAAAAAATCATGTTTGTGTGATTTAGATATATAGTTACTTGTATAATTTTCTTACCCGTACGTTGTTTGTTATACATAGTGCCATGACTTTGATATCCGTCTCCGTCGGCCCTCGTCCGATTTATGATTCGGATGTGGTATATTCTCTTTTATAACTATTTGTTGCATTTCGTGTTTATGACAAATTATGCCCATCAAGTTGACATAGATATTTTTGTCTAGGAGGTATGTGAACCGGAAATTCCAACCGACCCTCTTGTCGAGAGGTTAAATTTAGTTGAAAAAGAAAATGAGTATTTGAAAGAAAAATTGAAAAGAATTGAAGAAGAGAAGATGAAATTGGAGTTGTATGTTGCCGATGTCGTCGATGATCACAAGATCAAGATGGATGCAATGCGCTTGAAGATTAGAAAATTTTAAAAAAAATGCCATTGATAGTGAGGCTTGGTATCACTATGCTGTTGGATCAATTGTTACCTTAGTTGCGATCTTGATCGCATTTGTTGTTGCATTTAAATGCTTTAGCTAGAGAGTTTGTATGTTGTTTTATGAGAACAAGTGTGTATGAACTTTATGTATGAACTTGTATTAATTTGGTCTTTTCGGTGTTGTGTAATGAAGATGAGCCGACAATGGATGTACGAGGACCGATGCTCTCCCCATTTCATTAATGGCGTGCGTACTTTTCTGGTTGCGGCTGAGGCAAACAAGCGGGCAGATGGTTTTATGTATTGTCCATGTGCTGGCTGTAAGAATGATCGAAATTACTCTAACTCAAGAACCATTCACGTCCACCTGTTTGAATCCGGTTTCATGTCCGGCTATAACTGTTGGACCAAGCACGGAGAAAGAGGGGTCCTAATGGAAGAGAATGAAGAAGAAGAGGATGACGACAGCTATCCTGGCCATGGGTTCCCTGAATACGATGGTACAACAATGGGGGAAGAAGCTGAGCCGGCAATGCGGGAAGAAGCTGAAGAAGAGGCATCAGATGAGCCCGCTGATGATCTTGGTCGGGCCATTGCCGATGCAAAGAGAAACTGCGCAAGTGAAAAGGAGAAGCTGAAGTTGCAGCGCATGTTAGAGGATCACAAGAAATTGTTGTACCCAAATTGCGAAGATGACAAGAAAAAGCTGGGTACCACACTGGAATTGCTGCAATGGAAGGCAGAGAATGGTGTATCTGACAAGGGATTTGAAAAGTTGCTGATAATGTTAAAGAAGAAGCTTCCAAAGGACAACGAATTGCCAGACAGTACGTACGAAGCAAAGAAGGCTGTCTGCCCTCTAGGATTAGAGGTGCAGAAGATACATGCATGCCCTAATGACTGCATCATCTACCGCGGTGAGTACGAGGATTTGAATGCATGCCCGGTATGCGGTGCATTGCGCTATAAGATCAGCCACGATGACCCTGGTGATGTTGAGGGCGAGCGCCCCAGGAAGAAGATTCCTGCCAAGGTGATGTGGTATGCTCCTATAATACCACGGTTGAAACGTTTGTTCCAAAACAAAGAGCATGCCAAGTTGATGCGATGGCACAAAGAAGACCGTAAGAAAGACGGGAAGTTGAGAGTACCCGCTGACGGATCGCAGTGGAGAAAAATCGAGAGAAAGTGGAAGGACTTTGCAGATGACGCAAGTAACGTATGGTTTGGTTTAAGTGCAGATGGCATTAATCCTTTTGGGGAGCAGAGTAGCAATCATAGCACATGGCCTGTGACTCTATGTATCTATAACCTTCCTCCTTGGTTGTGCATGAAGCAGAAGTTCATTATGATGCCAGTGCTCATCCAAGGCCCCAAGCAACCCGGCAGCGACATTGATGTGTACCTAAGGCCATTAGTTGAAGAACTTTTAGAGTTGTGGAGTATAGAAGGTGTACGTGCGTGGGATGAGCACAAACAGCATGAATTTGACCTGCGAGCGTTGCTGTTTGTAACCATCAATGATTGGCCTGCTCTCAGTAACCTTTCAGGACAGACAAACAAGGGATACCACGCATGCACGCACTGTTTAGATGATACCGACAGTATATATTTGGATAAATGTAAGAAGAATGTGTACCTGGGACATCGTCGATTTCTTTTGAGCAGGCATCCCGTAAGAAAGAAAGGCAAGCATTTCAAAGGTGATGCAGATCACCGGAAGAAGCCTCGCTACCGTACTGGTGATGATATACTTGATATGGTCAAGGATTTAAAAGTAATCTTTGGAAAGGGTCCTGGCGGACAATCTGTTCCGAATGACGCTGACGGACGCGCACCCATGTGGAAGAACAAATCTATATTTTGGGACCTACCCTATTGGAAAGACCTAGAGGTCCGCTCTGCAATTGATGTGATGCACGTGACGAAGAATCTTTGCGTGAACCTGCTAGGCTTCTTGGGCGTGTATGGGAAGACAAAAGATACACCGGAGGCACGGGAGGACCAGCAACGTATGCACGGAAAAGACGGCATGGATCCAAAGCAGTGTCAGGGTCATGCCAGCTACGCTCTTACCAAAGAAGAGAAGGAAATCTTCTTCGAATGCCTGCTCAGTATGAAGGTCCCGTCTGGCTTCTCGTCGAATATAAAGGGAATAATAAATATGGCAGAGAAAAAGTTCGAGAACCTAAAGTCTCATGACTGCCACGTGATTATGACGCAACTGCTTCCGGTTGCGTTGAGGGGGCTTCTACCGGAGAACGTTCGATTAGCCATCGTGAAGCTATGTGCATTCCTCAATGCAATCTCTCAGAAGGTAATCGATCCAGAAATCATACCAAGGTTAGAGAATGATTTGGTGCATTGTCTTGTCAGTTTCGAGTTGGTGTTCCCACCATCCTTCTTCAATATCATGACGCACGTCCTAGTTCACCTAGTCGAAGAGATTGCCATTCTGGGTCATGTGTTTCTACACAATATGTTCCCCTTTGAGAGGTTCATGGGAGTCTTAAAGAAATATGTTCATAACCGTGCTAGGCCAGAAGGAAGCATCTCCAAGGGCCATGAAACAGAGGAGGTCATTGAGTTTTGTGTTGACTTTATTCCTGACCTTAAGCCGATTGGTGTTCCTGAATCACAGCATGAGGGCAGACTGGTTGGAAAAGGCACGCTAGGAAAGAATTCAGTAATATGCCATGACGGGCATTCTTGGGCGCAAGCACACTACACAGTTCTACAAAGTTCCGCCTTGGTGGCTCTGTATATCGAGGAACACAAGAATATTCTACGCTCCAAACACCCGGAGTAGTCTGACGACTGGATTACACATGAACAAACGGGGACTTTCGCCGGTTGGTTGCAGACATGTCTCATGCATGACGACACTGTTGCAGATGAGCTGTACTTGTTGTCCAAGTTACCATCTTCGACTATATTGACTTTCAAAGGGTACGAGATAAATGGGAATACATTTTACACGATCGCCCAAGATAAAAAGAGCACCAACCAAAACAGTGGTGTCCGCTTTGATGCAGCAAACACCAATAGGCCAAAGGACACATATTATGGTTACATAGAGGAGATATGGGAACTTGACTATGGACATGGTTTGAAGGTCCCTTTGTTTCGGTGCAAATGGGTCAATCTGACAGGAGGCGGGGTAAAGGAAGACCCGCAGTACGGAATGACAACAGTGGATCTCAACAATCTTGGGTACGCAGACGAACCATTCGTCCTAGCCAATGATGTGGCGCAGGTTTTCTATGTGAAGGACATGTCTACCAAGCCGAGAAAAAGAAAATATAGGGAAGCGAATACATCATACGATGAGCCAAAGCGCCACATAGTTCTTTCAGGGAAAAGAAACATCGTGGGAATGGAGGACAAGACAGACATGTCAGAAGATTATGAAAATTTTCATGAAATTGCTCCCTTCACAGTGAATATTGACCCGAGCATCCAGTTAAACGATGAAGATTGTCCATGGTTACGGCGCAAAGGGACACACGCGAAGAAAAAAGTTTTGTACCCAAAGATCCCACTCTGGGATGTGACCGGCTTCACTGTCATCACTTTCTTCTCTAGTGAGTTTCCGGACTTATATATCTGGAAAGTCCCACTTCGGACAAACTGGAGGGAATCTTTGTAATAGTTAGGGTACTTATGTGTTTTGGCATTTGAAACGCGAAGAAATATTATGTCCAAACAAATTATTTCATGCATTTACTGATTTTTTTGAGCTAAATGACCCTGAAATTGAAAAGCACTATAAATGAACTCTGAAAAGGTTGAAAGTTGGCATGGTATCATAATTTCACCCACATAGCATGTTCTAAAAAGTTGAGAGGGTTACGGCAAAAACTGGATGCACTTCGTGTACAAAATGGACAATCTCTTTCGAAGTATCAGGCTTTCAGACGAAAACTCATCTGTTACAAAGGCATTTTATTTTTTTAAATAACCTAAGAATTACCAATTTGAATATAATGATAAAACACACTAATATTAAACAGCGGAAAAAAGAATCACTGCAAAATCTATTTTTAAAGTAAAGTTATTCACAAACTAGTGATTCACACAAAATTCAAATAATTCAAATTTAAACTATCCAAATTTGAAAACTACTGGCACTAACAGAAAGTTTATAATTTTTTTTACCTAAAGCAAAAATATTCACAAAGAAACTCTAAATAAAGCAAAAAACAACTCAGAAACAATAGAAAATAAATAAAGCAGAAAAAATGAATAAATAAATAAATTAAAAAAAGCCCGCCTACTGGGCCACCACGGCCTGCATACGACTAGAAACCCAACCTCTAATTGGGCCAGGATGCAGGCCCGCCAGGCCCAGTAGGCCCAACAGGGCAGCGAAGGTGCGGTATGTCCGGAAGGCCTGCTTTAGAGAGGAGCTCGAAGGAGCAGCCGCGGCGGGGCTTATAAACCAGTGCGGCTGCCCTTCGCTGGGCGAGGTGGGACTAAACTTCCTGCACCGCGGCTGTGGCAGCACGAGACCTTTAGTCGCGGTTGGTGGCTCCAACCGCGACTAAAGGGGGGCCTTTAGTCCCGGTTGGAGCCACCAACCGCGACTAAAGGTCTGGCTTCCCGCCGCTTGGCCTGGCAAAAATTGACCTTTAGTCGCGGTTGGTGCCTCCAACCGGGACTAAAGGCCTCCGCATATATATACAACACTTGAAATTTTTTCAGTTTCTCTCTGCTTTCGACCACTACACAGAGGAGATCGCCGCCCCCGACGCGCCGCCTGCCCCGACGCCGTCGCCGCCCCCGACGCGCCGCCCACGCCTTCGCCGCCCCCGACGCGCCGCCCACGCTCCGCCCGCGCCCGCCTGCCCCGACGCCGTCGCCGCCCCCGACGCGCCGCCCATGCCTTCGCCGCCCCCGACGCGCCGCCCACGCCGCGCCCGCGTCTGCCTGCCCCGACACGCCGTCCCGCCGCCCCTCCTCGACCTCGCGCGCCGTCACCGTCGCCGTCGCAGTCGCCGTCGCCGACGACTCGCCTCGCCTCGCCGGCCGTCGCCCCGCTGTGAGCCCCTGCCGCCATGGCCGCCCCTCCCATCGAGCCCGCACACACACACACACACACATGCATGAACACACACACACACACACATTCTTATTTTCTGTTTTTCTGTTTCTTAGTTTTTTATACTTTTAGTTATAGAAATGTTAGATGAAGTGTTAGATGAATTTTTTTTAGTTTTTTATACTTTTAGTTATAGCTAGATAAATGTTAGATATAAAAACGTTGTGGAATTTTGACATTTGATCCAATGTATAGCAATTAGTATTTGCAAAAGTTGCATATTTTAATGTTGTATTTGCAAAAGTTTGTTATGTATTTGCAATTAGTATATGTATGTATATAATAGATTCTCTTAGTCCTTTAAGGGATTTATCAAGAATGCCCCCATTATGGATGTGCACAAGTTGATCCAATTTTTTTTCTGATCTCATGCATCTACCCTTCTATATGTCACGTTTTGTCTAGTGTCAAAGTATTGAATAAATTCATGGCTTCATAATTAGCCAGAAGTAACAGGCGCATGATGGTACGAAGTTTTTCAAAGTTGTTTTGGAACGGAGTTCTTGATAGAATAATTAGCTTTTTGGTACGAAGTTCAGCAAAGGCCTTCCAAATAGCGATATTCGGAAGGCTCTTGCTGAACTTCGTACCAAAAAGCTAATTATCCTATACGGGACTCCGTTCCAAAACAACTTTGGACAGCTTCGTACCATCATGCGCCTGTTACTTCCGGCTAATGATGAAGCCATGGTTTTCTTGAATCCTTTGACACTAGACAACGTGACATATAGAAGGGTAGATGAGATCAGGAAAAATATGGACCATTTTCTGCACATCCACAATGGCGCCATTTTGTTAAATCCCTTAAAGTTTAAGAGAATCCGTTATGATTCCGAAGGTTCCTCGTATATAAGAAATCACAATCAAGCATTTAAAAATGTTAAATTTGCATAGAATTTGTTCTCGACGTCATCAATGCCCGGCCCGCATCCTCGTCGTCGACTCGTTCGCGATGACGTCCTGCTTCAGAGGCGCCACGTTCGGGACTGGGCTCCGCCGGGCTGGCACTGGGAGGTGCTACCTTCAGGGGCGCGCAGCTTGGTGAGGAACCCGGCCCCGGGTCCCGTCGTCGACCCGGAGCTTCTTTGGTGGCGTTCGCATGGGCCACTTTCAGTGCGGAGGTAGCCGGCCCCGCCGGAGGTGGTACGTCGCCGTGTCAGGGAGGAGGACGAGCACGTCCGTCGCTACATGGATGCGTTGGACGTCAGGTTCTCCAATACCTGGCAGGTTCTTCAGGGATCTCACCCGAACTTTGATCCTGTGATGGTTCCTTCTCTTTGGGTGTCCACCGCCCGCGCCTCAGGAACCGCGAGTGAACTAGATTCTTCGATAATATTCGATCTGTATTAGCTAGTGATGTTATATATATATGATAATATTCAAGATGTATTAGTGATAATACTCGAGATGTATTCGAGATGATGTATTCGAGATTATATTATTCGATAATATTCGAGACAATGTATTCGAGATTATATTCGATGATGCATATTATCTGGATTATTCGAGATGCATATTATCTACTATGATTCAGTTTTTCCTTATTGATTGCATGCATTCTAATTTGAATACTAAATTGTTTTATCTTTCTTCTGGATTAGTTAAATAAAAGCTATGGACAATACCGGCAGAGAAGGAGAAGATGCTCTGTTCGACATCATACGCTCCCCGAGCCCAGATGATCATGATGACGGCTCGCAATATCTGAACCCTTCGGGTGAGGGTATGATGTTTGATGAAGACGAACGAATAGATGAAGGCGACAACAATGATGACGAAGGAAATGTTCTTCAAATAACAAAGACCGGCGAGCTAGAGGTATATTTATTATATAAGCCATCCGGTGATCATTACATGTATTAATTGATTTGTATATATTAACGAATCGATCTTTCTTCTTTTAGCCCTCCGGATCGAGCAAATCTTCTACAAGCGGCAGGGCAGTTCGAGGCCCGGCCAAAAGGTTGCAGGCTGGCGTAAAGTACAACATCGATGCCATCAAATCAAATGGCGAACCGCTTGAACCTAAGAAGAATGCGACCAAGTTCACTCGTCAATGCGGAGTTATTGTCAGGGACCAAATCCCGATCTCCGTTCAAGAATGGAAAAAGCCAGCAAAGGGAGATCCGGGAGTTACTTTTGTCGACGAAAGAGCAAAAGATCTGCTTTGGGAATCGCTCATGTCACATTTCACCCTACCAGATCATTTGACAGATGCAGATCCGGCGAAAGTTAGGAAGAGTGCTCTTAAGAAGATGGCGATAGCATTCAACAACCACAGGAAAAATATATGGGCCGCGTACGTCAGAGCAGGAAAGCGGACTCCAGAATTCAATGGAACACTGGAGAAGGCAAAAGATCACTGGTACGATTTCGTGAAGTTCAAGGAATCGGAACTAGCTCAGGAACGGTCGAGACAAAACAAGATTAATGCTGCGAAAAAGAAGTGGCACCATACTCTGGGGCCAGGTGGCTACCAGGTGGCCCTGCCTAAGTGGGATCTCGCTGAACAAAAGATGATGGATGCAGGGGTCCCTCTAGTTACATTGGACTGGCCCCCCAGGTGCAGGACTTGGTTTTATGCGCATGGGGGGAAGTTGGACCCAGAGACAGGGCTGATTATGGAGCGGGCAAGTCTTAAAAAAGCTCAGGACGATTTACTTGTTGCAATAGAAGAAGCTCGAACGGGGGTGTTCACGCCCAACAGAGAGAACGACGAGTTTACGCGCGCCCTGAAGAATCCTGAACACCCGAGAAGAACACGAGGCAAAGGCATTGTTTCGTGGTTTGAGGGGTTTGCGGATTGGAACGCCGATTACAGAAGCCATGCGAGAAAGAAGCAGCAGGAGGAGCAGAAGAGGAAGCTAGAGGAGGAGAAGAGGAAGGAGGAAGCACTCCTCCTTCAAGGCCTATACTCTAGTCACTTGGAGTTGAAACGCGCTTTCAAGCGGTAGCAGGAGCAGATCGACTCACTTAGCCAGGAAAGGGCGTCTCAGCGGCAGCAGGAGCAGATTGATCCAGCATTGGATAGCACCGTCCCATCTATGCCGAGAAGCAGCGTGGGTTCCACCCCGGCTGATGATGCACTGCTGGCTAGATACCCTGTGGATGATATCAAAGATAGGACTACTTGTGAGCTACACATGAAAGTGAAGAACCTATCCATGAAGGTGGCGGACGGCTATGCTTTAACAAATCCCCCTGAAGCAACCTTCCATTGCAATCTGATTCCAGCTGGCTATGCTCGTGTCGGGGTTGATGAAGTGATGTCAGGATATTACGAGCTATAGCTTGACATTCCTGGAGGTGACGAGGAGAGCACACTGGGAGAGGCCATACATCGTATCATTCTATGGAAGAAGGATTGCATCGTCTTTCCAAGGCCACCGACTCCTGCTGCAACAAGTCCGCCGCCGCGTCAGTCGACTCCTCCTCCTCCAAGTCCGGCACCGCGTCAGCCGACTCCTCCTCCTCCAAGTCCGGCACCACGTCAGCCGACTCCTCCTCCTCCAAGTCCGGCACCGCGTCAGCCGACTCCTCCGCCTCCAAGTCCGACACCGCGTCAGCCATCTCCGCCGCCTCAGCGGGCTCCGCCGCCTAGGCAAGAGCGGAAGAGAGGCGCCGCAGCTACGGCGGCTAGCGGTACAACAGGCAAGAAATACAAATATGGTCCAAGCCTCAAGCCTCTTCCGAAATTGCCTTACCACCTGATTGAGGAGGAAAGCAAAGCCGAAGTGGCTGCCCAATTGAAGGCCCATTTTGGGCCGAAACCGCCCCCGCCGCCAAAGGAGAAAGTACCTGAGGATGTCATACAACACTTTATTGATAATGCTCAACCGGCTGTCAAGCATACGGACTCAGACTATGAGCGTTGTATCAAGAAGTCATATCAGGCACAACAAAAGAAGGAGTCGAGCTCGAGCTCGAGCCAAGCAGTTGGCAAAAAAAGCGGGAAAACTGTTCCCCAACTGGGAGAACAGGCAGTGCAATCGACCCCCCCGCTCATTGTACAAACACATGTGAGTACCGCCCATCAGCTGGTAATAACCGACGATCATAAAAGGCAGGCTAAAGAGGCCGGTCTCACTATTGAACAACTCCTAGGCACCGAGGAACTCCCCGTGTTTAAAGAGGAGGAACTAAAATGGAAATATATCCGCGGCCAACCTCTGGTCAAGCCTGAGCAGGTCCCGCTTCTACCAACGAGAATGTACAATTTGCATAAGTGGTACATGCAAGAAGCAGCAAAGACCGATCGAGAGTCCCTCATGGTGAAAGTCAAGGAAAAGCATTACTTCCATGCAAAAGATTTGTGGGTTGAGTTTGAAGAGATGTTTCAGTTATTCAATCAAGACGCACTCGACAAATCTATCGCCAGTTGCTATTGTCTGTAAGTGATTTCTTTCTGTAATTTAAGTCTCTAGCTAGCTGTGCTCGTTCATTACCTATAATTATCCTCACTATATTCTTTTCTGTGGTATTATGCAGAATGAAGATTGATGAAATGGAAAAAGCTAGACGCTATGGCATTGGGTTCATTGACCCAAATATGATTAATCAAAAGACATGGTAAATTGAATGGTCGAGGGAAGACACAGAGATCAGCTTGCTAGAGTTTTTGAAGCGACTAAACACCCAACCAGAAATACTACTTCCTTACAACTTCGGGTGAGTGTTACTATATCTTGTACTACAAATTCTATGTTTGCTTACTAGATGTTAATAAGTGTAGTTGATGAGTTATGCACATGCCCGCTTAATTATACAAACATGTGCGCATGCAGTTTCCACTGGATCTTGTTAATCATTGAAGTTGACAAGGGAAAAGTTCAAGTACTGGACTCACTATATAAAGAGCCATCCGAATACGAAATCATGAAGGGGATGTTCGATAGGTAATTTCAATCATTATCGCACTATGTCGGCCTCTTTAGTTCATTTCCTGATATCAACTAATTAATAACTCCTTTATTCATTTTCTTTGCCGGCGGGCAGGGCTTGGCAAAAGTTCATCAAAGAGGTCCCCGGCGAATGGAAAGAACGGCTGAAATGGGTGCGACCCAAGGTAATTAAGTAGTACTACTAGCTAGCTTGATTAATTCTAGTTTTAATACCATTATCATGCTTGATTAATTATTATCTGATTGAATTTTATTCTCGTAAAGTGGCTGAGCCAGGCGCCGGGGAATAATTTATGCGCATACTACGTTTGCGAGACCATTCGCATGATGACGTCCGAAATGGAAAAATCTGAAAGACAACGTTGGGTACGTTTGCCAGAACACTATCCACAATTTTTTTTATCATGATCTAATATATATACACACAACTAATATATTCATCTTGATCTCCTTCTTTAAAGCTGTGGGAGATGCGGGGCAAGCTCCTACCAACGGATCGCGTACGAGCAATTCAAGAGGAAATAGCGGGATTTTTGCTCGACCAGGTCATAGATCCCAAAGGAGAATTCCATTACAAGCTGTAATGCCTGCATGTAATGATCCGCAAATTGTAGGAGAAATTGTATATACCAAATTGTATATATATATGTGTATGTGAATGGTCGTACGAGAAATTCGATGATATATATATGATCGGTTCTACGAGAAATTCTATTTATATATATATATGCATAACGTGTACAGTATGTAGTAGCGTAAAATATGTTTGAAATGAAAAATAATTAAATGGAAAACACAAAATTAAAAGGAAAAATAAACCATAAACCCCTAAACCCCTATACCTTTTAGTCCCGGTTGGTATTACCAACCGGGACTAAAGGCCACCAAGCCCCCGGCGCGGGCTCGTGCCACGTGGTGCCTTTTAGTCCTGGTTGGTGTTACCAACCGGGACTAAAGGTCCCCCAGCCCCCGGCGCCGGCTCATGCCACGTGGTGGGCCTTTAGTCCCGGGCCGTGTTGAACCGGGACTAAAGGGGGGGTGCTTTAGTCCCCACCCTTTAGTGCCGGTTCCTGAACCGGGACTAAAAGCCCTTACGAACCGGCACTATAGGCCGATTCTGCACTAGTGAACATGGACTAGATTTTGTGGTAATTTCCGAAGCTGGTAAATGTGACTTCCATGCGCATGTCCTTGACCACCTGTCAGGTGGTTTCGACTACACATGGCATAGCATACCAGCACGTGGAAGGTCCGGAGGAATCCTACTTGGGATACAGACCACCACCATGGGCTTGTTAGCCATTTTGACCTGTGAATTTTATATCAAATTCCACCTCCGAAACAGAGCTGACAATTTTACATGGAGTCTGGTCGCAGTCTATGGGGCTGCCCAAGATGAGCATAAACCTGCTTTCCTTAGGGAATTGGTGAACCTGGCTAAGGATAACCCACATCCAATGCTTATTGGAGGGGACTTTAATATCCTTAGGTACCAGGAAGAAAAAAATAACGACCGCTTTGACACTCGCTGGCCTTTCTTATTCAATGCTGTAATTAACAGTTTGAATCTTCGGGAAGCAAGTATGTCAGGGCGGCATTTCACTTGGGCTAATAATCGTTCTGTGCCAACTTACGAGAAGCTCGATAGGGTTCTCATGGATACCGATTGGGAGCTAAAGTTTCCCTTGGTAACCATGCGGTCCCTTGAGCGTATCGAGGCACTATCAGATCACGCTCCCATCATGCTTAATTCTAACTCTACGAGCCCAACAGCTCGCCGCCCTTTCAAGTTTGAATTGGGATGGCTGCAACGAGAAGGCTTTGCAGACATAATTAAGAATGTATGGGACAGGCCCACCGTTGGTCGAACACCTATTCAGAGATGGAACTTTAAAATAAGGACCATGAGACAATACCTATCTGGATGGGCGAAACACACCATTGGGATATACAAAAAAGAAAAACAACGGCTCTCCTCAATTATAGATGACCTCGACAAAATCGCAGAGACTCGCATCTTGTCTCAACAAGAGATTGAATTGAAAAATCAATCCAATGAGAAGATTGCGCGTCTTTTGCGAGAAGAGGAAATCAAATATTACCAAAGATCAAAAGCCGATTTCATCTTGTATGGAGATAGTAATACACGATACTTCCAATTGGTCGCCAATGGTCGGCATAGAAAGAAGTGTATTTTTAGTCTCCAACAAGATGAGGGGCGGATTGAAGGTCAGGCGGAGCTCAAAAGTTATATCACAAAATACTACAAATCTCTATTCGGGGCGCCGGATGAAGGGAATTTCACCCTTGATGAAACCTGAACAGATAATATTCCACAAGTCACGGCAGAAGAGAATGATATCCTCGTGGCACCTTTCTCTGAAGAGGAGGTGAGAGCAGCTGTGTTCCAAATGGAACATAACAAAGCTCCAGGCCCTGATGGTTTCCCTGCAGAATTCTATCAGAATTTCTAGGATGTCATCAAGATTGACCTTTTAGAGTTGTTCAATTGTCTTCATGCCGGCCATCTCGACCTATCCAGGCTCAATTTTGGTGAGATCATTTTGTTGCCTAAAATTAAGGAGGCTGAGAGGATCCAACAATATAGACCCATATGTTTCCTTAATGTCAGCTTCAAGATTTTCACTAAAGTGGCTACTAATAGGCTCAACATGGTGGCCGACCATGTTGTCCGACCATCTCAAACGGCTTTCATGCAAGGAAGAAATATACTCGATGGAGTAGTAATCCTGCATGAGACCGTTCACGAGATGCACCGCAAAAACATGAGTGGAGTAGATTTTAAGATTGACTTTGAAAAGGCCCACGACAAGGTCAAATGGTCATTCCTTCAACAGGCCATGAGAATGAAAGGATTCTCCATAAATGGCGGCACTGGATCCAAAGTTTTGTTACTGGAGGTAGTGTGGCTATAAAAGTCAATGATGACATTGGCCATTTCTTTTAGAAAAAAAGGATTACGTCAGGGTGACCCCATGTCTCCAATGTTATTTAACATTGTTGCTGACATGTTGTCCATTCTTATTGAACGTGCCAAGCAGGATGGACAGATTGCAGGAGTAGTGCCACACCTTGTGGATGGCGGCCTCTCTATTTTGCAATATGCCTATGATACGATTCTTTTCATGGAACATGACCTCGACAAAGCTCGAAACTTGAAGCTCTTGCTTTCAGCTTTTGAGCAAATGTCGGGCCTCAAAATTAACTTCCATAAAAGTGAATTGTTCTGCTTTGGAGAAGCCTGTGAGGCAGCGGCTGATTACGCTGACTTGTTTGGTTGTGCGCAAGGACATTTCCCAATTAAATACTTGGGAATTCTGATTCATTATCGGCGTCTCACTATTGCGGAGTGGAAACATGTAAAGGATCGCTTAGAGAAACAGTTGAGCAGTTGGAAAGGCAAGTTGCTCTCTGTCGGAGGTCGACTTGTCTTGATCAATTCTGTCCTCACAAATATGGTTCTCTATATGCTTTCTTTTTTCCAACTTCCAAAAGGGGTCTTACAACGGCTGGATTATTTCAGATCCAGATTCTTTTGGCAAGGAGACAATGAAAAGAAAAAGTATAGATTGGCCAAATAGAGCGTGGTTTGTGTGCCGAAAGACCAAGGTGGTCTTGGCATTCATGACCTGTAGGTCAAGAATGATGCATTACTTAGTAAGTGGGTATTCAGGCTACTTACTGAAGATGGTGTATGGCAAAAACTACTACGCAATAAGTATCTAGACCAAAAAGCGGTATCTCAGGCATATTGGAAACCTGGGGACTCACACTTTTGGACTGGACTAATGGCGACAAAGAAACATCTTTTCCGCTTTGGATCATTCGCGATAAATGATGGGTCGGAGATTCGTTTCTGGGAGGACAAATGGCTAGGCAATGCCAGCCTCCGAGAACAATATCTAGCTTTGTACCGCATTGTCTGTAATAAGAATGATACTATTGCGCAGGTGCTCAGTTCATCCCCGCCGAATATTTCTTTCAGGCGGGATTTGATTGGCCCCCGTCTTACGTCATGGAAAAATCTTCTGTCCCGTTTGGGGTCAGTTAACCTGACACAAGGACAAGATGTGTTTCGCTGGAATCTCACTACATCCGGGTCCTACATAGTCGACTCCATGTACCGTGCGCTTACGCACTCAGAGGTTCCAGTAGATAATAACAAGAAAATTTGGAAGTCGAAGATTCCTCTAAAGTTAAAATCTTCATGTGGTATCTTCGAAGGTGGGTTGTGCTAACCAAAGACAATCTCGCTTGTCGCAATTGGCATGGAAGCAAGAAGTGTAGCTTTTGTACTCACGATGAGACAATCAAACACCTCTTTTTTCAGTGCATGTTTTGTTGGAAATATGCCCTAGAGGTAATAATAAAATGGTTATTATTATATTTCCTTGTTCATGATAATCGTTTATTATCCATGCTATAATTGTATTGGTTGGAAACACAAATACATGTGTGGATACATAGACAACAACATGTCCCTAGTGAGCCTCTACCGGACTAGCTCGTTGATCAAAGATGGCCATGGTTTCCTGGTCATAGACATGAGTTGTCATTTGATAACGGGATCACATCATTAGGAGAATGATGTGATGGACAAGACCCAAACTATGAACGTAGCATATGATCGTGTCAAGTTTATTGCTATCGTTTTTGCATGTCAAGTATCTGTTCCTATGACCATGAGATCATGCAACTCACTGACATCGGAGGAGTACCTTGTGTGTATCAAACGTCGCAACGTAACTATGTGACTATAAAGATGCTCTACAGGTATCTCCGAGGGTGTCTGTTGAGTTGGCATGGATCAAGACGGGGATTTGTCACTCCGTATGACGGAAATGTATCTCAGGGCCCACTCGGTAATACAGCATCACGATAAGCTTGCAAGCAATGTGACTAAAGAGTTAGCCACGGGATCTTGTATTATGGAACGAGTAAAGAGACTTGCCGGTAACGAGATTGAACTAGGTATGGAGATACCGACGATCGAATCTCGGGCAAGTAACATACCGATGGACAAAGGGAACTGCATACGGGATTGACTGAATCCCTGACATCGAGGTTCGACCGATAAAGATCTTCGTAGAATATGTAGGAACCAATATGGGCATCCAGGTCCCGCTATTGGTTATTGACCGTGGAGGTGTCTCGGTCATGTCTGCATAGTTCTCGAACCCGCAGGGTCTACACACTTAACGTTTGGTGATGATATAAGTATAGTCGAGTTATTATGTTGGTGACCGAAGGTTGTTCGGAGTCCCGGATGAGATCCCGGACATGACGAGGAACTCCGGAATGGTCCGGAGGTGAAGATTGATATATAGGACGAAGGGTATCGGAGTCCGGAAGTGTTCCGGGGGTACCGGGTTATCACCGGAAGACCGAAAACAGTTTCGGGGGAGGCCCCGACAAGTGTTGGGGGGGGGCTCATGGACCAAGGGAAGGGGGTACACCAGCCCACAAGGGGCTGGGCGCCACCCCAAACCCTAGCCCACTCGGCCAGGTGGGTTGGGACGCCCCCCTAGGGCAGCCGCCCCCTCCTTGCTTGGGAGGCAAGGCACCTAGGGTACCTCGGCTGTTGATACGTCTCGAACGCATCTATAATTTTTGATTGTTCCATGCTATTATAGTATCAATCTTGGATGTTTATTATTCATTTATATGCTATTTTATATCATTTTCTGGGACTAACCTATTAATCTAGTGCCTAGTGCCAGTTGTTGTTTTCTACTTATTTTTGGTTTTTCAGCAAATCAGTACCAAACGAAGTACAAATGCAACGAAACTTTTTGACGATTTTTTTTGAACAAACGAGACCCTGAAAGCTTCGGGAGAGGGCCAGAAGATGAAAGAGTGGGCCACAAACCACATGGGCGCGCCCTGGGGGGGGCGGGCGCCCATGTGCCTTGTGGGCTACTCCTCCCTCCGTTTGACCTAATTCCATCTCTATAAATTCTCTAAAATCGGGAAACCAATAGAGAGCCACCCAAAACACTTTTTCCGCTACCGCAAGTCTCTGTTTGTTCGAGATCCCATCTGGAGACCTTTTCCGGTACTCTGCCGGAGGGGGAATCGATCACGGAGGGCCTCTACATCAACCTTGCTGCCCTTCCGATGATGCGTGACTAGTTTACCACAGACCTACGGGTCCATAGCTAGTAGCTAGATGACTTCTCTTTTCTCTCTTTGATCTTCAATACAATGTTCTCCTCGATCTTCTTGGAGATCTATTCGATGTAATCTTCTTTTGCGGTGTGTTTGTTGGGATCTGATGAATTGTGGGTTTATGATCAGACTATTCATGAATATTATTTTAGTCTTTTCTGAATTCTTATATGCATGATTGTTATAACTTTGTATTTCTCTCCGATCTATCGGTTTGGTTTGGCCAACTAGATTGATTTATCTTGCAATGGGAGAGGTACTTTGTGATGGGTTCGGTCTTGCGTTGCTCAATCCTAGTGACAGAAAGGGACATGACACGTATTGTATCATTGCCATTAAGGGTAAAACGATGAGGTTTATTCATATTGCTTGGATTTACTGTCTACATCATGTCATCTTGCTTAAGTCGTTACTCCGTTCTTTATGAACTTAATACTCTAGATGCATGTTGGATAGCGGTCGATGGGTGGAGTAATAGTAGTAGATGCGGGCAGGAGTCGGTCTACTTGTCTCGGACGTGATGCCTATATACATGATCATTGCCTTGAATATCGTCATAACTATGCGCTTTTCTATCAATTGTCCAATAGTAATTTGTTTACCCACCGTATGCTATTTTCAAGAGAGAAGCCTCTAGTGAAAACTATGGCCTCCGGGTCACACACTAGACAGGGAGGCTGAGAGAAAGTCGCCGGAAAAGTTTCGTAGATGAAGAAAAAGTTTCAGAGTGAAAACCGGAAATGTTTCGAAGTTACCGGAAATGTTTTGGAGATAAAAATCATCCTACCGGAAATGTTTCGGAACACGTCCAAAATTATTTTAGGTGGTGCCGGAAATGTTCTGGACCTTCGGGAATTTTTTCGGATTAAATGGTCGCGGAAAAATATTTCATGAAAAGTTTTCATAGTGGGATGACTAGTGGAAACACTATTATGGTACAACCACTATTTGGTGGCTTTTTGGAAAGCCACCTTTTGGGGCTTTCCCCCAAAGTCAATGGTGATGTCATGGGATGGTGGGACCCCCCATGGGGGGCCCCACACATGGTGTCCAGCCCAAGGAGGTGCTCCTCCATGGAGCTCCCCCAAGGGTTTTTTGGTATTTTCCCATGGCCTCTACCCTTACCCCCCCTATAAACAGAGGTGGAGAGAGCTCTCCAAACCCACTCAAGATTTCTCTCAATACATGCCATGCAATCTTCTGGCTTTCTTCTCTCCCTCACATGAAATAGTTTCGTAGCTGAAAGGCTGTCTAATCTCGGGTAGAAAGTAGTTCTGGATGGCGAATTCGAAGCCCTGCCGGATAGCTGACACCGTATGTGTGCAACTCAGTGGAGAGATTGTAGTTTCGATCTTAGTTTGAGAGTGCCTCCTGAAGGGCTGTTCGAGTGAATGTCCGAGCTTCTGTCCAAGAGCCTCCCGGAGGGCTATCTAAGTGACCGTCCGAGCTTCTGTCTGAGAGACTACCAGAGGGCTGTCCGAGTGACCGCCCGAGGGGCTGTCCGAGGGAGAACATCCTCGCGGTTGGGAGGTTGTAAAATCCTAGCAGCGGGGATCTGCACCGCCAATCTTCACCGACTCTCCTTCCGCTGCTGCTACGAGTTGGTAATGATCAGATCAAACCTTGTATGCATCTTCATAGTGATCTTGGGCATGCTCATAGTACCATTTTTTTTGTTTTCTGCTGCGTTCCCCTACAGTGGCATCATGAGCCATGCTATGCGTAGATGTTGGTTATGATCTAGAATACATGAGATGTATGGGTATTGCATAATATATGATTTTGTAGTAGATGCGATCTATTGCTGAAAATTATTTGTGCTGTGTGACGCCCCCGACTCAATCGTGCACTAATCATACACGCAAATGCGCACGATCAAGATCAGAGACTCACGGGAAGATATCACAACACAACTCTAGACACAAATTAAAGTCATACAGCTTTATATTACAAGCCAGGGGCCTCGAGGGCTCGAATACATAAGCTCGAGTTACACAAGAGTCAGCGAAAGCATCAGTATCTGAGTAAAGACATAACTAAACAAGTTTGCCTTAAGAAGGCTAAGCAAAACAACGACATCTAGATCGAAAAGGCGCAGGCCTCCTGCCTGGGAGCCTCCGAACTACTCCTGGTCGTCGGTCTCCACGTAGTAGTAGGCTCCGTCGGGATAGTAGTAGTCGTTGACGGGATCAGCTGCCTCCGGGGCTCCGTCATGTGATCGCAGCAATCGGGTAGGGGGAAAAAGGTAGCAAAGCAACCGTCAGTACTCATCCAAAGTACTCACAAGACTTACATCAGATCTATACTAAGTATGCATCGGTATCAAATGAAGGGGCTGTATCTGTGGACTATACTGCAGAAATGCGAGAATAGAGGGGAAGGCCTAGCCTATCGAAGACTAGCATCTTGCAGCGTCTTGCAGCAACAGAAGAGAGTAGAATAACATAACATGTAGTAATAAATATATATTAGCAACGCCCAGAGAGCCTTCCTCGACTCCCTGCGAGAAAGCGATCCCGGAGCCATCATATCAATTTAGTATCACAAGTATCCAGGTTTTGTTGTAGTAGATCGGGATACAACACTGCACGTCCTGTTACCGTGGACACGGCTATTCGAATAGATAACTTCCCTGCAGGGGTGCACCAACTTACCCAACACGCTCGATTAACTCCGGCCGGACACACTTTTCCTGGTCATGTCCGGCCTCGGCTGATCGACACGACGTAGTCCTACCTAGGCTCCGCAGAGAGGTCCCCGCCGGTCTACATCCTAAGTGCGAAGGGGTCATGGGCCAATCGTCCTAAGCACTCCGGTTCGTTGTGCGCAGGGTGGATCCAGGCACCACCTCTGTCCTGGATGGCGCCCATCCGACCCGGCCACAATGCTGAACTGGACGTCTGACAGAGCTTTCGGGAGAATCGCACGACGCCGAGTGCCCATAACTTATCCCGCGTGGTGGTTAGTGCGAAAAGGCCAGAGGCCCACTCAGATCATATATCCAAACCGTTAGTGTATTGGGAGCTCGCGGTGACGATCAGTGATCCTGTCGCCCCGTCTCTCGGACTTACGGCAAGGGCCAGGCCCATCCCTCTCAAGGGCGGTCTCTGCCTGCCCGGCCGTGCCGCGTAATTATCTCGCGGGTACCCTCACGGTCAACCCGACTTCACATCTCTCACGGGTACCCCTCGGGGTCGACCCGACTTCAACAAGGGACTGAGGTAAAGACAGGGGTATCCGTGTGTCCATAACATCAAGGGGGAATCCGAGGAATCACCCTCGTTGGATTCCTACTCGATGTAACCGTCAAGCTGAACTTGGAGGAATCACCCTCGATGGGTCCATACTTGAGGGGCTGCACGACAGAGGCATCATCGGAGGTGGTGAAAGAGGAATCACCCTCGGTAAGCCACAACCGACTAGCTACGCTACAGAGATATCATCAGGAGAGAGGTAGGAGGTATCACCCTCAGCACTCGATAGTAGCTCTGCAGAGTCGTACAACTAAGGGGGTGTACGGTGATGTGTCGGTCTCTGCACATCGATCACGTTGATCGAATCATCCGGAAGCAAAGCATGGCAACACGGACAAGGGTGCGGGGCCACTGATGGATCACTAACCAATCTGTACTAAGCAATATAGGATAGCAGGTAAGGTATCAACAGCAGTTACAAAAACAGGCTATGCATCAGAATAGGAGCTATCGGACATAGTAGCAAAATCTAATGCAAGCACGAGAGAGAAAGAATGGGCAATATAGGAATGATCAAGGTGGTTTTGCTTGCCTGGAAGCTCTGCTGAAAGGGGCTGGTCGTCTGCGGCGTAGTCGTAACCAATGGCGTCAGCGTCGGTCTCGGGGTCTACCGGAGAGAAGAGGGGGAAGAAACAGTAAATATAAAGCAAACAAATGCAACACAGATGCATGACATGGCAATATGCTGTGCTAGGGGTGACCTAATGCGGTGCTATACGTTACAGACGGAGCGAGAAAATATCTGGGAATATTTTCCCGGCTTTAGGCAATTATCGGTCAGACGATCCGGAGGGGAAGGTTCCATGTTTGCAGTGTTGGAGACATGTGACAGGTATGTGGATGACATATTCGGATTCGTCTTATTTTTCTGATCGTTTTTCATATATAATTTATTTTCATCCGAATTACGGATTATTTTATATGAATTTTCAAAGTTTTATTGATATTTTGGAATTTATTTAATTTCGAATTATAACAGTAAATTGCTACGGGTACCCTAGTGTGTACCCAGCAGAGAGGCTTACAGGTGGGTCCAGCGGACCCAGTCAACTGCTGACTCAGCATTGACTGTTGACTTGGTCAAAAGGTGAACAGTGCATGTGGGACCCACATGTCATTCTCTCTGGTAATTTTAACATTGATTTAGCATTTAAACTTAGCAGTGGGCCATTGATACAATTGGGTAATTAGCAGGGGGTTAGCATTTAATTAACTTTTGTTAGCCCCTAATTTAAACAAGGCCAGCCCACTGGTGAGTGGCACAGCCGTGCCTCCTGGCTGGGCGAGCATGCACGCTTGCGAGTGGTGGCCATGCCCGCGTCCAGGGGCGAGCACAGCAGCGGCAGCGGCGCGAGCAGGATGGCCAGGGCAGCATCGAGTGTGGGGCAGCAGCGGCAGGAGGCGGCGGCAGCAGCTAGCAGCAGCAACGCAGTAGAGCAGCAGCAGCGCATAGCAGCAGCAGTTAGCAGGAGCAGCAGCGGAGCAGCAAAGCAGCGGCAACGGCAGGGAAAGCGGGTGCGCACGAGTGGCAGCGGCAGGAGGCAGCAGCGGCAGTAGCTAGTAGCAGCGCAACAAGCAGCAACAGCAGAGCAGCGGGCAGCAGCGCAAGAGCAGCAACAGTGGATCAGAGGCAGCGACAGCGCACCAGCAAGCAGCGACGGCAGCGGGCGGCTACGGGCACGCGCGTGCGAGGGGAGCAGCAGCAGCAGGTGCGCAACCGTGGGCGCGGGCGGCTATGGAGAGGCGGCAGCGCGGGCGAGCAGCGGCGCGACCAGTGGGCGCGAGCGCACGCGGGAGCAGAGCTCCGGGCGCAGCCTCGGGAGGGCGCGGGCGACGGCTACGGCGGCAGTACCGAGGTGGAAAAGGGGGGAATCGAAGAAGATGCTCACCATGAGTGCGATGGCGAGGTTGGGGAGGCCGGGGACGCAGAGATGGTGGCGGATCGGGCGGCAGAGCTCCGGTGGACGTAGAGGATGAAGAAGATGCGGGCGGCGGCCTCCTAGCTCCGATCCATAGGTGTAGACGACGGAGACGACCCTGGTCGAGCCGCTGGACACCTTGGCGCGGCTCGAGGTGGCTCCGGTGCGCGACAACGACGGTGGCGCGGCGACAGCTACGCTCGGATGAGCTCGGGACCGAGAGGGAGACGCGAGGGTGAAGAATGAGGGGTTTAGGGTTCGTTCGGGTGCTTGGGGTGCATCTTATCCATCGAGGGGAGTCACGGGATGGTCGCCGCGTGGTCATCCAAGCCACGGACGCGCGCGCTGCGTCCAGCGCGTCCAGGGTGAACAGGAAGTAGGAGACGACGTGTAGGTGGGCTGGGGCATGCACTGTAGCAGTGGGCTACAAGTGCACAGTAGTGCATTTTTGTTTTATTCTTTTCTATCTATTTTCAGCTACTGTTTGGTATTTATTTGAGTGAGCAAACAAATTTTGTTATAGATGGAACTTGGCACATAAATTCAAGACAAAATTTTGAGGCCACACACAAAGTTTCATTTTATTTTGAAATGTGTAACTATTTGTTTAAATTGAATTGGCTCAATTTAAATGCTGCTGGTCCACTAAAATACTGTCAGGGACAATTTGGGCATCCAGATAGAGTTAATATTATATTTACCAAGGCTTGGGGATTTTATTACATATTGTGCACATTTTTGTTTAGATGTTTAAAGAAATATTATGTTTGACTTTATTTTAAATTTGAATTTGACTTTGATTTTTTGTCAAGTGGCAATTTGGCTTAGTAGAACATGATGACATGGCAACCATTAGAGGATGATTACTGTGGCTTAACACTGGAGGTGTTACAAATCTCCTCCACTACAAGAAATCTCGTCCCGAGATTTAAGAGGTAGAGTAAGGGGGAAAGACTTGGTTACGAAATTCTAACGATTCTTCTTGGTCTTGGTTGCCCTTACCGAAGAGGACGATCCACTGCGTTCCAGTCTTTATTCCTCTGCATCAATGCATCATGATGAAGTTGTCATTCTTCCTTTAGGATCTTCAGCGTACTTACGAAAAGGATAGGGGATAACTCGGCAACGATGGAAGTCTACAAAGGGTAATCATAAGGGGTTACCTCATCAATGAAACAAGGCATCTCTCGAGTTGAACAAATGAAACACATCGAGAGCAAGATAATTTTATAAGGTGTAAGAAGTTTCAAGCGGGTATGCAATCGTTCGATGCCTGAAACAGAGTGAGAAAGGGGTTCAGAGCAATGAGAAATAATTCTTGTGTTTGATACCAGAACAGATCATCTCTAGGAAGGTGGCTCGTGAATTACATACAAAGCCAAGCACGAGGAATAACTTTGGAAACAAGGATGTACAGGAGAGTCAGGTTTCGATCCAGTGGAACTGTGGTTAGTGTGGATTAAGAGTAGAAAGGGCGGTGTCATCTTGCACGGTCATGTTAGCGAGGCATGTCAGAGGATAGCTTGTCAGCTATGTTGGCAACAACGTCGGTGCCAATGGTGGGGGACGAAGAGAACCATTTTCCTGCTCGCAAGGTGAGGCGGACCAATAGGCAAAGTTCTTGTCCACCGGTGATACTGGAATGTCGTCAACAATAGTAACAGGGTTGTACCTGACAGGGTTGTACTTGGGGGTGTTGACATAAGCAGGGAATTATCACTGCTCAGATAAGTTAGATTACAAGAAAGGTTAAACAGATGAATGGAAAGGAAAATGTGATTATACTCAGGTATTAGAGTATACCCTTCTCAAAGGCAAGCAGAGCAGGTTATGCCTGACAGGACAACAAGTATATAACCATTTAGATAAAGGGGCAAGAAAATTCATGATGTTACCCATACAATGGTGTTTGGGATAATTGATCAAGAAACAGTTAGCATTGCGCTTACAATGTTCTTGTTGATGTTCAGAATACCACAGTCATGCTTCGAGGTAGCAATAGTATGGTGTTTCAAATAAGGATTGGGTCTGAAGATCACAAGAATTACTCAAGGAACAATGTCTGGAATAGTGAGGAACTCAAGGTATAACCAAAATATGACCAAGTCTGTGTTGGTAGGAAGTCAAGGATGTTGTCGATGATAACACAGATCATCGAGGGGCAAGGATGGTATTCCTCGCCATGAATTCAATCCACAACTTTGAAGAACTCAAAATGTTGCCTATGATCATGACACATTTGTTGAGAGGTTTCATGAGGATGTAATCGATCAGCGATGTTATCAAGCAAAAGGAATGGTGAAGCAAAAGGTTATTAGAACCACAAATAAGATGCAATCTCTGAATCAAAGTTGCCTTTCAAGACAAACAATATGATGTTGAAAGCTCGATGTAGGCTTAGTGCACTGTTGGAATTGTGTTCCGGGGATGAAGGACTAGGTAGCACTATTAAGATTAGCATGAAAATGATCCAACCAATCAGGCTACGAATGACATGTTGAGTTTAAATTTCCCAACAACAAATTACTTGGAGTATTGAATTGCAGTGCGGATTCGATTCACTAATCGGTGTTCTCGGTTGACAACAACCCAGAACCCGTGGAATGACTGGGACAGGGAAAGATATTACTTCATCCAAAATTCATAAGATGTAGTGCAATGGCATGATATCCTCAAGATACCAGGGGGTAATACTCGAAGGTAGAACATAATAGAAGCTGAACTGGGTCGTTAACCTGCGACAGCAGATACTTTAACCTTGTCGAAAAATAGACGAGGCACTGGGATGGATTCCTTTCAGATATAACGAATAAGGACAGCATGGTCGAAACCATAACTACAAGGGATCAACTTTAATGATACCGAAAGAATTATACAAATGATTAAATATTTTACAAGAAGCTTCCGTGACGGTCTACATTGTTCCCTTGGGCATGAACACAAAGTTCAAGGTCGACTGCCACTTCTTCAATGCATAACCTTTCATTCACTTCTCGTTTTCAAAGAAGTTGTAGTGTTGAAATTTTAACTGACAGAATGCCAGTAGAGTATAACCCGCATACTTCCGGGTGTACACAGATTAGGGAAGGCATAGGTTCAACCCATTGGGGCATCTTAGAAACATATACCACAAACTTCAAGAGTAAATAACACAAGCTCGATAGCAGAGCATGGTTGACAAAAGTAGAGGATACAATTTACCAAAGGCATTATGTATCAAGGGAAGAACTCACAAGGTTTTTAGAATATGCAGGAATGGTCAGATAATAATCCAACAAAGGATTTGGCGGTTCACAAAAGGATCTGATGTGAGTATCGGTACCCAACTAGAAGAAGAACGAATGCAAAGGCATCGGATTATTGAAACATCTGAATAATTCGATGCTTAAATACAAAGGAGTTATGATTTCCAAATCGATGGATCATAAGCAGATGCTCTGATCAAAGATGAGTAAGCTGAATAGACATAGAGGCACAACTGATCAAAACTTGATTGGTCAAGAACCAGCTCATATCCGAAATGACGTCTGAGCCGGAGGGATAATTTCCAGGTATCAATAGATGATTGCAAGTATTCACACACATGTTGAATCAATAGGATCATAATTACAATCACAGAGGATTTTAACGAAGATTGTCGAACACCTGGATTTTAGCACAAGTGTAAGTAGGCGACAAGGAATTTCAACGACAGTAGGACATATAGGCTTTTTTGAAAATCAGATAGTATTTCAGGGCATCTTTTAATAACAAGAGCAACTGGGGATGAATGTATGAACGACAAGTATATGTAGTTATCTACGGGGATTTCTCGGTGGTAGGGAATCACAAAAGCGATGAGCACAACTGTCTCGGGAAAGCATCGAAGAGTGCTTCGGGATATCTTGATATATCCAGGGATGATCGGCAATGAGTGGCTCTCCGGAATGAAGTCGTTACGAGAACCTAGAGTTAGAGTTAGCAAAATCTTTAACCCGAAAAGAAGAGAGATCAGAATCCCAGAGTAAAGGAGAGGAATAAAAGATCCTAATCCCATCCATTGGCGATGTGGACCCGTAAGCCACACAGCCATGTTAGTAAAATAGTTTTTCAAAGACTAGACTCAACTTCAGCCAAGGAGCTGGAAAGGGACTTCCTACAGGCAGTCGGCTCTGATACCAACTTGTGATGCCCCCGACTCAATCGTGAACTAGTCATACACGCAAATGCGCACGATCAAGATCAGAGACTCACGGGAACATATCACAATACAACTCTAGACACAAATTAAAGTCATACAACTTTATATTACAAGCCAGGGGTCTCGAGGGCTCGAATACATAAGCTCAAGTTACACAAGAGTCAGCGAAAGCATCAGTATCTGAGTAAAGACATAACTAAACAAGTTTGCCTTAAGAAGGCTAAGCAAAACAATGACATCTAGATCAAAAAGGCGCAGGCCTCCTGCCTGGGAGCCTCTGAACTACTCCTGGTCGTCGTTCTCCACGTAGTAGTAGGCTCCGTTGGGATAGTAGTAGTTGTCGACGGGATCAGCTGCCTCCGGGGCTCTGTCATCTGATCGCAGCAATCGGGTAGGGGGAAAAGGTAGCAAAGCAACCGTGAGTACTCATCCAAAGTACTCGCAAGACTTACATCAGATCTATGCTAAGTATGCATCGGTATCAAATGAAGGGGCTGTATCTATGGACTACACTGCAGAAATGCCAGAATAGAGGGGAAGGCCTCGCCTATCAAAGACTAGCATCTTGTAGCGTCTTGCAGCAACATAAGAGAGTAGAATAACATAACATGTAGTAACAAATATATATTAGCAACGCCCAAAGATCCTTCCTCGACTCCCTGCGAGAAAGCGATCCCAGAGCCATCATATCAATTTAGTACAAGTATTCATTTTTTGTTGTAGGTGATCGGGATACAACACTGAGCGTCCTGTTACCGTGGACACAACTATTCGAATAGATAAATTCCCTACAGGGGTGCACCAACTAACAACACGCTCGATTAACTCCGGCCGGACACACTTTTCCTGGTCATGCCCGGCCTCGGCTGATCGACACGACGTAGTCCTACCTAGGATCCGCAGAGAGGTCCCCGCCGGTCTACATCCTAAGTGTGAAGGGGTCATGGGCCAATCGTCCTAAGCACTCCGGGTCGTTGTGCATAGGATGGATCCAGGCACCACCTCTGTCCTGGATGGTGCCGATCCGACCCGGCCACAATGCTGAACTGGACGTCTGACAGAGCTTTCGGGAGAATCGTACGACGCCGAGTGCCCCTAACTTATCCCGCGTGGTGGTCAGTGCGAAAAGGCCAGAGGCCCACTCAGGTCATATATCCAAACCGTTAGTGTATTGGGAGCTCGCGGTGACGATCAGTGATCCTGTCGCCCGGTCTCGCGGACTTACGGCAAGGGCCAGGCCCATCCCTCTCAAGGGCGGTGTCTGCCTGCCCGGCTGTGCCGTGTAATTATCTCGTGGGTACCCTCACGGTCAACCCGACTTCACATCTCTCACGGGTACCCCTCGGGGTCGACCCGACTTTAACAAGGGACTGAGGTAAACACAGGGGTATCCGTGTGTCCAAAACATCAAGGGGGAATCCGAGGAATCACCCTCGTTGGATTCCTACTCGATGTAACCGTCAAGGTGAACTTGGAGGAATCACTCTCGATGGGTCCACACTTGAGGGGCTGCACGACAGAGGCGTCATCGGAGGTGGTGAAAGAGGAATCACCCTCGGTAACCCACAACCGACTAGTTACGCTACAGAGATATCATCAAGAGAGAGGTAGGAGGTATCACCCTCGGCACTCGATAGTAGATCTACAGAGTCGTACAAATAAGGGGTTGTGCGGTGATGTGTCGGTCTCTGCACATCGATCACGTTGATCAAATCATCCGGAAGCAAAGCATGGCAACACGGACAAGGGTGCGGGGCCACTGTGTGACACCCCCAACTCAATCGTGCACTAATCATACACGCAAATGCACACGATCAAGATCAGAGACTCACGGGAAGATATCACAACACAACTCTAAACACAAAATAAAAGTCATACAAGCTTTATATTACAAGCCAGGGGCGTCGAGGGCTCGAATACATAAGCTCGCGTACAAGCGTTAGCAGAAGCAACAACAATATCTGAGTACAGACATAAAGCTAAACAAGTCTGCCTTAAGAAGGCTGAGCAAAACAATGACTCTAGATCAAAAAGGCGCAGGCCTCCTGCCTGGGAGCCTCCTGTCTACTCCTGGTCGTCGGTCTCCACGTAGTAGTTGGCTCCACCGTGGTAGTAGTAGTCGTCGGCGGGGTCAGCTGGCTCCGCGGCTCCGTCATCTAATCGCAGCAAACGGGTATGGGGAAAAGAGGTAGGAAAGCAACCGTGAGTAGTCATCCAAAGTACTCGCAAGACTTACATCAGATCTATTCTATTTGTGCATCGGTTTCAAATGAAGGGCTGTATCTATGGACTAGACTGCAGAATTGCCAGAATAGAGGGAGGGCTTAGCCTATCGAAGACTAGCATCTTGCAGCATTAGAAGAGTGCAGATTAGCAAATAATAAAGTAATAATTATATTGTAGCAATGCCCAGAGATCCTTCCTCGACTCCTTGTGAGAAAGCAATCCCGGAGCTAACATATTACTTAAGTTCCACAAGTATCCAGTTCTAGTTGTAGTAGATTGGGATACTCTCTGAGCGTCCTGTTACCGTGGACACGGCTATTCGAATAGATATACTTCCCTGCAGGGGTGCACCAACTTACCCAAGACGCTCGATTAACTCTGGCCGGACACACTTACTCGGGTCATGCCCGGCCTCGGCTAATCGACACGTCGTAGCCCTACCTAGGCTCAACAGAGAGGCTAGCATGCCGGTCTACACCCTAAGCGTTCAGGGGTCTTTGGCCCATCGCCCTTTGCACTCCAGCGCGTTGCGTGGGCGGTCGGGACCAGACCTAGCCCCTGTATACACACGCAGGCTTTCGCGGTCCACCCGGGCGCGCGCCGCTCAGTTGCTGACGTATGAAGAGCTTCGGCTGAAACATACGACGCCGAGTGCACATACTATTCCCGCGTGGTGGTTAGTCCAAAAAGGCTAGAGGCCTACTCAGATCATATATCCTAACCCATTGGTGAGTTGGGAGCTCGCGGTGACGATCAGTGCTCCACGATCTATGGTCCCGTCGCCCCGTCTCGAGGACTTGCGGCAAGGGCCAGGCCCAATCCCTCTCCTCCCTCTCCTGAGGCAATCTGCCTGCCCGGCCGTGCCTCGTAATTATCTCGCGGGTACCCTCACGGTCAACCCGACTTCACATTTCTCGCGGGTACCCCTCGGGGCCGACCCGACTTTAATCAGGGACTGGGATAAAAGTCAAGGTATCCGTGTGTCCATGACATCAAGGGGGAATCCCGAGGAATCACCCTCGATGGGTTCCCACTAGATGTATCCGTCAAGGTGAATCTTGGAGGAATCACCCTCGAAGGGTTCACAGTTGAGGGGCTGTACGACAGAGGCATCATCGGAGGTGGTGAAAGAGGAATCACCCTCGTTAACCCACAACCGACTGGCTATGCTACAGAGACATCATCAGGAGTGAGGTAGGAGGTATCACCCTCGTCACTCGATAGTGTCTCTGCAGAGTCGTACAACTTAGGGGGGTGTGCGGTGATGTGTTGGTCTTAGCCCATCGATCACCTTGATTGGGACACCAGTAATAAAGCGGGCAATAGGGACAAGGATGAGGGGCCACAAATGTTTCACTAACCAACCTATACTAAGCATTTAGGATAGCAGGAATGGTATCAACATCAGTTACAAAAACAGGCTATGCATCAGAATAGGAGCAATCAATTACAGTAGCAAAATCTAATGCAAGCATGGGGAAGAAAGAATAGGTGATATTGGAATGATCAAGGGGTTTTTGCTTGCCTGGAAGCTCTGCAGTGAAAGAGGGGTTGTCGGGGGTGTAGCAGTCCTCAGGGGCAGCGTCGGTCATGGGGTCTACCGGAGAGAAGAGGGGAAAGAAACAATAAATACAAAGCAAACAAATGCAACACAGATGCATGGCATGGAAATATGTTGTGTTGGGGGTGACCTAATGCAGCACTACACGTTGCAGATGGAGCGGGAAAATATCTGGGAATATTTTCCCGGTTTTAGGCATCTGTCATACAGATGAACCGGAGGGAAGGTTCCATGTTTAAAGTGATCTGGGCATGTGACAGTATGTGGAGGGCATATTCGGATTCATCTCATTTTTCTGATCTACTTTCATGTAGAAAACATTTTCATCCGAGCTACGGATTATTTTCTATGATTTTTCAATGTTTTAAACAATTTTCTGAAATTCCTGGAATTAATGTAGTTTCGAAAATACAGATGTAAATGCTAGGTGCACCCGGTCCAGTGCACCCAACTGTGCACCAGAGGCTGGCAGTAGGGCCTAGTTGACTGCACAGTCAGCAGTCAACTGTGGACTTTGACTGGTTAAACTGACCAGTCGGTCCCACCTATCATTGACAGGTTTAACTAATAGAGGGTTAATTTAACTAATTAAGCTAATTAACTACGGGGACCCACATATCAGTGTCAGACTAATTAACAGATTAGATTATTTTTTTAAAAACCAGTTAATTAAGCGCGTGGGGTCCACACGTAAGTGGCACAGTGCTGCCCAGTCAGGACGGTTGACCGGTCAACGCGGTCAACCGATGATCGGTCAACGCGGTCAACCGATCCCCTGGGACCCACTGGCAGTGACCCAGGGGTGGACCCCAGGTGTGCCAGGTCAGCGGTGGCCGACGACTCGCCGCCGGCGACCAAAAACACGGCGGTGCGCACAGGAATGCGGCGGAAAACAACTACAGATGGCCATATCGAGCGCGGCCGGTCGCGTTCGAACGTGCGTTCGATGCCGCGTCGAACGGTGGCGGTGGCAGAGGCTAGGGTGGCCAGAATCGACGGCGGCGAGCTCGTGAGCGGATGCCGGAGTATGGGCGAGATCGAGCACGGCAACGCGCGCGGCCGGTGGCGTTGGGCTCCTACGAGTGCGCTGAGCATGACTACGTGCTCGGTTGAGCTCGTCGGCGACGGTAGCGATGGCGACGAGCACGGCGGCAGAGGCTAGCTACGGCAAGGATGGCGGCAGCGGCTGTAGCTCAAAAACGAGCCAAAACGGAGAAGGGAGAGGTGCAGGAGCTCACAGAGAGGCACACGGTGGCCGTTGGGGGGCTTCGGAGCTGCAGACGGCGGTGAATCAAAGCGGCGGAGGTCATCGGGGCCAAGGAAGAAGAAGGCGTCGCAGGGCTTCGTGCGGTGGCTCCCGGCTCCAACTGGTGGCGTTGGAGGGTGTAGCGGACGACGGCGACGCCCTAGGACATGGCGGCGAGGCGAGAGGTGGCCGGTGGCCGCGGGATCGACGGCGGCAGCGACGGATGCGCTCGGGCGAGCTCGTATGCAAGCGAGAGAGAGCGAGAGAGGAGGGGGAAAGTGGGTGAGGACGACGAGGAGGCCGAGGGGCGCGTCCTTATCCCCTCGGCGGCCCCTGTAGCGGCGCCGTGTCGCCGTCTCACCGGTGCGCGCGCGCGCGGCCACGGGTGCGCCGACACGGCAGAGGAGAGAGGCGGGAGATGGGAGAGAGAGAGAGGTGGGCTGGGCCATGGGCACTGTGCACTTAGGCCCATATGCGCGGTAGTGTTAGGGCCTTTTCCCTTTTCTTTTATGTTTTTTCTTTTCCAGCAGCTGTTTGCATTTATTTTTAGCCATCAAATGACTTTGCAAAAATATGGAGCTGGTCAAAACAAATACTAGGGAGTATTGTGCACTGCCACAAAAAGTTTGGGAGGCTTTTGAATCCATTTGAATTTTTCACAAATGAAATGGCATTTAAAATGCTGTTTTAGCACTGTTTTAAATGCCCTAATCCACATTTAGCTTGATGGAGATGTTGTTTTCCTAAATAAATATTTGTTTTGGAATATTTGCTAAATGATGAACTATTTTTCAGCAATTTTTGTGCAACTTCAAATTTCACTTGCAATTTGAATTGAATTTAGTGGTGGAATTTGAAATGAGATATTAATCCAATGTGATTAAGCATTGCAAAGCAAAATGACTTAGCATAATCATGAGGATCACTGTAGCTCATTACACAGGGGTGTTACACACTGATGGATCACTAACCAATCTATACTAAGCAATATAGGATAGCAGGTAAGGTATCAACATAAGTTACAAAAACAGGCTATGCATCAGAATAGGAGCTATCGGACACAGTAGCAAAATCTAATGCAAGCACGAGAGAGTAGAATGGGCGATATAGGAATGATCAAGGGGGTTTTTGTAGGAGATATGCCCTAGAGGCAATAATAAATGTTATTGATTATCTCCATGTTCATAATTAGGTTTATGTTCCATGCTATAACTGCTATGGTTCTCGAGTCTGCAATAACCACGAGGCTTGGAGGAAGACTCATATGCACGTGTGGAATAATAAACGGTAAAATGTATTCCTAGTCTGGCCTCTAAGACTGGCTCAAGTATTGCATGATGATCCTGTTTTCCTGATCATGGGCATGGCTATGCCGGCAATTTTGAGGGCACAATGTTAGAAGAACATTTGTGTTGAATCGAACCGAATTGATGTTATGCTATGAGATTCATTCGTCATAAGTTAATGGTTAATAACACAGAGATGGTTAACGTTTGCATAATTCCTTAGACCATGAGAGTATCGAGTTTCTTCATGCTTGCTTCATGAACTTTGGGGTTTGTTAAACGTCATCCGTAAATGGGTGCCTATTACGCCGGCTTACGGGTTCATGGAAAAGTATGTCAAGTAACTTGATAGCTCAAGATTGGGATTTGCTCCTCCGACGATGGAGATATATCTCTGGGCCCTCTCGGTGTTACGGTATCCATCATCGTCTGGCCAGACACTTTGTGATTTGATCACGGGGATGCCGGAACACGGGAACGAGAAAAGAGCACAATACCGGTAACGAGGTAACTGGCATAGTGGACAAGGTGTTGATCCACGGGGATGCCAACATGTCTCACTTCGGGTATTTGTAACATATAGCGAAGCAACAGGAATAGCACACGGCAACTGGAGGTTCACTCGAATATTCATTCGTGTGGGTATAGGGGTCAATATGGGTGTCCACGGCTCCGATGTTGATCATTGATCGGAAGGGGTTCCGGGTCATGTCTATACTTCACCGAACCTATAGGGTCACATGCTTAAGGGTCATCTATCTGCTGAATACTAGACAGGGAGTCTGAGAGAAAATCACCGAAAAAGTTTCGGACACCGGAAAAGTTTCGGACAGCGGAAAAGTTCCGCAGAGAGAACACCGGAACAGTTTCGGTAAAACTGAAAAGTTGTTTCAGGGGATACCATTAAGTCAAATTGGTTTCGGCACATGCCAGATAATTCTTGGAGGGTGCCAGAATCATTCTGGAAACTTCTGGGAATTTTCCGGAAGAAAAATCGGAAATGTTCCGGAGCTGCCGGAACCGCTTCGGATGCTTTTCGCAGATGAAAATCACTAATCCGGAATTGTTCCGGATGGCATTGAAAATTATTTTGGTGGGTACTGGAAATGTTCTAAGCCCACATAAATATTTTCAGTTCGACCGGACGCTGAAAAATGTCGTCGTGAATAGTGAAAGTGCTTTTTGGGATATTTTTGGAAAGTCACCTTTTGGGATATTTTCCCAAAAGGCTTCTAGAAGGGATGGATGGATGAGGACCACCTTGGGGGGGGCCCCACAAGGGTTGTGGCCGGCCAAGAAGGGGGCTCCACCTTGGAGCCCCACTTGCCCACTTGCTTTCCCATTTTGCCCTTGGAAAGTGTTTCCTTCATGGGCAAGTTTTGGTATTTTGAATACCCATCCTACCCCTTGGTTTTCCTATAAATAGAGGTGAGTGGGCTGCCCACAAAACTCAATCTCTTGCTCTCATACACAAGCCATGCATGATCTGGCATTCTCTCTCCCTCCCAGCGAAATAGTTTCGTAGAGCCGAAAGGCTGTCTGGGTTCCGACAGGAACTAGTTCTGGACGGCGAAGCCCTGCCGGATAGATGACACCGTATGTGTGCAACTCTGTAGAGAGATCATAGTTTCGGTCTTAGTTTGAGAGTGCCTCCCGAAGGGCTGTCCGTGTGACCGTCCGAGTTTCGAAGGTCCTCCCGAAGGGCTGTCCGAGTGACTGTTCGAGTTTCGATGGTCCTCCCGAAGGGCTGTCCGCGACACCGTCCGGGGGACTGTCCGACCGCCTCCCGGAGGGCTGTCCGAGGGGCGGATGAGGGTATACATCCTCGCAGTTGGGAGGTTGTAAATCCTAGCTGCGGGAATCTGCGCCGCCGATCGTCATTGACTCTACTTCCGCTGTGCTACGAGTCGGTAACGAAAAGATCAAACCTTGTATGCAGTCTCCATAGTGGTCCTGGGCTGGTGCGTAGGTCGGAATTTTTTTGTTTTCTGCTGTGTTACCCTACAATTTTGCTTGGCTGGAAGCTCTGCTGAAAGGGGCTGGTCGTCTACGGCGTATGATACGTCTCCAACGTATCTATAATTTATGAAGTATTCATGCCATGTTTATTATAGTTTTGTATGATTTTGGTGCACTTTTATATGATTTTTATGGACTAACATATTGACCTAGTGCCCAGTGCCAGTTGTTGTTTTCTCAAGCAAACCAAACCAACATATACACCAAGCAAAGCAATCCATGGCATTCAAGCATGCACTGGTTATCTTAACAATAATAGCTATCATACTACGGCAGGATTATTTAGCAAGATTAAACATCTAGCAACATTAAGCAGGATTATCTAGCATGATAACTATTGGAGTAAATACAGTAATGTAAAGCATATCAAGTAAATACTCCATAATCCGAGTATTCTCACGATTCAAGTCCGATCCAAACTTTGCGGTCATCCAACCGCTCATCTCATAGCCATCGCATGGCTAACATTCACATCTCTGACATCATCCGATGTCCATGCATCTGTACTGCAGGTCTGACAAACCTTACCATTTTCTGGTTCAGTTTTAGCAATAACATTATATAGTTTGTTCCTCCAGACTCGACACAGACCAAATAGGGGCCTATACGAACTGTCCATGACCGAGGACGCGGCTATTCGAATAGATTTACACTCTGCAGAGGTTGTGCACTTTACCCACACCATGGAGCGCCTGGCCTCATACTTTAGTACATGTTCCCATTCGGGTGGACCAGTGCTGCTCCAACAAAACCTTGTCTATTGCCTGGCACTCTTACGGTCCCTCCGACAATCATACCCTCCCAGGGTCATGTCCTGGGTGGCCCCTGTGTCACCCCGTGACACCTGCCACCGTCGTGGCCAAACAAAACTATCCCAAACAGGGACCTGAGCTCAAATAACTTAACTGGGCTCACAAGGTTATCGCCGCCTACCGGGCCAGGGTAGCACGCACGCATAACCTTCCCTAGTTGGAGGTACCGACAAGAGGCAGGACAATAGACCAAGCTAGGGCCTTCCCATCCAGGCAAATGTGGTTGCACGGGTAAGCTCGGATAGGTGACACTATGACTCGATCCAGCCGACGGAGGAGGTTGTTATCATTAAGTCACATTCTTTAATATTGCAATAATAGTAACCATGCATGATGTAACAACTATGAAAGCATAACAACCTATCTCCATACAATATCACAGCGAGTCATTAATGAGACAATATTTAAATGGGAAATTATCACTTTACAAGGCTTAGCTGTAAGTGACAACCATCTGAACCCTTGCATGAAACCGACAAATAAACCAGTAGCCACCAGAACGGTCTTTACAACTCAGATCTGGGGCGTTACCGGAATAACTCAACCCCGGCTCAAGATGGCTGAAAAGCAGCTCAAAGCATGAGACGGTGTTGATAAAAAGAGTGTAGCGGTTCCCTAAGACGGCCGAAAAGCAGCTCAGAGCATAGGGTCATCGCTACAGAAAGAAATTCAATAGCTGTCCGAGACGGCCGAAAAGCAGCTCAGAACACGGGCCAGTTGTTGAAAAGAGAACATAAAGTCGGCATCCACCCCGGACGGCCGGAAGCAGCTCAGAACACAGGCGTGGTGCCGTCACCAAAGAAAGGCAAACAAAGGTTCACTGGCGTCACATACAGCTTACCACTACGCATACAAGCATAAGCATATTAATTTAAACACGCAAGAATAACACAGAGCAATGCTTTAGGGCATATATCAGATGGTCGGCTTGCCTGGGGGTCGAGGAATACTCCGGAAAGAAGTGCGATCGCCTCGCGGAAAAATCGCCGGAAAGGGTTCTCTCTCGGAGGGGCTGATATAGGGCAGGGGCAAAATGGTCATTTTCCGAAAGTGTGAACATGGTGAAAGTGAGGTCATTGGAACGAGCTCGACGAACTGAAGAAGTGGGCTTTGGATTCACCTCGATCGGAGTTACGGTTGAAGAGAAACAACCGTTCGTTCGTTAAGCCGATAAACAAACAGAAAACTGACCGTTTCTGTCTTTATCGGGTGAACGTTCACAAAATAGTGACTTCGGCCGGCGGCTGAGAAACGAAAGCGTACTTTAAGGAAATACGCTTTCAAGTAGGGAAAGCGAGCTTCAGCCGAGGCGTCTCCACTTATCCCAGCTGGCGGCTCCACACTCACCGACAGGTGGGGTCGGGGCCCACCTGTCGGGTCCCTCTCTCTCCTCCTCCATCTCCTTCTTCCTCCTCCCTCCTCTCCCTGACGCCGCGCCTGGCTCACTGCTCCGGCGTGGTTCTGGCGCTCCGGTGGCTTTTGGGGTCCGGCGACTGGACAGACGGGCTCGCCGCCGACGACCTCATCCGGGGGTGGGTCGCGCGGGCGTCGGAGATGGCTGTAGATGCGGCGACGGAGGACGGCAGTGGGCGGCGGCTGCGAGCAATGGAGGGGCTAGGGTGGACAGCGAGGCTAGGCGAGGGTATGGGCGGGATCCCCGGGGCATGGCGCACTCCGCGGTGATCTCGGACGGAGCCGAGGACGGCTGGAGTACCCAAATTTGAGCAGGGCCGAGAAGTGGTTGTGGCGGCGCTTGTCGGCGATTTAGGTACCCGTGGGCACGACTGCTCGGGGCTGGGGCTCGGGTGGAAGTCAGGGAGGGGAGAGGAGGCTGGTATGAGCTTGGGGATGGCCGGGGAGGCTCCGGGCCGCGGCTATTTATAGCCGGCCGCGGCAGGCTTCTCGGCGACACTCGAGGCTTCGGGAGCTCGCTACCTTGGCGGCATTCCGGCGATGTGGCGGTCAAAGAGTGGTGCAGACCTAACGTTCACAGAGGGAGGGGACGGCTCGAGGAGGAAGATGCCAACGGGGGGAGGAAGACGACGGCGTCACGGGCGGGACAGAGACTCGGCGGCGCTCGCCATGGCGTGGAGAGAAAGAAAGGGGAGGGGGAAGGTGCTGGAGGGGGTGCACGCGGACGCAGGGGAGCGGTTGGACATGCCCGGACAAGCCATGGCCGACTGGAGCTTGCTGTTCGTCGCGGTTCATCGAGCAGAGCGCCGTTTTGGCGTTGCCAACTCGTGGTCACCGCTGGCACCACGCGTCCAGAGCGGCTATTTGACTCCAGACCTTGCCAAATAGATGCATCAGTGGTCAGTGAGTTGACCTGACGAGGTTTGGATGGAAGTGGGGGCAAGAGCTGACTGATTGGAGCTCACAAAGGTTTTGAACAGGAACTTTGGTGGAATCTTGTGCAGAAATGGATAAGGTTGTGAGGCTGAAACTTTGTCACAACGAAATATGGTAGGAAGGACTAGGTTCTGGAAAAATTTGAGGCCATTTGGACCAAGTTTGCATATACTTCCTTTGCAATGCAATTTCTGGTCCAGAAATTTGACTTTGAAGCTGCACTCATATGGCTTGGTGAAATGAGCTGAATTTTTGTGGAGAATGATGATTTGGAGGTATGAAGGTACTGGAAAAATTTCAGCTCAATTGGAAATCCCAAAATGGTACTTCCTTCACAGAGCTTGAATCTGGACAGAAATTAGATGGAATTTTTGGGAGAAATTGGCTGGATAAAATGATGTGAATTTTTGCATGCTCACATATAGGGAATGTGAGGTCCTGGATTAATTTGAGAATTTTTTAAGTAATATAAAATATAGTTGCTTCACAACCTCAAATTAAGTCCAGAAACAAGAATTGGATGATGCTGTCAAAATTTGGTCTGTGGAACTTGGGATCTTGATGGAAATGGTGACGATATGGGTAGTAGAAGCTCCACAAATTATTTGGGATATTTCCTGGCTACCAAAATAGTAGCTCCTTTGGAAAGTGCCCAAGGTGCAATATTGGCTTTAAATAGGAAAAGGCAATTTCCCTTATTTAATTATGGCCAATATTTTTATTGGAGCTCAATATGATCACAAAGAATATCTCCACAAGTTTTCATGAACTTTGGAGATGGATAGATATTTTCCTGGATTTAATTCCTTTAGCTGGCAGAAAAAGGAATTAATTTTAAATGAAAAATATTGCAAATGACTTGGCAATATTTTTGCATATCCAGGGTTTAAAAAGATAGGATGATCACTGGGAAGAATTTGGGAGGCAACAGATCAACGGAAATTGGGGTTCCTTTGTAACGGGAGGAATTAGGGTTTCCCTTCCGGTAAACCAGAGAGTAGGGTTTCGGTGGCAAAGTCCTGAGAAGATATCTTGGGCGGCAAGGTTGGTCTGAAGAGAGTCTCTGGTTGGATAGGAAAGGCAAGGCTAAATGACTATCTTCATATACCCAAGAGCGAGAGAAAATCCAATAACACCGAAAAAAAGACGGGAGTCAAATCCCGCGAAGGAAAAAAAAACAAGGAGCGAAAACCAGGGTGTCACAGATAAACCTTAGGTCATCCACTTGAGGGAAAATTGCTACTGTCCTACAAAACTCTGCGCTTGGAGGCCCAACACGAGTCTACAAGAATAAGTTGTGTAGTAGACATCAAGCTGTTTTCTGGCGCCGTTGCCAGGGAGGTGAGTGCTTGAAGGTATATCTTTAGATCTTGTAATCGAATCTTTTAGTTTCTTGTTTTATCACTAGTTTGGTTTATAAAAGAAAACTACAAAAAATATGGAATTGAGGTTGCCACATATTATTCATCTTTATAATGTCTTTCTTGAAAATGATGGATCGGAAAATTGTGCTCAATTGATAGAAGAATAATTCAATAAAATGTTTGGCATAAAATCCATGAATGATGAGCATGATTGCAATGTTGCTAGTATGAATTCTTTGAATATCCATGATGCTAGTGATATGCAATGCCACAAGCTTGGGGATGCTATGTTTGATGAAGATGATATTTTTAGTCCACCAAGTTTTGATGAGAAAATTTATTATGATGAAAGCATGCCTCCTATTTATGATTATTATATTGATGAAAGTGGATTTAGAGAGGTCATGACTTTATTTAATGATGATTCCACTATTTTGGAAGAGATATCAATTGATTATGACAACAAAGTTGCTATCTATGATGATTATTGTGATGACATGTATGCTATAAAGAATAATGATAACCATGAAACTTGTCATCATGATTTTAATTTTCAATTGTATTATGCCAATCAAGTATCATATGATAGTTATTTCATTGAGTTTGCTTCCACTACTATTCATGAGAATAAATTTGCTTATGTGGAGAGTAATAAAATTCCTATGCTTGTGGATCATGAAAAGAATGCTTTATGTGATAGCTATATTGTTGAATTCATTCATGATGCTACTGAAAATTATTATGAGAGAGGATCATATGCTTGTAGGTGTTGCAATAATATCAAGTTTCCTCTCTATGTGTTGAAAGTTTTGAAGTTATACTTGTTTTGCCTTCCTATGCTAGTTGATTCTTGCTCACATAAACTATTTGCTCACAAAATCCCTATGCATAGGAAGTGGGTTAGGCTTAAATGTGCTAGTCATATGCTTCATGATGCTCTCTTTGTGTTTCAATTCTTTACTTTTATGTGAGCATCATTGAAATCATCATGCCTAGCTAAAAGGCATTAAAGAAAAGCGCTTGTTGGGAGACAACCCAATATTTATACCTACAGTTTTTCTTGTGTCCACATGACTAAGCTACTGTAGGAATTATGTTTAATATGTTTTATTCCAATAATGTGCCAAGTAAAACCTTTGGGATAGTGTGGATGCTTGTTGATTTGATTCTTTGCAAAAACAGAAACTTTTGCGTCCAGTGCTGGAATTTCTATTCTGTACTGGAGCGTGAGAAAATTCTGAAATTTTTACACAGTATTGGGTTACAAATTGTTTACGTTTTCCTAATTTTTCAGAATTTTTGGAGTTAGGGAAGTATGAATTCTTATTCACCCTTTATAGACTGTTCTGTTTTGGCTGATTTCGGTTATGGTTGCATTGTTTGCATATGTTGCTTGTTTAATGTTTCTACTTGTGGATAGGAGTATTAAATACGCAGAGGCATTTAGTATGCAATCTTTAATTATAATTTTAGTGATTTGCTATAGTAGAGAATGATAAGGTTTTGAGTTGATTTATACTAACTTATCTCACGAGTTCTTGTTGAGTTTTATGTGGATGAAGCTTTTAAGATTTAGAGAAACCGTGATGTAAGAGGAATTAAGGAGACACAAGAGCTCAAGCTTGGGGATGCCCAAGGCATCCCAAGTTAATATTTCAAGAAGTCTCAAGCATCTAAGCTTGGGGATGCCCCGGTAGGCATCCCACCTTTCTTCATCAACAATTATCGGTTAGTCTTGGTTGAGCCTAAGTTTTTGCTTCTTCACATGAGATGTGCTATTCTTGGAATGTCATTTTATTTTGTTTTGTTTGCTGTTTGAATAAAATACTTAAGATCTGAAATTTTTAAATGAGAGAGAGTCCTCACATAGCTACCTATTTACTTAACTACTCATTTGATCTTCACTTATATCTTTTTGGAGTAGTTTGTCATTTACTCTTGTTCTTTACTTATATCCTATGAGTAAATTGTTGAATAAATTGAATATCATGAAGTTGAAATTATATGTGCTTCATATGCTTGTATCATGCCTAGTAGTAGTTTCACATTGGGTTTAGAAAGTGAAATCTATTGAAGCTTGACAATCACAATATTGGTCATACAAGCAATTCAGGAATGATTAGTATAAGGAAGAGGACTTTCACATATAGATATATTATCTTGGACATCTTTTATGATTGTGAATACCCATTAATTATTTTCAAACTTGAGCAAATTAGTTGAAGTTGGACAAGGAAGACAACGTAATGTGTTATGTTTGGGTATATTTGCATAGAAGTTATATTGTTTTGGATCCTCTAACATGTGGTGCTTGCTTAGGATCTTTTGCTAGCCAAAAATTCGTACTAAGTAGAGATACTACTTGTGCATCCAAAAACCATTAAACCCAGTTTCTTGCCATGAGTGTCCACCATATCTACCTATGTATTGAATAAGATCCTTCAAGTAAGTTGTCATCGGTGCAAAAAGCAATAAAAATTGCTCCTAAATATGTATGATCTTTTATTGCAAGAGAAAATAAGCGTTGTACGAACTTGTGATGGTAAAGAAATAAAAGCGACGGACTGCATAATAAAGGTTGCTATCACAAGGGGCAATATAACGTGACGTTCCTTTGCATTAAGGGCTTGTGCATCCAAAAATAAAAAGCGCATGACAACCTCTGCTTCCCTCTGCGAAGGGCCTATCTTTTACTTTTATGCAAGAGCCAATAAGTATTCACACTTCATAAATTATTTCTTTTATCATTTACCTCCTCGAGGATGAGCAGGAATTAAGCTTGGGGATGCTGATACGTCTCCAACGTATCTATAATTTATGAAGTATTCGTGCCATGTTTATTATAGTTTTGTATGATTTTAGTGAACTTTTATATTGATTTTATATGATTTTTATGGACTAACATATTGACCTAGTGCCCAGTGCCAGTTGCTGTTTTCTGCTTGTTTTTGGTTTTCCAGAAAATCCATATCAAATGAAGTCGAAATGCAGCGAAACTTTTTGACGATTTTTTCTGGAAGGAAACAGACACAGGAAGCTTCGGGGGAGCAGCAGAAGACCCACAGGGCCCCCGCAAGCCACCAGGGCGCGCCATCCCCCCCAGGCGCGCCCTGGTGCCTCGTGGGCCCCCTGTGGCACCTCTTTTCATGATTCCAATGCTGAAAAATCATATATATTTAGAAACCCCCGAAAGTTAACCTAGATGAGTTTTTACGCCGCCGCAAGCCTTTGTACCAAGGAGATCCCATCAGGAGCCCTTTTCCGGCACCCTGCCGGAGGGGGGAATCATCATCGGAGACCATCTTCATCCTACGCCTCCCACGGATTGATAAACCTTAGGTCATCCACTTGAGAGAAAATTGCGACTGTCCTACAAAACTCTGCGCTTGGAGGCCCAACACGAGTCTACGAGAATAAGTTGTGTAGTAGACATCATCGTAGTCGTAACCAGCGGCGTCAGTGTCGTTCTCGGGGTCTACCGAAGAGAAGAGGGGGAAGAAACAGTAAATATAAAGCAAACAAATGCAACACAGATGCATGACATGGCGATATGCTGTGCTAAGGGTGACATAATGCGGTGCTACACATTACAGACGGAGCGAGAAAATATCTGGGAATATTTTTTCTGGCTTTAGGCAATAATCGGTCAGACGATCTGGAGGGGAAGGTTCCATGTTTGCAGTGTTGGAGGCATGTGACAGGTATGTGGATGACATATTCGGATTCGTCTTATTTTTCTGATCGTTTTTCATATATAAATTATTTTCATCCGAGTTACGGATTATTTTATATGAATTTCCAAAGTTTTATTGATTTTTTTGGAATTTATTTAATTTAGAATTATAACAGTAAATTGCTATGGGTACCCTAGTGTGTACCCAGCAGAGAGGCTTACAGGTGGGTCCAGCGGACCCAGTCAACTGCTAACTCAGCATTGACTGTTGACTTGGTCAAAAGGTGAACAGTGCATGTGGGACCCGCATGTCATTCTCTCTGGTAATTTTAACATTGATTTAGCATTTAAACTTAGCAGTGGGCCCCATTTTTCATTGATACAATAGGGTAATTAGCAGGGGGGTTAGCATTTAATTAACTTTTGTTAGCCCCTAATTTAAACAAGGCCTGCCCACTGGTCAGTGGCAGAGCCCTGCCTCCTGGCTAGGCGAGCATGCACGCTTGCGTGCGGCGGCCATGCCCGCGTCACCATAAGTGCGATGGCGAGGTTGGGGATGCCGGGGACGCAGAGATGGTGGCGGATCGAGCGGCGGAGCTCCGGTGGCCGTAGAGGATGAAGAAGATGCGAGCAGCGTGGCGGCGGCCTCCCAGCTCTGATCCAGTGGTGTAGACGACGGAGACGACCCTGGTCGAGCTGCTGGAGACCTTGGCGTGGCTCGAGGTGGCTCCAGAGCGCGACAACGACGGTGGCGCGGCGACAGCTACGCTCGGGTGAGCTCGGGACCGAGAGGGAGACGCGAGGGGGGGGGGGAGAATGAGGGGATTAGGGTTCGTTCGGGTGCTCGGGGTGGATCTTATCCATCGAGGGGAGTCGCGGGATGGTTGCCGCGTGGCCATCCAAGCCACGGACGCGCGCGCTGCATCCAGCGCGTCCAGGGTGAACATGAGGTAGGAGACGACGTGTAGGTGGGCTGGGGCATGCACTGTAGCAGTGGGCTACAAGTGCACAGTAGTGCATTTTTGTTTTATTCTTTTCTGTCTATTTTCAGCTACTGTTTGGTATTTATTTGAGTGAGCAAAAAAATTTTGTTATAGATGGAACTTGGCACATAAATTCAAGACAACATTTTGAGGCCACACACAAAGTTTCATTTTATTTTTAAATGTGTAACTATTTGTTTAAATTGAATTGGCTCAATTTAAATGCTGCTGGTCCACTAAAATATTGCCAGGGACAATTTGGGCATCCAGATAGAGTTAATATTATATTTACCAAAGCTTGGGGATTTTATTACATATTGTGCTCATTTTTGTTTAGCTGTTTAAAGAAATATTATGTTTGACTTTATTTTAAATTTGAATTTGACTTTCATTTTTTGTCAAGTGGCAATTTGGCTTAGTAGAACATGATGACATGGCAACCATTAGAGGATGATTACTGTGGCTTAACACTGGAGGTGTTAAATGCTGGTAGCAGATGAAATCTATTACCCGATGTTCTTGTTGCTTCCCTTGAATTTGCGTATTTTTGATCTTGACGACATGGTGGAATTTTGCTTACAAAGCTCTAGCAATCCGCGATCATGACATATCAACGAAGTGGTTCAGTTCATTGGGTTCCACCATAGTTAAAGAAAGATGAAATTTAGCAGACTAAAGGGCAATGCAGATATGATTTGCATGGGGTTCTTGCGTATGACCAAATACAGTATGGGGCTCGAGATTTTTTATCTCGTGTTTCATACGCCCTGCAAATTTAATCTAGTGACTTGAATAATCATACTTAATGATGGACGTTGGTAGCTACGGTTTGATTCGAAACCTTAGAAGCCACGTAAAATAATTTTTTGCATTAACCGATTAGAGGTGTCTAACTTGGTTTTGCAGGATGACATGTGATGTGGTACGCCCATTGTCATAATATTTTGGTTATGTATGAAATAACCATATGATGTAATATTTAACATGACCTGCATGTCATGATTCGGCATGATGGCTGGAGCCATATGATACGTCCATTTTGCATCATGTTTTGCTACTGTTATTTATAGTGTTTTTAATCAATATAACACTTTGTGGAGCAATTCTAATGCCTTTTCTCTCTTAATATGCATGATTTACACAAGGAGGGAGATTGCCGGCAGCTGGAATTCTGGACCTGAAAAAGCTTTGTCAGAGATACCTATTCTGCACATCTCCAAATGAGCTGAAATTTCATGGAGATTTATTTTGGAATAAATAAAAAATACTGGAAGCAAGAAGTACCAGAGGGGGCCACTCAGGTGCCCACGAGGCAGCAGGGCGTGCCACCCCCCCAGGCGCGCCCTGGTGGCTTGTGGGGCCCCTGGCCAGCCTCTGGCCCCCATTTTCTGGTATATAAGGCCATTTGCCCTAGAAAAAATATAGAGAAGACTTTTGGGACGGTGGGCCGACGTCTCAAGGCGGAACTTGGGCAGGAGCACTTTTGCTCTTCGGCGGAGAGATTTTGCCGGGGTTACTTCCCTCCGGGAGGGGGAAATCATCGCCATCGACATCACCAACGATCCTCTCATCGTGGGAGGACCAATCTTCATCAACATCTTCACCAGCACCATCTCATCTCAAACCCTAGTTTATCTCTTGTATTCAATCTTTGTCTCAAAACCTCAGATTGGTACCTGTGGGTTGCTAGTAGTGTTGATTACATCTTGTAGTTGATGCTAGTTGGTTTACTTGGTGGAAGATTATATGTTCAGATCCATTATGCTATTTAATACCCCTCTGATCTTGGACATGAAGATGATTTGTGAGTGGTTACTTTTGTTCTTGAGGACATGGGAGAAGTCCTGTCATAAGTAATCATGTGAATTTGGTATTCGTTTGATATTTTGATGATATGTATGTTGTTGATTCTCTTAGTGGTGTCATGTGAACGTCGACTACATGACACTTCACCATCGTTGGGCCTAAGGGAATGCATTGTGGAGTAGTAATTAGATGATGGGTTGCTAGAGTGACAGAAGCTTAAACCCTAGTTTATGCGCTATTCCGTAAGGGGCTGATTTGGATCCATATGTTTAATGCTATGGTTAGAGTTATTTTAATTCTTCTTTCGTAGTTGCGGATGCTTGTGAGAGGGGGTAATCATAAGTGGGAGGCTTGTTCAAGTAAGAACAGCACCCAAGCACCGGTCCACCCACATATCAAATTATCAAAGTAGCGAACGCGAATCAAACCAACATGATGAAAGTGACTAGATGAAATTCCCAGGTGTCCTCGAGAACGCTTGCTTATTATAAGAGATCGTTCCGGCTTGTCCTTGGCTACAAAAAGGATTGGGCCACCTTGCTGAACTCTTTGTTATTATTGCTACTTGTCACTTGTTACAAATTATCTTGCTATCAAACTACTCGTTACCGATAATTTCAGTGCTTGCAGAAAATACCTTGCTGAAAACCGCTTATCATTTCCTTCTGCTCCTCGTTGGGTTCGACACTCTTACTTATCGAAAGGACTAAGATTAATCCCCTATACTTGTGGGTCATCAAGACTCTTTTCTAGCACTGTTGCCGGGGAGTGGAGCGCCTTTGGTGAGTGGAATTTGGTAAGGAAACATTTATATTACGTGCTGAAATTTACTGTTACTTGTCACTATGGAAAGTAATCCTTTGAGGGGTTTGTTCGGGGTATCTTCACCTCGACCGGAAACACAAATAGTTGCTCCTCAACCTACTGCACCTACTGAAAATATTTCATATGAAATTCCTCCGGGTATGATAGAGAAACTGCTAGCTAATCCTTATGCAGGAGATGGAACGGTACATCCTGATATGCACTTGATCTATGTGGATGAAATTTGTGGATTGTTTAAGCTTGCAGGTTTATCCAGAGATGGAGTTAAGAAGAAAGTGTTCCCTTTATCTTTGGAGGGAAAGGTATTGACATGGTATAGGCTATGTGATGGTACTGATACATGGGACTGGAACCGATTGAAACCGGAATTCCATCAGAAATTTTATCCTATGCATTTGGTTCATCGTGATCGGAATTATATATATAATTTTTGGCCTCGTGAAGGAGAAAGCATCGCTCATGCTTGGGGGAGGTTTAAGTACATGATGTATACATGCCCCAATCATGAGCTCTCAAGAAAAATTATCTTACAGAATTTTTATGCTCGGCTTTCTCATGATAATCAAACCATGCTCGATTCTTCTTCGACTGGCTCCTTTATGAAGAAAACTATTGAATTCAGATGGGATCTTCTGGAAAGAATTAAATGCAACTCTGAAGATTGGGAACTCGACAAAGGTAATGAGTCAGGTATAATACTTGAGTTTGATTGTGTTAAATCTTTTATGGCTACCGATGCTTTTCATAAGTTTAGCACTAAATATGGACTTGACTCTGAGATAGTAGCTTCCTTTTGTGAATCATTTGCTACTCATGTTGATCTCCCTAAGGAGAAGTGGTTTAAATATCATCCCCCTATTAAAGAAAAGATTGAGGAACCCATTAGTGTTAAATAAGAAACAATTGTTTACCATCCTGACCCAGTTGTGCCTACTGCTTATATTGAGAAACCACCTTTTCCTGTTAGGATCAAGGAACATGCTAAAGTTTCAACTGTGGTTAACAAAAGTAATATTAGAGCACCTAGACCCTCTGAACAAATAAAAGTTGAACCTAATGTTGCTATGGTTAAAGATCTCTTGGTCGATAATATAGATGGGCATGCTATTTACTTCTATAATGAAGCAGCTAGAATTGCTAAACCAGATCCTAAAGATAAAAACAGACCTATAGTAGGCTTGCCTGTTGTCTCTGTTAAAATAGGAGATCATTGTTATCATGGCTTATGTGATTTGGGTGCTAGTGTGAGTGCTATTCTGTTTACCTTATATCAAGAAATTATGACTGATATTGCACCTGTTGAAATAGAGGACATTGATGTTACTATTAAACTTGCAAACAGAGATACCATTACACCGCTTGGGATCGTTAGAGATGTTGAAGTCTTGTGTGGAAAAATAAAATACCCTACTGATTTTCTAGTCCTCGGTTCTCCAAAAGATGATTTTTGTCCCATTATATTTGGTAGACCTTTCTTGAACACTGTTAATGCTAAGATTGATTGTGCTAAAGAAACTGTTAGTGTTGATTTTGGTGGTATGTCTCATGAGTTTAATTTCTCCAAGTTTCGTAGACAACCTCATGATAAAGAATTACCTAGTAAAGATGAAATTATTGGTCTTGCTTCTATTGCCATACCTCCTACTGATCCGTTAGAACAATATTTGCTAGACCATGAAAATGATATGCATATGAATGAAACAAATGAAATAGATAAGATGTTCTTTGATCAACCACCTATCCTTAAACACAATTTGCATGTTGAAACTCTTGGAGGCCCTCCTCCACCTAAGGGTGATCCTGTATTTGAATTGAAGCAATTGCCTGATACATTAAAATATGCTTACCTTGATGAAAAGAAGATATATCCTGTTATTATCAGTGCTAACCTTTCAGCGCATGAAGAAAAGAGATTACTAAAAACTCTGAGGAAGCACCATGCTGCTATTGGATATACTCTTGATGATCTTAAGGGCATTAGTCCCACTCTATGTCAGCACAAAATTAATATGGAGCCTGATGCTAAACCAGTTGTCGACCACCAACGACGATTAAATCCTAAGATGAAAGAGGTGGTAAGAACCGAAATATTAAAGCTTCTGGAAGCAGGTATAATCTATCCCATAGCTGATAGTAGATGGGTAAGTCCCGTTCATTGTGTCCCTAAGAAAGGAGGTATCACCATTGTTCCAAATGATAAAAATGAACTCATTCCACAAAGAATTGTAACTGGTTATAGGATGGTAATTGATTTTAGAAAATTAAACAAAGCTACTAGAAAAGATCATTACCCCTTACCTTTTATTGATCAAATGTTAGAAAGATTGTCTAAGCATACACACTTTTGTTTCCTAGATTGTGATTCTGGTTTTTCTCAAATACCCGTATCACAATCCGACCAAGAGAAAACCACCTTTACTTGTCCTTTTGGAACTTATGCTTATAGACGTATGCATTTTGGTTTATGCAATGCACCTGCTACCTTTCAAAGATGTATGACTACTATATTCTCTGACTTTTGTGAAAAGATTGTTGATGTTTTCATGGATGACTTTTCCGTTTACGGAACTTCTTTTGATGATTGCGTGAGCAACCTTGATCGAGTTTTGCAGAGATGTGAGGAAACTAACCTTGTCTTGAATTGGGAGAAGTGCCACTTTATGGTGAATGAAGGTATTGTCTTGGGGCATAAAATTTCTAAAAGAGGTATTGAAGTTGATAAAGCTAAGGTTGATGCTATTGAGAAAATGCCATGTCCTAAAGATATTAAAGGTATAAGAAGTTTCCTTGGTCATGCTGGTTTCTGTAGGAGGTTTATTAAAGATTTCTCTAAAATTTCTAGGCCTCTTACCAATCTTTTGCAAAAAGATGTTCCATTTGTTTTTGATGATGATTGTCTAGAAGCCTTTGAAACACTTAAGAAAGCCTTAACCACTGCACCTATTGTTCCACAACCTGATTGGAACTTGCCTTTTGAAATTATGTGTGATGCTAGTGATTATGCTGTTGGTGCTGTTCTAGGACAGAGAGTTGATAAGAAATTAAATGTTATCCATTATGCTAGTAAAACTCTAGATAGTGCCCAAAGAAATTATGCTACTACTGAGAAAGAATTTCTAGCAGTTGTGTTTGCATGTGATAAATTCAGATCTTACATAGTTGATTCTAAAGTAACTGTTCACACCGATCATGCTGCTATTAAATATCTTATGGAAAAGAAAGATGCTAAACCTATACTCATTAGGTGGGTTTTATTGCTACAAGAATTTGATTTGCATATTATTGATAGAAAGGGAGCTGAGAATCCCGTTGGAGATAATTTGTCTAGAATGGAAAATGTTCTTAATGACCCACTTCCTATTAATGATGATTTTCCTGATGAACAATTAGCTGTCATAAATGCTTCTCGTAATACTCCTTGGTATGCAGACTATGCTAATTATATTGTTGCTAAATTTATACCACCTAGTTTCACGTACCAACAAAAGAAAAAGTTCTTCTATGATTTAAGACATTACTTTTGGGATGACCCATATCTTTATAAAGGAGTAGATGATATTATTAGACGTTGTATACCTGAGCATGAACAGGAACAAATCCTACGGAAGTGTCATTCCGAGGCTTACGGAGGACACCACGCGGGAGACAAAACTGCACACAAGGTATTACAATCTGGTTTTTATTGGCCTACTCTTTTTAAGGATGCTCGTAAGTTTGTCTTATCTTGTGATGAAGGTCAAAGAATTGGTAATGTTGGTAGACGTCAGGAAATGCCTATGAATTATTCACTTACTATTGAACCGTTTGATGTTTGGGGATTTGATTATATGGGACCTTTTCCTAAATCCAATGGGTATACTCATATTTTGGTTGCTGTTGATTACGTTACTAAGTGGGTAGAAGCTATTCCAACTAGTAGTGCTGATCATAACACTTCTATTAAAATGCTTAAAGAAGTTATTTTCCCGAGGTTCGGAGTCCCTAGATATTTAATGACTGATGGTGGTTCACATTTTATTCATGGTGCATTCCGTAAATTGCTTGCTAAATATGATGTCAACCATAGAATTGCATCTCCCTATCACCCTCAATCTAGTGGTCAAGTAGAATTGAGCAATAGAGAAATAAAATTAATTTTGCAAAAAACCGTCAATATATCTAGAAAGAATTGGTCTAAGAAACTTGACGATGCATTATGGGCTTACAGAACTGCTTATAAAAACCCTATGGGTATGTGTCCTTATAAAATGGTTTATGGAAAAGCATATCATTTACCTCTTGAGTTAGAACATAAAGCATATTGGGCAATTAAAGAACTCAATTACGATTTTAAACTTGCCGGTGAAAAGAGGTTATTTGATATTAGCTCATTAGATTCATGGAGAACCCAAGCTTATGAAAATGCTAAATTGTTTAAAGAAAAAGTTAAAAGATGGCATGATAGAAGAATTCAAAAATGGGAATTTAAAGTGGGTGAGCAAGTTCTATTGTACAATTCTCGTTTGAGATTCTTTGCAGGAAAACTTCTCTCTAAATGGGAAGGACCTTATATCATCGAAGAAGTTTATCGCTCCGGAGCCATCAAAATAAACAACTCCGAAGGCACTAATCCGAGAGTTGTGAATGGGCAAAGAATTAAGCGTTATATTTCAGGTACTCCCATTAATGTTGAAACTAATATTATTGAAACAATTACACCGGAGGAATACATAAGAGAGACCTTCCAGAACACTCCAGAATCCTGAAAAGGAAGAGGTACGTGATACGGTAAGTAAACCGACTCCAAAAATTCCATAAAAATACTTTCTGTCAGTTTTGGAATATTAGAAAAAATACAAAAATAAGAAGCAGCCGAGGGGACCCACCTGGTGCCCACGAGGCACCAGGGCGCGCCACCCCCCAGGCACGCCCTGGTGGCTTGTGGGCCCCTCGTGAGCCTTCCCGACTCCGTTTTCTTATGGATTACTTGTTTTGCAAGATAAAAAAATCTTTATATATACCCCCGGACGTTTTGACCACCGTATCGCAGAAGTCTCCTCTATTCTTGTTTCATGCTATTTTTCTGACAGATCCGGAAGCATGTCATCTCAAGACTTAGATGGAGAGAGTTTCGTATCGCACTATGTTACAAATCCAAGGATCCATGGGGATATAGATCCCTATGGATGGTCCGCGGAGGAGGAGCAAGATGCCAACATGAGGGGAATGGAAGACGTGAGCTCGGATGGAGAAGATGCCCCTCTACCTCAACTGGGAGATATGCATTTGGAGTTCAAGAAGTCGAGCCTCCCCAACAGAGTAAACAAATCTAAGATCCAATTTATTCCTTTCCGCCTTCTACAGGAAAACAAGAATGTATTGTGTGAGAAGATAGTGGAGCTGGAGCAAGAAATTAGCAAGTTGAAGGAAGAAAACTATGTTCTCAAGCGGAAACTGAAGGACAAGCCCGCCACTTCATCACCACCACCATCACCGAAGAAGGAAACTTGAGTACATGGGTATGGGCACTCCCCTTGGCTTGTGCCAAGCTTGGGGGAGGTGCCCCGGTATCGTATCACCATCACATTTATTATCTTTACCTATTTTTTTAGTTCGATCCTTAGTTATTTCGTGATTTAGTTGAATAAAAGTTTAGTATGATCTATTTTTGAGTGCTAGTTTCATGATCTATCTATCTATGTAATCGAGTTGAGAGTTATATAATAAAGAGTAGTGTGAGTTTTTTGCTTCTTTACTTTCATGTTTCAATCTTAGCAATGAAAATAATGAAAAAGATCATATGCTAATCTTATGGAAAGTAATGACATTACATAAAGAAAAGTATAAGTGGTAAAATTTATTGGAATTTAACAAGCATAGCATTAGTCAATGATGCAATTCATGAAAAAATTAATAGGGAAGAGAAGATTCACATGCAAATATACTATCTTGGACATCTTTTAAGATTGTGAGCCCCCATTAAGTATTTTATGTCAAATTGTTGATGTTGGACAAGGAAGACAATGTAATGAATTATGTTTGCTTATATTCACATAGAAGTTATATTGTTATAGATCCTCCAACATGTGGTGCTTGCCCAATATCTTTTCTAGCCAAAAATCCGCACGAAGTAGAGATACTACTTGTGCATCCAAAACTCTTAAACTCAGTTTGATGTCATGAGAGTCCACTATATCTACTTATGGATTGAATAAGATCCTTCAAGTAAGTTGTCATTGGTGCAAAAAGCAATAAAAATTGCCTCTAAATATGTCTGAACTTTTATTGTAAGCGAAAATAAGCTTTGTATGAACTTGTGATGGTAAAGAAATAAAAGCGACAGACTACATAATAAAGGTTGCTATCACAAGGGGCAATATAAAGTGACGTTCCTTTGCATTAAGAGCTTGTGCATCCAACAACAAAAAGCGCATGACAACCTCTGCTTCCCTCTGCAAAGGGCCTATCATTTTCTTTTATGTATTTACTTTTAATGCAAGAGTCAATAGTGTTCTCCTCTACTTCCTTTTTATTTTTCTCTTTTGCAAGCATCATGTGGAGGGGAAAGATCTAGGCATATATATCCAGTTGGATATGTGTGATCATGAGTTATTATTGTTGACATCACCCTTGAGGTGAATAAGTTGGGAGGCAAAACTATAAGCCCCTATCTTTCTGTGTGTCTGGCTGAAACTTTTTGCTCCGTATTTATGTCATGAGTGTTAGCAATCATAGAAGACTAAATGATGGTTGAGTATGTGGACTTGCTAAAAAGCTCCTACATGAGACCCTTCCTGAAAATATGATGAATTGCAATCGCATTGTTGACTGAGAACATAGTTTGTTAGTTTTCAAGAAAGTTTATGCCTTATACTTCATTGTTGTGATGAATTGTTACTTGCTCATGAGAAGTTTTATGATATTAAATATTGTTGTTATAATAATGATCATGATGCTACTATGTTCATATTTTATTTTTATCGACACCTCTCTCTTTAAACATGTGGACATGATTATCGATATCGGCTTTCGCTTGAGGACAAGCGAGGTGTAAGCTTGGGGGAGTTGATACGTCCATTTTGCATCATGTTTTGCTACTATTATTTATAGTGTTTTTAATCAATATAACACTTTGTGGAGCAATTCTAATGCCTTTTCTCTCTTAATATGAAAGATTTACACAAGGAGGGGGATTGCCGGCAGCTGGAATTCTGGACCTGAAAAAGCTATGTCAGAGATACCTATTCTGCACATCTCCAAATGAGCTGAAATTTCTCGGAGATTTATTTTGCAATAAATAAAAAATACTGGAAGCAAGAAGTACCAGAGGGGGCCACCCAGGTGCCCATGAGAAACCAGGGCGCGCCACTCGCCCCAGGCGCGCCCTGGTGGCTTGTAGGGCCCCTGGCCAGCCTCTGGCCCCCATTTTATGGTATATAAGGCCATTTGCCCCAGAAAAAATATAGAGAAGACTTTTGGGATGGTGCACTGCCGTCTCGAGACAGAAATTGGGCAGGAGCACTTTTGTGCTCCGGCGGAGAGATTCTGCCGGGGATACTTCACTCCGGGAGGGGGAAATCGTCGCCATCGACATCTCCAACGATCCTCTCATCGTGGGAGGACCAATCTTCATCAACATCTTCACCAGCACCATCTCATCTCAAACCCTAGTTCATCTCTTGTATTCAATCTTTGTCTCAAAACCTCAGATTGGTACCTCACTACAGGAATCAGGCACTTTGCCGTCTGCCATGGCAGACGGCAAAGGAATGTCTGGCGGACGGCAAAGCCCTTTGCCGTTAGCCAGCAAACGGCCCCACGTCTGGCTGAATGAACTACGGCAGAGGGCTGCTTTGCCGTGTGCTTAAATAAAGCGGACGACAAAGAAGTTTGCCGTCAGCCATACTAAGCAAACAGACGGCAAATGCCTTGGACGGCAGAGGGATAGGGTTAGGCCCGTTAGGTGGCTAACGGCATACTTTGCCGTCTGCGACGGCAAAGGCGCAAAGTTCTTTGCCGTCTGCCAGCTGACGTCAGCTGACGTCAGGCGTCAGCTGGGGCCAATGCATACCCTTTGCCGTCTGCTGGCAGACGGCAAAGCACACCAGCCTTTGCCGTCCTCTGGCAGACGGCAAAGTGCCCAAATAGGCCAGCCCAGGTGCCCCCCAGGTTGCATAGGTAGCTGCCACGTGGAAGCTTTGCCATCCGCTGGCGGACGGCAAAGCTCTTTGCCGTCTGTTGGCAGACGGCAAAGTGCCTGTATTGCCCCTGTTAATTCTGTTTTTTCTTAAATTCAATCAATTTCACAGATATATATATATATATATATTCATTTGAAAATACTTTCAACAAGCATACATATCCCTGCCATATGGATATGATCATCCAACACATATATATACCAAATCAAAAGTCCATATCCAACATATATATAGCCAACATATCCAACAATTAAGCAAAAAGTCCATATACAATGGTTTCATCCATACATACATATATAGGAAGCAAGTTTCACATTGTTCATCCTACAAAATCAAAACAAAAAGGACGGACAAGGAGAAGAGTAGACTCCATCAATGCAAGCTTCCGTGATCTGAAGCAAATCTGCAAAATTGGAAAGAAGAAAGTTAGAAGAAGAAGACTAGAAGAAGAAGAAGAAGAAGATGAAGACTAGAAGAAGAAGAAGAAGAAAAAGAAGAAGAAGAAGAAGAAGAAGAAGAAGAATTTTTCTTCTCTTTCTTTTTCTCCTCTTCTTTTTCTTCTTCTTATTGCTTACTTGTGTCATTTTAGAGCTAACCTAGGTAAATAGGTCATTTTGGAGCTAAGTAAGGTTATTATGTCATTTTCGAGGAAAATAAGCTAAGTATATGACATTTTGGAGGTAACCAAGGTTATTATGCCATTTTTGACCTAAGTATGCTAAGTATGTCATAAATGAACTAAATAAGCTAAGTATAGGTCATTATTAAGTTAACCTAGGTAATTATGCCATTTTTGAGCTAAGCATATTAAGTCATTTTGGAGGAAAAAATGCTAAGTGTAGGTCATTTTAGAGCTAACCTAGGTAAATAGGTCATTTTGGAGCTAAACCAAGGTTATTATGCCATTTTTTCCTAAGTAAGCTAATTATGTCATAAATGAACTAGCTAAGCTAAGTATAGGTCATTATTGAGCTATCTTAGGTAGTTATGCCATTTTTTAGCTAACTAAGCATATTAAGTCATTTTGGAGGAAAAAAATGCTAAGTATAGGTCATTTTAGAGCTATCCTAGGTAAAATAGGTCATTTTGGAGCTAAGTAAGGTTATTATGTCATTTTCGAGGAAAATGAGCTAAGTATATGACATTTTGGAGCTAAACCAAGGTTATTATGCCATTTTTTACCTAAGTAAGCTAATTATGTCATAAATGAACTAGCTAAGCTAAGTATAGGTCATTTGAGAGCCAACCTAGGTAAAATAGGTCATTTTGGAGCTAAGTAAGGTTATTATGTCATTTTCGAGGAAAATAAGCTAAGTATATGACATTTTGGAGCTAAACCAAGGTTATTATGCCATTTTTGACCTAAGGAAGCTAATTATGTCATAAATGAACTAGCTAAGCTAAGTATAGGTCATTTTTGAGCTAGCCTAGGTAGTTATGCCATTTTTGAGCTAACTAAGCATATTAAGTCATTTTGTAGGAAAAAATGCTAAGTGTAGGTCATTTTAGAGCTATCCTAGGTAAAATAGGTCATTTTGGAGCTAAGTAAGGTTATTATGTCATTTTCGAGGAAAATAAGCTAAGTATATGACATTTTGGAGCTAAACCAAGGTTATTATGCCATTTTTGACCTAAGTAAGCTAATTATGTCATAAATGAACTAATTAAGCTAAGTATAGGTCATTATTGAGCTAGCCTAGGTAAAATAGGTCATTTTGGAGCTAAGTAAGGTTATTATGTCATTTTCGAGGAAAATAGGCTAACTATATGACATTTTGGAGCTAAATAGGTCATTTCTTAAGCTAAGTATGCATTTGTTAAGCAAAACACTAGGGAAAACGTACCGTCATCACAGAGGTGAAGGACCGGTCGCGCCAGTGGCAGACGCAGAAGGATCGGTCGATGCTTGTCGGGAGTTACGCTGCACCAAAGATCATTTGCAATGTCTCGTTAGCATGATGCAACTCAAATGTGAAGACTAGTAACTAATGACCATTCAAATGAAACTCACCGTGCCCTCCGGAGCAATGACTGGCATCAGCGGAGGGGTCTGACCGTTGCTCTGGCACATGGTCTGCACATTTGGTTTTCATGAGTCAGTCATATTAGTTAGTAATGAAACGAACATTACGTGCATGATTTGGCTAATATGCAGAACAAACTTACCACGAAGAGCTCGTATAAGGCCCGGTGAGACGCGTCGTTCCGGTTCCTCTCCTCCTCCAACAGCGTAGCAGTCCTCTCCTCCAACTCCCTCTCCCTCTCCGCCGCCTGCCTCTTTGCCTCCGCCAGAAGCTCCTGGGTCTTCGCTCTCTCCTTCTCAAGAGCAGCCTGCAACACCACTCCTCGTTAGCATTGTAATCATTGACGGCCGCACACACAATGTAATGGAGGAAAGGTATCTGAGTCCGTATAACTAACCTCGATTTGGAGCTCCATTGGCCATGGACGAGGCCTTATCTCAGGATCGGAGCTCGTCTGGCGCTTCTTGATCTCCGGGAGAGTGCTAGGACAACGTATCAGTCCATCCCCAATGGCTATCGAGCCATGGGGCCTCCCGCCACCAGATATCATGACCAACTCTGGATCAAGAGGTTGCCGGCTCAGGTTAATGTCCTCCCCTTTCCTCGCCTTCCCCTCGTCTCTGTACCTCACGAGCTTGTTGTGGGAGGAGATGTTGGTGAAGCTCTCTGGATGATCAAGGTCAGACTCAAAGAATGCCTTGGCCTTCTTGTACTTTGTAGTATGGGCCATGGCATAGAGGTCGAACACCTCTGGCACCTCCGTCTTGTTGTGTCACGCCTAAAAGAGAGGAACAAAGTATTATTTAAGGGCTCAAGCTAGCATGAAGAATGAAATTGCATGAATCATGAAGCAAACCACATACCCAGTTATTCCCGAACTCATATAGGTTGGCTCTCCCTTGATGGTGTGGCACACCAACCATTTTGGCACGCCGCTCCTTGGCATTGTTGAGGACGGCTAGCCATTGGGGAGAGCACCACTCATCCACCAACGCCTCCCAACAGTCCATCCTATCCGCACACCATCTCGGGGGCACCTAAGTTAGTCAAGAGAAATTTCAGCGCTATGCCTACGAATCAAATCAAGGAAACTAAGTACAAGGCCTTAAGAATAGGTATTTACCTTCATGTACTTATCCTTACTCAGAAACTTGCCGCGGCACTTCGTCTTGGACCTCTTAATACCAGTCGAGTTGTAGTAGTCTCAAACAGCCTGCACCCGAGCCTCATGCCGTAAGTTCTGAAGTAGGCGCCTGCACTCGGCTTCGATAACCATAGCCGCGGCCTCCTCCTGTCCCTCAAGACACCTGTAGAAGGTCTGCAATCAAACAAGACAACACTGATTAGTACAATAACTCGGTACTGTTGATTTTTAATTCTGTAAAGGAGAAATTACCCAAAACGTCTGGATCACCATCTCGGCCCTCGTGCGGCACAAGACACCGTCGATCCTCTCCTGCGGCGGGGCCGGGGAAGCCAAGTACAGCTCCCAGCTCAGTCCGAGCTATCGAACCTGACCCTCACCGGGCAACGTGACCCACCCCGGGAAGTTCTGCCGGCAAAGCATACCAAGGACGAAGTTGGGCTTGCGGATACCAGGGCCATGTATCCAACCCCTGCAGTATGACAAGGCCAACGCATTAGATTTTGAAGAAACGTGAAGGCAAAAGGTTAAAAAAGAGTAAATGCACTTACTTCTCCCCATTAGGCACAATCAACCACCTCTGCTCGCGGGTCGCCGGCACGGGCAGGAGCTTTGTACCACCACGCTGGTAGACGTTGCCCCCCTCAACCAGCTCGCCCTCGCTATAGCTATCATCCGAAAAGCGATCCTCGCCACCATCAGCATGGCCACTCGCCTCCGGCGGCCAGTCCCCCCATCGGGTTGTCTGCGACGTAGCCTGATCCGTGCTCTGCTCCAGAGTCTCGTGGGACGAAGCCTCTGGGACCAGAGTCTCGTGGGGCGAAGGCTCGGCGGCCCGAGGCTCGGCGGCCCGAGGCTCGTGGACCGGAGTCTCGTGGGGTGAAGGCTCGGCGACCCGAGGCTCGTCGGCCCAAGGCTCGTGGACCAGAGTCCGAGACGGGTCCACCTCAGACGGAGCAGTCCTGTGGTCGGGTGAATCAGCTGGGGGTGGCGGCGAGGAAGGCGTAGCAGCCTTCCTACCTCTCCCGCCGCCACGGCCACCTCTAATACCCCTCTTCTTCCCCCGACCTCTCCCGGCCGAAGAAGAAGCGCCCGCCGGTGGTGTCTGCATACTGAGATGCAGCGCTCTCCGGAGGTGCTGGGGTGGAATGGAAGCACCCCTCCCACCACGCGCCGAGGATGGAGCCTCGGAGCGCTCTGGACCCGCGCCCACCATCTGTCAACACCTAGAATGACAAAGAGTAAACGAAATTAGTACAACATAAAAAAATTGAATACCTGACATGAATAATAATATGTATATAATTTAAGTGTATCATCATCATGAACATAATAAAAAATGGAATACCTAACATGAACTAATTAATAATATATATGTACATAATAATAATTGAATACCTGACATGAACTAATATTAATCTTCATCGTCTATTTATGCTCCGGGGTCAATAAATGCATCATCATCATCGCTATCAGTAATGACGTGCTAATCATCATCATCAATAAATGCATCAACATGTGGAAGGCCTCCTTTACGTAATCGGTCAAGCATTGGCAGGTCATCCGCAGCCGTAACCTCTTCTTGTTCCGGCTCTTCTTGTTCCGGCTCAGGGGTGAAGTCGGATTCACTGTCGCTGTCTACTTCAATGTTCTGGGGTGAAGTAGAGCGGTTCTTGAAACGTTTTTTGGAAAGACGTGTTTCTTGGAAGAATTCTCCTTCATATGTGTCTGGGTTAATGTGAGGTTCATAATCCTCTTCATTGGGGGGAGGTGGTCTAACATGTGGCGGCACTTCATAAACGACATCCCAACCATTGAGATTTGGATCACTTTGACAGGCCCACGGTAGATAGAAAACTTGGGTTGCCTGTTGAGCCGTAATATAGACATCGGGAACATCCAAATGGGTGCTTTGTTTGATTTCGACTAGCCCTATATGTTCATGAGTCCTTCTAGTCTCCTTCGGCTGGAACCAAAAACATTTGAAGACTATGACGTTCGGTGGGTTTGCACCATAGAATAGAAGTTCATAAATTGCTTCAACTCTTCCATAATACTCGGTATCTCCTTCGCCGATAGCAGAGACACAACAATTTTTAGACTTTCGGTCGGCCATAGATAGCTCTTTGCCATAGGTACGAAAGCGATACCCGTTGATGTCGTATTTGTGAAATGAACGGACCTTATAGCCATCATTTAGGGTTCCATCGACGCCGAGGAACCCCCTAACCCGCTCGTCCCCGGGCACCCTCAGCTATGGCGACGCACAGTCGACGGGTCAGCACGCCATCTCTTCCGGTCAACCCGTCATTTAGGCTTTCGTCGACGCCAACCACCTCGCCCTCTCTTCCCTATCCTACTCCTCCTCCTCTTCTTCTTCTTCCTTCTTTTCCTTTTTCCTCTTCTTCTTCTCCTCTTCTCCTCTTTTTCTTCTTCTTCTTCTTCTTCTTCTTCTTCTTCTTCTTCTTCTTCTTCTTCTTCTTCTTCTTCTTCTTCTTCTTCTTCTTCTTCTTCTTCTTCTTCTTCTTCTTCTTCTTCTTCTTCTTCTTCTTCTTCTTCTTCTTCTTCTTCTTCTTCTTCTTCTTCTTCTTCTTCTTCTTTTCCTTTTTCCTCTTCTTCTACTTATTTTTCTTTTCTTCTTATTTTTTTTCATCTTTCTTCTTCTTCTTCTAATTATCTAAACTTAAACCTAGCTAGCACTAACCTAAACCAAACACTAATTAACCTAAACCTAAACAGTAAAAAACAGAAAAAAACAGAAAAAAAGAAGAAAAACTCACCTTGAGGGCCGGTGGAGGAGGGCCGGCGTGGTGGTGGAGGAGGGCCGGCGCAGGGGGAGGAAGGCCGTGGGGAGGGGGGCTGCGCCGCGGCCTGCTCCGGCGGTGGGGCATCGCGGGGAGGCGCCATGGCTCCGAGATCGTCGGGGGAGGGGAGGGCGCAGGGGCCGGGGAGCGGGGCGGCGGGTGAGGTCGTCGGGGGAGGGGCGGCGGGTGAGGTCGTCGGGGAAGGGGCGGCAGCGGGTGAGATAGTCGGGGGAGGAGCGGCGTCTGGTGAGGTCGTGGGGGGGAGAGAGAGAGAGGAACAGAGAGAGGGGGTGGGGCCGGGGGGTGCACGGCCGTTAGTTAGGCAAACCTCTTTGCCGTCTGCTAGCGGACTTCTTTGCCGTCCGCTAGCAGACGGCAAAGAGGGGGTGGGGCCGGGGGGGGGGCACGGCCGTTAGTTAGGCAAATTCTTTGCCGTCCGCTAGCGGACGGCAAAGACAAGAAAGCGGATGACAAAGATTTGGCGGACGGCATCCAGGCCGTCCATTTGACCTAGCCAGCTCCATGCCTCAGTGGGGCCCAGCTGGTCTCTTTGCCGTCTGCCTTTGGGCCCTTTGCCGTCTGCTAGCCAACGGCAAAGAAATGGCAGACGGCAAACTATATCTTTGCCATCAGCCAGTTCATTGCCGTCTGTTTTTTGAAAGTGGACGGCAAAGACCTTCTTTGCCGTCCGCTAGCAGACGGCAAAGAACTGGCTGACGGCAAATTCCCTGATTCCAGTAGTGTCTGTGGGTTGCTAGTAGTGTTGATTACATCTTGTAGTTGATGCTAGTTGGTTTACTTGGTGGAAGATTATATGTTCAGATCCATTATGCTATTTAATACCCCTCTGATCTTGGACATGAAGATGATTTGTGAGTAGTTACTTTTGTTCTTGAGGACATGGGAGAAGTCTTGTCATAAGTAATCATGTGAATTTGGTATTCGCTTGATATTTTGATGATATGTATGTTGTTGATTCTCTTAGTGGTGTCATGTGAACGTCGACTACATGACACTTCACCATCGTTGGGCCTAAGGGAATGCATTGTGGAGTAGTAATTAGATGATGGGTTGCTAGAGTGACAGAAGCTTAAACCCTAGTTTATGCGCTATTCCGTAAGGGGCTGATTTGGATCCATATGTTTAATGCTATGGTTAGAGTTATCTTAATTCTTCTTTCGTAGTTGTGGATGCTTGCGAGAGGGGGTAATCATAAGTGGGAGGCTTGTTCAAGTAAGAACAACACCCAAGCACCGGTCCACCCACATATCAAATTATCAAAGTAGCGAACGCGAATCAAACCAACATGATGAAAGTGACTAGATGAAATTCCCATGTGTCCTCGAGAACGCTTGCTTATTATAAGGGATCGTTCCGGCTTGTCCTTTGCTATAAAAAGGATTGGGCTACCTTGCTGCACTCTTTGTTATTATTGCTACTTGTCACTTGTTACAAATTATCTTGCTATCAAACTACTCAGTACCGATAATTTCAGTGCTTGCAGAAAATACCTTGCTGAAAACCGCTTATCATTTCCTTCTGCTCCTCGTTGGGTTCGACACTCTTACTTATCGAAAGGACTATGATTGATCCCCTATACTTGTGGGTCATCACCATATGATTGTCACTTTAAATGACCTGCATGTCAACCTTGATGTAATGCATTATTTTTATTAACTATATAGATAGCAATATTATTTGATGCATCGACAAGGCGGTGACAAGTTTGTGAAGGTGGACACCGACGCATAAGCCGACGACGAAGAAATTAAAGACTTCTCCATCAGAAAAGGCTATACCATATCGTGCTATTATGAATAGCGTGAGATGTTTATCCCTTTTATTGCACCCTTTTGATTGCGCGGTAGTCGCTTTTATTAGGGTGATCTCTCACTTAAAATGTCAAGTAGTTAGTGTTCTCCCAAGTGTAGCATCGTCTGAAATATGTATCTTTTCAGGGTACCACATGGATACATGGGTACGAACAAATTGAGAGTATGAGGTGGGTGATGGTGAGACCTCACAACAAGATCACTTGGTTGTCTTGACGTTCAGGCACGAATGATGAACAAGAGTCACATAGAGATGTGATTGGCATGTTGGCCTACCAATTGAAATTCTCATCACTTGAGATGGATACATCCATGGCGTTGAATTGAAATATGGCTCTTGAATCACTCACAATCAATTATGAGAGATATTGATTTGAGTGGTAGCGCACTTTAAAATTAAAATGTTTAATCACTAGTGCATTTAATAATGGACGAAGTCTAAGTGAACTTGTGTTTACCATTGTAGATCAAATGGCTCGCAACACCCCGTTCACCTTAGCACCGATGTTAGAGAAAGAGAAGTTAGCTGCAACTGGACACAACAATGTGGACTGGATCCGTACCTTGAGGCTCGTCCTCAGGAGTGCTAAGAATGAGTATGTGCTAGACACACCTCTTCCAGAGGAACCGGTGGCTACTGCCCCGGAAGATGAGAAAAATGTCTGGGCCACTAAGAGAGATGATTACACTATGGTGCAGTGCCTTATGCTAACTTGCATGAGTTCGGAGCTTCAAAGATAGTTTGAACTCAAATCCCCCTGTGATATGATCCAGGTAATGGATGCTCTATACAATCTCAATGCCGTGTCTGAATGTTATGAGATAATGAAGGCCATGATTGAGTGCAAGATGGCTGATGGAGGTTCAGTTGGCAAGCATGTTGTCACTATCATTGGCTATGTTCAAAGTCTTAAGGCGTTGGAATTTCCAATTCCTCCAAAGCTCGTGTCAGACGTGTTGCTTGCTTCACCCCCCCGTCTTACGGCGGGTTTATCAAGAACTACTACATGAATGGGATGAACAAGTCACCGAACGAGTTGCTCGCTATGCTGAAAACAACTGAAGCAGGACTGCGAAAAAATCACAACCATGTGATGCTTGTGAATAAGACCGCCAATTTCAAAAAGAAGGGCGAGTCCAAGAAAGGCAAGGGTGCCGGTATGACCGGCTCCCAAACCAAGTCTAAGGGCGGAGCCAAGGCTGAAACTGAATGCTTCTACTGCAAGGGCAGAGGACATTGGAAGAGGAAATGCAAGAAGTACCTGGCCGATAAGAAGTCCGAAAAAACTGGGAAAGGTATAACTGTTATATGATATGTCTCCAACGTATCTATAATTTATGAAGTATTCATGCCATGTTTACGATAATTTTATATGGTTTTGGTGCACTTGTATATTTTTTTCATGCACTAACATATTAATCTAGTGCCTAGTGTTAGTTTCTGTTTTCTGCTTGTTTTTTGTTTTTCCAGAAAATCCATACCAAACGAAGTCCAAATGCGACAAAACTTTTGGACGATTTTTTCTGGAAGGAAAAAGTCCCGGGAAGCTTCGAGGGAGTACCAGAAGATCCACAGGGGCCCCACAAGACAACAGGGCGCACCCTAGGGGGTAGGCGTGCCCTGATGCCTTGTGGGCCCCCTGTGGCACCTCTTCGCGTGATTCCAACGTTGAAAATTCTTATATATACAGAAACCCCCGAAAGTTAACCTAGATGAATTTTTCCGCCGCTGCAAGCCTCTGTCCCGAAGCAATCTCAACCGGAGCCCTGTTCCAGCACCCTGCCGGAGGGGGGAAGTCATCACCGGAGGCCATCTACATCATCCCCGCTGCCTCCATGTGTTTGATATCTCTCTCTCGTGATCTTGATAGTGTAGGGGAACGCGACAGAAAACCAAAAATTCGGTACAGCGAGCACGCCCAGGACCACAATGGAGTCTGCATACAGGGTTTGATCTGATCATTACCGACTCGTAGCGCAGCGGAAGAAGAGTCGATGTAGATCGTCGGTGCAGATCCTCGCAGCTAGGATTTACAACCTCCCAACCACGAGGATGTACTCTCTTGTCGGACAGCCCTTCGGGAGGCGGTCGGACAGTCCCTCGGACGATGTCACGGACAGCCCTTCGGGAGGACCCTCGAAGCTCGAACGATAACTCGGAAAGCTCTTCGGGAGGACCCACAAACAGCCCCTCGGGCAAAAGATCGAAACTACGACCTCTCTACGGGGTTGCACACATACGGTGTTAGCTATCCGGCAGGGTTTCGCCGTCCAGAACTAGTTCCTGCCGGAACTCAGGCAGCCTTTCGGCTCTACGAAACTATTTAGTGGGAGGGAGAGAGAGAGAGCCAGACAAACCATGGCATGTGTATGTGAGCAAGGGATGAGTGTGGAGAGCACCTCTCCACCTCTATTTATAGGAAAGCCAAGGGGTAGGATTGGCACAAAAAATACCAAAGTACCCCCACTTTATGTCACACATAAAGGGAAGATAAGGCAAAAAAGAATGGCATGTGGAGCTCCACCTTGGCCGGCCACCCCCATGCGGGCCCCCCCAAAGGGGTTTCCTTAGTCCCTAAGTCTTCTAGAAGCCTTTTGGGAAAATTCCCAAAAGGTGGCTTTCCAAAAAATTAACCATAAAGTGATTTTCACTATTCACAGAACCAATTTTCCGCGACCGTTAAATCCGAAAATATTTCTGTGGGTCTTAGAATAATTCCAGTACCCACTAAAATGATTTTGGATTCGTTCCCAAACAATTTCGGATTAGTGATTTTCATCTGCGAAAAGCAACCAAACCAGTTCCGGCAGCTCCGGAACATTTCCAGTTTTTATCCCGGAAAAATCCCAGAACTTTCCAGAACAATTCTGGCACCCTCCAAGAATTTCCAGGTGTGTGCCGAAACCAATTTGACTTAATGGTATACCCCGAAATAACTTTTCAGTTTTACCAAAACTATTCTGGTGTTCTCTTCGGAACGTTTCCGTTGTCTCCGAAACTTTTCCGGTGACTTTCTCTCAGATTCCCTGTCTAGCATTCAGCAGATAGATGACCCTTAAGCGTGTGACCCTATAGGTTCGGTGAAGTATAGACATGACCCGGAACACTTTCCGATCAATGATCAACATCGGAGCCGTGGACACCCATATTGACCCCTATACCCACACGAATGAATATTCGAGTGAACCTCCAGTTGCCGTGTGCTATTCCTGTTGCTTCGCGATATGTTACAAACACCTGAGGTGAGATTTTCTGCATCCCCGTGGATCAACAACTTGTCCACTATGCCAGTTACCTCGTTACCGGTTTTGTTCTCTTTCCTCGTTTCCGCGTTCCGGCATCCCAGTGATCAAATCACAATGTGTCTGGCCAGACGATGATGGATATCGTAACACCTTGAGGGCCCGAGAATATCTCTCCATCGCCGGAGGAGCAAATCCCAATCTTGAGCTATCTCGTTCCTTGTCATACTTTTCCGTGAACTCGTAAGCCGCCGTAACAGCCACCCAGTTACGGATGACGTTTAACAAACCCCAAAGTTCACGAAGCAAGCACGAAGGAACTCGATACTCTCATGGTCTAAGGAATTATGCAAACATTAACTATCTCTGTGTTATTAACCATTAACTTGTGACGAATGTATCTCATAGCATAACATCAATTCAGGTCGATTCAACACAAGTGTTTTGCTAACATTGTGCCCTCAAAATTTCTGGCATAGCCATGCCCATGATCAGGAAAACAGGATCATCAAGCAATACTTGAGCCAGTCTCAGAGGCATGACTAGGAATATATTTTTCCATTTAAAATACCACACATGCACATGAGTTTCCCTCCGAGCCTCGTGGTTATTGTAGACTCGAGAATCATTGTAGTTATAGCATGGAACATAAACATTCATTACAAAGTTGGAGATACAAAATAACTGTTATTACTGCTTCTAGGGCATATCTCCTACAGATAGGGCATGATCTTGATGTGCCATGATGTCGATGTATAAAGCATGGGCGTTTTATACCCTGACTTATGCACAGACAGTAGCAGCCTCCTTGCCGGGAACTGCCAAGACCAAGATTTGGAGTCCAGCCAAAGAAGCTACCAGAAAGAAGCTCAAGGCACGACACTCAACTAGTACCAAAGATGAAGACGTTCCTTGCCGGCAAGGCTGAACCGGCAAGGTGAGGACCCGACAAGCTCCGTACCGGCAAGCTCCTGCCAGCCGTCCAGCGCTCCACCTCACCGCACAGGTGTTCGCTAGTGGGTGAGGTGTCGACCGCGTGGGTTGGTTGGCGAGGCTTGTCGGGCACGTGTCAGGATAATACGAGGTAGCTGGGCAAGCGGTGCAGGAACCTTGCCGGGATTACCCCTCCGCATGACACCTAACGGCGCATTTAATGCCTTTGTCCTAAACTGGCAGAGTAAGGTATGATAGCACTGTTTGCTATCTAGTCACGATGTAATTACTATTTTGCCACTGTGGTAACCCCTTAAGCTATAAAAGGAGGGCCAAGGCAACAGTTTAGAGGACTTTTGGGGGATTCGGATCCCTCTTCAAACACAAGCACCTCTCGTGTAGCTGCTCTCCCCACGCCTTGCCGGGGAGAAGCGCTCCTTGTACTGCGCTTCCATACCACTAATACACCAAAGGCAGGAGTAGGGTTTTACGCTCCTCAGCGGCCCGAACCTGGGTAAAATCCCTCGCGTCCCATTGTTCATGCTCTTCGTGCACGTCGACATTCCCCCACCGAACCACAAGGGACTGCATGGCCTCATAGATGGTCGTTACCACCGACATCTTTGGCGCGCCAGGTAGGGGGGAGTGCTGTGCGAACCTTGATCAGTGGACCACGCGTCTTCTTCATCTTCATCATCAACTTCATCACCGTCCTTCTCGTCGTCGATGGCGCCCAAGAAGAAAGGCATCACGATGACGGCCACCTCGCGCGCGTCCGCAGGCGGCGCAACCAATGTGGGCGGCGCGGGTACTGCGGTCGGCGCGACCAGCGCAGGCGCCGCGGTCGTTGCGCCCACACCAGTCGGCGCAACGGACGAGCACGACAGAGCCAGTCGACCTCCTCGGTCCTCTGGCGAACAGAACCGTGACGGCGCAGGCGGAGCGGACGGACGTCTTCCTCCTCCTCCTCCCCGCCGCGACGACGAACGCAGCCATCGGAGCGGCAACGCCCGGGCCGGCATGGGCCGAGACCCCGCTGCGGCGACGTCCAAGGACGCTGCTTCAGGACAGATGCCACGCCCCTCACACAATGGGCGCGGTACAGCCCCAAGCGGCGCCGACGACTCCGGGCAGCGGCGACCCCACGGCAAGACACCTGTGGACCAGATTCTAGATCCTCAGGCACCGCCTCCGCCACGGCAACCTGCTGATGATCATGTGCCATGGTAGCAAAACTGCGATGGCGCTCCTACTGGCTCTGCTAGGAGTAGAGCGACGTCGCGCTCTTCGCTGCCAGCCATGCCACTCACAGCGGCAGAAGCAATGGCGCGAGCTCAGATGCTGCTAAACTTCCCTCCGGCAGCAGAGAAGATGGACGAGTGGAGAGCCACCATCCAGAGCTTGATCGGATTTGCCGAAGCCGGTAAATCGCAGCAAGCGGAACCCTCACGGCGTCCGCAACCAGCGCCGGCCTCTCCAGCTGGTGGCCGCGCTGACGGAACTACACTAACGGTGCAGTCGCCGCCGCGGCAACAGCCTCAACAGCAGCGACGCCAACAGCCGCGACAAGCCCAACAGTCTTTTGGACCCGACGAGATGTCGATCGCGTCTTCGGATCCACGAGCGCGGGAAGTGCTGCGAGACAGGCGGGCCGAAGACACCCACACCACCATCGAACGGCGCTGCGAGGCGCGCCGACAATCCGACGCACGTAATGGCCCCATCGTTGATGAGCCTGCGCCAGGGGTTGGCGGATACCTACCTTACGAGGTTGGGTGTCCTGCCTTCACTCGTGAGCTGCGGCAAGTCCGATGGCCGTCCGTTCGAGCCTTCAAACCGAAAGTGCCAGAAAAATATGACGGCAAGCTGAACCCGGCAGAATTTCTGGGCATCTATACGATTGTCATACAAGTTGCTGGAGGAAGAGATGAGAAAATCCTCCCCAACTACTTTCCATTGGTACTGAAACCCAACGTGAGGTCTTGGCTGATGAACTTGCCGGAGAACTCCATCTCTTCATGGTCAGACCTCTGCAACGAGTTCGTTGGTGCCTTTACCGGAGGCCACCAGGCTCCTGGACAGCCCAGCGATCTGCAGGTGATCCCGCAAAGAGATGGTGAAACCTTACGCAAGTACATCCAGAGGTTCAGCCATGTGCACCGCAACATTCCAGACATGCACCCTGCGGCCGTGATTGCCGCCTTTCACACGAATGTGCGCAATCGGAGGATGCGGGAGAAAATGAACGTTAAGTTGCCCAAGACCGTCAACGAGCTCTATACGTTGGCGGATAAGTGTATACGGGCTGAAGAAGGAAGAAGGCTTCCCGGGGAGGACGCTGGCGCCGAAGTAGATTCTGAGGACGATGATGCTGCCACCCCAAGGAAGAAAGGTCGAAAGCGTAACAGGAAGCGCAAAGGCAAAACCGTTATGGCTGTCGAAGGCTCCGGCAACTCTGAGTCCGCCAAGAAAACTAAAACTGAGAACTCCGGCAAGGAGGCTGCTGTATGCGCCGCTTGCCAGGAGGCGGCGGCTAACGAGAAGCCGGCAAGTCAGATGGGCCATACTGCAAGATTCACCGCACCAAGTGCCATGATCTCCAAGAGTGCCGACAAGTTGAGCACCTTGTCGAGAAACAGAAGGCTGAATATGAGAAGCGCGACAGGGGAAAGGGCCAAGATGGTGCCGGTGTGTCTGGTAAAAAGGGCCGCGGTGGTCGAGGACGCCACCGCGGCAAGGCCAAACAGCAGAAAGAAAAGCCTGCTAGAGGCCGTGAGAAGAAAGACGGAGATGATGGAAGTGAGGAAGAAGAGGATGCCGATGAGACCAGCGAACAAGAATTCCAGAAGGCAACCGACGCCATGTGCATTGATGGAGGCGCATCCTTGCACTCCTCTCACCGCCAACTTAAACAGTGGGCTCGTCAAGTTAACGCAACAGAGCCGGCAATGGGCTCTCAAAAGCCACTCCAATGGTCACACACACCTATCATCTTCGATGCTGAGGACCACCCTGATCGCATAACTGCGGTCGGGTGTTTGCCGTTGTTGGTCTCACCAACAATTCGCAACCTCCAGGTAACGAAGATGTTAGTTGACGGTGGGGCCGGTCTGAACCTGATCTCTCTGGAAGTTATCAAGAGGCTGCAGATCCCCAACGAGGAACTCGAGAGAATGGGCACGTTTCAGGGAGTGAACCCGGGAAGGAGCCAGCCCAAGGGGAAGATCACTTTGCCGGTAACGTTTGGCGGGGAACTGAACTTTAGGACGGAAAAGATTGTCTTTGATGTCGTCAAGACCCCCTTGCCATACAATGGAATTCTTGGCCGCCCGGCTTTGGCAAAATTCATGGCAGCATCCCACTTTGATTACAACACATTGAAGATCCCAGGGCCGATGGGTGTCATTTCCATCAACTCCGATAAGAAAGATGCAGTCATTTACGTCGACAAGATGTACAGAGATGCGATTGTAGCTGAAGCCGCCAAGGCGCAAGCTCCCGCCAAGAAGAAGAAAAAGAAGAACTCCGGCAAGACCTCTAGCAAAGATTCCGGGAAGTGCACCTCTTCGGAGTGCTGCGCACCCGTTGAAGACTTGCCGGAGTGCTCTGCCGGTAAGAGATCCAAAGCCTCTGCACCGGTGACCAAGAAGGTGCCGGCAAAGGAGGGCGGCGCTGACGGTACCTTCACTATCAGCGCCACCCTTGACAGCAAATAGGAAAGCGTGCTCGTTGCCTTCCTGCGGGCAAATGTCGATGTGTTCGCATGGCGATCGTCTGACATCCCCGGCGTTCCTAGGAATGTAATCAAGCACCACCTTGCCGTCTGTCCCCACGCTCGGCCCATCAAACAGAAAGTCCGGAAGCAAGCTTTGGAGCGGCAACAGTTCATTGCCGAAGAAATTAAGAAACTCGAAGCGGCAGGCCTGGTCAGAGGAGTGTTACATCCCACATGGTTGGCAAATCCAGTGGTGGTGCGCAAGGCAAACGGGAAGTGGAGACTTTGTATTGACTACACTGATATCAACAAAGCTTGTACAAAAGATCCTTTCCCATTGCCGTGCATCGATCAGATTGTGGACTCCACCTCTGGCTGCGATCTGCTCTCCTTCCTTGATGCATACTCTGGATACCATCAGATATTCATGGCCAAGGAGGACGAGGAGAAAACCGCATTCATTACTCCATGTGGCACATACTGCTTCGTGTGTATGCCTTTCGGATTAAAGAGTGCTGGTTCTACGTTTGCAAGAGCAGTCCAGATTGGTTTTGGGCCCCAGCTACACTGGAATGTAGAAGCCTACATGGATGACATAGTGGTCAAAACCAAGGACAAATCAGCCCTCATTCAAGACTTGGAAGAGACATTTGCAAACTTGCGCAAGATTAATCTGAAACTCAACCCCGAGAAGTGTGTGTTTGGCGTCCCCTCCGGCAAGCTTCCTGGGTTCTTTGTATCTCAGCGGGGAATTGAAGCAAATCCCGACAAGATCAAGGCAATTGAGCAGATTCAAGCACCGAAAAGCGTCAACGATGTGCGGCGTCTTGCCGGTTGTGTTGCTGCTTTGAGTAGGTTCATTTCAAGATCTGCCGAGCGCGCCTTGCCATTTTTCAAAGTTTTGAAAAAGGTAGGACCAATGAAATGGACTCCGGAAGCGGAGGCCGCACTGCAAGACTTGAAAAGGTACCTCTCCTCTGCGCCAACACTAGTTGCACCTAGACCACAAGAGCCGTTGCTGCTATATGTAGCGGCAACAAATCAAGTAGCTAGTGCTGCATTAGTGGCGCAGAGGGAAATCGATGACGAGGAAGCAACCACGGCAAGCCCGTCCAATGACAAACCGGAATCTTCTCCGGCAAGGCCTGACGCTGACGAGGCAAATACAACGCAAGCAAATGAAGCTGATCAACAAGTGGTGCCAAAGAAGAAAGTGGTGCAATGGCCTGTTTATTTTGTTAGCTCCCTCCTGCAGGGGGCTAGGTCAAGATATTCGGAGGTGCAGAAATTACTTTTCGGCCTTCTTATGGCCTCAAGAAAGCTGCGCCTCTACTTCCAAGCACACGAGATTACCGCCGTCACTCGCTTTCCGTTGCAATGCATCTTGAGAAATCCAGAGGCAACCGGCAGGATATCGGAGTGGGCGTTGGAATTGTTAAGCTTTGCACTCAAGTTTGAAAGCACTTCAACTGTCCAGAGCAGAGCCTTGGCAGAGTTCATTGCTGAATGGACACCAACACAGGACGAAGAGGTTCAAGAAACGGCTCTCCCCGGCAAGGAAACAGCAAACGAATGGATTATGTACTTTGATGGTGCCTTCTCGCTGCAAGGCGCCGGTGCCGGAGTGCTGCTTATCGCACCCACCGGGGAGCACCTCAAGTACGTGGTCCATATGCACTTCCCCAGGGAGCAAGCTACGAACAACACTGCTGAGTACGAAGGACTCCTTGCCGGTCTCAGGATCGCGGTAGACCTTGGAACCAAAAAATTGATCATCCGCGGCGACTCGCAGCTCGTTGTAAAGCAAGTGAACAAAGATTATCAGAGCCCGTTGATGGAGGCGTATGTGGAATAAGTGAGGAAAATGGAAGAACACTTTGACGGGTTGCAAACAGAGCACATCCATCGTGCGGAAAATAGCGTTACTGATGGCCTGTCAAAGTGTGCCGCTCAGAAGCTTCCCGTGGAACCGGGGACTTTTGTGCTCCATTTGAATCGACCAACGGTCGCCCCATCGACGCAGGCCAGCAAGAGAAGGAAATTAAGTACCGGCAAATACTTTCCGGCAGAGCTCCCGGAAGCCACCAGCAAGGACGTTGCCGGGAACAATGACACGGTTGCCGGTGAGCAGCCGCTGAGCGTAGAACCTCAGGTTCTTGCCGCAGAAGCAAGCGCTCCCGTAGCCGAAGAGATGCCTTTAGTCCTTGTCGTCGAGCCGCAGGCTCCGACGTGGGCGCAGCAGATAGTCCGTTTCCTTCAAACAGGAGAGCTTCCCATTGAGCAAGGAGAAGCGGAGAAAGTAGCCCGTCAGTCAAGTATGTACCAGTTTGTGGATAACATCCTGTACAGGAAACGACCAAACGGTGTGAAATTAAAGTGTATCCACCGGGAAGATGGACTAGAGCTGCTGGCAGAGATACATGGAAGCATATGTGGTTCTCACATAGGATCAAGAGCACTCGCCGGCAAAGCTTTCCGGCAAGGCTTCTATTGGCCCACTGCCCTCCAGGATGCAACTGCGCTAGTAACCAGATGTGAAGCATGCCAGTTCCATTCAAAGAATGTACATCAACCAGCCCAAGCTCTCCAAACAATCCCTTTCTCCTGGCCCTTTTCGGTCTGGGGGCTCGATATCTTGGGTCCCTTCCCCCGTGCTGCCGGGGGCTTTGAGTTCTTGTACGTCGCCCTCGACAAGTTCACAAAGTGGCCTGAAGTGGAGCCAGTGAGAAAGGTGACAGCGCAATCAGCCGTCAAGTTCTTTAAAGGGTTAGTTTGCCGTTTCGGGGTTCCTAACAGGATCATCACCGACAATGGCACGCAATTCATGAGCCGCACCTTCATGCAATATATCCAAAACCTTGGCAGCAAAATCTGTTTTGCGTCCGTCGCTCACCCGAGAAGCAACGGCCAAGCGGAAAGGATGAATGCTGAAGTGCTGCGTGGTTTCAAGACAAGAACTTTCGACAAGCTGCGCAAGTGCGGAAAGCGCTGGGTTGATGAGTTGCCGGTGGTTCTTTGGTCACTCAGGGCGACACCAAATTGAGCTACCGGCCAGACACCCTTCTCCCTAATCTATGGTGCAGAAGCAGTGCTCCCCACAGAACTCATATACGGGTCACCTCGAGTGCTCGCTTACGATGAAGCTGAGCAAGAGCAACTGCGGCAAGACAACGCGTCGCTCCTTGAGGAAGATCGTCTTCGGGGGGCTGTGCGAGCTGCACGCTACCAACAAGCCTTGCGCCGCTACCATAGCCGCAAAGTGCACGCCCGAAGCCTTGAGGAAGGCGACCTTGTTCTTCGGAGCGCTCAGTCCGCCAGAGAATCAAACAAGTTGACGCCAAAGTGGGAAGGCCCTTACCGGATAGTACGATTCACCAGGCCTAGCGCAGTCCGGCTGGAGACCGAAGATGGCACCCCAGTGCAAAACTCATGGAATATCGAGCATCTTCGCAAGTTCTACCCGTGAGGCGCAGTTGCCGGGACATCTCCCGGCAACCTCTTTTGTACAAGCCTTGTTGGCAAGACATGTAACCCTTTGTACAAAGCCATGCGCACACCCTGTGCATAATAAAGCTAAGTGTTTCGCAACTCCACGTACATATCCATTTACGTGTCCATGCAAGTGATGTTGTGATTTACACTTTAGTTTGTATGAAATGACTAGCGGACCGTCAAGGTTCCTCAACCGCTCTTTTCTCTTCTTTCTTTTTCTTAAAAGGATAAGAAGGATCCCTCGCGCGCAAGTTTCCCGGGGGGAGTGGAGATCGGTACCATTTTTAATGACGTTCAAGTGATCATTTCACGCAGCAAGAGAAACGACGCAGAGAAAAGCTAAGTTGCAAAACTTTGAAATTTTTTCCTTAATTGCATTCGCGTTCTCCCTTGAACGATTTTGCACTTTGTATGAGAAACCTGCACGCGAAGGAACCTTGTCGCAATCATTCACGCTCTTATTTTGTTTTGAGTCCGCTCGACAATTTAAGTAGCTGCAGTGAAAACAACTAAGGAAAACTTGCCGGCCTCGGTACTTCCAGCAGGTAGCTAAGGACCTGTTCCTCAAAGCGCTCGCGGCAAGTACATGCTCCGGCAAGCTTGCCGGCGGCGGCGTTTCCAGCAGGCTGCTAAGGACCCATTCCTCAAAGCGCTCACGGCAAGCGTGCGCACCGGCAAGATTCCGAACAGCGTAGGGATACCGTCATTCAAAGGCAAAATAAAACGAGGGAAACAGCATGCATTTGTCTAAACCCGACAACGATGAGATTTTCATTAAGAAAGAGCTCGATTACATTTTCCTTGGCCCTTTGCCAGGGTTTATCTCAAGAGCAACGCGAGGGCAAAAGGGGCGCCTAGGACGGCTCGTTGCCGGAAGACCAGATGATGGTGCTGCCAGTGATCAATACGAGGCGAAGGAGTCGGAGCCGTCGTCCTCGACCTTCATGCCTGGAGCGCCGCCGTCATCATCGTCGTCCTCAGTCTCACTGGAGGAAGCGGTGTCGGAGTCGCTCGAGCTTTCCGCACAGCACTCCAGATGAGCACCTGAAGCCCCGAAGAACTTCACGACGAGTGTGTCGGGCCCATCCAACCTGAAGTGGAGGAGATGCCCCTGCCCTAAGCAACGGGCACGGGCGAAGGATTTCCACCCGCGCATGAGGTACATGATGCCGTTGTTGGAAGTTTCGACGGTAATCCAGACCGGGCCTTTGCAGCAACCATCCACACGCAGCCACAGGCCGTGCAGCTGGCGGCCTTCCATCTCCCTGGCGAAAGGACGAGGAAGGCGCAACCAGCTCCGCGGCTGATCACGCAGCTCCAAGACGAACTCTTCCGCCATGTCCATCGTATGGCCCTCTGCCGGCGGAGGAGGGGCCGAAGACGGAGCAGTCAGCGCTCCGCCGCGGCCACCCCGGCCGCGAGCACCGCGTCGTCCGCGACCACGAGCTGCGGCCCTCCCCTGAGCACTAGAGCCGGCTTCCACAGCTACGGCCGAAGGTTGGGCGTGGAACCAGGAAGAAGCTCTCGCCGCGACGGCAGGGGCGCGGCCGCGCCCTCCTCCCCTCGCCATGTCGTCGTCAAATGTGGGAGAAGGAGAAGAAAATGTGGGAAGAAGGTAGTAGATCGCTGGAGGTTGAAGCAGGAAGAGATGGGTGAGCGAAGCATCCCACGAGCCCCCTCTTTATAGGAGGGGCGCGGGGAGCCGGCTCTTCACCATCCCCGGGTGGCTGTCCACGACCTCCAACCCCACGACCTGCGCTTCTGACGGGCGCGTTTATCCAGCAACCGCCCACGATCGCCAATTCCGTGCCCTGTGCCCTCTGGCCCGGTGCATCACTCCAACGGCCGCCCTTCTCCACCAATCCGCTGCCCTGCATGCATGCAGGCGTGCGTGATGGAGGGGCGCAGAAAAAGGAGGAGTAAAGACGGGTGTGGCAGTTATCCTTTGCCACGCGTGGCTACACACCTGTCCGACTTGAACCAAACGACACCAGGCATATGAGCATACCCCCGGTCTTAGCACGCCAACAAGCCGTCCCCTGACGACGAAGTTTGCCGGGAGGTGGCCGAGAGCACGCTCAAGACTAGCTTAATGAAGGAGCAAAGAAGATCTCAAAGGATGACAGCCATCATAGCAAAAATTACAACGGCAGTTTCCCGCCGCTTGTCTGTGCATTGTTTGGGCCTAGCCCAACGACGCCTCGGACGCGCGTATGGCCCAGGCCCAGGGGCTCCTGTTGGTGTATAAAGCATGGGCGTTTTATACCCTGACTTATGCACAGACAGTAGCAGCCTCCTTGCCGGCCAAGGCCTTGCCGGGAACTGCCAAGACCAAGATTCGGAGTCCAGCCAAAGAAGCTACCAGAAAGAAGCTCAAGGCACGACACTCAACTAGTACCAAAGATGAAGACGTTCCTTGCCGGCAAGGCTGAACCTGCAAGGTGAGGACCCGGCAAGCTCCGTACCGGCAAGCTCCTGCCAGCCCTCCAACGCTCCACCTCACCGCACAGGTGTTCGCTAGTGGGTGAGGTGTCGACCGCGCTGGTTGGTTGGCGAGGCTTGTCGGGCACGTGTCAGCTCGCTGGGACGAGATTTGCCCCTAACGACACCCGTCCTGGAGGCGTGTCAGGACAATACGAGGTAGCTGGGCAAGCGGTGCAGGAACCTTGCCGGGATTACCCCTCCGCATGACACCTAACGGCGCATTTAATACCTTCGTCCTAAACTGGCAGAGGTAGGTATGATAGCACGGTTTGCTATCTAGTCACGATCTAATTACTGTTTTGCCACTGTGGTAACCCCTTGCCGGGGACAGTTTAGAGGACTTTTGGGGGATTTGGATCCCTCTTCAAATACAAGCACCTCTCGTGTAGCAGCTCTCCCCACGCCTTGCCGGGGAGAAGCGCTCCTTGTACTGCGCTTCCATACCACTAATACACCAAAGGCAGGAGTAGGGTTTTACGCTCCTCAACGGCCCGAACCTGGGTAAAATCCCTCGCGTCCCATTGTTCATGCTCTTCGTGCACGTCGATCTTCCCCCACCGAACCACAAGGGGCTGCATGGCCCCATAGATGGTCGTTACCACCGACACATGAGCTTTGTTAATATAGATGAATCATATGGTGTTCTTCCCTCTCTATCTATGTTGTGATCAATTGAGTCTCGATCTTTGAAGTTTCGTATGTTGGATTGAATATTTGGATTTGAGATCACTTGATGTATGTCTTGCATGTGGATACCCGTGGTGACAATGGGGTATTCTATTGAGTCACTTGATATATGTTTTGGTAATCAACTTGCGGATTCCGATGGTGACATTGGGGTAATCTAGGCATAGAGGTTGATACATGTTTTCGTCCTGCTTTCTCCGATAGGAACTTTGAAGTGATTCTTTGTCGCACGTTGAGGGATTGTTATAAGATTCAATTATGTTACCACTGTTGAGAGATTGCACTAGTGAAAGTATGAACCCTAGGCCTTGTTTCTGAGCATTGCAATACCGTTTGTGGTCACTTTTATCACTTGCTACCTTGCTGTTTTTATTATTTTAGATTACAAAAACCTATATCTACTATCCATACTACACTTGTATCACCATCTCTTCACCGAACTAGTGCACCTATACAATTTACCATTGTATTGGGTGTGTTGGGGACACAAGAGATTTCTTGCATTTGATTGCTGGGTTGTTTGAGAGAGACCATCTTCATCCTACACCTCCCACAGATTGATAAATCTTAGGTCATCTACTTGAGGGAAATTTGCTATTGTCCTACAAAACTATGCGCTTGGAGGCCTAACAGAGTCTTCAAGAATAAAGTTGTGTAGTAGACATCAAGATATTTTTGGCGCCGTTGTCGGGGAGGTGAGTGCTTGAAGGTATATCTTTAGATCTTGCAATTGCATCTTTTATTTTCTTGTTTATTCACTAGTTTGGCTTATAAAAGAAAACTACAAAAAAATGGATGTGAAGTAGTGCCAAATTGTTTATCTTTATAAAGTTTTTCTTGAAAACATGGATTTTGATAATTGTGCTTAGTTGTTAAAGGAAGAATTTAATAAAATGTTTAATGTGAGTCCCTTGAATGATAATATTGATTGCAATGTTGTTATTATGTCTTCTATGGCTATCCATGATGCTAATGATATGCAAAGCTATAAGCTTGGGGATGCTATGTTTGATGAAGATGATCTTTTTAGCCCCCCTACTTTTGATGAGAAAATTTATTATGATGATAGCATGCCTCCTATTTTTGATGATTACAATGATGAAAGTGGGTTTGTAAGAGTGTCAACTTTAGATAAAAATGATCCCACTATTTTGGAGGGTGTTGAATCTTATTGTAATAATTATGAAAGTGGATTTGGGGAGGACATGACTTTATTTAATGTTGAATCCACCACTTTGGAAGATGTTTCCATTGATTATGACAAGAAAGTTGCTATCTATGATGATTATTGTGATGGCATGTATGCTATGAAGAATAATGATAGCTATGAAAGTTGTCATCATGATTTTAATGTTCAAGTTGATTATGTAAATCAAATATCATATGATAGTTATTTCATTGAATTTTCTCCTACCACTATTGATGAGAATAAATTTGCTTATGTGGTGAGTAATAAAAATTCGGCAATGATAAATCCCGAATGTTCGGATTTTAAGCATGGCAACCCGAACGTTTTTCATGGCAACTTTAGTTCACGTGAGGTTGGCAAACATGGCAATTTTCTGACAAAAAAAATGAACTGGGACAAAGTTGCCATGTCTTAACAACTAAAGTTGCCACCTCGCGTCAACTAAAGTTGCCATGTAAAAACGTTCGGGATGAAATGCTTAAAATCCGAACGTTCGGATTTTATCGGGGTCCTAAAAATTCTATGCTTGTGGATCATGAAAAGAATGCTTTATGTGATAGTTATATTGTTGAATTTGTAAATGATGCTACTGAAAGTTATTATGAGAGAGGAAGATATGCTTATATATATTTCAACAACATCAAGTTTCCTTTCTTTATGTTGAAAGTTTTGAAGTTACACTTGTTTTGCCTTCCTATGCTAGTTGATTCTTGCTCCAATAAATTGTTTGCTTACAAAATCCCTATGCATAGGAAGTGGGTTAGGCTTAAATGTGCTTGTCATATGATTCACGATGCTCTCTTATATGTTTCAATTCCTATTCTTATGTGAGCATCCTTAAAATCATCATGCCTAGCTAATAGGCTTTAAAGAAAAGCGCTTGTTGGGAGGCAACCCAATATTTATCCCTACCGTTTTTGTGTGTTTACATGATTAAGATACTGTAGTAATCATGTTTTGTATCTTTTATTACAATAATGTGCCAAGTAGAGCCTTTGGGATAGTGTAAATGATTGTTGAATTGATTTGTGCAAAAACAGAAACTTTTGCGCCCAGTATTGGAATCTTAGTTCTGTACTGGAACGTCATCAATTGTTGAATGTTTTACAAAGTATTGGGATACAAATTGTTTACGTTGTCCTAATTTTTAAAGTTATAGAAGTATGGATAAAAATTCTGTCATTACGTATTGTTCTGTTTTTGACAGATTCTGTTTTGATTGCATAGTTTGCTTGTTTTAGTGTTTCCATAGATTATATTGTGGGATATAAATTGAGGAAATGATATAATACAGTAGGAATTATGTGAGAACAATTATGAATCTTGTCTTGACAGTACCTAAGTGAATGATTTATTTTTATTATACTAACGCATCTCACGAAGTTCCGTTAAGTTTTGTGTGATTAAAGTTTTCAAGTTTTGGGTGAGATACCGATATGAGGAGAATAAGGAGTGGAAAGTCCCTAAGCTTGTTGATGCCCAAGGCACCCCAAGGTAATATTCAAGGAAGACTCAACCGTCCAAGCTTGGAGATGTCCCGAAAGGCATCCCCTCTTTCGTCTTCAAAACTATCGGTATGTCTTACTTGGAGCTATATTTTTATTCGTCACATAATATGTGTTTTGCTTAGAGCGTCTTTTTGTTTTGTTTGCTGTTTTAATAAAATACTTAGATCTGAAAGTTTTAAATTGGAGAGAGTCTTCACATAGCTACTTAATTGTTTAACTACTCATTGTTCTTCACTTATATCTTTTGGAGTAGTTTATCATTCACTCTTGTGCTTCACTTATATCCTAAGAGTGAATTGTTGAATGAATATCATAAATCTGAAATTATACATGTTCCATATGTTTAGTAATAGTTTCACATTGGGTTTGGAAGGTAAAATCTATTGAAATTTGACAATCACAATATTGGTCATACAAGCAATTCATGAAAGATTAGTATAAGGAAGAGAAATTTCACATACAAATATATTATCTTGGACATCTTTTATGATTGTGAATAACCATTAATTATTTTCAAACTTGATCAAATAAGTTGAAGTTGGCCAAGGAAGACAATATAATGACTTATGTTTGGGTGCATTTGTATAGAAGTTATATTGTTATGGATCCTCCAACATGTGGTGCTTGTTTATAATCTTTGCTAGCCAAAAAATTCTGTACTAAGTTGGAATACTGCTTGTGCATCCAATACCCCTAAACCCAGTTTCATGCCATAAAGTGTCCACCATATTTTCCTATATACGGTATTACCCTGCTATTCCAACTAAATTTGCGTGTGCCATCTCTAAAACCTTCAAATGAACATCTGCTTTGTGTGCCCGTACCTCGCATGGAGCGATGCGGTAGTCAATATCTTCCATGCTAAGTGTGTTTTACTCACTGATGAGAGTTTATTCACTCGTCAAATTTGAGGGAGGCTGGTAATAGGGATGCCCAGTCCCGAACAAAAAATATAAAATTTATGAAGGACACTCCCCCGGAAAAGTTGAAAGTTGGTAGGCACCCATGGATTCGGCTAGCCATGGTTTGTGTTGGTATGGTGCAGGGCGAGTGTAAAAGCGTGGGAACCACCATTAATGTGTTTAGCATGGAAGATATTGAAAACATTGTCGGCTAAACCGTTGACAGGAAAAGTACACCTCTCAAATGAAATTATCTCTATTTTAAGCTTTGAGCTCTGGCACATTAGCAAATTGATGCTTCTCTCTGCGAAGGGCATATCTATTTACTTTTCATGTTGACTCAACTTCTTATTCCAACCTCAATTATTCTCCAATTGGCAAGCATCATGTGGTGGGGAAAGATCAAGACACATATATCCAGTCGAATATATTTGATCATGAATTATTATTGTTGACAATTATCTCTATGATAAGTAAGTTCGGAGGCGAAACATTAAGCCCCTATCTTCCTCTGTGTCTGATGGATGTTGTTTGTTCTAAAAATATGCTTTGAGTACTAGCAATCATAGAAGACTATATGATAATTGAGTATGTGGAGCTCTTACTTAGACTTTTCTGAAAATAATATGATTTGTATTTGTTTGGTGACTAAGAACATCGGTTGTTAAGTTTCAAGAGAATACATTGTTTGAGCCATAACATGTGAATTGATTGCTATTCTATCATGATGAGTTTATGAGAAAGAGTTGTTGTTTATGATGCTAGGAAAAGTGATTGAAATTATCAATGATCAAACTTATGCACTACTCTAGCATTCACACTTCATAAATTATTTCTTTTATCATTTACCTACTCGAGGACGAGCAGGAATTAAGCTTGGGGATGCTGATACGTCTCCAACGTATCTATAATTTATGAAGTATTCATGCCATGTTTACGATAATTTTATATGGTTTTGGTGCACTTTTATATTATTTTCATGGACTAACATATTAATCTAGTGCCCAGTGCCAGTTGCTGTTTTCTGCTTGTTTTTGGTTTTCCAGAAAATCCATACCAAACGAAGTCCAAACCAGACGAAACTTTTTGATGATTTTTTCTGGAAGGAAAGAGACCCGGGAAGCTTCGGGGGAGTACCAGAAGTCCCACAGGGGCCCTACAAGACAACAGGGCGCGCCCTAGGGGGGTAGGCATGCCCTGATGCCTTGTGGGCCCCCTGTGGAACCTCTTCGCGTGATTCCAATGTTGAAAATTCTTATATATACAGAAAGCCCCGAAAATTAACCTAGATGAATTTTTCTGCCGCCGCAAGCCTCTGTCCCGAAGCGATCTCAGCTGAAGCCCTATTCCGGCACCATGCCAGAGGGGGGAAGTCATCACCGGAGGCCATCTTCATCATCCCCGCTACCTCCATGACGAGGAGGGAGTAGTTCACCCCCGGGGCTGAGGGTATGTACCAGTAGCTATATTTTTTATCTCCCTCTCTCTCGTGATCTTAATAGGGCACGATCTTGATGTACCATGAGCTTTGTTAATATAGATGAATCATATGGTGTTCTTCCCTCTCTATATATGTTGTGATGAATTGAGTCTTGCTCTTTGAAGTTTCGTATGTTGGATTGAATATTTGGATTTGAGATCACTTGATGTATGTCTTGCATGTGGATACCCGTGGTGACAATGGGGTATTCTATTGAGTCACTTGATATATGTTTTGGAAATCAACTTGCGGATTCCCGTGGTGACATTGGGGTAATCTAGGCATAGAGGTTGATACACGTTCTCGTCCTCCTTTCTCTGATAGGAACTTTGAAGTGATTCTTTGTCACACGTTGAGGGATTGTTATATGATTTAATTATGTTAGCACTATTGAGAGATTGCACTAGTGAAAGTATGAACTCTAGGCCTTGTTTCTAAGCATTGCAATCCCATTTGTGCTCACTTTTAGCACTTGCTACCTTGCTGTTTTTATTATTTCAGATTACAAAAACCTATATCTACTATCGATACTACACTTGTATCACCATCTCTTCACCGAACTAGTGCACCTATACAATTTATCATTGTATTGGGTGTGTTGGGGACACAAGAGATTTCTTGTATTTGATTGCAGGGTTGTTTGAGAGAGACCATCTTCATCCTACACCTCCCACGGATTGATAAACCTTAGGCCATCCACTTGAGGGAAATTTGCTGCTGTGCTACAAAACTATGTGCTTGGAGGCCCAACAGAGTCTACAAGAATAAAGTTGTGTAGTAGACATCATTATACATGTTAATTTCATTGAAGTTTTGCTTGCTAGCGTAAATTCTAAGTCTTGAGTATTTGATACCGGATCAGTTGCCCACATTTGCAACTCGATATAGGGACTTCAGAGAATGCGCAAGCTGGCAATGAATAAAGTAGTGATGCGCGTCGGGAACGATGATGGAGGTTCCGCTCAAGCCGTCGGCATCATGCCTCTATGTCTCCCTTCAGGATTTATCTTAGAACTAAGTAACTGTTACTTTGTTCTGGCATTGTGTAAGAACATTCTCTTTGGATCATGTCTGATACACGATGGGTATTCCTACAAGTTTGAGAACAATGATTGTTCGCTTTATTGTAAGGATATGTTTTATGGATTTGCATCCATTGTTGGAGGCCTATTCATTCTAAATCTTGAATGTGAAAATGATGTCTTTAACGTAGAAGCTAAAAGCCTTAAGAAGGCTGATACCACCACCACTTTCATGTGGCACTGCCGTCTTGGCCACATTGGAAAGAAACGCATGCAAAGACTTCATAAAGATGCAATCTTGGAGTCTTTTGATTTTGAATCATTTAACACATGTGAAGTATATCTGATAGGGAAGATGAGCAAGATGCCGTTCATGAGTCATCCTGAATGAGTGGGAGAATTATTGGAAATAATACATAGTGATGTATGTGGTCCAATGAATACAACATCTCGCGGTGGATATTTCTACTTCGTGACTTTTACTGATGATTTAGGTTGGTATGGATATATCTACTTGATGAAGCATAAGTCAGAGACCTTTGAAAAGTTCAAGGAGTTTCAGAATGAGGTAAAGAATCATTTTGACAGAAAGATTAAGTTTCTACAATCAGATCACGGAGGCGAATATCTTAGTCATGAGTTTGGCCAACATCTGAGTGACCGTTGAATCATTTCACAGCTTACGCCTCCCGGAACTCCACAGAGAAATGGAGTGTCTGAGAGACGTAACCGAACCCTGTTAGACATGGTAAGGTCGATGTTGTCTCTTACAGAGCTGCCAATAACTTTTTGGGGTCACGCACTACAAACTATTGCTTATACATTAAATAGAGACCGTCTAAGTCTGTTAAGACAACATCACATGAGGTGTGGCATGGGAAGAAACACAGTGTGTCGCATCTCAAGATTTGGGGTTGTGAGGCATACGTAAAGTGTTTACAGCCAAGCAAACTCGATCCCAGATCAGACAAATGTTTCTTTGTAGGTTATCCCAAGGACACCATTGGGTATTCTTTCTACCACCAGTCCGAGAGCAAAGTTTTTGTTGCAAAAGTTGGACACTTTCTTGAGAAAGTGTTTCTCGCCAAAGTAGTGAGTGGGTGGACAGTACAACTTGATGAGATTAGTGAATCATCGGCAACCGTTGATATGGCTGAGGAACTGGAAGTAATTCCGCATATTATCCCTACAACCGAGCCGGAAGTTGACGCACCAAGTGCGAAAACTTTAGATAAGTATGTTACTGAACCGTGCAGATCAGGTAGGGCCATCGAGCCACCAGAGTGGTTTCATAACGAAATCTTCATCCTTGAAGAAGATGAACCTACGAACTACAAGGAAGCGATGGCGGGGCCTAGCTCAAAGGAATGACACAAAGCCATGAAATCCGAAATGGAATCCATGTACGAAAACCAAGTTTGGAACTTGGTAGAACTTCCAGAAGGCGTAAAGTCCGTTGGTTGTAAATGGATTTTCAACAAAAAGGCAGATGCGGATGGCAACATTACTATCGATAAAGCTAGACCTATCGCGAAAGGGTTCATGCAAGTTCCAGGAGATGACTACGATGAGACTTTCTCACCCGTAGCTATGCTTAAGTCTGTACGGATACTACTAGTAATTGCTGCTTATTTCGATTACGAAATATGGCAGATGGATGTCAAAACGGCTTTCCTGAATGGAAATCTCAAAGAGGGTGTATACATGACACAGCCTGAAGGTTTGGTCGATCCAAAGGTGCTAAAAAGATATGCAAGCTTCGGAGGGCCATTTATGGTCTGAAGCAAGCATCAAGGAGCTGGAATATTCGTTTTGATGAAGTGATCAAAGAGTTTGGCTTCATCAGGAATGGCAAAGAATTTTGTGTTTACAAGAAGTTTACTGGGAGCGCAAAAGCATTTCTAATCTTATATGTGGATGACATATTATTGATTGGAAATGACGTGGTTTTCTTAGTGAAATAAAAGAGTCATTGGAGAAGAGTTTTTCAATGAAAGACCTGGGCGAAGTGGCATATGTATTGTGCATCAAAATCTATAGAGATAGATCAAGACGCCTAATAGCACTTAGCCAGAGCATGTACATTGACAAGGTGTTCAAAAGATTAAACATGGAGAATGCCAAGAAGGTCCTACTCCCAATGTCACCTGACACAGTACTCAACAAGAATTAGTGTCCTTGGACTCTTGATGAGCGAGTACATATAAATGATGTTCCCTATACTTCTGCAGTTGGTTCCATCATGTATGCCATGCTATGTACAAGACCAGATGTTTCTTATGCGCTAAGTGTTAGCAGCAGGTACCAAAGTGATCCAGGATTGGAACACTAGGCCGCAGTCAAAAATATTCTTAAGTACCTCAGAAGGACCAAGGATTTGCTCCTTGTGTACAGAGGTGATGAAGAGCTCATTGTAAATGGTTACACTGATGCAGGCTTCATGACTGACCCAGATGACTTCAAATCTCAATCAGGCTATGTTTTCATACTGAATGGTGGCGCAGTATGCTGGAAGAGCTCCAAGCAGAAGACTGTGGCGGATTCTACGACGGAGGCGGAATATGTCACGGCTTCAGAGGCCTCGAAACAGGCCGTCTAGATCAAGCAGTTCCTTGAAGATATTGGTGTGGTTCCAAGTGCGTTGGACCAAGTGGAGATGTATTGTGATAATAGTGGCACCGTGGCTCAGGCAAGGGAGCCAAGTTCTCACCATAAGACAAGACATATTGCGTGTAAATATAAACTCATTCGAGATCATGTTGAAGAGGGTTTTGTGAAAGTACGCAAAGTTCACACGGATCTGAACGTGTCAGAGCTGATGACAAAGCCTCTACCACAAGCAAAGCATCAGCACCACCGGATCGCCATTGGTGTAAGAGAAGCCATGTAACTAGATTATTGACTCTAGTGCAAGTGGGAATCTGTAGGAGATATGCCCTAGATGCAATAATAACTATTGTTATTTATCTCCAAGTTTGTAATTGCAAATAGAAATTATGTGCCCGTTGATTTCATTGTGCTTGATATTGATTGCAATCTGTCTTGTCCTATAATACTTGGTAGACCATTTTTGCGTACCATAGGTGCTATTATTGATATGAAAGAGGGTAATATATTGATTTCAGTTTCCATTAAAGAAAGGTATGGAACATTTTTCTAGAAAGAAAATTAAGCCACCATATGAATCTATTATGAGGGCCACCTATGGAATTCATTTGAAAGATGATAATACTTGAAACTATGCGTTACGCCTAGCTAGGGGCATAAAACAATAGCGCTTGTTGGGAGGCAACCCAATAGTTATCTTTATTTTATTGTTATTTTTTCTGTTTTAGAGTGTGCACACAATTATTCTACTGTTATGATCATGTTTTTATGTTTTAATTAGTGTTTGTGCCAAGTAAAGCCTTTAGGATGATGCGGGATAGTAGTTGCTTTGATTCTGTGAAAAAACAGAAAGTTTTACGCTCAGTCCAGAAAAATCTAAAAATCACTGGAATGTGCGTTTGCTCTGAATTTTTTACACATGATTGATATACAAATTATCCACATTGTCCTAATTTTTCAGAATTTTTGGAGATTCATAAGTATGGTTTTTATTCATATTGCTACAGACTGTTCTGTTTTAGACAGACTCTGTTTTCGTTGCATAATTTGCTTGTTTTGATGAATCTATTGTTTGTATCTGGGGGTATAAGTCATGGAGAAGTTGGAATACAGTATCTATTATGCAATAATAAAATATGAATGCGTTCATAACAGTACCTAGAGTTTGTGATTTGATTATTATACTAACGGATCTCACGAAGGTTTTTGTTGAGTTTTGTGTGCTGAAGTTTTCAAGTTTTGAGTAAGATCATGATGGATGACGGAATAAGGAGTGGCAAGAGCCTAAGCTTGGGGATGCCCGAGGCACCCCAAGATAATATTTAAAGATACACAAGCAATCTAAGCTTGGGGATACCCCCGAGTGGCATCCCCTCTTTCGTCTACCAACCATCGGTAACTTACTTGGAGCTATATTTTTATTCATCACATGATATGAGTTTTGCTTGGAGTGTCATGTATTATAGTGGTCTTTTGCTTGTTTTATTTTTAGTTTGCCACAATCATCCCTTGCTGGACACACCTTTTTAGAGAGACACGCATTTATTCATGATTTGTTAGAATACTCTATGTGCTTCACTTATATCTTTTGAGCTAGGCAGTTGCTCTAGTGCTTCACTTATATCTTTTTGAGCACGGTGGTGGTTATATTTTAAAGAAATAGTTGCACTCTCATGCTTCACTTATATATTTTTGAGAGTCTCATAAATAGTAATGGCAATTTGCATGGGTTATGAAATTGGTCCTAATATGATAGGTATTCAAGAGGGATATAATAAAAACTTTCATGTAGATCACTGAATATGATAAGTTTGAGTCCTTGCAATAGTTTTGCGATATTAAGGCGGTGATATGTGGGAGGTACTAGTGAATGATTGTGGTCTAGTAAGAATATTGGTGTTAAGGTTTGTGATTCCCGAAGCATGCACGTATGGTCTATCGTTATGCTATGAAGTTGGAGCATGATTTATTATTGATTGTCTTCCTTTGTGTGGCGGTCGGGGGTGCGCGATGGTTAACTCCTACCAACCTCCCCCCTAGGAGCATGAGTAGTAGTACTTTGCTTCGAGGGCTAATAAACTTTTGCAATAAGTATGTGAGTTCTTTATGACTAATGTGAGTCCATGGATTATACGCACTCTCACCTTTCCGCAATTTGCTAGCCTCTTCTGTACCGTGCATTGCCATTTCTCACCTTGAGAGTTGGTGCAAACTTCGCCGGTGCATCCAAACCCCGTGATATGATACGCTCTATCACACATAAACCTCGTTATATCTTCCTCAAAACAGCCACCATACCTACCTATTATGGCATTTCCATAGCCATTCCAAGATATATTGCCATGCAACTTCCATCGTTCCATTTATATGACACACATTGTCATTGTCATATTGCTTTGCATGATCATATAGCTGACATAGTATTTGTGGCTCAGCCACTATTCATCATTTTTCATACATGTTACGCTAGTATCATTGCACATCCTGGTACACTGCCAGAGGCATTCATATAGAGTCATATTTTGTTCTACTATTGAGTTTTAATTCTTGAGTTGTAAGTAAATAGAAGTGTGACGATCATCATAATTAGAGCATTGTCCCAGTGAGGAAAGGATGATGGAGACTATGATTCCCCCACAAGTCGGGATGAGACTCCGGATGAAAAGAAAAGAGAAAAAAATGAGGCCACAAAGAGCCCAACAAAAAAAAAGAGAAGGAGAAAAGAAAAAAAAAGAGAAAAAAAATAAATGAGAGAAAAAGAGAGAAGGGGCAATGTTACTATCCTTTTTCCACACTTGTTCTTCAAAGTAGCACCATGTTTTTCATATAGAGAGTCTCGTATGCTTTCATTTTCATATACTAGTGGGAATTTTTCATTACAGAACTTGGCTTGTATATTCCAATGATGGGCTTCCTCAAATACCCGAGGTCTTCATGAGCAAGCAAGTTGGATGCACACCCACTTAGTTTTAATTGTTGAGCTTTCATACACTTATAGCTCTTAGTGCATCGGTTGCATGGCAATCCCTACTCCTTGCATTGACATCAATTGATGGGCATCTCCATAGCCCGTTGGTTAGCTTCGTCAGTGTGAGACTATCTTTCTTTTTTGACTTCCCCTTATTAATCTCTACCACCATATTCTATTCCACCCATAGTGCTATATCCATGGCTTGCGCTCATGTATTGTGTGAGGGTTGAAAAAGTTGAAGCGCGTTAAAAAGTATGAACCAATTGCTTGGCTAAAACTGTTGGAAATATGCCCTAGAGGCAATAATAAATTGGTTATTATTATATTTCCTTGTTCATGATAATCGTTTATTATCCATGCTATAATTGTATTGATTGGAAACTCAAATACATGTGTGGGTACATAGACAACACTGTGTCCCTAGTAAGCCTCTAGTTAACTAGCTCGTTGATCAAAAGATGGTGAAGGTTTCCTAGCCATGGACATAAGATGTCATTTGATAAACGGGATCACATCATTAGGAGAATGATGTGATGGACAAGACCCAAACTATAAACGTAGCATATGATCGTGTCAGTTTATTGCTATTGTTTTCTGCATGTCAAGTATCTGTTCCTATGACCATGAGATCATTCAACTCCCTGACATCGGAGGAATACCTTGTGTGTATCAAACGTCGCAACGTAACTGGGTGACTATAAAGGTGCTCTACAGGTATCTCCGAGGGTGTCTGTTGGGTTGGCATGGATCAAGACTGGGATTTGTTACTCCGTGTGATGGAGAGGTATCTCAGGGCCCACTCGGTAATACAACATCACAATGAGCCTTGCAAGCAATGTGACTAAAGTGTTAGCCACGAGATCTTGTATTACGGAACGAGTAAAGAGACTTGCCGGAAACGAGATTGAACTAGGTATAGAGATACCGACGATCGAATCTCGGGCAAGTAACATACCGAAGAACAAAGGGAACAGCATACGGGATTAACTGAATCCTTGACATAGAGGTTCGACCGATAAAGATCTTCGTAGAATATGTAGGAGCCAATATGGGCATCCAGGTCCCGCTATTGGTTATTGATCGTAGAGGTGTCTCGGTCATGTCTACATAGTTCTCGAACCCGCAGGGTCTACACACTTAAGGTTTGGTGACGATTAGTATAGTTGAGTTATTTTGTTGGTGTCCGAAGGTTGTTCGGAGTCCCGGATAAGATCCCGGACATGACGAGGATCTCCGGAAGAGTCCGGAGGTAAAGATTGATATATGTGATAATAGTGTTTTGATCTCCGGAAGGGTTCCGGAATTCACCGGAAGGGGTTCCGGATATTTACCGAAGTGTTCGGGTGCAGCAACACTTTATATGGGCCAAAGGGGTAAAGCCCACGAGGTATTGGAAAGTGCAAAAGGAAGTTTTGCTACTGCCTTAAGCGGTACTACCGCTGGTAAGGCAGTACTAGCCGCGTAAGTGGTACTACCGCTTGTGTGAAGCGGTACTACCGCTTGTGTGAAGCGCTACTACCGCTCAAGCGGTACTACCGCTCGTGAGCGGTACTACCGCTTGTACGCGGTACTGCTGGAATCCGAGTGGGACTCTTTCCGTGCGGGCCAAACCGACCTTGTGCGGGCAAAACCGACCTTGTGGAGGCTTTCTCTCCAAGTTTAGACCCCAGGGCTCAACATATAAATATAGGGGCAGGGCTAGCACACGAGATACATCAAGATTTCCCAAGCCGTGTGTCGGCAACCCTAACCCTCTAGTTCTCCCGTCATAGTCTCCGTAGTGCTTGGCGAAGCCCTGCAGAGATTGTTCCTCACCACCATCACCACGCCGTCGTGCTGCCGGAACTCATCTACTACTTCATCATCGCTCGCTGGATCGAGGAGGTGAAGGCGTCATCAAGTCGTACGTGTGTTGAACGCGGAGGTGCCATCCGTTCGGCGCTAGATCGTGTTTGGATCGAGGGACGACTTGCGATTTGGATCGCGAAGACGTTCGACTACATCAACCGCGTTTCTTAACGCTTCCGCTTAGCGATCTACAAGGGTATGTAGATTCACTCTCCCTCTCGTACATGCTCATCACCATGGATAGATCTTGCGTGTGCGTAGGAAAATTTTTGTTTCCCATGCTACCTTCCCCAACAGTGGCATTTGAGCTAGGTCTATGCGTAGATGAGATCTCGAGTAGAACACAAACGAGTTGTGGGCGTGGGTGTATACATATTGCTTGCCGTTACTAGTTGATACTTGATTCGGCGGTATTGTGAGATGAAGCGGCCTGGACCGACATTACGCGTACGCTTACGCGAGACAGGTTTCACCGCTACGTGCACTCGTTGCATAAAGGTGACTGGCGGGTGTCTGTCTCTCTCACTTTAGTTGAATCAATTTCAATGAAGAGGGTTCTTTTAGAAGATCAAAAAGCAATCACTACACCACGTTGTGGTTTTGCGTAGGTAAGAACAGTTCTTGCAAACCCGTAGCAGCCACGTAAAATTTGCAACAACAATTAGAGGACGTCTAACTAGTTTTTGCAGGGTATGTAGTGATGTGATATGGCCAAGTACATGATGAGATATATGTGATGTATGAGATGATCATGTGTTGTATAGAATATCATGACTTGCATGTCGATGAGTAAGGCAACTGGCAGGAGCCATAGAGTTGTCTTTAATTATTTTCGCCGTTTTGCTTTACTTTATCGCTATGAGTTAGCAATTGTCGTGGAAGCAACAGTCGGCGCGACAATCTCATGGCGACACGTTGATGGAGATCAAGATGATGGAGATCATGGTGTCATGCCGGTGACGAAGGAGATCATGCCGGTGCTTTGGAGATGGAGATCAAAAGCACAAGTTCATGGCCATATCATGTCACTTATGATTTGCATGTGATGTTAATCATTTTATGCATCTTATTTTGCTTAGGACGACGGTAGCATTATAAGGTGATCCCTCACTTAAATTTCAAGATAAAATTGTGTTCTCCCCGAGTGTGCACCGTTGCGAAAGTTCGTCGTTTCGAGACACCATGTGATGATCGGGTGTGATAGATTCTACGTTCACATACAACGGGTGCAAGCCAGTGTTGCACATGCGGAAGACTCGGGTTAAACTTGACGAGCCTAGCATGAGTCATATAGTAGATATGATCAACATGAAGATGTTCACCATTGAAACCACCTCAACTCACGTGATGATCGGACTTGAATTGGTGGATTTGGATCATGTTACACTCGAATGACCGGAGGGATGTCAATTTGAGTGGGAGTTTTAAGTAATATGATTAACTAAACTCATTATCTTGAACAATAGTCTAAATTGTCTTTGCAATATTTATGTTGTAGATCATGGCTCGCGCAGTAGCACCCCTGAATTTTAATGCGTTCCTAGAGAAAGCTAAATTGAAAGATGATGGAAGTAACTTTGTGGACTGGGCCCGTAATCTAAGGATTATCCTTACGGCTTCCCAGAAGGCTTATGTCCTTGATGCACCGCTTAGTGATCCACCCGTTCCAGTTGAGTCTCTAGACGTTGTGAACGCCTGGCAGGCTCGTTCTGAAGATTACTCAATAGTTCAATGTGCAATATTGTATGGCTTAGAACCGGGACTTCAAAGACGTTTTGAATGTCATGGAGCATATGAGATGTTCCAGGAGTTGAAGTTTATCTTTCAGAAGAATGCCCAGATCGAGAGATATGAGATCTCCGATAAGTTCTATGCTTGCAAGATGGAGGAGAAGGGGTCTATCAGTGATCACGTACTCAGAATGTCTGGGTACTCCACCCGTCTGGCTGAATTGGGGATGCCCCTTCCGCCAGAGGCTATCACTGACAGAGTTCTTCAATCATTGCCACCTAGCTACAAGAGCTTCGTGTTGAACTATAACATGCACGGGATGAACAAGTCAGTCGCCGAGCTGTTTGCGATGCTGAAAGCCGCTGAGTCTGAAATTCAGAAGGAGCATCAAGTGTTGATGGTCAATAAAACCACTAGTTTCAAGAAAAATGGCAAGGGTAAGAGAGGTAACTCCAAGAAGAGTGGCAAAGCAGTTGCTCCTCTCGTGAAGAAACCCAAGGCTGGACCCAAACCAGAAACTGTGTGCTTTCATTGCAAGGGAACTGGACACTGGAAGCGGAACTACCCCAAGTATTTGGCTGACAAGAAGGCGGCCAACAACAAACAAGGTATATATGATATACATGTTATTAATGTGTACCTTACCAACTCTCGTTGTAGTGCCTGGGTATTTGATACCGGTGCGGTTGCTCATATTTGCAACTCAAAACAGGAACTGCGGAATAGACAGAGGCTGGCAAAGGACGAAGTGACGATGCGCGTGGGCAATGGTTCCAAGGTTGATGTGATCGCCGTCGGCACGCTCGCTCTTCGATTGCCATCGGGATTAGTGATGAACCTGAATAATTGTTATTTAGTGCCTGCGTTAAGCATGAACATTCTATCTGGATCTTTTTTATTGCGAGACGGTTACTCATTTAAATCAGAGAATAATGGTTGTTCTATTTATATGAGTAATATCTTTTATGGTCATGCACCCGATGTGATGGGTTTATTCTTATTGAATCTCGATAGTAATGATACACATGTTCATAACATTGATGCCAAAAGATGTAGAATTGATAATGATAATACCACTTTCTTGTGGCACTGCCGTTTAGGTCATATTGGCGTAAAACGCATGAGGAAGCTCCATGCTGATGGACATTTGGAGTCACTTGATTTTGAATCACTTGACACATGTGAGCCATGCCTCATGGGCAAGATGACTAAAACGCCGTTCTCTGGAACAATGGAACGGGCAAGTGACTTATTAGAAATCATACATACTGATGTGTGCGGTCCGATGAGCATTGAGGCGCGTGGTGGTTATCGTTACTTTCTCACCTTCACTGATGACTTAAGTAGATATGGGTATATTTACTTAATGAAACACAAGTCTGAAACATTTGAAAAGTTCAAACAATTTCAGAGTGAAGTTGAGAATCATCGTAACAAGAAGATTAAATTCCTACGATCTGATCGAGGAGGAGAATATCTGAGTTATGAGTTTGGCAGTCACTTAAGACAATGTGGAATTGTTTCACAACAAACACCGCCTGGAACACCACAGCGTAATGGTGTGTCCGAACGTCGTAATCGAACCTTATTGGATATGGTGCGATCTATGATGTCTCTTGCCGATTTGCCACTATCGTTTTGGGGTTATGCATTAGAGACAGCTGCATTCACTTTAAATAGGGCACCATCGAAATCCGTTGAGACGACGCCATATGAACTTTGGTTTGGCAAGAAGCCAAAGCTGTTGTTTCTTAAAGTTTGGGGATGTGATGCTTATGTCAAAAAGCTTCAGCCTGAAAAGCTGGAACCCAAAGCGGAGAAATGCGTCTTCATAGGATACCCAAAAGAGACAGTTGGGTATACCTTCTACCTCAGATCCGAAGGCAAACTGTTTGTCGCTAAAAACGGAACATTTCTTGAGAAAGAGTTTCTCTCGAAAGAATTGAGTGGGAGGAAGATAGAACTTGATGAGGTTGTTGAACCTTTACTTCAACCTGAAAGTAGCGCAGCGTAGAAAGATGTTTCTGTAGAGCCTACAACAGCTGAAAAGGAAGTTAATGATGATGATCATGAAGCTTTGGATCAAGTTGCTATCGAACCTCGTAGGTCGACAAGGACGCGTACTGCTCCTGAGTGGTACGGCAACCCTGTCTTAGAGGTCATGTTGTTGGACAACGATGAACCTGTGAGCTATGGAGAAGCGATGATGGGCCCGGATTCCGAGAAGTGGGTAGAGGCCATGAAATCCGAGATGGGATCCATGTATGAAAACAAAGTGTGGACTTTGGAAGTATTACCTGAAGGGCGTAAGGCCATTCAGAACAAATGGATCTTTAAGAGGAAGACGGACGCAGACGGTAATGTCACCGTCTATAAAGCTCGACTTGTGGCAAAGGGTTTTTCACAAGTTCAAGGAGTTGACTACGATGAGACCTTCTCACCCGTAGCGATGCTTAAGTCCGTCAGAATCATGTTAGCAATAGCTGCCTTTTTCGATTATGAAATTTGGCAGATGGATGTCAAAACAGCGTTCCTTAACGGTTTCCTTACGGAAGAGTTGTATATGATGCAACCAGAAGGTTTTGTCGATCCAGAGAATGCTGACAAAGTTTGCAAACTTCAGCGATCCATTTATGGACTGGTGCAAGCATCTCGGAGTTGGAATCTTCGCTTTGATGAGGTGATCAAAGCATTCGAGTTTATACAAGTTTACGGAGAAGCTTGTATTTACAAGAAAGTGAGTGGGAGCTCTATAGCGTTTCTAATATTATATGTGGATGACATATTACTAATTGGAAACAATATAGAAATGTTGGAAGGCGTGAAGGAATATTTGAACAAGAGTTTTTCAATGAAGGACCTAGGAGAAGCTGCTTTCATATTAGGCATCAAGATCTATAGAGATAGATCGAGACGCTTAATAGGACTTTCACAAAGCACATACCTTGACAAAGTTTTGAAGAAGTTCAAAATGGATCAGTCCAAGAAGGGGTTCTTGCCTGTATTGCAAGGTGTGAAGTTGAGTAAGACTCAATGCCCAGTGACTGCAGAAGATAGAGAAAAGATGAGTGTCATCCCCTATGCTTCAGCCATAGGCTCTATCATGTATGCAATGCTGTGCAAATGACCCGATGTCAGCCTTGCCATAAGTATGGCCGGAAGGTTTCAAAGTGATCCAGGAGTGGAACACTGGACGGCGGTCAAGAATATCCTGAAGTACCTGAAAAGGACTAAGGACATGTTTCTCGTTTATGGAGGTGATCAAGAGCTCGTCGTAAAGGGTTACGTTGATGCAAGCTTTGACACTGATCCGGATGACTCTAAGTCACAAACCGGATACGTATTTATTCTTAATGGGGGTGCGGTTAGCTGGTGCAGTTCCAAGCAAAGCGTGGTAGCTGATTCTACATGCGAAGCGGAGTACATCGCTGCCTCGGAGGCGGCGAAGGAAGGTGTCTGGATGAAGGAGTTCATGACAGATCTTGGAGTAGTGCCTAGTGCGCTTAACCCAATGACTCTGTTTTGTGATAATACTGGTGCCATTGCTGTAGCCAAGGAACCAAGATTTCACAAAAGGACCAGACACATAAAGCGACATTTCAATTCCATCCGCGATTACATCAAGGAGGACGACATAAATATTTGCAAAGTACACACGGATCTGAATGTTGCAGATCCGATGACTAAACCTCTTCCAAGGGCTAAACATGAACAACACCAGAACTGCATGGGTGTTCGATTCATTACAATGTAAATCACATAGTGATGTGAACTAGATTATTGACTCTAGTGCAAGTGGGAGACTGTTGGAAATATGCCCTAGAGGCAATAATAAATTGGTTATTATTATATTTCCTTGTTCATGATAATCGTTTATTATCCATGATATAATTGTATTGATTGGAAACTCAAATACATGTGTGGGTACATAGACAACACTATGTCCCTAGTAAGCCTCTAGTTAACTAGCTCGTTGATCAAAAGATGGTGACGGTTTCCTAGCCATGGACATAAGATGTCATTTGATAAACGGGATCACATCATTCGGAGAATGATGTGATGGACAAGACCCAAACTATAAACGTAGCATATGATCGTGTCAGTTTATTGCTATTGTTTTCTGCATGTCAAGTATCTGTTCCTATGACCATGAGATCATGCAACTCCCTGACATCGGAGGAATACCTTGTGTGTATCAAACATCGCAACGTAACTGGGTGACTATAAAGGTGCTCTACAGGTATCTCCGAGGGTGTCTGTTGGGTTGGCATGGATCAAGACTGGGATTTGTTACTCCGAGTGACGGAGAGGTATCTCAGGGCCCACTCGGTAATACAACATCACAATGAGCATTGCAAGCAATGTGACTAAAGTGTTAGCCACGAGATCTTGTATTACGGAACGAGTAAAGAGACTTGCCGGAAACGAGATTGAACTAGGTATAGAGATACCGACGATCGAATCTCGGGCAAGTAACATACCGAAGAACAAAGGGAACAGCATACGGGATTAACTGAATCCTTGACATAGAGGTTCGACCGATAAAGATCTTCATAGAATATGTAGGAGCCAATATGGGCATCCAGGTCCCGCTATTGGTTATTGATCGTAGAGGTGTCTCGGTCATGTCTACATAGTTCTCGAACCCGCAGGGTCTACACACTTAACGTTTGGTGACGATTAGTATAGTTGAGTTATTTTGTTGGTGACCGAAGGTTGTTCGGAGTCCCGGATAAGATCCCGGACATGACGAGGATCTCCGGAAGAGTCCGGAGGTAAAGATTGATATATGTGATAATAGTGTTTTGATCTCCGGAAGGGTTCCGGAATTCACCGGAAGGGGTTCCGGATATTTACCGAAGTGTTCGGGTGCAGCAACACTTTATATGGGCCAAAGGGGTAAAGCCCACGAGGTATTGGAAAGTGCAAAAGGAAGTTTTGCTGCTGCCTTAAGCGGTACTACCGCTGGTAAGGCCGTACTACCGCGTAAGCGGTACTACCGCTTGTGTGAAGCGGTACTACCGCGTAAGCGGTACTACCGCTTGTGTGAAGCGCTACTACCGCTCAAGCGGTACTACCTCTCGTGAGCGGTACTACCGCTTGTATGCGGTACTGCTGGAATCCGAGTGGGACTCTTTCCGTGCGGGCCAAACCGACCTTGTGCGGGCAAAACCGACCTTGTGGAGGCTTTCTCTCCAAGTTTAGACCCTAGGGCTCAACATATAAATAGAGGGGCAGGGCTAGCACACGAGATACATCAAGATTTCCCAAGCCGTGTGTCGGCAACCCTAACCCTCTAGTTCTCCCGTCATAATCTCCGTAGTGCTTGGCGAAGCCCTGCAGAGATTGTTCCTCACCACCATCACCACGCCGTCGTGCTGCCGGAACTCATCTACTACTTCATCATCGCTCGCTGGATCGAGGAGGTGAAGGCGTCATCAAGCCGTACGTGTGTTGAACGCGGAGGTGCCGTCTGTTCGGCGCTAGATCGTGTTTGGATCGAGGGACGACTTGCGATTTGGATCGCGAAGACATTCGACTACATCAACCGCGTTTCTTAACGCTTCCGCTTAGCGATCTACAAGGGTATGTAGATTCACTCTCCCTCTTGTAGATGCTCATCACCATGGATAGATCTTGCGTGTGCGTAGGAAATTTTTTGTTTCCCATGCTACGTTCCCCAACAAAAACCGGGGATGTTCATGATAAATATTTTGTGTTAAGATGATGGAGCATGACAGGATTATATGATTTTGGAGGGATAACTTTCTTTAGCATTTTTATTTTGAAAGGCATGATTGTTTGTTGGTATGCCTGAGTATTGATGTCTTTATATCAAACTATAGACTATTGCTTTGAATCATTCGGATCTTAATGTTCATACCTAAAAAGAGATTACATGATAGACATGTTAGGTAGCATTCCACATCAAAAAAATCTGTTTTTATCATTTACCTACTTGAGGACGAGCAGGAATTAAGCTTGGGGATGCTGATACGTCTCTAACGTATCTATAATTTTTGATTGTTCCATGCTATTATAGTATCAATCTTGGATGTTTATTATGCATTTATATGCTATTTTATATCATTTTCTGGGACTAACCTATTAACCTAGTGCCTAGTGCCAGTTGTTGTTTCTGCTTGTTTTTGGTTTTCCAGGAAATCAGTACCAAACGAAGTCCAAATGCCACGAAACTTTTTGATGATTTTTTTCTAGACAAAAGAGACCCTGGAAGCTTTGGGAGAGGGCCAGAAGATGAATACGTGGAGCACAAGCCACATGGGTGTGCCCTGGGGGGCCCATGTAGCTTGTGGGCCCATCTTTGCTCCGTTTGACCTAATTCCAGCCCTATAAATTCTCTAAAATTGGGAAACCAATAGAGAGCCACCCAAAACACTTTTTCCGCCACCGCAAATCTCTGTTTCTTCGTGATCCCATCTGGAGACCTTTTCCGGTACTCAGCCGGAGGGGGAATTGATCACGGAGGGCCTCTACATCAACCTTGCTGCCCTTCCGATGATGCGTGAGTAGTTTACCACAGACCTACGGGTCCATAGCTAGTAGCTAGATGGCTTCCTCTCTCTCTCTTTGATCTTCAATACAATGTTCTCCTCGATCTTCTTGGAGATCTATTCGATGTAATCTTCTTTTGCGGTGTTTTTGTTGGGATCCGATGAATTGTGGCTTTATGATCAGATTATTCATGAATATTATTTGAGTCTTCTCTGAATTCTTATATGCATGATTGTTATAGCTTTGTATTTCTTTCTGATCTATCGGTTTGGTTTGGCCAACTAGATTGATTTGTCTTGCAATGGGAGAGGTGCTTTGTGATGGGTTCAGTCTTGCGTTGCTCAATCCCAGTGACAGAAAGGGACATGACACGTATTGTATTGATACCATTAAGGGTACAACAATGGGGTTTATTCATATTGCTTGGATTTACTTTGCCTACATCATGTCATCTTGCTTAAGGCGTTACTCCGTTCTTTATGCACTTAATACTCTAGATGCATGTTGGATAGCGGTCGATGGGTGGAGTAATAGTAGTAGATGCAGGCAGGAGTCGGTCTACTTTTCTCGGACGTGATGCCTATATACATGATCATTGCCTTGAATATCGTCATAACTATGCGCTTTTCTATCAATTGCCCAACAGAAATTTGTTTACCCACCGTATGCTATCTTCAAGAGAGAAGCCTCTAGTGAAAACTATGGCCCCCGGGGTTTATCTTCCATCATATATAAAATCCAGAAATACTTTGCTACAATTTATTTCCTATTATTTTATTTTGTGTTTTATTTTATTTATCTATCACTACGAGATTTGATCCTTGCAATTAACCGCCAAGGAATTGACAACCCCTTGTTTTGCGTTGGGTGCAAGTATTTGCTTTTCGTGTGTGTAGGTGCAGCCAACGAGATTCTGTGTGTTTCTCCTACTGGATTGATAACCTTGGTTCTTAACTGAGGGAAATACTTATCTCTACTGTACTACATTTCCTCTTCTCTTCGGGGATTTACCAACGCAGCTCACAAGTAACAGTTATCATGAAGACTACTGATACGTCTCCAACGTATCTATAATTTATGAAGTATTCATGCCATGTTTATTATAGTTTTGTATGATTTTGGTGCACTTTTATATGGCTTTTATATGATTTTCATGGACTAACATATTAACCTAGTGCCCAGTGCCAGTTGCTGTTTCCTGCTTGCTTTTGGTTTTCCAGAAAATCCATATCAAACGAAGTCCAAATGCAGCGAAACTTTTTCATGATTTTTTATGGAACGAAACGGACCCTGGAAGCTTTGGAGGAGCAACAGAAGATCCACAGGGACCCCACGAGCCACCTGGGCACGCCTGCCGCCCCAGGCGCGCCCTGGTGCCTCGTGGGCCCCCTGTGGCACCTCTTTGCGTGATTCGAATGCTGAAAAATCATATATATTCAGAAACCCCCGAAAGTTAACCTAGATGAGTTTTTACGCCACCGCAAGTCTCTGTACCAAGGAGATCCCATCTAGAGCCCTTTTCCAGCACCCTGCCGGAGGGGGAAATCATCACCGGAGGCCATCTTCATCATCCCGGCGGTCTCCAAGACGAGGAGGGAGTAGTTCACCCTCGGGGCTAAGGGTATATACCAGTAGCTATGTGTTTGACCTCTCTCTCTCTCTCGTGTTCTTGATATGGCACGATCTTGATGTATCGCGAGCTTTGTTAATATAGTTGGATCATGTGGTGTTTCTTCCCTCTCTATCTTTGTTGTGATGAATCGAATCTTTTCCCTTTGAAGTTTCATTATTGTCGGATTGAATATTCAGATTTGAGAACACTTGATGTATGTCTTGCATATGAATACCCGTGGTGACAATGGGGTATTATATTGATTCACTTGATATATGTTTTGGCACTCAACTCGCGGATTCCCGAGGTGACATCGGGGTAATCTATGCATAGGGGTTGATGCACGTTTTCATTATCTTTTCTCCAATAGAAACTTTGGGGTGCTCCTTGGAGTTCTTTGTGTGGATTGAATATTATGATTATGAAGTTGTTTGATGCATGTCGTATAATCAACTCACGGATACTTGTGGTGACATTGGAGTATCTAGGTGACATTAGAGTTGGTTGATGTGTATCATATGGTGTTATTTTAGTATGAACTCTAGGGCTGTTTGTGACACTTATAGGAATGGCTCAATAGATCGATCGGAAAGGATAACTGTGACACCCTCGTTCTCGCTCCTTATTTTTTTCCTTTGCGGGATTTGGCTCCCGTCTTTTTTTCGGTGTTATTGGATTTTCTCTTGCCTTTGGGTATATGAAGATGGTCATTTAGCCTTCCCTGTCCTATCCAACCAGAGATTCTCTCCAGACCAACCTTACCACCCAAAATATTTTCTCAAGACTTTGTCGCCGAAACCCTACTCTCCGGTTTACCGGAAGTGAAACCCTAATTCCTTCCATTACAAAGGAACCCCAATTTCCTTTGATCTATTGCCTCCCAAACTTTCCCAGTGATCATCCTATCTTTTTAAACCCTGGATATGCAAAAATATTGCCAAGTCATTTGCAATATTTTTCATTTCAAATTAATTCCTTTTTCTGCTGCATAAATGAATTAAATCCAGGAAAATATCTATCCATCTCCAAAGTTCATGAAAACTTGTGGAGATATTCTTTGTGATCATATTGAGCTCCAATAAAAATATTGGCCACAATTAAATAAGGAAAATTGCCTTTTCCTATTTAAAGCCAGTATTGCAATTTGGGCACTTTCCAAAGGAGCTACTATTTTGGTAGCCAGGAAAAATTCCAAATAATTTGTGGAGCTTCTCCTATCCATATCTTCATCATTTCCATCAAGATCCCAAGTTCCATAGATCAACTTTTGAGAGCATCTTCCAATTCTTGTTTCTGGACTTATTTTGAGGTTGTGAAGCAACTATATTTTATATTGCTTCAAAAATCTTAAAATTAATCCAGGACCTCAAATTCCATATATGATATGACTATGCAAAAATTCAAATCATTTTATATATCCAATTTCTCCCAAAAATTCCATCTAGTTTCTGTCCAGATTCAAGCTCTATGAAGGAAGTACCACTTTGGCATTTCCAATTGAGCTGAAAATTTTCCAGTATCTTCATATCTCCAAATCATCACTCTCCACCAAAATTCAGCTCATTTCACCTAGCCAGATGAGTGCAGCTTCAAAGTCAAGTTTCTGGACCAAATTTGACATTGCAAAGGAAGTGCATTCAAACTTGGTCCAATTGGCCTAAAATTTTGCCAGACTCTGATCCTTCCTACCACATTTCCCTGTGACAACTTGGCCAGCTCATTGGCATCTCTGTTTGACCACAGCTTCCTCCCCAAGTTTCTATCCAGAAACTGTTCTGGATCCTTTCGATCACTCTAGAGCCATCCTGGTCCATCCAGTGACCAACCTCATCTATTTGAGCAGTGAGGGATCTGTTTGACAAGGTTGGACAGGCAGGAGAGTGCCAGAGCTTGTAGTGCACGTGGTGACCGTGTGGACAGCAGGCCAAAATGGTGCTCTGCGGCACTGTTCTCGTCGGCCAGCCAGCTCCGGCCGTCCCCGGCTTGTCCGGCCATGTCTAGTGGGTTCGCGACGTCCACGTACCCCTCTCCCGCAGCTTCTCCCCTCTTCTTTCTTCCTCTGCACGCCACGGCGATCGCCGCCAAGCCACTGCCCGCCCGTGAACCGTCGTCGTCTTCCCCCCCTCTACTGTCCTCTTCCTCCCTGAGCCGTCCCCTCCCTCTGCCCCTCGTCAGGTCGGCCGCTCCCCGACGCCGGGAACCATCCAGCCACGCCACCCTCGAGCAACAGCACGGCGATAAGCATGCCACCGCGGCCGTGCCTATCCGCATGTCCCGGCCGGCTATAAATAGCTAAGGCCCGAGCCTCCCCGAGCACCTCGCAGCCTCCTCTTCCCTCCCTTGCCTCCTCCCGAGCCCCAGCCCCGAGCAGCCGCGCCATGGGTGCCCAAATCGCCGGCGAGCTCCGCCACTGCCTCCTCTCGGCCTCGGTCAAATTCCGACCACCCCCGCCCCCATTGCTCCACCTCGCCACCCTGGCCAACCATTACCACCACCACAATGCCCTCCCCGCCTCCATTTCCTCCCGGGACAGACCGTAGCCTCGGTCCCGAGCTCTCCAGCACCGCCGTCCGCTGCGGCCGGCGTCTCGCCCGATTCTGAGCTCCCCGGCATCCATGAGTTGCCTGGATGGAAGCGGCTCGCCGCCCTGGTCACGCCGGTGGCTGGACCTCGGCCAGAGGTGGCATGTGCCGCCGGGAGTCGTCGCCGGTGTACGCCGGCCTCGCCTCTCCTCTGCCCAGTCGCGAGGTGGAAGAGGGACGAGGAGGAGAGAGTCAACGCCCGCGGGGCCCGCCTGTCAGCTAGACAGGGGTGTTGACCCCGGGCCCGCACGTTCTTAAGTGGAAACGTATTTCCAGTAAATACGCTTTCCAGTGCGAGTCGCGTACTCAATAACGGCTTCGGGCCAGAGTACGTTTTCGCTTAACAGAAAGCTTATTCTTGAAAATGCGCTTCCTCTCTCCAGCCGGCGCCGAACCCTTTAGATTGCGGCGGTTCGTCGGTTAAGCGCAGAAATGAACACCTTTTTGTTTGTTTCCTGCCTAACGAACGAACGCCCGTATCTTTTCAACCGCAACTCCGATCGAGGTGATTCCAAAGCCCACTTCTTCAGTTCGTCGAGCCCATTCCGATGAAATCACTTTCACCATGTTTACACATTCTTAAAATGACCATTTTGCCCCTGCCCCCTATTCAGCCCCTCCGAGAGAGAACCCTTTCCAGCGAATTCTTCCGCGAGGTGATCGCACTTCTTCCGGAGTATTCCTTCACCCCCAGGCAAGCCGACCATCTGATATATGCCCTAAAGCATTGCTCTTTGTTATTCTTGTGTGTTTAATTAATAAATATGCCTGTGTTAGTAGTAGTAATTAAACTCCTGCTAGTTCGGACTTGCTATTTACATTACCTGCTATTGCCCATCATGTTATCGCACTAGTGACTCGTTGTAATGCATATGGAGATAGGTTGTTATATTTTCATAGTTGTTACATCATGCATGGTTACAGTTATTGCAATATTATGAAATGTGACTTAATAATGACAATAACCTCCTCCGTCGGCTGGATCGAGTCATAGTGTCACCTATCCGGACTCATCAGTGCAACCACGTTTGCCGGTATGGGACGGCCCTAACTTAGTCTATTGTCTTGCCTCTTGTCGGTACCACCAAATAGGGAGGGTTATGCGTGCCTGCTGCCCTAATCAGGTAGACGCCGATAATCCTGTGAGCCCAGTTTGGTTATGTGCGCACGTCCCTGTTTGGGACAGTTTTGTTTGGCCACGACGGTGGCAGGTGTCACGGGGTGACACAGGGGCCACCCAGGACATGACCCTGGGAGGGTATGATTGTCGGTGGGACCGTAAGAGTGCCAGGCAATAGACCGAGTTTTGTTGGAGCAACACTGGTCCACCCGAATGGGAACATGTACTAAAGTACGAGGCCAGGCGCTCCATGGTGTGGGTAAAGTGTGCAACCTCTGCAGAGTGTAAATCTATTCGAATAGCCGCGTCCTCGGTCATGGATAGTTCGTATAGGCCCCTATTTGGTCTGTGTCGAGTCTGGAGGAACAAACCATATGATGTTAATAATGAACCAGAATAAGGTATGATTTGTCAAGACTTGCAGTACAGATGTATGGACATCAGACGATGTCAGAGGTATGATTTCTAGCCATGTGATGGCTATGAGATGAGCGGTTGAATGACCGCAAAGTTTGGATTGGACTTGGATCTTGAGAATACTCGGAGTATGAATTATTTACTTGATATGCTTTACTTTACTGTATTTACTCCAATAGTCATTATGATTGATAATCCTGCTATGACATGATGATTAATGTTGCTAGATGATTAACCTTGCTAGATAGTCCTATCATAACATGATAGCTATTATTGTTGAGATAACAAGTGCATGCTTGAATGCCATGGATTGCTTTGCTTGGTGTATATGTTGGTATGGTTTGCTTGCGAGTACATTCAAAAGTACTCAGCGGCCTTCAATGTGGCCAGGTTCACCTAAGGACCCGACGTTCGCTAGCGAGGAGCCAGAGTGTTCGCGGGCTAGAAGAGTAACCCAGTCAGATCCCTGTGGATTGGAGCCGCACCAAGACCATGCTGCCTTAGATAGAGCTTTTCCGCTGCCATCACCCTTGTAAATATATCATGTAAGACCTATATATCCATTAATAGAAAAGCTTGTGTTCATGATACTTGTTGTAAAAGCGCATGCCAGAGTGATCTCCTGGGCTGGTATGTGCGGCGACCGTCTGACTACAGTGGTATTCAGGCGGGGCGCCACAATAACTTTGAGGTGGTTTCCTACCCTACAAACAATTTCTATCTTATGTTCTCCGCTAATAGGAATTTGGGAGTGATTCTTTATCGCACGTTGAGGGATGGTTATATGATCCAATTATATTAGCATTGTTGAGAGATTGCACTAGAGAAAGTATGAACCCTAGGCCTTGTTTCTAAGCATTGCATTACTGTTTATGCTCACTTTGGTTACTTGCTACCTTGCTGATTTTTTATTGTTCGCACTACAAAAACCGATATCTACTATCCATACTACACTTGTATCACCATCTCTTCGCCGAACTAGTGCACCTATACAATTTACCATTGTATTGGGTGTGTTGGGGACACAATAGAGTCTTTGTTATTTGGTTGCAGGGTTGTTAGAGAGAGACCATCTTCAACCTACGCCTCCCACGGATTGATAAACCTTAGGTCATCCACTTGAGGGAAAATTGCTACTGTCCTACAAAACTCTGCGCTTGGAGGCTCAACACGAGTCTACAAGAATAAGTTGTGTAGTAGACATCAAGCTCTTTTCTAGCGCCGTTGCCGGGGAGGTGAGTGCTTGAAGGTATATCTTTAGATCTTGCAATCAAATCTTTTAGTTTCTTGTTTTATCACTAGTTTGGTTTATAAATGAAAACTACAAAAAAAATGGAATTGAGGTTGCCTCATATTATTCGTCTTTATCATGTCTTTCGTGAGAATGATGGAAAGGAAAATTGTGCTCAATTGATAGAAGAAGAATTCAATAAAATGTTTGGCATAAAATATTTGAATGATGAGCATGATTGCAATGTTGCTAGTATGAATTCTTTGAATATCCATGATGCTAATGATATGCAAAACTACAAGCTTGGGGATGCTATGTTTTATGAAGATGATATTTTTACTCCCCCAAGTTTTGATGAGGAAATTTATTATGATGATTGCATGCCTCCTATTTATGATGATTATATTCATGAAAGTGGATTTGGAGAGGCCATGACTTTGTTTAATGATGATTCCACTATTTTGGAAGAAGTTTCAATTGATTATGACAACAAAGTTGCTATCTATGATGATTATTGTGATGACATGTATGCTATAAAGAATAATAATAACCATGAAACTTGTCATCATGATTTTAATGCTTAAATTGATTATGCCAATCAAGTATCTCATGATAATTATTTTGTTGAGTTTGCTCCCACTATTATTGATGAGAACAAATTTGCTTACGTGGAGAGTAATAAAATTTCTATGCTTGTAGGTCATAAAAATAATGCTTTATGTGATAGTTATATTGTTGAATTCACTCATGATGCTACTGAAAATTATTATGAGAGAGTATCATATGCTTTTAGGTGTTGCAATAATATCAAGTTTCCTCTCTATGTGTTGAAAGTTTTGAAGTTATGCTTGTTTTGCCTTCCTATGCTAGTTGATTCTTGCTCCCATGAATTATTTGCTCACAAAATCCCTATGCATAGGAAGTGGGTTAGGCTTAAGTTTGCTAGTCATATGCTTCATGATGCTCTCTTTGTGTTTGAATTCTTCACTTTTATTTGAGCATCATTGAAATCATCATGCCTAGCTAAAAGGCATTAAAGAAAAGGGCTTGTTGGGAGACAACCCAATGTTTATCCCTACTGTTTTTCTTGTGTTCACATGATTAAGCTACCGTAGTAATCATGTTTTATATGTTTTTTTTCACTAATGTGCCAAGTAAAGCCTTTGGGATAGTGTGGATACTTGTTGATTCAATTCTGTGCAAAAACAGAAACTTTTGCGTCCAGTGCTGGAATTTCTATTCTGTACTGGAGTGTGAGAAAATTATGAAATTTTTACAGAGCATTGGGTTACAAATTTTTTACGTGGTCCTAAGTTTTCAGAATTTTTGGAGGTACAAAAGTATGGTTTTTAAATCCCTTGCTACACGCTGTTCTGTTTTTGATAGATTCTGTTTTCGGTGCATAGTTTGCTTGTTTTAGTGTTTCCGTAGCTTATATTGAGTAATATAAATTGTGGAAATTATAGAATACAGTAGGAATTATGTGAGAACAATTATTAATCTTGCCTTGACAGTACCTAAGTGGATGATTTATTTTTGTCATACTAACCTATCTCACAAGTTCCGTTAAGTTTTATGTGATTGAAGTTTTAAAGTTTTGGGTGAGATATCGATATGAGGAGAATAAGGAGCGGCAAGACCCTAAGCTTGGGGATTCCCAAGTCACCCCAAGGTAATATTCAAGGAACACCCAAGCAACTAAGCTTGGGGATGCCCCGGAAGGCATCCCCTCTTTCGTCTTCAACACTATCGGTAACCTCACTCGGAGCAATATTTTTATTCATCACATAATATGAGTTTTGCTTGGAGCGTCATTATATTTTTTTGAGATTTTCTTGCTGTTATCAATAATCATGTTTTGTGTCTTTTAGTTCAATAAAATGCCAATTATAGCCTTTACCATGCTCAGTTTGCAAGTTCATGTGTTGCTGTTTGAAAACAGAAAGTTTTCTGTTATGTCCAGAATATTCCTGAATAGTCAGAACATGATAAAAATCTGAACTTTTTACACAGTAAGCATGCATGAGTTCTCTGTCACGTGGTAATTTTTCAGAATTTTTGGAGATAGGGAAGTATGAATTTTAAATCCCCCTTTCAGACTGTTCTGTTTTGGCAGATTGCTGTTATGGTTGCATTGTTTGCATATGTTTGCTTGTTTAATGTTTCTATTTATGGATAGGAGTATTAAATATGCAGAGGCATTTAGTATGAAATGTTTAATTATAATTTTAGTGATTTACTACAGTAGAGAATGTTGAGGTTTTGAGTTGATTTATACTAACTTATCTCACGAGTTTTTGTTGAGTTTTGTGTGGATGAAGTTTTTAAGATTTAGGAGAAGCCATGATATGAGAGGAATTAAGGAGATGCAAGAACTCAAGCTTGGGGATGCCCAAGGCACCCCAAGATAACATGCCAAGAAGTCTCAAGCAACTAAGCTTGGGGATGCCCAAGGCATCCCACCTTTCTTCATCAACAGTTATCGGTTAGTCTCGGTTGAGCCTAAGTTTTTGCTTCTTCACATGAGATGCGCTATTCTTGGAATGTCATTTTATTTTGTTTTCTTTGCTGTTTGAATAAAATACTTAAGATCTGAAATTTTAAATGAGAGAGAGTCCTCACATAGCTACCTATTTACTTAACTACTCATTTGGTCTTCACTTACATCTTTTTGGAGTAGTTTGTCATTTACTCTTGTTCTTCACTTATATCCTATGAGTAAATTGTTGAATGAATTGAATATCATAAAGTTGAAATTATATGTGCTTCATATGCTTGTATCATGTCTAGTATTAGTTTCACATTTGTGTTAGAAAGTGAAATCTATTGAAGCTTGACAATCACAATATTGGTCATACAAGCAATTCATGAATGATTAGTATAAGGAAGAGAACTTTCACATATAAATATATTATCTTGGACATCTTTTATGATTGTGAATACCCATTAATTATTTTCAAACTTGAGCAAATTAGTTGAAGTTCGACAAGGAAGACAACGTAATGAGTTATGTTTGGGTATATTTGCATAGAAGTTATATTGTTATGGATCCTCCAACATGTGGTGCTTGCTTAGGATCTTTTGCTAGCCAAAAATTCGTACTAAGTAGAGATACTACTTGTGCATCCAAAAACCCTTAAACCCAGTTTCTTCCCATGAGTGTCCACTATATCTACCTATGGATTGAATAAGATCCTTCAAGTAAGTTGTCATCGGTGCAAAAAGCAATAAAAATTGCTCCTAAAATATGTATGATCTTTTATTGTAAGGGAAAATAAGCGTTGTACGAACTTGTGATGGTAAAGAAATAAAAGCGACAGACTGCATAATAAAGGTTGCTATCACAAGGGGCAATATAACGTGGCGTTCCTTTGCATTAAGGGCTTGACATCCAAAAATAAAAAGCGCATGACAACCTCTGCTTCCCTCTGCGAAGGGCCTATCTTTTACTTTTATGTTTTTACTTTTATGCAAGAGTCAATAGTATTACTTCTCATTTCAACCTCAATTATTCTCTAGTGGTGGGGAAAGATCCAGGCACATATGGCCAGTCAAATATATTTGATCATGAATTATTATTGTTGACAATTATCTCTATGATAAATAAGTTGGGAGGCGAAACACTAAGCCCCTATCTTTCTCTGTGTTCGATGGATGCCATTTGTTCTAAAAATATGCTTTGAGTACTAGCAATCTTAGAAGACTATATGATAATTGAGTATGTGGAGCTCTTACTTAGACTTAGTTGAAATTAAGTTGAATTGCAATTGTTTGGTGACCAAGAACATAGGTTGTTAAGTTTCAAGAGATTGCATTGTTTGAACCATAACATGTGAATTGATTGCTACTTTATCATGATGAGTTTTATGAGGAAAATTTGCTGTTATGATGCTAGGAAAAGTGATTCAAATTATCATTGATCAAACTTATGCACTATGTTAGCATTCACACTTCATAAATTGTTTCTTTTATCATTTACCTACTCGAGGACGAGCAGGAATTTAGCTTGGGGATGCTGATACGTCTCCAACGTATCTATAATTTATGAAGTATTCATGCCATGTTTATTATAGTTTTGTATGATTTTGGTGCACTTTTATATGGCTTTTATATGATTTTCATGGACTAACATATTGACCTAGTGCCCAGTGCCAGTTGCTGTTTTCTGCTTGTTTTTGGTTTTCCAGAAAATCCATATCAAACGAAGTCCAAATGCAGCGAAACTTTTTGACGATTTTTTCTGGAAGCAAACGGACCCAGGAAACTTCGGAGGAGCAGCAGAAGAGCCACAGGGGCCCCACGATCCACCTGGGCACGCTTGCCCCCCCAGGTGCGCCCTGGTGGCTCGTGGGCCCCCTGTGGCGCCTCTTTGCGTGATTCCAACGCTGAAAAATCATATATATTCATAAACCCCCGAAGGTTAACCTAGATGAGTTTTTACGCCGCCGCAAGCCTCTGTACCAAGGAGATCCCATCTAGAGCCCTTTTCCGGCACCCTGCCGTAGGGGGAAATCATCACCGGAGGCCATCTTCATCATCCCGGTGGTCTCCATGACGAGGAGGGAGTAGTTCACCCTCGGGGCTGAGGGTATGTACCAGTAGATATGTGTTTGACTGTAACACCCCTGTGCAATGAGCAACAGTGATCCATCATGATTATGCTAAGCTACTGTGATTTGCAATGTTTAATCATGTTGGAATAATATCTCATTTCAAATTCCTCCACTGAATTCAATTCAAATTCAAAGTGAAATTTGAAGTTGCTCAAAAATTGCTGGAAAATAGTTCATGTTGTAGCAAAAATTCCAAAACAAATTAATGTTCAGGAAAACAACATCACCTATTTTCCTAAAATGGGCTAGAGCATTAAAACAATGCAAAAACAGCAATATTAATGCCATTTCCATTTTTGAAAAAAATCAAAGGGATTCCAAAATTGCCCAATCTTTTTGTGGCAGTGCAGAAAGATGCAATGTATTTTTGTGGACTAGTTTCACATTTTTACAAAAGCATTTGGCAGCTCTTTTATTTGCAAAACTTTTCTGTAACAGAAAAACAGAAAAAGAAAAGCAAAAAGCACTATTCTACTGTGAGCTGGGCCTAAGTGCACAGTGCACTCAGCCCAGCCCACCTCCCTCTTCTCTCACCTCTCGTCGCCGTGTCGCCCACGCCGTGGCCAGAGCGCGGCGGCTCCGGCCGCTGGCCGCCACCTGCCGCCGCAGGCCTCGGGGAGGATATGGTCGAGCCCCATCCACTCCCCCTGGATGCCTCGCCACTTCACCCCTCTTCCCCCTCGCTCGCGCGCTCTCCCTCACCTCTGCCCAAGCGCCACCGTTGTCGCATCGCTGCTCCGCCATGGCCACTGCCCTTCCCGAGCCTTCTCTTGTTGTCCAGGAGGTTCGCCGACGTCCGCCATGTCTTCTACACCGACGAGCGCACGCCGGGGATCTCCTCATCGGGCGGATCGAGCCGAGCCTCTTCGTCTCGCCCACCGGCAACCACCGTCGTCTCCGGCTACCCCTGCAGCTACTAAACCCCTCGCCAGCCTCCTTGAGCCGCATGGTGAGCGACCGCGTCGACTTTCCCCCTTCTCTTTCGTGCTGCTGGCCGTTTCGTTGCCGTCCCCGAATAGCCCGAGCTCGGCGGCGCCATTGCCGGCATTCTGCTTGAAGCAGAGCCGCTCGAGCCATCACACGTTGCCAGCCATGATCCGGGTGCTCCGTAGAGCTCGCCGGTGAGCTCCGTTAGCTCGTTAGTTCACCGTAGCCGTGTGGCCGTGTTCGCCTGAAAGCCACCGCCGCCTAACCTCGTCGCCGGCGACTTTTCCGGCCGTTTCAACTCCGGCCGTGGCCACCATCCAACGCGGCTCAGAGTGGCCGTTTGAGAGAGCCCAGCCGCGCGCTAAATGGTCCACCACAGCGCATTTTCGAGCTCGCCGCAGTTCGCCGCGGCACGATTTGGTCGCCGGAGTAACTCCGGCGCCGACGTCGACGTGGCACGGCTGGGACCCACCTCTGGGTCGCTGCCAGCGGGCCCCACTGGCCCCGTTGACTGGGTTGACCCAGTCAACGTGCTGACTGGGCAGCCCGGTGACACTGACAGGCGGGCCCCACCACGTAATTAACTAATTTTGCTAATTTAAATTAATCAAATAATTAGTTTAGACACTGACATGTGGGGCCCAACCATAATTAACGTCGGTTTAGTTTAATTTAACCCCTAATTAGCCCAGAGCCACTGACCAGAGGGACCCAGCTGTCTGGTTTGACCTGGAACAGCTGGATTGACCACTGACGTCATGCTGACGTCATCAGTCAATGTTCTGGATAATGCGAATTTATTATTTAAAATAATTCCAGGATTTTCAGAAAAAGGTTTAAATCTTTGAAAATTCGTAGAAATTCAACCGTAGCTCGGATCGAAAAGTTTTCAACATGAAAGTTGATCAGAAAAATGAGACGAATCCGAGTATGTGGTCAAAATGCTTGACCATCACTCCTAACTACCTGAACATGGAACCTTCCCCTCCGGTTCAGTATACCGAAATCTGCCTAAAGACCGGGAAAATATCCCAGATATTTTCCCGCTTCGTCTACGGCATGTAGCATTGCATTAGGTCACCACCCGCACTGCATACCATCATGCCATGCATTTGTGTTGCATTTGCTTGCTTTTATTTATTGTTTCTTCCCCCTCTTCTTATCCGGTAGACCCCGAGACCAACGCTGCTCCAGAGTCCGACTACACCGCTGACGACCCCTTCTTTGCCGCAGAGCTTCCAGGCAAGCAAACCCCCTTGAACATGCCTATATCGCCTATTCTTTCTCCCTCATGCTTGCATTAGAATTGCTACAGTTATTGTTCCGAATACCTATTCTGATGCATAGCCTGTTTTTGTAAACTGCTATTGATACTTTACCTGATATCCTAAATGCTTAGTATAGGTTGGATGATAAACCATCCGTGGCCCCTCTTCCTTGTCCTAGTTGCCCCGCTTAGTTACGAGTGCCCCGATCGATGTGATCGACGGGCTGAGACCAGCACATCACCGCACACCCCCTAAGTTGCTCGACTCTGCAGAGTTACCAACGAGTGTCGAGGGTGATACCTTTTATCTCACTCCTGAGGTTGCCTCTATAGTACGGCTAGTCGGTTGTGGGTTACCGAGGGTGATTCCTCTTTCACCACCTCCGATGAAGCTTCCGTCGTGCAACCCCGCAAGTGTGAACGCCATCGAGGGTGATTCCTCCAGGTTCACCTTGACGGGTACATTGAATGGGAATCCAACGAGGGTGATTCCTCGGGTTCCTTGTTGATGTTATGGACACACGGATACTTTGGCTTTACTACTGATGCTGGATAAATTCGGGTCGGCCCCGAGGGGTACCCGCGAGAGATGTCGTATCGGGTTGACCAAGAAGGTACCCGAGAGATGATTACGTGGCACGGCTGGGCATTCCTAGCCCTTGCCGTAAGTCCACGAGACGGGGCAACGGGGTCACATGATCGTGAGTCTCTGCTAATTTCCGCGAGCTCCCAACGCACTAATGGGTTAGGATATGTAATCTGAGTAGGCCTCTGGCCTTATCGCACTAATCACCATGCGGGAATAAGTATGGGCACTCGGCATCGTATGTATCGGCCGAAGTTCTTCAGATGTCAGCAGTTGAGCGGCACGCGCCCGGGTTGGACCGCGAAAGCCTGTGCTTGTATTAAGGGGGCTAGGTCTGCTCCCGGCCATCCTCACAACGTGCAGGAGTGCAAAGGACGATGGGCCCAAGACCCCTGAGTGCTTAGGATGTAGAACGGCGTGCTGGCCTCTCTGTTGAGCCTAGGTAGGGCTATGGCGTGTCGATAGACCGAGGCCGGGCATGACCCGAGCAAGTGTGTCCGGCCAGAGTTAATCGAGCGTGTTGGGTAAGTTGGTGCACCCCTGCAGGGAAGTATATCTATTCTAATAGCCGTGTCCACGGTAACAGGACGCTCGGAAAATATCCCGATCTTCTACAACTAGAAATGATTTCAATATTATAGCTCCGGGATCGCTTTCTCGCAGGGAGTCGAGGAAGGATCTCTGGGCGTGGTTACTACTTGTTACTACTATTATATTTATATTCTAATCTGCACTCTTCTAATGCTACAAGACGCTGAAGATGCTAGTCTTCGATAGGCTAGTCCTTTCTCTCTATTCTGGCAATTCTGTAGTCCAGTCCACTGATACAGCCCTTCTTTGATACCGATGCATAAGTAGTATAGTTCTGATGTAAGTCTTGCGAGTACTTTGGATGAGTACTCACGGTTGCTTTGCTTCCCCTTCTTCCCCATACCCAATTGTTGCGAACAGATGACGGAGCCCAGGAACCTGCTGCCCCAGCCGACGACGACTACTACTACCCCTCTGGTGGAGAGTACTACTACGTGGAGACCACCGACGACCAGGAGTAGATAGGAGGCACCCAGGAAAGAGGCCTGCGCCTTTCGATCTTTGTCATTGTTTTGCCCCGCCTTCTTAAGGCTTATCTGTTTAACTTTTATGCCTGTACTCAGATATCTGATGCTTCCGCTGATGCTTGTATGATTCAAGCTTATGTATTCGAGCCCTCGAGGCCCCTGGCTTGTAATATAAAGCTTGTATGTCTTTTATTTGTGTTTAGAGTTGTGTTGTGATATCTTCAAGTGAGTCCTTAGGCTTGATCGTGTGCATTTGCGTGTATGATTAGTGCACGATTAAGTCGGGGGCGTCACATTGACCTCTCTCTCTCTCTCGTGTTCTTGATATGGCACGATCTTGATGTATCGCGAGCTTTGTTAATATAGTTGGATCATGTGGTGTTTCTTCCCTCTCTATCTTTGTTGTGATGAATCGAATCTTTTCCCTTTGAGGTTTCGTTATTGTCGGATTGAATATTCAGATTTGAGAACACTTGATGTATGTCTTGCATATGAATACCCGTGGTGACAATGGGGGTATTATATTGATTCACTTGATATATGTTTTGGCACTCAACTCGCGGATTCCCGAGGTGACATTGGGGTAATCTTTGCATAGGGGTTGATGCACGTTTTCATTATCTTTTCTCCGATAGAAACTTTGGGGTGCTCCTTGGAGTTCTTTGTGTGGATTGAATATTATGATTATGAAGTTGTTTGATGCATATCGTATAATCAACTCACGGATACTTGTGGTGACATTGGAGTATCTAGGTGACATTAGAGTTGGTTGATGTGTATCATATGGTGTTATTTTAGTACGAACTCTAGGGCTGTTTGTGACACTTATAGGAATGGCTCAATAGATCGATCGGAAAGGATAACATTGAGGTGGTTTCGTACCCTACAAACAATTTCTATCTTATGTTCTCCGCTAATAGGAATTTGGGAGTGATTATTTATCGCACGTTGAGGGATGTTTATATGATCCAATTATATTAGCATTATTGAGAGATTGCACTAGCGAAAGTATGAACCCTAGGCCTTGTTTCTAAGCATTGCAATACCGTTTATGCTCACTTTTGTTACTTGCTACCTTGCTGTTTTTTATTGTTCGCACTACAAAAACCTATATCTACTATCCATACTACACTTGTATCACCATCTCTTCGCCGAACTAGTGCACCTATACAATTTACCATTGTATTGGGTGTGTTGGGGACACAAGAGACTCTTTGTTATTTGGTTGCAAGGTTGTTTGAGAGAGACCATCTTCAACCTATGCCTCCCACGGATTGATAAACCTTAGGTCATCCACTTAAGGGAAAATTGCTACTGTCCTACAAAACTCTGCGCTTGGAGGCCCAACACGAGTCCACAAGAATAAGTTGTGTATGTAGGAGATATGCCCTAGAGGCAGTAATAACAGTTATTTTGGATCTCCGAGTTTGTAATGAATGTTTATGTTCCATGCTATAACTGCAATGATTCTCGAGTCTGCAATATCCACAAGGCTCGGAGGGAAAGTCATGTGCACGTGTGGTATAATAAACGGTAAAAAGTATTCCTGGTCATGCCTCTAAGACTGGCTCAAGTATTGCATGATGATCCTGCTTTCCTGATCATGGGCATGTCTATGCCGACAATTTTGAGGGCACAATGTTAGTAGAACACTTGTGTTGAATCGACCCGAATTGATGTTATGCTATAAGATACATTCGTCACAAGTTAATGGTAAATAACACAGAGATAGTTAATGTTTGCATAATTCCTTAGACCATGAGAGTACCGAGTTCCTTCATACTTGCTTCATGAACTTTGGGGTTTGTTAAACGTCATCCGTAACTGGGTGGCTATTACGGCGGCTTACGGGTTCACGGAAAAGTATGACAAGAAACGAGATAGCTCAAGATTGGGATTTGCTCCTTCGACTATGGAGAGATATTCTCGGGCCCTCTCGGTGTTACGGTATCCATCATCGTCTGGCCAGACACATTGTGATCTGATCACTGGGATGCCGGAACACGGAAACGAGAAAAGAGAACAAAACCGGTAACGAGGTAACTTGCATGGTGGACAAGTTGTTGATCCACGGGGATGCAGATAAATCTCACCTCGGGTGTTTGCAATATATCGCGAAGCAATAGGACTAGCACACGGCAACTGGAGGTTCACTCGAATATTCATTCATGTGGGTATAGGGGTCAATATGGGTGTCCACGGCTCCGATGTTGATCATTGATCGGAAAGTGTTCCGGGTCATGTCTATACTTCACTGAACCTATAGGGTCACACGCTTAAGGGTCATATATCTGCTGAATACTAGACAGGGAGTCTGAGAGAAAATCACCGGAAAAGTTTCGGACGAAACGGAAACGTTCCGGAGAGGACACCGGAATAGTTCCGGTAAACCTAAAAGGTGTTTCAGGGGATACCATTAAGTCAAATTGGTTTCTGCACACGCCTGAAAATTCTTGGAGGATGCCAGAAGTGTTCTGGAAACTTCTGGGAATTTTCCGGGATAAAAACCGGAAATGTTCCGGAGCTGCCGGAACCGATTTGGTTGCTTTTCGCAGATGAAAATTACTAATCCGAAATTGTTTCCGAATGCGTCCAAAATCATTTGTGTGGATACTGGAATTATTCTAAGACCCACAAAAATATTTTCGGATTTAACGGTCGCGGAAAATTGGTTCCGTGAATAGTGAAAATCACTTTATGGATATTTTTTTGGAAAGCCACCTTTTGTGATATTTCCCAAAAGGCTTCTAGAAGGGATTGGGGAGCAAGGAACCCCCATGTGGGGGCGGGGCCTAAAGGTGGCCGGCCAAGGTGGGGCTCCTCCATGGAGCTCCACATGCCACCCCTTTTTGCCTTTTATTCTTTTATGTGAGACATAAAGTGGGGGTACTTTTGGTATTTTTGTATGCCAACTTTACCCCTTGGCTTTCCTATAAATAGAGGTGGAGGGGTGCTCTCCAAACGTCATCCTTGCTCTCATACACATGCCATAGACTTGTCTGGCTTCTCTCACCCTCCCAGCGAAATAGTTTCGTAGAGCCGAAAGGCTGTCTGGGTTCCGGCAGGAACTAGTTCTGGACGGCAAAGCCCTCCCGGATAGCTGACATCGTATGTGTGCAACCCCGTAGAGAGGTCGTAGTTTCGATCTTTTGCCCGAAGGGCTGTCCGAGTTACCGTTCGAGTTTCGAGGGTCCTACCGAAGGGCTGTCCGTGACATCGTCCGAGGGACTGTCCGACCGCCTCCCGAAGGGCTGTCCGACGAGGGAGTACATCCTCGCGGTTGGGAGGTTGTAAATCCTAGCTTCGGGGATCTGCACCGACGATCTACGCCGACTCTTCTTCCGCTGCGCTTCGAGTCGGTATGGATCAGATCAAACCCTGTATGACATCTCCATAGTGGTCTTGGGCGTGCTCGCTGTACCAATTTTTTTTGTTTTCTGTCGCGTTCCCTTACAGTGTACTAGACATCAACTACTTACCTACTGGACCATCTCCAAGGAAGAAACTAGGTTTTGATAAGGAACGGATCAGGTTTCTTGCGAAGCGACCGCTGCTTCCTCGGTCAGCCTTGAAACTTTTTCTACATTTAACATACACCATTACATCATCCCTGTCAAAATTTGGTATTATTCTGAGTCCATTTTCTATTTACAAGGTATTAAATGAATTTCTAGGCATGAATCTTTGCTATTTATTCTAAGCAACGTCCATCACAACTATTGTGTAACTCTCTCAAAGTTTTACCATAGCCTCTAGAGGTCATATCATGACACTATGCCAAGTTTCATATTTGTTAGACTTTATTTTCTCATTCTTTATATTTCAAAAACCATTTACCTCCATTAAATACCTAGAAATTCATTTAATGCCCTAAAAATATTAAATTAACCCTAAAAAGTGCCAAATTATTTCATGGAACTTTCAATGATGTACCTTTAATGTAGAAAAAAAATGGACCATAACCCTATACATAAAACACTAAAACCCTAACATTACAAAAAAATGGCCAAAAAAATCCCAGTGGCGGGCCTGGAAAAAGAGCCTGCCACTAGTATTTTTCACCCATGGGTACGTCAACCCCAACTTACTAGTGGTTGGCAGAAATACATGCCCGCCACTGGTACTTGATGTACCTGTGTCGGGCAGATATATGTTCCCGCCACTGGTATTTCTGGCTCACGGCTATTCTGGCTCAAAATACTAGTGGTGGGCACATATTTGTGCACACCATTGGTAACTCAAGTACCAGTGGCGGGCATCTATTTTGTGCCCATCACTTGTAATTTTGGCCCACGGCTAATCTGGGCCGATGTTACCAGTGGCAGGCATAAAGTGGCTCCCGCCACTAGTACGAAAATACCAGTGGCTTGCATGACTTTGTGCCGGCCACTGGTAAGTGGCCAGATTACTAGTGGAGTGCACTAGAGTGCGCCCACCAGTAATGTGACCCCACCTATAAGTAGTTTCCTAGTAATGTATTATGAAATCTTATGTGAGCTTTAATTGTGTTGTCATCAAGTACCAAAAAGGGGAGATTGTAAGTGCATCTAGGCCCCTAAGTGGATTTTGCTATTCATGATGAGGAATTAAGGGACTAATGTGATTGTTAAGTGTGAAATCAGGTGCTAGTCCCAAAGAGTGAAGGTAGCCAAGCATCGGCGACCCCCCCCCCCCAATGGAAAAAAGAGAAGCGTGGCTTTTCCAAAGGTTGTTTTTAATTCTCTACTATTTTGGTGGTCTTGTTGATATCACCATTGAGTCTAGAGAACCCGCACTATTAAGATGGGACGAGGTTAGCAAAGTTGCTTGCTCATTGCTTTTGATACCTATCTTGCCCTCCTAACACCCCACAAGCCAAATGCCAAATGACAAATGCCAAAAAGACCTAGTGTCAATACTTGTTAAAGTGTTGCTTTCAGTAGCCCGAACTGTCCGAGGCATTATACCTGGACCATCTAGATGTGCACAGTTGGCATCCAGGATAGGCTCCAGGGCCAGACCATCCAGCTGAGGGTCCAGGGCACGTCTGGGGTCACTTTGCCAGTTGGCTGGGACCGTCTGGGCTGAAGCCCGGACTGTCCGAGTATCGAGCATGTAGCCAGGTCTGGCCTAGGGCGATTCCTAGGGCCAGACTATCTGGGCCACCATCAAGCACCTATCCGTGGTCGCTCGGTCTTAGGGCCGAACAGTCTGGGCCTGGAACTTTGAGGCCAATTTTGAACTACTTTGACTAGGGTTGACCAGCCACGAAGTAGCAGCACAGATTATCTGGGGTGATTTGCCCGGACCATCTGAGTGTATAATTGAGCAAAAAAAAGGCTAGTTTTGAGAGCACCTATATATACCCATTTCCCCCATTCGGGCTAGGGTTTCCCTTTTTGTTGACATTGGGATATAAAGGGCTAAGCTATTCCCCACTCCTCCATGCCCCCATTTGGTTGATTCTTTGTGATTAGATGAGAGATTTGAGAAGGATGTGAGGAGGAAGCAAACCCTAGGCAAGTTCCATGCTTTCCCCTCTCTTTGACCAATTTGATTTGAGTTTTGAGAAAGTTTTCCAAGCCTCCCTCAATCTTGTTACTCTTGGAGCTCGGAGACTCCTAGGCGATTGGAGTCATAGGTGCAGATCCATGTTTGTGCATTTCCCCAGAGTTTGTGAAGGTTGGAGGTCACCTCAAGGCCTAACTCTAGTGGAGTGAGCTCGGGCTTTGTTTGCCAAGGCTCACAGAGAAGAAGGTGATACTTTGTGTTGTTGGAGAAACTTTGTGTTCCCCACACCTCTCCAACGGAGATTAGCTTCCCTCCACGGAAGAGAACTTCGAGATACATCTTCGTCTCTGTGCAATTTGGGTATTTCTATCACTGATCATTTAATTGTGCTTAGCTTGCTTATCATATCGAGTCTATAACTTAGTTGCATATCTAGAGAACTTAATTTATCCGCAATTCCGTAACTTGACTAAGAAAAGATTAAAATTTGCAGTAGCCTATTCACCTCCTGCCTCCCCTATCGACAGATTTGATCCTTCACATGTTATGGATCTATTGGGAAGTATGACCTGCCATGCACCCATCCCCATATTGGGTAATTCTGCCACTTCGTGGCTATTGAGAAATTGATAAATCTCAAGGGGCAGGCATGCGTATGTCAACAAGGGAGGATATGTTTTCTTTAGGACTATCTATCCGACGTTCCTTCACGTACCAATGTTGAGGCTGTGTCATGATCCATACGTAAGGCCACCCTTCATTATTGACCGGTGACAACAATACTTCAAAAAGTCAATTCTAGTTACCAGTAGAGCTGAGCACATGAGTGCTACATTTAATCATCTAGACCCGTTCTTCTTCCACGGGTCGTTGCTAAAAAAGATTAGTTGTGTTAGTTAGACAGGCAAACCCACCTAGTCTTGGAACCTGTTTCCTACGGCATACATCTGTTAATAGGCTCTATTGCAAACAAAAGGGGATGTAATCCCAGTTATGGTGCACGAGTATTTGACCGCATAGATAAATTGAGGAATGCAGTATACTTATGTCGTCACCAATCGATGGGTACAACAAACCATTTCATTGGTTCCAAGGTTCAATGTTTCGTGGGTTTTCTAATCTCACCCATGAGGACTACCAGTACATGTTAGGCACATCAAGATGATGTCATCTCTATTCATGCATGTGCTTGTTCCCTAAACTAATTGAGTAATCAGAAGAACATGCATGCATTTGCCATGCATCGTACTAGTGAACATCTACTGATGTACAGATGTTTGTATTTCCTCTCCTCTTCTCAATGATTAAACGATGTAATATGAGTTGAGTTTTGGTACCGTCGCAGCACCATCGCACCTACTATAGTGGCTGACATTTTATCAATACTCTGGTCCTGCGTGAACCACCTGATGGCATGAAATGGACTGGATATGGGTTAGGAAGGAAACCACAAGTTTGGGTTGAGATGATTTTATTGGAATTATTGGGATTTTTGCTTGGATATTATTTCCAACAATTCCTAGGGAAAATCAAGAGGCCCATATGGCCCATTCATGCATAACAAGGGTGTGTGGAAAGTTTAGTCCCACCCCGGTTTTGGAGGGTGTGTTGGACCAACATATAAGATTGGTTGCCTCACAAAACACTAAGAGCTTGACAAGAGGACACATATACGTGCACTCCTCCTCCGTTGCCTGCCTCCCCACGCACGCACGTCATGTTTCAAGATTGAGCTGCACTAGGACCTATGCCACGGGTACGTGCTGTCTTTTTTTGTCCCGCGGGGAAAAAATGTCAAAACATTTTTTGCACTAATGGAAAAATGAAACTGAATAGTTATTGGGATGTTTCTCTTCATCTCCTCATTAGTGCCTTCAGTTTCATTTTCAGAGTCTATTAGAGGTCGCTCCCCTTCATCGCCTGCCTCGTGGTTCCTGAACCTTGTGCCGCCTGCCACTTTCCCATCTCCCTTCTCGGTGTGCACCACGAAGTGAGACAGCAGGATTCTAAAACCCCGTCTCTTGTGATCCTGCACGGGAGAGAGGCAACGGGTTTTCTGGGAGCGCTCTCGCGTGACTGCTGGATTCTTCTCCACCATGGCTGCGCACAATGACTTCCCCAATGATGACTACTTCCCCGACATCGACGATCTCCTTGGTGACATGGCGACGAACACGACTACCTCTTATTCCACCGCACCATATGTTTTCTTGTCCCTCGTGTTAGGGATTTCGTTTTGACTACTAGTATTAGCAATCGACATGGATATGATGCTTGTCTCTTTTTCACCCGATCGCATGACTAGTTTCAGTACTTTGTTACTTGACCAAATTATCATTTATACTACGATTACCATGATTTATTTATCGTATTTTTGGATTAATTCATATATAAAAAATTTCTCAAATATTCAACAATCCAAAAACTTGATTTGCCCCAATTAAACGGGGTTGCCGAATGAAAGATTCGCACTCTAACTAATTTGGTTAATGCCATTTTAGACACAGCGGGTCTTACCTAGGAATGGTGGGGGGAGGCTTTAATGACTGCAAGAGATCACCCCATTTGAGGAATGGGAAAATAAAAGACTAAAACTCTCTTACTTACGAAACTTTGGGTTGTTTGGCGGAAGTCAATGTGCCAATTCCCAAGAAGTACACGCTTGGACCAAAAACCATTGACTGTGTTTTTTGGGCTATGCTTTCCATAGCATTAACTATATATTTCTAGTGCTGAAATCTGAGGTACCCTACATGAATGTTGGTAAAATTGTGGAGTCGAATGATGCGACTTTCTTTGAGGATATTTTTCCTATGAAAGATATGCGTAGCTCATCTTGTTAGAGGTCAGAGACAACTTCAGAACCCTTTGTTCCATTTGAGCATTGAGCAGATATGTAATGAGATTTTTGAGGAGGATGACAATGATGCTCCCAGAAAGAGCAAGAGACAGAGGACCGCACAGTTCTTTGGTGAGGACTTCATTGTGTACCTCATGGATGACACTCCCGCTTCTATTTAAGAAGCTTATGCATCACCTGATGCTGACTACTGGAAGGAAGCTGTACATAGCGAGATGGATTCTGTCATGGCTAATGGGACATGGGAGATCACTAATCGTCCCTATGGGTGCAATCCCATAGGATTTAAGTGGGTGTTCAAGAAAAAGCTTAGGTCCGCTGTTACTATTGAAAAGTATAAGGCTCACCTTGTAGCCAAGGGTTATACCCAAAAAGAAGACAAAGATTTCTTTGATACTTACGCACATGTGGCCAAATTGACCACTATTCGAGTACTACTCTCTTTGGCTACCTCACATGATCTTCCCATTCATCAAATGGACGTTAAGAAAGCTTTCCTAAATGGAGAGTTGGAGGAGGAAATATACATGGAAATGCCAGATGGTTTTCTAGCAGATGGTCATGAAGGAAAAGCGTGTAAGTTGTGGAATTTTTTGTATGGTTTGAAACAAGCACCTAAGCAATGGCACAAGAAGTTCAAAAAAATTTAACATCTGCGGGCTTTGTCGTAAATGAAGCCGACAAATGTGTGTATTATTACTATGGTGGGGGCCAAGGAGTTATATTGTGTTTGAATGTTGACGACATACTTATATTTGGGACAAATATCAAGGTCATTGAGGAAGTGAAAGCTTTTCTATCTCATAACCTTTAGATGAAAGAAATTGGAGTAACTGATGTTATCTCGAACATCAAGATTTTGAGAGGTAATGATGGTGGGATCACTCTATTGCAGTCTCACTATGTTGAGAAGTTTCTGAGTCGATTTGGATATTTAGATTGTAAATCTTCTCCAACACCTTATGATCCAAGTGTGTTGATACGAAAGAACGAAGGACCAACAAGTGATCAACTAAGATATTCTGAAATTATTGGCTCTCTCATGTATTTAGCTGGCGCTACGAGGCCTGGCATCTCATTTGCCATGAGCAAACTAAGCCGGTTTGTTTAAAATCTAGGAAATGTTCATTGACATGCTCTTGAGGTAGTAATGTGCTATCTAAAAGGTACTGCGAGCTATGGACTTCATTACATTGCATACCCAAGGGCACTGGAGGGTAATAGTGATGCAAACTAGATATCTAATGCTGATGAGCTTAAGGACAGAAGTGGTTATGTGTTTACACATGGTGGTGGTGCTATTTCCTGGAAATCTTGCAAGCAGACCATCTTAACGAGGTCAACAATGGAAGAAGAACTCACAACATTAGAAAAAATCACTGTTGAAGTAGAGTGGCATCGTGAGCTGCTGATGGATTTATCAGTGGTTGAAAAACGAAAATTAGCTATCCTAGCAAACTACGATAATCAAACTGTGATTGCCAAGGTAAACAGTTCCAAGGATAATAAATAGTCATCAAGAAACGTGAGAAGGGGACTAAAATCTATCAGATTTATGAAAAACTCCGGAGTTATAGCATTGGACTATATAAACACATCTAAGAATCTGGCAGATCCTTTCACAAAGCGTTTATCATGAAACATGATTGACAATGCATCGAGGGCTATGGGGTTGAGACATGTTCGAAATATGCCCTAGAGGCAATAATAAAGTATTATTTTATTTCCATGTATGTAATTAATGTTTATATTTCTGTGATAAAATTGCAATGGTTTGTGGATATGAGATTCAGAGGAAAACCCAGTTGCTTGTGTGGAAACATAAACACAAAGTAGATCCCTAGTCTCGCCTCTAAGACTAACTCATGTATTGCATGATGGTCATGTTTTCCTAATCATATGGCATTGTTAAAGTAACAAGGATGCCGGCAATAATGGGAACACATTGTTGGCAAAACAATGGTGTTGGATAGGCAAAACTTATGATATACTGCGAGATTCAATCGTCACCTTGTTGTCGGTATTTTCATATTATGTGTTAACGTATACTCACGTCTTTAGACCATGAGAATATCGTGGAACTTCATATCGGATGGTTACTTTGGGGTTGCCAAACATTATCCGTAACAAGGTGATCATAACGGTAACTTTTGGGTATATCAGAAAAGTATGTCAAGGGACTCCATAGTTCAAGACTAGGGCTTGCTCCTCCGACGATGGAGAGATACTCTTCAGGCCCACTCGGTATTACGGTATCCAACATCATCTAGCCAGACACAGCATGCTAGTGATTACGGGGATACCGGAATACAGAAACAAGAAAAGAGAACAAAACCAGTAACGAGGATAACTTGGTATTGTGATCAAAGAATTGCTGCACAAGGATACCGATAAAAGTCTCGCCTCAGGTTTTGTTATGTATCGCGAAGCAAAGGGAATTGTGTATGATAACTAAAGGTTTGTGTGGGAGTTAACATGGGTGTCCAGACGCCACTATTAATTATTGACCGGAAGGTGTTCGGGTTCACATCCGCATATTACCCAACCTGCAGGGTCATAGGCTTAATGGTCAGTGGGTTGATAGAGTACTAGTAGATCATAGGAGAACGAGTGAAAGGAACCGGAAATGTTCCGGATGTTTCCAGAAATGTTTCAGATGGATTCGTGAGTGTCCTGAAAGTGCGCGAGAGCGTCCCGGAGTATATATGGAAGGCAATGGAAGATTCGGGCAGGTTTCAAAATTTTCCGGAACGTTCCATAGTGGCTGCACCCTTGGATAACCCAAGGGGGCAGCACCCACATGGGCCCGTGGGTCCACAGTGGGGCACCCCCCATTCTTGGGGGGAAATCTTCCGCATGGGGAGGGGATCCCAGGAGGATCTCCCTCCCTGATGCCCCACCCTTACTTGGAAAGTAATCAGTGGGGTGGGGGTGAAGGGGATCCCCCCTTGGTGTGCATGACATAGGGGAGGTAGCCCCTCCTCCAAGTTGGTCACCCGCTGCCTATATATAGAGGAGAGGGATGCCCCCTCCCTCAACACCATCTCTCTCTCTCTCTCTTTCTCGCCGGAAGGTTTCTCCTCCTCCTAGTTCTCCGGTAGTATTACAGTACGCATGGATACCACAGAGGCATCATGCTTTCGGTGCTCGATTGGCGGATCACCTTGGGAAATTCTCGTGGCTGGGAGGTAATAACTAGCTGTGGGAATCTGCACGTCTTCACCAACATCTACTTCCCCGCTGCTTTCTTGTTGGTAAAGACCGATCTATCCTTGCATCTTCATATTGTTCCTAGGAGACGTTTGTAGGTACGGTTTCTTTTTTGTACTACGTTCCCCAACAAGACCCACTACATAAGTTATCCATAGTGGTAACCCATTCTATATGATCAGAGATCCCATGAAGTAGAATTGGCAAGACAAGCTATTGATTCACTGAGAGGAGAGTGTTTATTTTATAAAGACCCACTCCATTATGATGCAGTTATCTCCTAATCTGTATGGCAGGTTGATCTTTATCTGAATGTGTTCTGAGTGGCTTGGGCATGCCAAGATGTTGTCCGACATAACATCTTTAAAAAACACACCTACATGAGTTACTACTAAACGCCGCAGTCTATGAGAGTTGGGTGCTCTCTAGTAAACTCATGAATAGGCCCCGGAATATGACGTATAAGCTCCTACCCACGGGAAAGTCATTCGGCAGCCCAGTATCGGTCAAGGATTTACATGAAACTTATTTGCACAAAACTAGCAGTTCAAGGCATAGTCCAATGTTCAACTTGTGAATGATTGTAGCATGCAGTACTAGGTGGAAGTTCAACTTAACAGTCTCCACCGAAATATCGGTATATAAACAATGTTTTGGAACCATAGACAAACCCTACGTGCCTCTGGTGGGGGATTGTTGAAATTATTGGGCTTGGGCTTTTAGCCAGGTTATTATTTCCAATAATTCCAAGGGAAAATCCCAGAAGCCCATATGGCCCATTCATGCATGATAAGGGTGTGTGTAAAGTTTAGTCCCACTCCGGTTGTGGAGGGTATGTTTGACCAACATATAAGGTTGGTTGCCTCACACACTACTAAGAGCTTGAGAAGAGGACACATACATGCACACTCCTCCGCCGCTGGCCTCGCCACGCCACGCCTTGCACGCGTGTCGTGTTTCATGATCGAGCCACGCTAGGAACTGTGCCACGTGTACACGCTGTCTTTTTTTGCCACACAGGAAAATAAAAAGTCAAAACTTTTTTTTTACTAATGGAAAAACAAAACTGAACAGTTATTGGAAGTCGAAACGTTTTTTTTTTTACTAATGGAAAAACGAAACTGAACAGTTATTGGGATGTTTCTCTTCGTCTCCTCATTAGTGCCTTTAGTTTCGTTCCCAGATTCTATTAGAGGTCGCTCCTCTTCCATAGACGCGGCCACTTCAACTCCCATGCTCCTACCTCCTGTTTCCTGAACCTTGCGCCGCCTACCGCTTTTCCATCTCACTTCTCGGCATGCACCGCGAAGTGATACAACAGGCATCCGAAACCCTGTCTCTTGCGATCCTGCGCGGGAGAGAGGCAATCAGGTTGTTGGGGAGCGCTCTCGCACGACTGCTGGATTCTTCTCCACTGTGGCTGCGCACGATGATTTCCTGACGACGACTACTTCCCCGACGTTGACTATCTCCTCAGTTACATGGCGAGCGACACGACCGCCCCTTCTTCCACCACACCGTATGTGTTCTTGTCCCTCCTGTTAGGGATTTCGTTTGGACGGCTAGTATTAGCAATGGACATGGATATGATGCTTGTCTCTTTTTTACCCGATTGCATGACTAGTTTTAGCACTTTGTTACTTGAACCAATTATCATTTCTACTATGATTATCGTGATTTATTTATCGTATTTCTGGATTAATTCATATAGAAAATTGCTCAGAGTGATCGGGTAAAGCGCCTCAGGTTCTATGAGCTCATTCCGACTGGTTGTATTCTTGAAACTAGCAGAAAGATCGTTGAAATCATGCGGAGCAAATCCACAGTCCTTGTTGCACAAAAAACTGTTCTTGAAGCTCGTTGAGGGCAGTCTCTTGGCTATGTGTATGAGTGTATCCCATTCAGATGGCATAGGAAATGACAATAGAACATCACCTGCAAGTATTTTCAGCGTTCTGAGTGCTTCTGCAATCTTCCCTGTATGAACCTTCACTGATCGGACAGAAAATAATGTTGCTTTTCTCAACAACAACAAAATGTTGCTTGACATGCCACTTGCTATACCTGGTATTGTCGAGCTCTGTGGCGTTAAGAAAAGGAAAATATCTAAAAAAAATCACAGCTGAACAAGAAAACATGTCGGCCTGAATTTTCATATAGACACAGTAACCAAGCTAGCTAGTCTGACGTCGAAATCTCAAACCATCTGGCATATGGAATACCCGCCAAAGATTCCGTACAAATGACCAGCAGTACGCTGCATCAGAGAAACAACATTTTTGGCTTCAACAAATTTTCTCAGCCAAACCCAGGAGATTTTTTGCTTATATTTTCATCGCCATGATGAGCCCTTTAATTTTTCATCGCCCTCGGCATAAGGGAGGTCAGCCAAATAATTCATAAATGTGTCTAGTAGTACAGTGCGTGATAGAACAACACATCTGGCTTAAAAGTGGTCTGCCAAACAAACAATACTTTTAGTTTATATTTTCTGCGGTTCAATAGGCTGGCAATGCAGTCTCATTGTTGTTGACTTGGCCTATATATTCCCCACCAACGGGATGAGCATACTTCCTCTTCTCTCAACACCTGCTAGTGTCAATACACGTATCGAACGCCCTACCAACATCAACATGCGCCAAGCGCCTATGGTTTTCCGGTCATTCTATATGTGTCAACATCTTGCATGCATCAACAATCGGTTACAGGAGTCGTGATGCACTGTGACGCCCCCATATCACGACCGTGCACTAATCATCCACGCGGCATGCACGATCACGAACGGTGATTCACGGTAGTACCACAACACAACTCCACGACACAAATTAAATATAAAACATTATATTACAAACAGGTGTCGTAAGACCCGATAATACATCAAGAGTTAGGTCTGACTACAGACAATTTAAACAAGTTTGCCTTAAGAAGGTTGAGCATAACAACGACACTAGACCGAAAAGGCGCAGGCCTCCTGCCTGGGACCTTCGTACTACTCGGCGACGTTGAACTCCACGTAGTAATCATCGTCGGGGATATCTGCATCCGAGAGGCTACTATCTGATAGCAACAACCCAGTTGGATGAAAAGAATAGCAAAGCAACAGTGAGTACTCATCCAAAGTACTCGCAAGACTTACATCAGATCTATGCTACATATGCATCGGTATCAAAGGAATGGGTTTATATCTGTGGACTAAACTGCAGAAATGGCAGAATAAAGGGGGAGAAGCTCAATGTAACACAAGTGCCACCATCTTGCAGCAAGAGAAGAGAATAGAACGTCTTGCAGCAAAGGAGGGGTATGAGCGCATACGAGTATAAGTACATAATACAACAATACCATAACCTGAGGTCCTTCCTCGACTCCCTGCGAGAAAGCGATGCTCGGGTATTCCATATTTATTTTGTTGGTGTATCTTTATTTAGTAACCGGTGCAAGTTGTATAGACATATATAGTGGGTGTGTTTCATCAGGTATCCGGTTTAAGTAGTATAAGATCGGGATACATCTCCAAGCCGTCCGTTATCGTGGACGCGGCTATTCGAATAGTTTTGTCTTCCCTGCTGGGGTGCACCACATAGCCCGATACACTCGATTACCTCTGGCCTGACACACTTTTCGGCAGGTCATGCCCGGCCTCGGATAATCGACACGACGAAGTCCTACCTCAGCTCTCCAGAGAGGTCACACGCCGGTCTACATCCTAAGCGTGAAAGGGTTGTTCGGCCGCTCACCCAATCCGCTCCTGCACGTTGCGAGCAGGGTTCCAGCCTCACCTCATCTGGAGGATATCTGCTGGTCTACCGTGCCACCTCTCCGAACTGGACATCTGACAAAGCTTTCGGGAGGACCTGACGACGCCGAGGGCCACCATTATCACACGTGGCGGTTAGTGCGTATATGCCAGTGGCCGTCTCGGATCGAATGCCCAAATCTCGTTAGTCGTATTATTTCATTTATCCGCGGCCAACAACCAGGGCCCAGGCCAAACTCATCCTGGATGGTCTCCGCCTAACATGTCATTCCGCCAACTTTAAACATGCGGGGACAGTACCAGCCTCACCATCGTCCTGTGGATATCTGCTGGGTTCCCGTACCGCATCACTCAGGAGCTGTCGGAACTCAGGTCCATCTTTTACTGTATGGTACCACCTGCCCTTCAGCCCCCATATCAAACATAAATGTAACAGTGCAATGTAGTAATGTAAAGCATACTTGTGATCACCGCCCAGAGGGGATCATGGCCCGGCAATCTAGCATAGAATCACGGACAAGGATGTAGGGCCAACTAATGGAACACCAGCATAGCTAAACTAGGCATGTTAGGATAACATGTAAAGCATTTATATCAGGTGACAAAAGCAGGCTATGTATCAGAATATGATCTACCGAACAACAACGGTGACAATACCTAATACATGAATGTAGAGAGAAAAAATAGGCGATATCGGAATGATCAAGGGGGTTTGCTTGCCTGGTTGCTCTGCAAATGAAACCGGATCCTCAGTGAAGTAGTCGCACTCAGGATCAACAGCGGTCTCGGGTTCTATCGGAAAGAAGTAGACCGGGGAAACAAATAAATAACAGGCAATCAAATGCAACACACGATATATGTCATGGCAATATGTGTTGGTGATAAGCTCTAATGCATTACTAAGCATTTTAATTGAAGTGGGAAAATATTCAAAATATATTCCATTTTGAATATTTTCCCGGCTCCAAACACTATTCATTTAGCAGTTCCGGTAGCAAATGTTCAACGTTCACTATGTTAGAGGGGCTGGTCATACATGTGGATGACGTATTCGGATTCGTTATATTTTTCTGATCATTTTTCATATATAAATTATTTTCATCTGAGTTACGGATTATTTTATATGATTTTCTGAGATTTTATTGATTTTCTGGATTTTTTTAAAATTATGTTAATTCGAATTTAAACAGTGAAATGATATGTGCACACAGAGAAGTGTACACGGTAGATGGCTGTGAGGCTGACAGTGGGGCCAGGTCAACTGTTGACTCAGCAGTTGATTGGTCCACATTGACTGGTCAATGGGACCAATGTGACCCACATGTCATAGAGAGGGTGCTAATTTGACCTTATCCATTGGAACAGTGCACTGGGCCCACCTGTCATTGACTATTTATTAACAGAGTTTATTTTTAAACAGAGGTTAATTAGTGTTGGTGGGGCTGGTGTCATTGTTTGTTAGTGGATTAGTTAGGGCCTAATCTAACGGTTAATGACCTGGGCCCACATATCATGGACCCAGGCGAGGTTTAAACCGGCGCGCGCGCCGGCGCAGCTCCGGCGAGCTCCAGACACGGTGGAGGTCCTCGCTTGGCGGTCTCCGATGACCAAATCGGGCGGCGTTTGCACCCATCAACCGAGCACGATACGCCGCATCATCCAGAGCTAGCAGCTCAAGTGGGGGTGGTCTGGACCGATGGCTATGACGACGAACGGCGGCGGCCGGAAAATAGCAAGGACAGGCGCGGGGCTATAGCTCGAGTTCGAGGGGGAAAAATAGGGGATCCGAAGGAGGTGCTCACAGCGAGTTCGTCAACGGGCTCGAGGAAGCCGGGGTGAGCAGACGGCGGCGGATTGAGCGGCGGAGTCGCGGTGGCCGTGGCGGGGAAGATCGATGCGGGCGATGGCGATGCAGCGTCTCAGTCCAAACCAACAGGCGCAGGCGACTTGGACGACGTCGGCGGTCCTCCTGGACATGCTCGCGCGGCTCAGGGTGGCTCCTGGTCACGAGGACGACGACGGCGCGGCGACGGCTGAGCTCGGGCAATGACTGAAATGAGGAGAACGGCGAGAGGGGGGAGAATGGGGAGCTAGGTTTCGTCCGGCGGTTCGTGGAGGAGCATAAGTAGACCTCAGCGACGACCTGAGAGGCGCCGTGTCGTGCATCCATCGGCGCCATCGCGCTCAGGCACGTGCGGAGACGACACAGGGAGGAAGACAATGACTATAGCGTTGGACTGGGCCAGCGTACTCCTTTAGCTGATGGGCTGAAGTGCATAGTGGGTTTAGTCTTTTTCTTTTTCTGTATTACGTTTCAGCTACTGTTTTCATTTAAGTTAGGCATCAGATGAATTTTGTTTGAGCTGTAATATTTTGTATAAGTCAACAGCAATATAAGAAGGCCATACATAAATTTTCACAATATTTGGAAACGTTTGGATTTGTATTTGGATTTAAATGCCCTATTTAATTGTTTTTTAACCTGTTTAATTACTCCTAGAGTTAAATTAGTAACTCAGATGGAGTTTGTTTCACTTTGAAAAATGCTTCGGGATTTAATGGAAGGGTGTTAACATTTTTTTTCGCAATTTGAAGAAATATTTTTTGAATTTATATTTAAATTGGAATTTGAATTGAATTTGGGGACAAGTGGCATTCAAGCTTTGCAAAACATGATGACTTGGCATGATTAGGGGGAGATCACTTTAGCTTAATTACATGGGTGTTACATGCACACACCAAGGCCCATCCAAGGTTCATCGATCTAGTCATGTGGCATTGCATAAGCAAGAAGGTCACGACACAATAGATAAAGACACATTTATCTGCAGTATGGTTTTTCGCTGCAAAATAAAGATGGTTGACTTTGGTTGGCAAGTTTATCAACAAAGTCACGAGAGTTTGTTGGTGTTATTTCTGCCTCAAACACCAACCCACTCGTGAAACAGGAAGAACATCTCTAACTATAGTACTTGCGTGCATCATATTGGATTTGATAAGATACTACACAATGCGCTGGCCCTATTAAACTGCGCCGCATATTAACCTTTCCTGATCCTTATACAAGTGCCCATCACTCCATCAGACAAGGCACCACCATGGCTACTGCCTACTGCCATGTCAACATCACTGTTATGCATATCATTTTTTAGCTCTGTCGCTTAGATTACAACCAGAGCATATGAAACTTTGTGAAACTACTATTAATACTATTACTACTACTTCTACTGCTACTCATAATACAATAATACTATTGAGTTGTGCTGAGCAGATGATCAAGAGCTACTGGGCGAGCCGGAAAAGCAGTCTTCGGCTGCATCAGATCATGAACCACCTCCTCACCGATCTCTGTCCCACGGTTCCATGTCTTCCGCAGGGGCGACGTGATCTTCCACCACGACGTCTATATCCGCCTGCTCCTCCCCGAGCAGCTCGTACCATATCATGTCCGTGGTGAGGCCGCCCGCGTTCGTGGTCGTCACGTTTGGGGCGGCCGCCTCGACGATGCCGGCCGCCAGTGCCAGCTCCTCGAAGGTGAGGCCATCCGCGGGCTGCGGCGACAGGATGGCATCGTGCAGCCGCTGCTTCTTCTTGCCCTCGACGACGGGTGCGGCGGCCGCGGCGAAGCCGTTGCGGTGAGCCAGGTTGTCCAGGAAGGCCGGATTCCCGACGGCGCGTGTGAGGAAGGCTTTGCACTGCTCCTGCCGGCGCTTGGTGCCCCGCACGCGGCGCTCCATGTCGAGCAGGGTCGCGCGCGCGTCCTCCTGCTGCCGCTTGAGCTGAGCCAGCTCCCGCTTCAGCGCCTCCTGGTCCCGCCGCAGCCGCTCCACGGCGCAGAAGCCGCCGGCATCTGCACACGACGACGGCGACGAGGCCACGGGCCGGCGGCCGGTGTCGGCGCCACCGCCGCGGCGGATTCCAGCGAGGAGGTGGCGCTGCCCACAGAGGAAGCCCGCGTTGGCGAACTCCCATCTGTCCGGGTTCACCTTACGGAATCCCTGTAATCTTCACATCACATACATCTAAACGAAAACAGCAATCGAGGAAGAATGGAACAGTCGTACGTAGGTGTTGAGCTGGCGGACGAAGCTGGAGAAGTTGGCGTGCTTGAAGTGGAGCGGGAGGAGGCGGGCGGCGAAGTCGTGCGTATCCCACACCACGAAGCTGTTCCGCGCCGCTCCCCACGACACCACCGCGTCCGTCGCCGGGTCCACCACCATGTCGAACGTCTTCGCCAGGAACGGCGCCACCGCCACAGCCGCCGCCAGGTCCAGAGGCGTCGGTACCAGGCAGCAGTCCTCGTCGTCGTCGTTCTTATCCTGCTTCATGTCCGTCGTTACGGCAGTGGCGGAGTCCATCTGGCAAGAGGTTGGTCGTTCGTTATGTCTGGATTGGCGGGAGTGGAGTGTGGGGTCGGAGCATTTATAGAACGTTTTGGAAAGGGGGATGTCTTCTTTGGTTATCTTCTTTGGAAGTGGAGTGGAGTGTGGGGTTGGAGCATTTATAGAACATTTTGGTGGGAGGGGAGTGTCTAAAGTCTAAACAGTCTAATGGTGGATATCTTCTTTGGAAGTTTCTCACGGACGCTAGAGCTCAGTCGTGAGTTAGCCCTGGGTGATTCGATGGTTGATGTGGCCGTGAACGGCTGCCCGGAGTCCATCTAGAATTTGTTTCAAGCCTTACTGAAAGTGGTTTTGAAAATAATTTTTTTAATAGAAACCTCTGTTGACATGGCCCAGAATATGGGGATGTTCACCATTATATTGTTGCTTATTCAAGGTTTTCCCAATGTACGGATTCCTTTTCCTTTTCTTTTCATATTTCTTGCAAGCAAAAGGATAAGATCATTGATAGACGCCTTTAAAATACTCCTGGAAATTATTGAAGTTTTCATGATTTTTTATAATTCATAGATATTATGGAAAATCATAGAATTTGGTAAATTTTAAAAGGCTTACTTTTCTATGTTTGAACTTTTTTATTCTTAAAATTCTCAATAATCTTACTACCTTTCCTAGAATATTCCTGATTCTTATAATTTTCCTAGGTTTGCCCCGCGCTGTCTTATTTTTATTCTAGGCTGTGTTTTTATCTTTGTCATGTAAATTTTTGATTTTGCAATTGTGTTTGTATATAAATTTTTTATTTCATAAAATCTGTTTTTGTATCTGTATAAAATATCAGATGTTTTAATCTATTCTTCACCCTACCAATTTTCTTCCTTTTTTTAGTAAAAACATTTTTGTTTTAATATTTTTTTATGATGCTGACTCAGCCACCACACGTGCAAAACCACCACCACCAAATTGTCAAAACCCGCTTTTAGTGGGCCAAAAGCCAAATCTACATGTCTTTGATATTTGAGCGCAAGAATAATGGGGGCTGCTAGGCGTCAGCGGACTGATCTTAGGAAAAGATCAGCCGGCTGGCCAGCCGTTGATTTCGGCCGCGTGATCCCGCCCATGTCATTCACAATACGCTCATGTCCGCCTGATTTCCTGGACCACGTCACCACAATACGCCATGACTCTAGCCACCTGTACGTGCAACGCAAATTCTTGCTTCCCGTGTGGCATGCATAGCTCCGACGAGAATCGCAGCTGGCCGCGACTTGTAGCACCAACTTTTGCTTGCACCACCCGCAGTGCTCAGGTTGCAGAGCCATGTCGCCGGTCATCTCACGGCAACGTCAGCGAGCTCGCCACGCACGGGTCATGGCTACAGCACCGGCAAGCTCCGGGATTGCAGCACCAGCAACGACACTGCTACGACCATCCCTTGAAGCATCAGTGAAGCTCCGGCGGCCCGACAATGCCCCATTGCAGCACGGGCGATGCTCCGGGGGGCCGGCGACGCTCCATTGCAGCACCCGCGAGGTTCCGGCGGCCCGACGATGCTCCGTTGCAACATCGACGATGCTCCGGCGGCCCGGCGACGCTCCATTCCAGCACCCGCGAGGCTCCGGCGGCCCGGCAAGCTCCGTTGCAGCACCGGCGATGCTCCGGTGACCCGACGAGCTTTGTTCCAGCACCGACGATGCTTCGGCGGCCCGACGATGCTCTGTTGCAGCACCGGCGATGCTCCGACGGCCCCGCGAGCTTCGCTGCAGCACCGGCGATGCTCCGTTGCAGCACCGACGATGCTCCGGCGGCCCGACAATGCTCCATTGCAACACCAGTGATGCTCCGTTGCAGCACCGACCATGCTCCGTCGGCCCGATAATGCCCCATTACAACATCGGTGATGCTTCATTGCAGCACCGGTGATGCTCCGGCGGTCCGACAATGCCCCATTGCAACACCGGTGGTGCTCCGTTGCGTCGCCGGCGATGCTCCGGTGGCCCGGCGACCCTCCATTGCAGCACCCGCGAGGTTCCGGTGGCCTGACGATGCTCCGTTGCAGCACTGGCGATGCTCCGGCAGCCCGGCGAGCTACGTTGCAGCAGCGACGATGCTCCGGCTGCCCGGATGCTCTATTTCAGCAGCCAACGACGCATGCAGCAGAGGCCGTGACTTGCAGCCCACCGGCGCTCCATTGTCCCAGCATCGCCGGCCACCAACGCGGCATAGCACCGAGACGACCTTGTAGCACCGTCGCTGGCTGGCCGGCTCGCAGCAACGTTGTTGAAGTGCAGCTCTCCGGAACAGCATGCAGTAGACGTCCACGACCCTCACCACGGAGCACCGGCTCTCGGCGTGTCGACGCCCGGTCTCGCAGCACCCGGCGGCCAGCTCCCAGCACTCCAGTGCCGCACGGACGATGGTACGAGTAGCCGGTCGCAGCATCAACCATCACCGCGCCCAGCCGACTGCGCCTTATGCGAGCAGTAGTTTAAGTGCATCAAGCCAGCAAGCAAATACACTAGCAAATCGTGTGGAAAAGAAACAAAGCCAAAAGAATCGGGATAGCCTGTTGTGGGGACCAGCCACATGCAAAGGCGCACAACGTGCTCCTGCGCTCTGTACCACGCACGACTAACGAGCTACTGATCTGCTAATCGGACGGCGCAGCGGGCGGTTTACGCGTCGTCAGAAATCAGTCGGGGGAATATTAACGTTTCCCAAGAATAATGCCTGATATTGTAGATGAGAGACTAAACTTTAGACATAATCGAGATATCATAACTGGACTTAAGGGGAAAATCTACTGTGTGTTGAACCGAACTGTCAAAAAAACAGTAGCAGATGTCCAGATGCCATGATTCGTCCCTTGAATCAGTTCAGAAAAGCCGCGACATCTAAGTAACTGATATTGGCCGGATAAGGAATCTCCTCGGTGTCAGGGCAGGTTTCCAGATTAAAATTTCTGGAACAGCCCTTAAGTCACGCCAGCCCAAGATCAAGTTTTAAACTGACGGACATTACTTGATACAGATAACCAGCAGTTACATAATATTACACAAGGTTGAGATGAGGTGCTCAACGATTATTACAAACTCGCCAATAAACGTCGGTGGTGGATATGAGACGGTGTAGTGATACTACAATTCTGATACAATAAGTAAGTCAAGCATCAGTGTGAGGCTTGGATCTTTATTCGAGTAGCGGAAGCATCGGTGAATGATACACGTGGAAGACTACGTAACCACAGGAAGACTAACTGGGAACTCCTCTAGACGTCGAACTCGCTAGCGTACTCCTCATCCACAAGATTGCCCTCATCCAAATCTGGCCAAATCAACAAGCCAGATGAGTACTTTGAATGTACTCGCAAGACAGTTTGGACAAGAGATATACCGAATGCAAGCAGGATGCATATGACCATGTTAAGGTATGTTAAATAAATATCCTGACTGACAACAAGCTTTGGCATAATAATATAAGGAAAAGGGTTATTAATATAATAAGAACATTCATATATCAAACATTGATTCTTGGGAGGTAGAACCGCCCCAGAAGAATCTTAAATAAATGTAAAAGTGGAAATGACCTCCCGAAGATTCAACGGAAAAAGTAACACAAAAGCCAGTCGGGTGTCTGTAGTGACACCTCGAAAGGTCTTAAAGAAATGCCAATCGGGTGTCTGTAGTGACACCTCGAAAGTATGTGGTATTATCATCATTAACTTTGCATCTCTTGGCATCAATATTATGAACATGTATATCACTACGATCGAGATTTAACAAGAATAAACCATTCACATTGGGTGCATGACCATAAAAGATATTATACATATAAATAGAATAACCATTATTCTCTGACTTAAATGAATAACCGTCTCGCAATAAAAAATATCCAGATATAATGTTCATGCTTAGCGCAGGCACCAAATAACAATTATTTAGGTTTAAAACTAATCCCGAAGGTAGACGTAGAGGGAGCGTGCCGACGGCGATCACATCAACCTTGGAACCATTTCCAACGCGCATCGTCACCTCGTACTTAGCAAGTCTCCGTTTATTCCGCAGCTCCTGTTTTGAGTTACAAATATTAGCAACCGAACCAGTATCAAATACCCAAGCGCTACTATGAGCACTAGTAAGGTATACATCAATAACATGTATATCAAATATACCTTTGTTGACGTTGCCAGCCATCTTATCTGCCAACTACTTGTGGCAGTTCCGCTACCAGTGGCCATTCCCCTTGCAATAGAAGCATTCAGTCTTAGGTTTGGGTCCAGCCTTGGGTTTCTTCACTAGAGCGGCAACTGGCTTGCCATTCTTCTTGAAGTTTCCCTTCTTTCCCTTGCCTTTTTTGAAACTAATGGTCTTTTTGACCATCAACACTTGATGCTCTTTCTTGATTTCTACTTCATCCAGAAGATTAACTTCCAACTGGTTCAAGCGATTGTAGTACCCAGACATTTTGAGTACGTGCTCACTGACGGAGCTGTTCTCCTCCATCTTACAGCTGAACAACTTGTCGGAGGTGTCATACCTCTCAACCCGAGCATGAGCCTGAAATACCAATTTCAGCTCCTGGAACATCTCATATGCTCTGTGGTGCTCAAAACGTCTTTGGAGCCCCGGTTCTAAGCCGTAAAGCATGGCGCACTGAACTATCGAGTAGTCATCAGAACGTGTCTGCCAGACGTTCATAACATCTACAGACGACGCTGGAGGGGGTGGCGCACCGAGCGGTGCATCAAGGACATAAGCCTTCTGTGCAGCAGTGAGGATAATCCTCAGATTACGGACCCAGTCTGCATAGTTGCTTACATCATCTTTCAACTTAGCTTTTTCTAGGAATGCATTAAAATTCAGGGGAGCTACAGCACGAGCCATTGATCTACAACATAAATTTGCAAAGACATTTATACTATGTTCATGATAATTGGTTCAGTTAATCAAATTACTAATGAATTCCCACTTAAATCAACATCCCTCAAGTTGTCTAAGTGTTACATGAGCCAAATCAATTAACCCATGTCCGATCATCACGTGAGATGGGGTGGTCATCAATGGTGAACATCTTCATGTTGAACATATCCACTATATGACTCATGTTCGACCTTTCGGTCCTCCGTGTTCCGATGCCATGTCTGTACATGCTAGGCTAATCAAGTTTAACCCAAGTATTCTGCATGTGTAAAACTGGCTTACAACCGTTGTATGTGAACGAAGAGTCTATCACACCCGATCATCACGAGGTGCTTCGAAACGATAAACTTTCACAACGGTGCATACTTAGGGAGAACACCTTTTACCTTGAAATTAAGTGAAGGGATCATCTTATAATGCTACCGTCGTCCTAAGCAAAATAAGATGCATAAAAGGTAAACATCACATGCAATCAATATGTGGCATGATATGGCCATTATTATCTTGTGCTTTTGATCTCCATCCCCAAAGCACCGGCATGATCTCCATCATCACCAGCATGACACCATGATCTCCATCATCATGATCTCCATCATCGTGCTGTCATGTAGTTGTCTCCATCAACTATTGCTTCTACGACTATTGCTAACTCATAGTGATAAAGTAAAGCAATTACATGGCGTTTAATGATTGACACGCAGGTCATACAATAAATTAAAGACAACCCAATAGCTCCTGCCGATTGCCGTACTCATCTCATACATCAACATATATCAAATCACATCTTGTCCATACCACATCACATCACATGCCCTGCAAAAACAAGTTAGACGTCCTCTACTTTGTTGTTGCAAATTTTACGTGGCTGCTATGGGCATCATATAAGAACCGTTCTTACCTACGCATAGCCACAACGGTGATATACAAGTTGGCTTTTAACCTTCTACAAGGACCGCCCTTGTCAAATCAGATTCAACTAAGGTGGGAGAGACAGACACTCGCCAACCACTTTTATGCAATACAAGTTGCATGTCAGTAAGTGGAACCGGTCTCTTGTGCGTGGACAAGTAAGGTTGGTCAGGGCCGCTTCATCCCAGAATACCCCTGAATCCAGAAATAACAAAGAGGTAAGCAATCTGAACATCAACGCCCACAACTTCTTTGTGTTCTACTCGTGCATACACATCTACGCATAGACCTAGCTTTGAAGCCACTTTTGGGTAACGTTGCATGAAAATCAAAAGTTTTCCTACGAAACACCCAAGATCTAATCTAGGAGATGCATAGCAATGAGAGGGGAGTGTGTCTACATACCCTTGTAGACCGAAAGAGGAAGCGTATATAACGCGGTTGATGTAGTCGTACTCTTCGCGATCCAATCACGATCCAAACCGATCTAGCGCCGAACGGACGGCACCTCCGAGTTATGCACATGTGCAGCTCGGTGACATCTCCTCCTCCTTGATCCGGCAAGTGAAGGCGGAGAAGTAGATGGGATCACAACCAGCACGACGGCGTGGTGGTGATGGTGGTGGTGGAGTACACTACTAGGGAAAACCCTAGCAGTAGCGCGGGTTTTTGTGCTATCAGTAGTGCGGGGGCCATCGCTACTGCTACGACGCTACAGCTAACTTTTAGCAGTAGCGTGTGTTCCCACCCGCGCTACTGTTAGTTTCCATATCAGTAGCGCTGGTGTATCCAGCGCTACTGCTAATTATCTGCAGCGCGCCTGGTAGACCATCGCTAGTGCTAAGACAGCGCTACTGCTACCAGCACCCCGCGCTACTGCTAACATTTTCTATATTTTTTTCTGCGTATTTACGTTGTATTTGTTCAGGTTTTATACAGTAACAACATACATCATCATCATCATACACTGAAACTATATGAAACAAGAATGTCTCATCATCATCATCGAAGTGGTACAACATAGTGTCATCATATCATCATCATCATCATCCAACATAAATGATGTCGTCATCATCATCTCGAATACATGCAACTATATGGTCATCACATGCACATGTTTCATCATCCATCTAAACTATGATATAGAAGAGAAGAGCGATCACTATGAGGAAGAGCGGAATTTTGCAGTAGCTCATGAGGCGCCGCCTCTGATCCCTCTCTCGCGCTAGCGTGAACCTCAAGTAACTAGCTTCCGCTTCCGCTCTGGTATCGAACCCTCTCTGGCTGCCGCCCAGGAACCGGTACACTTGGGCCTGACACTCTGGCCACTCGTCGTACACTCCTGGAACCTTCCCTATGTACACGGCATAGCACTTCTTCGCCATCGATGATCTATGTACATGTTAGAGATGCATTCAATGATATATAATATGCAACATAATATATATACTTCAGCAACATTAAGAGAAAGAGTAAGCAAATAGAAGCAACATATAGTAAACATAATTAACGAAGTTCATCGTAACTAATTAACTAGCGCTACGCAAGTTCAGCAGGACTGTTTACATCACAAAGTTTCAAAGTTGCGTCGAATACATAAAGTTCAAATTCAACGAACATGCCATCATCGCGATCGTCAATCACGGGAACTTCCATTCGTCCATGTCCGGAAGGATGCACCCTAGCTTCGTGAAAGGCGTCATGTCCATACGTTGCAGGCCTATGCGAGCTCGGACGTCAGCCCGCGATATAGGGCCGCCGTGGAACATCCCCTTCTCTTCGACGACGTCTTTCACGATGATCGTCGCAATGTCCTGCTGGATGTGATAGAAGTCATTCCTCAGTTTATGATATGCTTCAGCTCCTATGGCTTCGGCCCATTTGCGGATATGGGCATCGGATGAAGATGTGATGCCAAGTTGTTAACGATCCCTTCTGAATTCATCATGTGATGGATGACGTAGAATCCATCATTCGAACTTGCTGCCGGTTGCTGGACGCAGCAGAACTCAGTTTTATGTAAGACAGCCGGCGCGTTCTTCCTTTGTTTCTTGATTTGAATGTGGCCACCCCTCATGCTGAAGCCAAGGAGAGCATGCTGAAGCCAAGGAGAGCACGATCCAGAACACTCTTAATGTGTGTGTAGTCTTTCTTCACCGTGTTTTTGGACGAGTCCAAATACAAAGCGTAGGAGACTCGTGGGTAAAGAATGATAAGGATGGCACGGCCCCCGCTGCGCAAAATAAATACACCTCAAATTAGCCTCCCTACGTGCGAATGAATGATTGAAATGTACCAAAGGATGTGTTATAGCGGCTATCCGATAATGACTTACATGGGATGATAAGGCAGCATAATCCTTTCATTGTCCTTATTCATTACCATGAAGTCTTCGATGTACTTAGTCGCAGCTAGACGTTCCACATCGCTGATACCCAGGAAGCCCTCATGCATGTAGTAGGGGTCCGCTACGTCGATTAGCGAGATTTGCTCTTTCCTAATGATGTAGCTCATATGTAGCGCAAAAAGGCGGACGAGCGTAAAAGCAAGCCGCCTCTGGAGATACATATCGAAGATGTGATCAAACCGCAGGAAGAACATATCCGCGGGGCATGTAGCGATGTAGCCCTTGCCCATCGGCACATGAACCGCGTATAGCTTGTATCCTGGATCCTTTGAGACGAGAAGGCTCTTCTCTGTCTCCAGCACATGGTCATGGAGTCTCCTGAGATCCCCATGTATGGCCATGAGACCTTCTGGCGGTAGCATCGGCTTGCCCGCGACAAGGATTAACAGCACATCTCTTATCGATACAGTGTCCGCAACCCGGGTCACCGGAGGCGGCTGGCCTTTCTTCGCAGGTCTCTTCCTCTGCTTCTTCTTGGGTTGAGCTACTGAGCCTTCCAGACCCTTCCTGACCCCCGCCACTAGTGTTGTTGGGCTAAGCACTGCACGACCCTCGGGTAGTTGACGCTGGGTTGAGGCGGCATCCGGAGGCGTGTCCTGCGAGGATTGCATGAACAGGGACTTCTTGCACTCAACCCGAGGACGTTCCGGCTCTTGTGCATCATGCATCTCATCTTCACGCTCATAGCCTGAGTCATATGGCAGCTGGCTCATCATTTCTGCGTCGTCATAGCCGGTATTAATGTACCGGAGAGGGTAATCCTCATCCATATCATCATCCATATCTTCTTCCATGGGGGCGACGGTTGAACCCCCTTGCTCGCATCGTGCGCTCTCACCCAACACGACAGACAGTGGTGGTAATTGCGTGGGTGGGGTGGTGGTCATACCTTGAATCGGTATTGTTGTCGGTGTGCTCCCGGCCGCCTCCACACGAAGAAGATTCTTCGGCCACAACAACGGCCAATTCTTGCATTGGCCCAGCTGTGCCGGTCTCTCGTCGTCGTCTCCCCCGGTTCGTAGCGGGGGGGCTAAACCCTCGTAGGTAGTTTTCACACTCGCCACGGAAACCCTGAAGACGTTATCGGGCATCCGCCGACCGTGGAACAAGCGCTCCTTGGGCTTCGTTATCGTACCCTTTCCCACATCCACCAACTGGCCGTTGATGTGGTAGAGTAGGGTGAACAGATTTTCGTCGGCCTGCGAAGACATGTGTGGGGTGTGTCAGACATCCGAAAGGTAACTGGAATGGAAGATTAAAGATATGTTGATGAGGGTGCGACGCGTAATTACCGTGAGGGCGTCGAGCTCAGCCAATGTGGAAGCCCCACCGAGCATACCAGAGTCGGAGGACGGGCTGCTATGAGCGGGTGCGGGAGCAGGTGCGGTTGTGAGAGCAGGCGCTGGTGCGATGTTCACCGAGTTGCTCCCGACGAAGCTGGGACGGGGATAATCCGTTGCCATTTTGCCTGGATTTTGCCTCGTCCAGTCGATAACAGCCGGAATCAAGGTATTAACCGAAGCTACGAAATCACTTCTGCAGGCAGCTAAAGCTGCACTGACTGCCTGCTGGATCATCTCATCTCTGGTCGCTTCTGCGGTCTCAGCTACATTTTTCTGGACCGCAAGTTTCACCTTCTCGTCAATATTCTCCTGACTAAACTTTCTTCTTTGCCTTTTGGCCTCCGGGTCCTCCTGGTAGTAGTATTTCCACGTGGCGCCAGAGACGGCGCCGTGCACACGTCCATACGACGGCCGATTGTGCAAAGGGAGTCCCTTCAGCATGTTCAAGGCCCTGTTGAGAGGGGTGTCCCACTTGGGCCTCGCCGATGACTGAGACGAGGAGTCGCTTTCTGCCACAAGTTTGTGTTGCTCTCTCTGCAAAAGAAACGTGAACCGTTTACAAATGTTACTACAATGTGTAGTTGACTTGATCAGAAGCTAATATAAGGTGGAAAAATCATAATTACCAGATATCTAATCAATTTCCTCATGGGCGCGTCCGTGTACCAAACCTTCTTCTCGTTGTCCCACTTGTACCGGGCCCTGATGAAGTCACGCTCTTGCTGGTCAGTGAACTCCGCAAAGGGGTCTGGGTCCCCCGCGACTTCACGTTCCGCATCGTCCTTAGCCCATATGGGCCTCTTGCCAATATAACCACGGCTTCCGAGGTGGTTGCTCCCCGAGTTCTTTTCCTGCATCTCCTTGAATTTCTCGGACTTAACCTTTGCTTCATCAGTAGCGCAAGTCTCCTTGAATTTTTCAAACTCCTCTTCCAAAAGTGTCGGATTGTGCTCCCAAATCTTGGAGTAGGGTTCTTCTTTCTCAATCGATCGTTTCACCCTGCCTTTCTAGGCGGCCAACGCATTGCTGAACTTGCCCATGGTGGCGTTGTTTATCTTGTGCATGGCTGGATCTTCCCATGGAAATTTGATGTCTTCGTCCCGGCCGGGGAACTGGAATCTGTTGTGCAGCTTCGTTAGGAGCAAGTGCTACATATTTGGTATCTTCCTTAAGTCATAGTCGTTGATGCTTGCGGTTTCCCATAAGATGCATCCGACTTGGTTGCCGTAGCACTTGCGAGCTTCCTTCGGCGCTATTGGCTCGAATTTGCCAGGGTCCACCTCTGTGACCAGCAGTTTTCCGGTGCCGAGCTTGTTTGGGCGTCGTGTCCTCGACTTCTTTTTCTTTGGTTCGTTAGCAGTTTCGGCGTCAGCACCTTCCGCGCAGGTCTCGGCGCCACCGGTGTCTGTGCCATCGGTGCCGGTGTCATCGGTGCCGGTGTCGGTGCCTGTCTGGGTGTCGGCGTCCGCGGCAGTACCATCGTCCGCTATGACAAGGGGGCCATGGAAACCTCGGCTTTGCTGACTAGACAAAAAGTCGAGGTAATCGTGCGCATTCAGTAAGGGGTCCCTGCAAACCTCGTCAGCGTGGGCAGAAGCCCCGGCTTCGTCGTTGCTCGACATGTTTCCTACGATTAAGTCTGCTAGTTTAATTCTCAAACTATAATCAAATGAATAATGACATAAAAAAAGGCCTGTGGTTTACCGGAATGCCGTTTCATTCCCGTCTCGGCAAATCCCGGGCACTCGATATGTCATACTTTCTAGCACAAGTCATGTCGAAATTCATGGGAAATTTTGGCATGACCTTTGCTAAAAAGTGGACATATCGAGCGCCTGAAATTTGCCGAAACGGAAATGAATCAACATTCCGGCAAAACATAGGCCACTCGGATCCCTGCAAACAATATATGCCAAGAACTACCATTCCACAAATTCCACAATTCCACAAATTCCACAATTCCACAAATTTAACTGAATTTCAATAAATATATAACACACAAATTAGAAAACTAATGGCAGCAACTCTAGAATTTGAGAACTAGTTGAATTTATATTCAACTGAAACAAAAATTCCTACTGTCCTAATATAAAACATCTACTGTCCTAATAAAAACACCTACCTAAATTCCTAGCTACTGTCCAACATAAAACTTCTATGAATTTTTTGAATTTTGAAGCAATTCAAATTTTTCTAAATTTTCTGCCTAGGGTTCATACTTCGGCCTCCTAGGGTTCAAATTTCTGCCTAGGGTTCATACTTCGGCCTCCTAGGGTTCAAATTTCTGCCTAGGGTTCATACTTCAGCCTCCTAGGGTTGATATGAGAGAGAGAGAGAGAGAGCAGAAAGAGAGAGAGAGGGAAGAGGGAAGGGGGGAGGAGGGAAGAGGTGAGGGGAGAGGCTTACGGGGCGGCGGCGGCGATGGCGGAGTAGGGGCTCGGGCGGTGGCGGTGAGGTCGAGGGTGGGCTCGATGACGATGGCCCGGGCGGCGGTGAAGCAGGGGCTCGGGCGACGGCGACGGCTAGGCAGGGGCTCGGGCTCGGGCTCGGGCGACGGCGAGGAGAATGGGGATTTGGGAAGAAAGGCCCGCGCGGGGGGGGGGGGGGGGGTAAGTCAAAAGTAGCAGTAGCACGGGTATGGACCCGCGCTATAGCTAACTTAGCTGTAGCGCGGGATACACATACCGACGCTACTGCTAAGTTAGCCATAGTGCGGGTCCAGACCCGCACTACTGATGTTCCTTTCATTTTTCTTTTCATCTTCTTTTTTCCTTTCTCATTTTTCTTTTCATTTTTTTCATTTTCTTTTTTCCTTTCTCATTTTTCTTTTCATTTTCTTTTTTCCTTTCTCATTTTTCTTTTCATTTTCTTTTTTCCTTTCTCATTTTTCTTTTCATTTTCTTTTTATTTTTCTTTTCATTTTCTTTTTTCCTTTCTCATTTTTCTTTTCATTTTCTTTTTTCCTTTCTCATTTTTATTTTCATTTTCTTTGTCTTTTTCTTTTCATTTTCTTTTTACCGAGCCGGAACCATGTGTGCATGGTGGGAAGAAGAAGGAGATACAATGTATATAACTCGGGCGATATATATATTCTGCCAATATTGGCAGAATTGTTATTATGCCCACACTTCTGAACTGCACACTCAACGCGAGGGCACTGCTCTTTCGGAAGCAAGCGCACTGCAATACAGAGACTACTGAACTTCTCGTCGAAAAAGCTGTACGCGGTGTTTTTCGGTACTGTTTTTGAGCCAGTTTTTAAACCATTTATCGGAACGAGACATGTAATATACCGTTGGAAAGTTATGGATTAGGCGCAACTTCGTCATGTTGAAATTTTTTCAAGATTCCTCGCGGTTTAAGAGCAGTTTCAAAAACGGTGGGCGCCCGACGAGTGGCAGCAAGCGTATTTTCACGTTTTTCGCAAACCGCTTGTCGTAATGAAGCAGATGATACGCCGTTGGAAAGATATCGTCGATGCGCAACTTTTTAATATATATTACTTTCTCTAATTCGTTACGATTTAAGAGCAGTTTCAAATTTACTAAATGGCGGAATTCTGTTTTTCAAATTTTTTGTAAATTTTCGGTACTGTTTTTGCTCCAGTTTTTTAACCGTTTGTTGAAACGAGGCGTGTGACACGCCGTTCGAAAGCTACGGATGAGGCACAACTTTTATATGTAGAAATTATTTTGAGATTCCTTACAGTTTTAAAATAATTTTGAAAATGGTGCGGCGGACGACGGGTGACAGTGGCCGTTTTTTCGTGATTTCTTTCAAACCGCTCATCGGATTGATGCGAATGATACGCCGTTGTAAAGATATCGACGAGGCGCAAGTTTTTCATGTAGAACACTCTCTCTAATTCCTTATGGTTTAAGAGCAGTTTTGATTTTACCGAAATGCGGACACTCTGTTTTTCGCGACACCAAAATCGACGAGAGAACTGCATCAGACAGAAAACCGCACTGCTTCAAACCGAAAACCGCACTGCATCCAACGGGAAAGCGAGCTGCATGATTTCTTTTGTCCTTTTTAAAAAAAAATTGATGAACTAGTGGACCGCAAAGACGAGGGCAAATGAACCACAACACTATCGAAAAGTGAACCGCAAAGGCTATCGAAGTGAACCACATTATTTTTTTGCGATTTTATATTGGGCATAAGTGAACCACAACAATATCGAAAGTGAAACACAAACGCTATCGAAGTGAACCGCATTACTCTTTTTTGTTTTCCTAGTTTTTTTCATGTAACACGTCTTTTTGGACGGCTCGACAAGGCTAAGTGAACCACCCTAGGGGGCGTTTTCTTTGGTGTGACTTAAGTGACCCGTGGGTGCGAAAAGAATGGACTGCTACGAGCCCGTGAACTACATAAAAAAAACAAGTAAACTTCTTTCAGATTTTTTTAATTTTTTAACCGTTTTACAAAGTGAACCACATACTATTTTACACTGAACCGCATAGTTTTTTACAATGAACCCCAATCTCACACAAAACTGCACTGAACTCCAACTCCATGATGAAGTGTGTATGACTTTTTTATTCACAATGAAACTGCAAGATGATACAAGTATATGTTTCTTCGTCCACAGGCGGCAAGATGAACGACAATAGGCAGTGACGTGCAGTGCACTTTTGGGATTCCTCACGAGCGAACTAAACTGAACTGCAGTGTAGTGCTAAAAAAACACAAGAATCCATGGACTAACTGCATGTCTAAGGGTACCTAACCACAACTGTATTGTTTTTGCAATCTGCAAACTCCCAGCAAAATAAGAACTGCAAGTACATGGACGACGAACCGCACTGCAATTTTGCAATCTGTGTAACCCAAAAAACGAACTGGACGTCCACGGGCGCCGACCACACGCCCCCATTCACCGAACCGCACGCCGCCGGATATGGGCTGCATGACCATGACTGCGAATTGCACACCACGAGAAGAAAAAGAGGGGGTTGTTGGCGCTGGAATGCCACCTCGCCGCTGGAATGCACTGCACACGCGCCCGCCGAGGACTGTGGCACGCAATGAACCATACTGTAGTGCACCTGGGTGGTATCTTACCGTTGCCGACGCGTGTGGTGGCCACGGCCTCGCCGGCGATGGAGGGGAAGGGGTACAATGCAAGGGAGGGAATGGAAGGAAGGGGTGGCGCGGTGGCCGTGGCTGTCGGCGGAGGTCGGGACACGACGCCCCGTGAGCGCGGCAGTGGGAGAGCAGGGGAGGCGCACTCGCGCCCCTGGATCTAGGCGAGAAGCGGGTGCAGTCCACTGGCCCCCCTTCCCCCGCCGCAGCTGGCGAACTGCAGTGGATGGGAGAGCTGCAGGTGGGGTGCTTCAGGGGGTGAGGCCGTGGCGCCGCTGCGTCCGCCACCCTTGCTGTCCCTCGTTGGCTGGTCAGAGCAGCTCCCCGCCACCGGGAGCCACTGGGAAGGGGAGAGGTAGCCGCTGCGGGGTGGGAGGTGGTCGGGGGTGGGGGAGCCGCCGCGGGGTGGCAGGTGGTCGGGGGTGGGTGCGCCGCCGTGGGGTGGGAGGTGGGCCGGGGTGGTGGCGCCACCGTGGGGTGGGAGGTGGTCGGGGTGGGGGTTTGACCGGAGAAGGAAGCGGGTTAGGTGTGGGGGAAGGAGGTGGGGCGTCACGGGGGGGGGGGCTGGATCCGGCGGCGGGGCATCGCGGGGGGCCATCGCGGCCTTGATTCGGTGATGACTCTTCTTGGAGATGGCCGAGGGTGCGAGGGTGCTCGTCCGCTTCCCATGGCAGCCACTCCTGGACAGGGTTGGAAGTGCTTCGGGGGTCACGTGGAGCGTGGCCACGCGCAGCTAGCTGGTCGACGGGGCGGCGCGGGGAAGCTCCAGCGCCAGGAGGAAGGAGGCAGGGGTGACCCAGGCGGTGGCGTAGATAGAAAGTCGCTGGGGGAAGGAGGTGGATCGGGAGTGGGTAGGTGCGGGACGGGCCCTACCGCGGTAGAAGGTGGGGAGGGGAGGGGCGACGGCGTTCGGGTGGGGTGTTGGCAGAATAAGAAAGTGTTGGTAGAATAAGGTCTTAAGGGGTGTTGTTAGAATAGACCCACCTTATATATATATATGGTTTCTCAGGGTCAACGACGTTTCTAAGTGAGCTTCTTTCCTTTCTTGTTCGTTGTCGAATAATTGAGCCCCTCGTTGTGACTTTTCCTTTTCCATGGAGTACGATCTTTCTTAGGTAATGTAGTCTTGATTCTTCTTTTGACGTATGCTTCATCGTCATCGTCATCTTCCCTCATCGGGTTGCCGTACTGGTTGTAGTCTTCCTCGTTGGCGACTCCATCCATTCCGACGATGTTCCTTTTGCCTCTCCTCACGACAACACGGCTGGGATTGCTCGGGTCGGTTATGAAGAAGCATTGTGTCATGTGCTTAGCATGAACCCATGGCTCATTTTTGGCGATGACGTTCACGGTAGCGCTCTTGGCGTCGGGTATAGACATGGTAGTGAAATACCGGTTTTCTCTTTTGACGTTCTTAGCCCATCTGACACGGAACATCGTCGCATTGTGCAGTCCAGAGTAGTCAAGCTCCCAGATCTCTTCGACCTTTCCGTAGAATCTTTTAGTTGCGCCGTTGTCATCAGTCATGCATTCCATCATCACCCCTGAGTTCTGGAAATCACTGTTTATATCTTTGGCCTCTGTGTAGAACGTGTATCCGTTGATATCGTATGCCTGATAGGTCATGAGGTTGGCCGCGGGGCCATGTGCTAAGGCGTATATGAGCAATCCGTCCGTAGAGCACTCTTCCGGGGGATTAGCAAGAACATGCTCTTTGAACCAAGGCAAGAAAGTGGAGTTGCGCTCTATAATAACTTCGGTGTCCGTCTTGATTATCCCCCGGTCACGATACTTCTTTGCGATGGTTTCTTTGTGCAGTGTCGCGAAAGGATCTACCACATCTAGGTGCTGTAGCACTACTAAGTTTGCTCTGTCAAAGTCGTTTGTGTCGATCCGAGTGGTCCACATGCAGTTCCCTCCAGCCGTTGGTGTGACCTTCTCCTCGGAGCCTCCCAAGGTGCTTGTTAACGGGCAAACCAACAACCTGTTCTCCGCCGTATAGATAATTCTCGCAGAAGGAGATGCACTCTTTGGTCATATAGCCCTGGACGATGCTTCCATCCGAACAGGACATGTTACGAAAGAATCCTTTGATGACCTCATTCGTCCTCTCGAACGGCATCATGCTGTGAAGGAATGTCGGCCCGAGGTCGATGATGTCGTCCACAATGTGGACACACAGATGCACCATGACGTCAAAGAACGCGGGCAGGAAGTACATCTCAGGCTCATTTAGTATGACAACGATCTCTTCCTGTAGCCTTCGAAGATGCTTCACACTGATCAACTTTCGAGAGATAACGTCGAAATACTTGCAGAGACTAGTAAGTGTGTCACGGACGTGCTTGTCCATTATCCCTCTAAGGGCAACCGGGAGTATTTGCGTCATCATGACGTGACAGTCATGAAACTTCATCCAGCTGAACCTTTTCTTCTTGGTGTCTAGAAATCTTCTTATCTTCCCACAGTAACCGGAACTAACTTTGATTCCGGTAAGGCACTTGAAGAATTGATCGATCTCCTTCGGACATAAGGTGAAGCAAGAAGGGGGGCAATATTTCTCTTCCTTCTTGTTGACTATTTTCCCCTGTCCCCCGCCTCCGTCTCCTTATCCGTTTCCTCGGACGACTTTTTAGGGGGCATGTGGAGATCTGCCCTGATTTCCAAATCTTCCAAGTCTCTTTTTGCCTTCGGCCCATCCTTGGTCTTCTCCGGCATGTTCATCAAAGTGCCAAGCAAGCTCTCGAGGACATTCTTCGTGATATGTATTTGATCAAGGCAATGAGGCATCTCAAGTTTGGGCCAGTACTCCAAGTCCCAGAAAACAGACCTCGTTTTCCATACCTTCAGCAGCGGCTCCAGCGCTTTTTTCATCTTTCCAGGCACGGGGCACTCTTCCCAGTTTTTCAACAACTCATAGATTTCGGGGCCGCTCCTCTTACGTGGAGGTCCTCGATGCTCAGCCTCACCATTGAATATATCTCCATTGTTTCTCCACGGGTCATCCTTCTCGAGCCATCTTCGATGCCCAATGTACACGATTTTCCCAGACCCGCCATCTTTCATTAGCTGCTGAGATGTTGTTGTTGGGGAACGAAGCATGAATTTCAAAAAATTCCTACGCTCACGCAAGATCTATCCATGGAGATGCATCGCTACGAGAGGGGAGAGTGTGTCTACGTACCCTCGTAGACTGTTTAGCGGAAGCGTCTCACAACGCGGTTGATGTAGTCGAACAATCCTTCGAGCTGCACCGATCGAGTACCGAACGTACGGCACCTCTGAGTTCTACACACGTGCAGCTCGGTGACGTTCCTCGCCTTCTTGATCCAGCAAGACGTCGAGGTAGTAGATGAGTTCCGTCAGCACGACGGCGTGGCGACGGTGATGGTGAAGTGATTCCGGCAGGGCTTCGCCTAAGCTCTCTGAAAATATGACCGAGGTGGAAAACGATGGAGGGGGAGCACCGCACACGGCTAAGGATCAATGATCTTGTGTGTTCTAGGGTGCCCCCTTGCCTCCGTATATAAAGGAGGAGAGGGGGAGGCCGGCCGGCCTCTGTAGGGCGCGCCAAGAGAGAGGAGTCCTACTAGGACTCCAAGTCCTAGTAGGATTCCACTTGGTGGAAGGGGAAAGAAGGAAGGAGAGGGAGAGAGAAAGGAAAGAGGGGGCTGCGCCCCCTCCCCTAGTCCAATTCGGTTTGGTCAAGGGGGGGCGCGCGCCTCCTCACGTGGCCTGCCTCTCTTTTTCCCGTATGGCCCAATAAGGCCCATTACTTCTCCCGGTGAATTCCCGTAACTCCCCGGTACTCCGAAAAATACCCGAATCACTCGGAACCTTTCTGATGTCCGAATATAGCCTTCCAATATATGAATCTTTACCTCTCGACCATTTCGAGACTCCTCGTCATGTCCGTGATCTCATCCGGGACTCCAAACAACATTCGTTCACCAATCACATAACTCATATAATACTATATCGTCATCGAACCTTAAGTGTGCGGACCCTACGGGTTCGGGAATGATGTAGACATGACCGAGACGACTCTCTGGTCAATAACCAACAGCGGAACCTAGATGGTCATATTGGTTCCTACATATTCCACGAAGATCTTTATCGGTGAACCTCATATGTCAACATACGTTGTTCCCTTTGTCCGGCGGTATGTTACTTGCCCGAGATTCGATCGTCGGTATCCAATACCTAGTTCAATCTCATTACCGGCAAGTCTCTTTACTCGTTCCGTAATACATCATCTTGCAACTAACTCTTTAGTCACGGTGCTTGCAAGGCTTCTGTGATGCTGTATTACCGAGAGGGCCCAGAGATACCTCTCCGATAGTCGGAGTGACAAATCCCAATCTCGATCCATGCCAACTCAACAAACACTTTCGGAGATACCTGTAGTGCACCTTTATAATCACCCAGTTACGTTGTGACGTTTTATACACCCAAAGTATTCCTACGGTATCCGAGAGTTGCATGATCTCATGGTCAGAGGAACGTGTATTTGACATAGTGAAAGCAATAGCAATAAACTAAACGATCATTTGCTATGCTAACGGTTGGGTCAAGTCCATCACATCATTCTCCTAATGATGTGATCCCATTATCAAATGACAACTCATGTCCATGGTCAAGAAATCTTGACCATCTTTTGATCAACGAGCTAGTCTAGTAGAGGCTTACTAGGGACTCAGTATTTGTCTATTATCCACACATGTATTAAGTTTCCGGTCAATACAATTCTAGCATGAATAATAAACCATTATCATGAACGGAGAATTATGATAATAAACACTTTATTAATTGCCTCTAGGGCATATTTCCAACAGTCTCCCACTTGCACTGGAGTCAATAATCTAGTTTACATCTCCATGTAATTAACATCCAATCAGTTCTAGGGCTGATCATGTTTTGCTTGTGAGAGAGGTTTTAGTCAACGGGTCTGCAATATTCAGATCCGTGTGTTCTTGGCAAATCTCTATGTCATATGTAGATGCTGCTACCACACTCTGCTTGGAGCTACTCCAAAAACAACTGTCCCACTTTATGTATCCGGTCTGAGACTCATAGTCTTCCGGATCGGTGTTTTAAAGCTTGCATCGACGTAACCCTTTACGACGAACTCTTTATCACCTCTATTCCTGAGAAATTCTTCCTTAGTCCTTTTCAGGTACTTCAGGATATTCTTGACCGCTGTCCAGTGATCTACTCCTGGATCACTTTGGTACCTTCCCACCAAGCTAATAGCGAGGTATACATCAAGTCTAGTACACAGCATGGCATACAAAATAGAGCCTATGGCTGAGGCATAGGGGATGACACTCATCTTCTCTTTGTCTTCTGCCGTGGTTGGGCTTTGAGTCTTACTCAATCTTACACCTTGCAATACAGGCAAGAACCCTTTCTTTGACTAATCCATTTTGAACTTCTTCAAAATCTTGTCAAGGTATGTGCTTCGTGAAAGTCCTATGAGGCGTCTCAATCTATCTCTATAGATTTTGATGCCTAACATGTAAAACAACCTTTACCTAGATTTTCAAGTCTTACTCCACTTCACACCAGGCAAGAACTCATTTCTTTGACTTGGTCCTATTTTGAACTTCTTCAAAAAACTCATCAAGATGTGTGAACTTTTATCAGGTGTTTTGATCTATCTCCATAGATCTCGATGCCCAATATGTGGATAACTCAAAAACAGGTTTTTATTGAAAACCTCCTTTCAATTCTTTATGCTTTCCATAAATTCTACATCATTTCCAATCAACAATATGTCATCCACATATACTATTAGAAATGCTATAGAGCTCCCACTCACTTTCTTGTAAATACAAGTTTCTCCATAAACTTGTATAAACCCAAACACTTTGATCACTTCATCAAAGCGAGTATTCCAGCTCCGAGATGCTTGCACCAGTCCATAGATGGATCGCTGGAGCTTGCATATTTTGTTAGCGCCTTTTAGGATCGACAAAACCTTCTGGCTGTATCATATACAATTCTTCCTTAAGGAATCCGTAAAGGAATGCCATTTTGACGTCCATTTGCCAGATTTCATAATCATAAAACGCGGCAATTGCTAACATAATTCTGACAGACTTTAGCATCGCTACGGGTGAGAAAGTCTCATCGTAGTCAACTCCTTGAACTTGTCAATAACCTTTTGCAACAAGTCGTGCTTTATAGACGGTGACATTACCATCAGCGTCCGTCTTCTTCTTAAAGATCCATTTATTTTCAATAGCTCGCCGTTCATCGGGCAAGTCTACCAAAGTCCACACTTTGTTCTCATACATGGATCCAATCTCGGATTTCATGGCCTCAAGCCATTTGTCGGAATCCGGGCTTGCCATCGCTTCTTCATAGTTCGAAGGTTCATCGTTGTCTAGCAACATGTCCTCCAAGACTGGATTTCTGTACCACTCTGGTGCGGAACGTGTCCTGGTTGACCTTCGATGTTCTGTAGCAACTTGATCCGAAGCCTCATGATCATCATCATCAACTTCTTCTCTGGTCTGTGTTGGTGTCACAGAAATTTCTTTCTGTGGCGTACTACTATCCAGAGGAGGTACAATTACCTCATCAAGTTCTACTTTCCTCCCACTCACTTCTTTCGAGAGAAACTCCTTCTCTAGAAAGGATCCATTCTTTAGCAACGAACTTTGCCTTCGGATCTGTGGTAGAAGGTGTACCCAACGGTCTCTTTTGGGTATCCTATGAAGACGCACTTATTCGCTTTGGGTTCGAGCTTATCTGGCTGAAGCCTTTTGACATAAGCATCGCCTCCCCAAACTTTCAGAAACGACATCTTAGGTTTCTTGCAAACCACAGTTCATACGGTGTCATCTCAACGGATTTAGACGGTGCCCTTATTTAAAGTGAATGCAGCTGTCTCTAATGCATAACCCCAAAATGATAGTGGCAAATTGGTAAGAGACATCATAGAATGCACCATATCCAATAGAGTACGATTACGACGTTCGGACACACCATTACGCTGTGGTGTTCCATGTGGCGTGAGCTGTGAAACAATTCCACATTGTCTTAAGTGATTGCCAAACTCGTAACTCAAATATTCTCCTCCATGATCAGATCGTAAGAACTTTATTTTCTTGTTACGATGGTTCTCTACTTCACTCTGAAATTATTTGAACTTTTCAAATGTTTCAGATTTATGCTTCATCAAGTAGACATAACCATATCTACTCAAATCATCAGTGAACATGAGAACATAACGATATCCACCGCGCGCCTCAACACTCATCGGACCGCATACATCGGTATGTATTATTTCCAATAAGTTGGTTGCTCGTTCCATTGTTCCGGAGAACGGAGTTTTAGTCATCTTGCCAATAAGGCACGGTTCACATGTCTCAAATGATTCATAATCAAGAGATTCCAAAAACCCATCTGCATGGAGTTTCTTCATGTGTTTAACACTGATATGACCTAAGCGGCAGTGCCACAAATATGTGGTACTATCATTATCTTTTGGCATTCGTGTTATGAACATATGTATTACTACGATCAAGATTCAATAAACCTTTGATTTTAAGTGCATGATCATCAATGATATTATCCAAATAAATAGAATAACAATTATTCTCTGAAATTGAATAACCGTCTTGCAATAAACACTATCAGATATAATGTTCATGCTTAACGCAAGCACCAAATAACAATTATTTAGGTTCATCACTAATCCTGAAGGTAGAGAGAGCGTGGCGATGGTGATCACATCAACCTTGGAGACACTTCCAATGCACATCGTCACCTCGTTCTTAGCTAGCCCTCGTTTATTCCGAAGCTCCATGTTTCAAGTTGTAAGCAACTGAACAAGTATCAAATACCCAGGTGCTCCTACGAGTACTAGTAAGGTACATATCAATAACATGTATATCAAATATCTTTGTTGACATTGCCAGTCTTATTATCTGCCAGTTACTTTGGGGAAGTTCCGCTCCCTGTGACATTTCCCTTTGCAATGGGAGCACTAAGTCTCGGGTTTGGTTCAGCCTTGGGTTTCTTCGCGTGAGCGGCAACTGTTTTACCGTTCTTCTTGAAGTTCCCTTTTCTTTCCCTTTCCCTTCTTGAAACTAGTGGTCTTATTAACCATCAACACTTGATGCTCCCTTTTTTGATTTCTACATCCGCAGATTGTAGCATCGCGAATAGCTTAAGGATCTTCTATCCTTTGCATGTTTATAGTTCATCACGAAGATCCAGTAGCTTAGTGATAGTGACTAGAGAACTCTATCAATCACCACTTTATTCAGAAGTCTAACTCCCACTTGATTCAAGTGTTTGAAGTACTCAGACATTCTGAGTACATGCTCACTAACGGAGCTGTTCTCCTCCATCTTGTAGCTATAGAACTTGTCGAAGGTGTCATACCTCTTGACCCGAGTGTGAGCTTGAAAAACAAATTTTCAGCTCTTGGAACATCTCATATGCTCCGTGTTGCTCAAAACATATTTGGAGCTCCGGTTCTAAGCCGTAAAGTATGGCGCACTGAACTATCGAGTAGTCATCTTTTCTTGTCTGCCAGACGTTCATAACATCCTCAGACGAAGCCGTAGGGGTATTTCACTGAGCGGTGCATTAAGGACATAAGCCTTCTGTGCAGCAGTGAGGACAATCCTCAGATCACGGACCTAGTCCGCGTAGTTGCTTCCATCAACTTTCAACTTCATTTTCTCTAGGAACATAATAAAAACAGGGGAACTACAGCGTGGTCTATTGATCTACAACATAAATTTGCTAAGACAAGTAAGACTATGTTCATGACAATTGAAGTTCAATTAATCAAATTACTTAAGAACTCCCACTTAGATTATCATCCCTCAAGTTGTCTAAGTGTAACAGGATCCACATCAACTAAACCACGTCCGATCATTACGTGAGGTGGATTAGTTATCAATGGTGAACATCTTTCATGTTGATCATATCTACTATATGACTCATGTTCGACCTTTCGGTCTCTTGTGTTCCGAGGCCATGTCTGTACATGCTAGGCTCGTCAAGTTTAACCCAAGTATTCTGCGTGTGTAAAACTGGCTTACACCCGTTGTATGCGAACGAAAGAATCCATCACACCCGATCATCACGTGGTGCTTAGAAGCGTCGAACCTTCGCAACGGTGCATACTAGGGGAGAACACTTATCTTGAAATTTAGTGAAGGGATCATCTTATAATGCTACCGTCGTCCTAAGCAAAATAAGATGCATAAAAGGATTAACATCACATGCAATTCAATATATGTGACATGATATGGCCATCATCGTCTTGTGCTTTTGATCTCCATTAGCAAAGCACCGTCATGATCTCCATCGTCACCGGGTTGAGACCTTGATCTCCATCGTAGCGTCGTGACACCTTGATCTCCATCGTAGCGTCGTGGTCGTCTCGCCGGCTATTGCTACTACTACTACTGCTAACTTATAGCGGTAAAGTAAAGCAATTACATAGCGTTGGCATTGCATACAATAAAGAGACAACCATAAGGCTCCTGCCGGTTGCCTGATAACTTACAAAACATGATCATCTCATACAACAACTTATATCACATGGCCATATCACATCACCAGCATACCAAGCAAAAACAAGTTAGACGTCCTCTACTTTGTTGTTGCAAATTTTACGTGGCTGCTACGGGTTTGCAAGAACCGTTCTTACCTACGCAAAACCACAACGTGGTGTAGTGATTGCTTTTTGATCTTCTAAAAGAACCCTCTTCATTGAAACCGATTCAACTAAAGTGAGAGAGACAGACACCCGCTAGTCACCTTTATGCAACGAGTGCACGTTGCGGTGAAACCTGTCTCGCGTAAGCGTACGCGTAATGTCGGTCCGGGCCGCTTCATCTCACAATACCGCCGAATCAAGTAACAACTAGTAACGACAAGCAATATGTATACACCCACGCCCACAACTCACTTGTGTTCTACTCGTGCAAATCACATCTACGCATAGACCTGGCTCGGATGCCACTGTTGGGGAACGAAGCATGAATTTCAAAAATTTACTACGCTCATGCAAGATCTATCCATGGAGATGCATCGCTACGAGAGGGGAGAGTGTGTCTACGTACCCTCGTAGACCGTTTAGCGGAAGCGTCTCACAACGCGGTTGATGTAGTGGAACAATCCTTCGAGCTCCACCGATCGAGTACCGAACGTACGGCACCTCCGAGTTCTACACACGTGCAGCTCGGTGACGTTCCTCGCCTTCTTCATCCAGCAAGACGTCGAGGTAGTAGATGAGTTCCGTCAGCACGACGGCGTGGCGACGGTGACGGTGAAGTGATTCCGGCAGGGCTTCGCCTAAGCTCTCCGAAAATATGACCGAGGTGGAAAACGGTGGAGGGGGGGGGGGCACCGCACACGGCTAAGGATCAATGATCTTGTGTGTTCTAGGGTGCCCCCTTGCCTCCGTATATAAAGGAGGAGAGGGGGAGGCCGGCCGGCCCCTGTAGGGGGCGCCAAGAGAGAGGAGTCCTACTAGGACTCCAAGTCCTAGTAGGATTCCACTTGATGGAAGGGGGAAGAAGGAAGGAGAGGGAGAGAGAAAGGAAAGAGGGGGCTGCGCCCCCTCCCCTAGTCCAATTCGGTTTGGGCAAGGGGGGGGCGCGCGCCTCCTCACGTGGCCTGCCTCTCTTTTTCTGGTATGGCCCAATAAGGCCCATTACTTCTCCCGGTGAATTCCCGTAACTCCTCGGTACTCCGAAAAATACCCGAATCACTCGGATCCTTTTCGATGTCCGAATATAGCCTTCCAATATATGAATCTTTACCTCTCGACCATTTCGAGACTCCTCGTCATGTCCGTGATCTCATCCGGGACTCCGAACAACATTCGGTCACCAATCACATAACTCATATAATACTATATCGTCATCGAACCTTAAGTGTGCGGACCCTACGGGTTCGGGAATGATGTAGACATGACCGAGACGACTCTCTGGTCAATAACCAACAGCGGAACCTGGATGCTCATATTGGTTCCTACATATTCCACGAAGATCTTTATCGGTGAACCTCATATGTCAACATACGTTGTTCCCTTTGTCCGGCGGTATGTTACTTGCCCGAGATTCGATCGTCGGTATCCAATACCTAGTTCAATCTCGTTACCGGCAAGTCTCTTTACTCGTTCCGTAATACATCATCTTGCAACTAACTCTTTAGTCACGGTGCTTGCAAGGCTTCTGTGATGCTGTATTACCGAGAGGGCCCAGAGATACCTCTCCGATAGTCGGATTGACAAATCCCAATCTCGATCCATGCCAACTCAACAAACACTTTCGGAGATACCTGTAGTGCACCTTTATAATCACCCAGTTACGTTGTGACGTTTGATACACCCAAAGTATTCCTACGGTATCCGAGAGTTGCATGATCTCATGGTCAGAGGAACGTGTATTTGACATAGTGAAAGCAATAGAAATAAACTGAACGATCATTTGCTATGCTAACGGTTGGGTCAAGTCCATCACATCATTCTCCTAATGATGTGATCCCATTATCAAATGACAACTCATGTCCATGGTCAGGAAATCTTGACCATCTTTTGATCAACGAGCTAGTCTAGTAGAGGCTTACTAGGGACTCAGTATTTGTCTATTATCCACACATGTATTAAGTTTCCGGTCAATACAATTCTAGCATGAATAATAAACCATTATCATGAACGGAGAAATATGATAATAAACACTTTATTAATTGCCACTAGGGCATATTTCCAAGAGTTGCATCATCCATGCACCTGGTGCATCCGCAATATCCGTGGCACAACTGGCCTGATACATATCCGTAACCGAGATAGTCGTGCACCGTCGTCATCAGCGCCGCTCTCATATCAAAATTCTCTCCTTTGCTTGCGTCCCATGTCTTGACCGGTGATGTCCATAACGTGTCTAGCTCCTCTTTCAGTAGCCCCAGATATAGATTAATATTATTTCCTGGTTGTTTCGGCCCTTGAATCAGCATGCTCATGTGTATGTACTTTGTCTTCATGCATATCCAAGGGGGAAGGTTGTACATCCATACAAACACGGGCCATGTGCTATGGTTGGTGTTCTAGTTGCCAAACGGATTCATGCCATCAGTACTCGCGCCAAGCACGATGTTCCTTGGATCACCTCCAAAAAATTGATATTCGGCGCTGAACGCTCTCCACTGGCTTGCATCCGCGAGGTGTCTCAGCTTCGGATCATCTCCATCGTCGAGCTTCACCCTCTCCGCGTGCCAGCGCATGAGCTTTGCTTCCTTAGGATCTACGAAATAACGTTGCAGACGGGGAGTGATCGGTAAGTACCATACAACTTTCTGCAGAGATTTCTTTCCGGCCTTCTTGTATCGAGAAGCATTACACACCCGACAGCTGGTTTTTTCCGCGTGCTCGTTCCGATAAATGATGCAATCGTTGATGCATGCATAGTATCTAATGTGCGGCAGATCAAGAGGGCACACGTTCTTCTTGGCCTCGTCGACACTAGTAGGACACAGGTTCCCTGCGGGAAGAACTTTTTGTAGGTACTTCAAATGCTCATCGAGGCTTCTATCGGTCCATTTGTTTTTAGCCTTTGTCTTTAGAAGTTCGAGCGTGAAACTCAAGTGGGTCACCTCGGGATCACAATCGTCATACAATGGAGTATTCGAGTCTACCTCCAGTTGCTCCAGCTTGGCCTCCTCTCTACAAGCAGCTTTGTCGTTAGTTGTCTTCTTGCGAAGCAGGTCTCGAACATGAGGGTCCCGCACGACTGAACTTAGTAGCGACGAAGGCTCCGGCGTGTCCGCGTCTTCTCCGTCATGTCCGGCCTCTTCTCCGCCGCCATGTCCGGCCTGATCTTCTCCGCCGCCATGTCCGGCCTCTTCTCCGCCGCCATTATCGGTCATCTCTTCGTCTGGCCCCATGTCGTCATTGGCCGCCCCGTCGACGTCATCAGCATCATCATCGTCTTCACTTATCCACCGAGTATAGCCATCCATGAAACCAGTCATGAGGTGGTGCGCCTTCAAACGGCCTCCCTTAAAGGGGTCGAGCCAGACTCCTCCTTTGCATCTTCGACACGGACATAAAATCTCCTTCCGGTTATTTTCATGCATGTCGTTCACCGCAGATCGCAACCATCTTTCCACCATACTTCCACTGACCTTCATGATCGCCTGCGCGGTAAAATAAGCAAAAGGATTATAAACACATGCATGCATCAAAAGAATACAAAAATTCGGCATGACCTGTCCTAAAAATAGGGACCAATAGAGTTTGCCCGAAATTCACCGAAACGGAAATAAGTCGATATTTCGGCAAAACATAAGCAACTCATGTCATGTCACGCACAATTCGGCAAATACACATATAGGCGGCAACTCATGCCACATGCAAAATTCCCATCATATCGCCCCATTCAGTCATATCGCACACACACACACACACACACACACACACACACACATATTTCCATTCATCCAAAAGCACCATTTTTTACTCACCTATCTCGAGAGAGATCGACCACGGTGATGAGGTCGGTGTCGCTACACACCTAGGGATCAAAAGTAGACAAAGATGGATTTACTTCATTAAATAGATAGATCTAGTTGGGGAGTTTGATAGGCCACTTCACTAAATGGGTTGATCTAGCTAGTTGGTTAAGATGGCTCTAACTAGTGGAGGGAGGAGAGAAATCTAAGGAGTGCATTAATGGAGAGAGATGGTGGAGGGGGCATTAAAGGAGAGAGAAGAGAGGTGGGAGAAGGAAGAGAAAACAAAGCTAGATAGTAGTAATGGGGGAAGCAAAGGAGAAGAAGTGAGGGAGATCTAGAGGAGGGGGAGGGGGAGAGGGTTGGAAAAGGTGGCAGCTGCGCCTTAGCAGCAGCGCGGGTTGGCGCACCGCGCTACTGCTAAGAGCAATAGCAGCAGCGCTGGTCTGCAAACCGCGCTACTGCTAGGTGGGGACCGCCAGGTGGGCCTGTGCAGCCGTAGTTGCAGCGGTGGGTACGGCGTTGCTACTATTCAGATGCTGGTGGGTACGGTGGGGCCCACTGAGCAGCAGCGCTGTTATGTCAACCCGCGCTACTGCTAATGGGATACCAGTAGCGCCTATCTTATCCCCGCGCTACTGTTAATTATCAGTAGCGCTTGTTCCCGACCCGCGCTACTGGTATGCCTCCACCTATAAGGTTTTCCCTAGTAGTGGTACCGGCAGGGCTTCGCCAAGCAAAACCGGAACGAGGAGAAGGGAGAGACGGGGAGGGCTGCGGCTTGGCAAAGGGGTGAGCCCCCCCATGCGCCTCCCTCCTTATATAGGGGTGAGGGAGGGGTCGGCAAGCCCTAGCCCCTCCTCCAAGGGAGGGGGCGGCGACCAGGGGATGGATCTTGCCCTCCAAGGCAAGTGGCGCCCCTCCCCTTAGGGTTTCCCATCCCTCAGGCGCATGGGCCTTGGAGGGGCTCGTGCGCCTAGCCCAATAAGGCCAGGGCACCCCCCCCCTACAGCCCATGCTGGCCTAGGGGACGTGGTGGAACCCCTGGTGGACTTCCGGACCCCTCCGGAACCTTCTGGAAACTTCCCGGTACAATACTGGAAAAAACCGAACTTTTTCCGGAACCCCCAAAACGACTTTCCTGTAAGTGCATCAAGTGCCCCCTTAGTGGTTTTGGAGTATTGAAGACAAATAGGTTAAGGGACTAATATGTTTGTGAGTGTAAACAGGAGAAAATAGTCCCTGAAGACTTGGTTTAACCACGGAAGACGACCCCTAAAAATATATTTCTTCAAGTGAAGAATTTGGTGCGGCCTTTGAGGAAATTGATGTGAAGACTTTGGAGCTTGAATACTTTGTTTTCATAGTTTCTTTTCCTTCTTATTTGAGTCATAGGAAAAACTGTACTGTCAAAGGGGGTCAAGGTGAAACATATTTCATACTTCAAAGCGATGCTCAAAACTATACAAACCTAAGCCGCTTCGAGTGAAGCCTTTGGAAATCTCCGGAATAGCTCACGAATTTGACAGTGACTGTGACGAAGTTCATCTGGTCTCTGACGAATTTGGTCAGGCTGAGTAGTTAGGATTTCGCCAGTGCGATCTGCCTATCGTGAGGAAATTGAGTGCCATGACGAAATTGAGAGTTCAATTTTCCGACCATTGCTGCGTTGCATGCCAGCTGTCAAGTGGATCCTTATCCTGACAACGGTCTTGTCTGAGAAGGGCATTTATGACATTTCATGTGGGGTTGCCTCCTGGCTATAAATAGCCGCCCCCCATAACCACTTGTTGGTTGGCTGCTCGAGAGAGAGATTGACACTTGTCATTTGAGAGCAACCCTTCCTCTGACAACTTTGTGAGAACCCAAGGGAGGAAAGCCCAACCAGAGCCTAAGTGACTGAGCATCACTGAAGAAGTTGATCTGTGTGATCTGACGCTTGTTACCTTTGACGACGCTCATTCCTCCAGACGGTTAGGCGTCATGTTCTCAGCACCCAAGAGTAATTGTGGCATGCCAGTGAACAAGTCTGTGAAGGTTTTGGAAGTCTACGTTGAAGACTTACCACGAGTGATTGGGCGAGGTCTAAGTGACCTTAGCTCAAGAGGAATACGGTGAGGACTAAGTGCTCTCCGAGGTAAAACTCAACCGCCTCAACCAGACGTACAGTTGATACAGCAACTGGAACGGGTCTATGATACGTCTCCAATGTATCTATAATTTATGAAGTATTCATGCCATGTTTATTATAGTTTTGTATGATTTTGGTGCACTTTTATATGGCTTTTATATGATTTTCATGGACTAACATATTGACCTAGTGCCCAGTGCCAGTTGCTGTTTTCTGCTTGTTTTTGGTTTTCCAGAAAATTCATATCAAATGAAGTCCAAATGCAGCAAAACTTTTTGACGATTTTTTCTGGAACATAAGAGACACTAGAAGTTTCGGGAGGTGGTCTGAAGACCCACATGGGCCCCACGAGCCACCAGGGCGCGCCACCCCCCCAGGCGTGCCCTAGTGCCTTGTGGGCCCCCTGTGGCACCTCTTCGCGTGATTCCAACGCCAAAAAATCATCTATATTCAGAAATCCCTGAAAGTTAACCTAGATGAGTTTTTACGCCGCCGCAAGCCTCTGTACCTCCACGATCTCATCTACAGCCCTTTTCCGGCACCCTGCCGGAGGGGGGAATCATCACTGGAGGCCATCTTCACCATCCCGGTGGTCTCCATGATGAGGACGGAGTAGTTCATCCTCGGGGCTGAGGGTTTGTACCAGTAGCTATGTGTTTTACCTCTCTCTCTCGTGTTCTTGATTTGGCACGATCTTGATGTATCGCGAGCTTTGTTATTATATTGATTCACTTGATATATGTTTTGGCACTCAACTCACGGATTCCCGAGGTGACATTGGGGTAATCTATGTATAGGGGTTGATGCACGTTTTCATTATCTTTTCTCCGATAGAAACTTTGGGGTGCTCCTTGGAGTTCTTTGTGTGGATTGAATGTTATGATTATGAAGTTGTTTGATGCATATCGTATAATCAACTCACGGATACTTGTGGTGACATTGGAGTATCTAGGTGACATTAGAGTTGCTTGATGTGTATCATATGGAGTTATTTTAGTACGAACTCTAGGGCTGTTTGTGACACTTATAGGAATAGCTCAATAGATCGATCGGAAAGGATAACTTTGAGGTGGTTTCGTACCCGACAAACAATTTCTATCTTATGTTCTCCGCTAATAGGAACTTGGGAGTGATTCTTTATTGCACGATGAGGGATGGTTATTTGATCCAATTATATTAGCATTGTTGAGAGATTGCACTAGTGAAAGTATGAACCCTAGGCCTTGTTTTTAAGCATTGCAATATCGTTTGTGCTCACTTTTGTTACTTGCTACCTTGCTGTTTTTATATTTTCAGATTACAAAAACCTATATCTACTATCCATACTACACTTTTATCACCATCTCTTCGCCGAACTAGTGCACCTATACAATTTACCATTGTATTGGGTGTGTTGGGGACACAAGAGATTTCTTGTATTTGGTTGCAGGGTTGTTTGAGAGATACCATCTTCAACCTACGCCTCCCACGGATTGATAAACCTTAGGTCATCCACTTGAGGGAAAATTGCTACTGTCCTACAAAACTCTGCGCTTGGAGGCCCAACACTAGTCTACAAGAAGAAGTTGTGTAGTAGACATCGAGCTCTTTTCTGGCGCCGTTGCTGGGGAGGTGAGTGCTTGAAGGTATATCTTTAGATCTTGCAATTGAATCTTTTAGTTTCTTGCTTTATCACTAGTTTGGCTTATAAAAGAAAACTACAAACAAAAATGGAATTGAGGTTGCCTCATATTATTCATCTTTACAATGTCTTTCGTGAAAATGGTGGAAACGAAAATTGTACTCAATTGATAAAAGAAGAATTCAATAAAATGTTTGGCATAAAATCTTTGAATGATGAGCACGATTGCAATGTTGCTAGTATGAATTCCTTGAATATCCATGATGCTAATGATATGCAAAGTCATAAGCTTGGGGATGCTATGTTTGATGAAGATGATATTTTTAGTCCACCAAGTTTTGATGAGAAAATTTATTATGATGATTGCATGCCTCCTATCTATGATGATTGTTGTGATGACATGTATGCAATAATGAATAATGATAAATATGAAACTTGTCATCATGATTTTAATTTTCAATTGGATTATTCCAATCAAGTATCTCTTGATAGTTATTTTGTTGAGTTTGCTCCCACTATTGTTGATGAGAACAAAATTGCTTATGTGGAGAGTAATAAAATTTCTATGCTTGTACATCATGAAAAGAATGCTTTATGTGATAGTTATATTGTTGAATTTATTCATGATGCTACTGAAAATTATTATTAGAGGGGATCATATGCTTGTAGGTGTTGCAATAATATCAAGATTCCTCTCTATGTGTTGAAAGTTTTGAAGTTATGCTTGTTTTGCCTTCCTATGCTAGTTGATTCTTGCTCCCATAAACTATTTTCTCACAAAATCCCTATGCATAGGAAGTGGGTTAGGCTTAAATGTGATTGTCATATGATTCATGATGCTCTCTTTGTGTTTCAATTCTTTACTTTTAAGCGAGCATCATTGAAATCATCATGCCTAGCTAAAAGGGCATTAAAGAAAAGCGCTTGTTGGGAGACAACCCAATACTTATACCTATTGTTTTTGTGTGTCCACATGATTAAGATACTGTACTAATCATGTTTTATATGTTTTCTTTCAATAATGTGCCAAGTAAAGCCTTTGGGATAGTGTGGATGCTTGTTGATTTGATTCTGTGCAAAAACAGAAACTTTTGCGTCCAGTGCTGGAATTTCTATTCTGTACTGGAGCGCGAAAAAATTCTGCAATTTTTACACAGTATTGGGTTACAATTTTTTTACGTTTTCCTAATTTTTCAGAATTTTTGGAGGTACAGAAGTATGGTTTTAAATCGCCCACTACATGCTGTTCTGTTTTTGACAGATTCTGTTTTCGATGCATAGTTTGCTTGTTTTAGTGTTTCCATAGCTTATATTGAGTAGTATAAATTGTGGAAATGATATAATACAGTAGGAATTATGTTATAACATTTATGAATCGTGTCTTGACGGTACCTAAGTGGATGATTTATTTTTATCATACTAACCTATCTCACAAGTTCCGTTAAGTTTTGTGTTATTGAAGTTTTCAAGTTTTGGGTGAGATATCGATATGAGGAGAATAAGGAGTGGAAAGACCCAAAACTTGGGGATTCCCAAGGCACCCCAAGGTAAAATTCAAGGAATACCCAAGCAACTAAGCTTGGGGATGCCCCGGAAGGCATCCCTCTTTCGTCTTCAACACTATCGGTAACCTCACTTGGAGCTATATTTTTATTCGTCACATAATATGAGTTTTGCTTGGAGCATCCTTTTATTCTGTTGATATTTGGTTGGTGTTATAAATAATCATGTTTTGCATCTTTTAGTTCAATAAAATGCCAATTATAGCCTTTACCATGCTCAGTTTGCAAGTTCATGTGTTGCTGTTTGAAAACAGAAAGTTTTCTGTTATGTCCAGAATATTCCTGAATAGTAAGAACATGATAAAAATCTGAAATTTTTACACAGTAATAATGCGTGAGTTCTATGTCACGTGGTAATTTTTCAGAATTTTTGGAGTTATGGAAGTATGGATTCTTATTCACCCTTTACAGACTGTTCTGTTTTGGCAGATTGCTGTTATAGTTGCATTGTTTGCATATGTTTGCTTGTTTAATGATTCTATTTGAGGATAGGACTATTAAATATGCAGAGGCCTTTAGTGGGCAATGTTTAATTATAATTTTAGTAATTTGCTACAGTAGATAATGTTAAAGTTTTGAGTTGATTTATACTTAATTATCTCACGAGTTCTTGTTGAGTTTTGTGTGGATGAAGTTTTTAAGATTTAGGGAAACCGTGATATGAGAGGAATTAAGGAGACACAAAAGGTCAAGCTTGGGGATGCCTAAGGCATCCCAAATTAATATTTCAAGAAGTCTCAAGCATCTAAGCTTGGGGATGCCCCGGTAGGCATCCCACCTTTCTTCATCAACAACTATCGGTCAGTTTTGGTTGAGCCTAAGTTTTTGCTTCTTCACATGATATGTGCTATTCTTGGATTGTCATTTTATTTTGTTTTTCTTGCTGTTTGAATAAAATAATAAGATCTGAAATTTTCAAATGAGAGAGTCCTCACATAGCTACCTATTTACTTAACTACTCATTTGTTCTTTCACTTATATCCTTTTGGAGTAGTTTGTCATTTACTCTTGTTCTCCACTTATATCCTATGAGTAAATTGTTGAAATGAATTGAATATCATAAAGTTGAATTTTATATGCTTCATATGCTTGTCCCATGGGGAGTAGTGACTTCACATACAAGAAGTATAAGTGGTAAAATTTATTGAAAGTTAACAAACATAGCATTGGTCACTTGAACAATTCATGAAAGAATTTTGAAGGAAGAGAAATTTCACATAGACATCTTCTATGATTGTGAGCCCCCATTAATTATTTTCAAGCTTGATCAAGTAGTTGACGTTGGACAAGGAAGACAACGTAATGAGTTATGTTTGTTTATATTCACATAGAAGTTATATTGTCATGGATCCTCTAACATGTGGTTCTTGCTTAGGATCTTTTGCTAGACAAAAATTCGTACTAAGTAGAGATACTACTTGTGCATCCAAAAACCCTTAAACCCAGTTTCTTGCCATGAGTGTCCACCATACCTACCTATTTATTGAATAAGATCCTTCAAGTAAGTTGTCATCGGTGCAAAAAAAGCAATAAAAATTGCTCCTAAATATGTATGATCTTTTATTGCAAGGGAAATAAGTGTTGTACGAACTTGTGATGGTTAATAAATAAAAGCGACGGACTGCATAATAAAGGTTGCTATCACAAGGGGCAATATAACGTGACGTTCCTTTGCATTAAGGGCTTGTGCATCCAAAAATAAAAAGCGCATGACAACCTCTGCTTCCCTCTGCGAAGGGCCTATCTTTTACTTTTATGTATTTACCTTTATGTATTTACTTTTATGCAAGAGTCAATATTATTTCTTCTCATTTCAACCTCAATTATTCTCTAAGTTGGCAAGCATCATGTGGTAGGGAAAGATCCAGGCACATATATCCAGTTGAATATAGGTGATCATGAGTTATTATTGTTGACAATTATCCCTGAGATACATAAGTTGGGAGGCGAAACATTAAGCCCCTATCATCCTATGTGTTTGACTGAAACGGTTTGTTCTAAAAATATGCTTCGAGTGTCAGCAATCATGGAAGACTAAATGATAGTTGAGTATGTGGAATTTGCTAAATTAAAGCTCTTACATAGACCCTTCCTGAAAATAAGATGAATTGCAATTGTTTGATGACTGAGAACATAGTTTGTTAGTTTTCAAGAAAGTTTATGGTTTATACTTTAACATGTGAATAGCTTGCTACTTGATCATGAGAAGTTTTATGAGATGAGCTACTGTTTATGATATATATTGATGCTAGAAAAAGTGATTGAAATTATCATTGATCAAACTTATGCACTATGCTAGCATTCACACTTCATAAATTATTTCTTTTATCATTTACCTACTCGAGGACGAGAAGGAATTAAGCTTGGGGTTGCTGATACATCTCCAACGTATCTATAATTTATGAAGTATTCATGCCATGTTTATTATAGTTTTGTATGATTTTGGTGCACTTTTATATGGCTTTTATATGATTTTCATGGATTAAGATATTGACCTAGTGCCCAGTGCCAGTTGCTGTTTTCTGCTTGTTTTTGGTTTTCTAGAAAATCCATATCAAATGAAGTCCAAATGCAGCGAAACTTTTTGACGATTTTTTCTGGAACATAAGAGACACTAGAAGCTTCGGGAGGTGGCCAGAAGACCCACAGGGGCCCCACGAGCCACCTGGGCGCGCCACCCCCCCCCCCCCCCAGGCGTGCCCTGGTGCCTCCTGGGCCCCCTGTGGCACCTCTTTGTGTGATTCCAATGCCAAAAAATCATATGTATATTCAGAAACCCCTGAAAGTTAACCTAGATGAGTTTTTACGCTGCCGCAAGCCTCTGTACCTCCACGATCTCATCTACAGCCCTTTTCTGGCACCCTGCCGGAGGGGGGAATCATCACCGGAGGCCATCTTCATCATCCCGGCGGTCTCCATGACAAGGAGGGAGTAGTTCACCCTCGGGGCTGAGGGTTTGTACCAGTAGCTATGTGTTTTACCTCTCTCTCTCATGTTCTTGATTTGGCACGATCTTGATGTATCGCGAGCTTTGTTAATATAGTTGGATCATATGGTGTTTCTTCCCTCTCTATCCTTGTTGTGATGAATCGAATCTTCTCCCTTTGAGGTTTCGTTATTGTCGGATTGAATATTTTAGATTTGAGAACACTTGATGTATGTCTTGCATATGAATACCCGTGGTGACAATGGGGTATTATATTGATTCACTTCATATATGTTTTGGCACTCAACTCGCGGATTCCCGAGGTGACATTGGGGTAATCTATGCATAGGGGTTGATGCACGTTTTCATTATCTTTTCTCCGATAGAAACTTTGGGGTGCTCCTTGGAGTTCTTTGTGTGGATTGAATATTATGATTATGAAGTTGTTTGACACATATCGTATAATCAACTCACGGATACTTGTGGTGACATTGGAGTATCTAGGTGACATTAGCGTTGGTTGATGTGTATCATATGGTGTTATTTTAGTACGAACTCTAGGGCTGCTTGTGACACTTATATGAATAGCTCAATAGATCGATCGGAAAGGATAACTTTGAGGTGGTTTCGTACCCTACAAACAATTTCTATCTTATGTTCTCCGCTAATAGGAACTTGGGAGTGATTCTTTATTGCACGTTGAGGGATGGTTATATGATCCAATTATATTAGCATTGTTGAGAGATTGCACTAGTGAAAGTATGAACCCTAGGCCTTGCTTTTAAGCATTGCAATATCGTTTGTGCTCACTTTTGTTAATTGCTACCTTGCTGTTTTTATATGTTTAGATTACAAAAACCTATATCTACTATCCATACTACACTTTTGTCACCATCTCTTCGCCAAACTAGTGCACCTATACCATTTACCATTGTATTGGGTGTGTTGGGGACACAAGAGATTTCTTGTATTTGGTTGCAGGGTTGTTTGAGAGATACCATCTTCAACCTACGCCTCCCACGGATTGATAAACCTTAGGTCATCCACTTGAGGGAAAATTGGTACTGCCCTACAAAACTCTACGCTTGGAGGCCCAATACGAGTCTACAAGAATAAGTTGTGTAGTAGACATCAGGCTACCAAACTGCTATGTCTTCGTCGAGCTCTACTGGTTTCAAATTCCTCACTCCTTAACTTTACTACTATTCCGCTGGTGAAGAACTTGTGTCTAACCTTTCTGAAGAATTTGAACTAAAGACTTTCATCATGCTGTCTCATTTTCTTCAGTTCATTTTCTTCATGCTTATCTGTGTGTATGATTGCATGTTCTTCACCTGCTTATGCTTCGTATGCATGCTTTCCATATCTATGTAGACTTAGTTTCAATTCTATTTCTATTTCTTCACTCTGATTTTCGTCAAAATCCTCGGAGTTTGACGAATTTCTAAAAATCTCCCATTCACCCCCACTCGGAGTTATCCCGCGCTTTCAATTGGTATCAGAGCAAGGTACTCCCTTGTTCTGTGTGATTTTGGTTTAACCACCTAGAGTTTTAGTTATGTCGACCGCAGGAATGATTAAGGTCTCCGCTACGTGCCCCATCTTCGATGCCACAAACTATCCCTACTGGAAGAACAAGATGCGAATGCATCTTGAGGCTATTGACAACGATCTCTGGTTTGTCGTCAAGAATGGCGTCCCCACCATTGCACCAAGCATTAATGCTGCTGATGTGAAGAGATTCAAGCAACTGGACTCTCAAGCGAAGAACATCATATGTGGTCATTGCTACTTGTAGCTTGCGTTGGTATTATCCCCAAAGAGGAAGGGATGATGCAGCACAGTAGAGATAAGTATTTCCCTCAGTTATGAAACCAAGGTTATTGAACCAGTAGGAGAAACACGCCACACCTTGTTAGCAGCATCTGCACACAAATAACAAATCCTTGCACCCAACGCAAATGAGGGGTTGTCGATCCCTCGGTGGTCAATTGCAAGATTAAATTGTATGTGATAGATAGATAGATTGAAACAAAAATACAAAATAAAATAAATAAAAGAAAATGGCAGCAACATTTTTATTGTTTTAGTAATATGATTTAGATAGACCCGGGGGCCATAGTTTTCACTAGAGGCTTCTCTCGAGAAAACAGCATACGGTGGATAGACAAATCACTGTTAGGTAATTGATAGAAAAGTAAATAATCATGACGATATCCAAGGCAATGATCATGTATATAGGCATCACATCCAATACAAGTAGACCGACTCCTGCCTGCATCTACTACTATTACTCCACACATCGACCGCTATCCAGCAAGCATCTAGTGTATTAAGTCCATAAAGAACGGAGTAACGCCTTAAGAACAATGACATGATGTAGACAAGATAAACTCACGCATGAATAAACCCCATCTTTTTAGCCTTAATAGCAACGATACATACCTGCCATGTCCCTTTCTGTCACTGGGATTGAGCACCGCAAGATCGAACCCATTACAAGGCACCTCTTCCCATGGAAAGATAAATCTATCTAGTTGGCCAAACCAAATCAATAGATCGGAGAAGAAATACGAAGCTATAATAATCATGCATAAAAGAGATCAGAGAAGACTCAAATAATATTCATGGATAATCTGATCATAAACTCACAATTCATCGGATCCCAACAAACACACCACAAAAAGTGTTTACATCGGATAGAACTCCAAGAGCACCGATGAGAACATTGTATTGAAGATCAAAAAGAGAGAAGAAGCCATCTAGCTACTAACTATGGACCCGAAGGTCTGTGGTAAACTACTCACGCATCATCCGAAGGGCAGCAAGGTTGATGTAGAGCCCCTCCGTGATCGATTCCCCCTCCGGCGGAGTACCGGAGAAGGCCTCCAGATAGGATCTCTCGAGAACAGAAACTTGCGGCGGCGGAAAATGTATTTCGTGGACTCCCCTGAGGGTTTCTGATTTTTCCTGAATTTATAGTGCTGGAATTAGGTCAAACGGACCAGGCGCGCCCTGGTGGCTCATGGCCACCTCCTCTGGCGTCTGGTCTTCTCCCGAAGCTTCTAGTGTTTATCTTGTCCAGAAAAAAATCTCCAAAACGTTTCATGGCATTTGGACTTCGTTTGGTATTGATTTTATGTAAAACAAAAACAGGGCAGAAAACAGCAACTGGCACTGGGCACTAAGTTAATAGGTTAGTCTCCAAAAATGATATATAATTGATGTAAATGTGTATAAAAACATCCAAGATTGATAATATAACAGCATGGAACAATCAAAAATTATAGATACGTTGGAGACGTATCAAGTATCTACTCAACGTGACTCCCGAGTTGATGTCCTGTGCAATCTCTTCAGTCGCTTCAAAAGACTCGACAACGAAAATGTGCAGCAAACCTTCGACCACCTCACTGATATCTCCAACGAGCTTCAAGCTCTTGGTGCTGCTGACATCACCGATCATGAGGTGGTGAAGAAATTGCTGAGGTCTCTAGACAGTTCCTTTGACACTTTGGCACTGATGATACAAGAGCGCCTTGATTACAAGTCACTGGATCATGCTGACATTCTTGAGAGGTTCAACACACATGAATTTCAGCAAGCAGAGAAGAGAGATATGTATGGACCCAGCTATGGTCGTCCTCGCGCTCTGAAGGCTAAAGCAAAAGCCAAGGCTATTTCTTCATCTGAAGAAGAAGAGGAATATGAGAGCAGTTCTGATGGTGCTGAGGAAATTGGCAGAGAACTGGCTATGCTTGTGAAGAAGTTCCAGAAGTTTTCCAAGAAGAACCGATTTGGAAAATCTTCAAAGTATGACTCGAAGAACACTAGAGAAGCGTCTGCTCGAGACTACAACAAAAGAACCTGTCACAAATGCAAGAAGCCAGGCCACTACATCGCCGACTGCCCTCTTTGGCTGAAGAAGAAGAAGAAGAGCAGGGATGATGATGAGGCTGATGGCAAAAAGAAGAAGTCCTCAAAGTCCTCATCTCACAAGAAAACTAGTTCTAGCAAAGCTCGTGCATTCCTTGGGAAGGAAATGGATTCTGAAGAGCAATCTGATGATCAGCAAGCTGAGGAATCTGAGGAGGAGTCAAATACTAGTGTGGCAAGCCTTGCACTCGCTACTGAGTACGTCTGCAAGTCCATCTTCAACTCTGAGGATAATGGTATTTCCACCAATAATGATGACTGTGCTGATGACTTCACTCCCACCTATTGCTTCATGGCAAGAGGTGCAAAGGTAACCTCATGAGAGGCTTACTTTGAAACTTCCAGTGATGACGACTCTGAGTATGAATCTAAACAAAGCTATAACAACCTTGCTAAAATTGCAACTGAGCAACAACATGCCATGGAAAAGATTCAAAAACTGCTAGAGAAAAGCGATGACCTGTTGGACGAGGAAATGGATCGTAGTCAATCTTTGTCTGAGGATCTCAGAAGGCTTAAGTCACTATATGACGAACTTGAAAGTCGTCATGTGTCCCTCTCAGCTGAACATGAGAAGATGTCCTATGAATTTCTTCAAAGGAAGCAAGATCTCGAGAAGCTGAGAGCGTCTCATGATGATCTTCAAAAAGAAAACGATTCACTCCTCGCTCAACAGATCAGTACCACTCAGGAAGAATTTGTTGCACCATGCCTAAAATGCCTTGAACGTGATATTGCAAATTCTTCAGCTGAATGTTCAAATGCTTCTGTTCTTGCAGAAGACTCAAATAATATTCATGGATAATCTGATCTTAAACTCACAATTCATCGGATCCCAACAAACACACCGCAAAAAGTGATTACATCGGATAGAACTCCAAGAACTTCAAGGAGAACATTGTATTGAAGATCAAAAAGAGAGAAGAAGCCATCTAGCTACTAACTATGGACCAAAAGGTCTATGGTAAACTACTCACGCATCATCCGAAGGGCAGCAAGGTTGACGTAGAGCCCCTCCGTGATCGATTCCCCCTCCGGCGGAGTACCGGAGAAAGCTTCCAGATGGGATCTCTCAAGAACAGAAACTTGCGGCAGCGGAAAAAGTATTTCATGGACTCCCCTGAGGGTTTCTGATTTTTCCTGAATTTATAGTGGTGGAATTAGGTCAAACGGAGCTGGGGTGGGCCCACGAGGCACCAGGGCGCGCCTACCCCCCCAGGCGCACCCTGGTGGCTCGTGGCCACCTCCTCTGGCGTCTGGTCTTCTCCCGAAGCTTCTAGTGTTTGTCTTCTCCAGAAAAAAATCTCCAAAAAGTTTCGTGGCATTTGGACTTCGTTTGGTATTGATTTTCTGTAAAACAAAAACAGGGCAGAAAACAGCAACTGGCACTGGGCACTAAGTTAATAGGTTAGTCTCCAAAAATGATATATAATTGATGTAAATGTGTATAAAAACATCCAAGATTGATAATATAACAGCATGTAACAATAAAAAATTATAGATACGTTGGAGACTTATCAGCATCCCCAAGCTTAATTCCTACTCGTCCTCGAGTAGGTAAATGATAAAAACAGAATTTTTGATGTGGAATTCTGCCTATCATATTCATCACATATTCTTTTCTTTTATAGCATGGACATTGGACTTGAATGATTCAAAGCAATAGTCTATAATTTGACATGAAGATATAAATACTCAGGCATGCTAACAAGCAACCATGTCTTTCAAAATATCAACGCTAAAGAAAGTTATCCCTAGCCCATTATGCTCAATCATTGATCCATTCATGAAACACACTAAAATATTAGCTACATCCAATGCACAAGTATGACAATAGTGCTCTCTAGTTGGTGCTTTATAAGAGAAGATGGAGACTCAAATAAAAATTGCATAAAAGTAAATAGATAGGCCCTTCGCAGAGGGAAGTAGAGATTTGTCAAATGTGCCAGAGCTCAAGGCTCAAATTAAAAGAGATAAAATATTTTGAGAGGCATGCTTTTCCTGTCAACGAAAACGACCGAGAATTCCCAATATTCTCCATGCTAGAGACATCATAGGTGGTTCCCAAACAGAAAGTAAAGTTCATTTCCTTTCCACCATTCTTTCACAATCCATGGCTAGCCGTATCCACGGGTGCCCTCCAAACCAACACTTTCCAAGGAATTTTGTTGTTATTAATTTTTGATTTCATTGTGGGACTGGGCATCCCTATTACCACCATTCTCTCGTGCAATGACAAGTGAATAAACACTCATCGTGAGAATAACACACCTAGCATGGAAAATAATGGCCACCCCCTGCCGCTTCATGAGCGGTACGGGCACACAAAACGGAAAAAATATTTTGAAAATTAGAGTTGGCAGACGCAAATTTACTTGGAACGACATTGAAATACCGCATATAGGTAGATATAGTGGACTCATTTGGCACAACTTGGGTTTAAGGAGTTTGGATGCACAAGCAGTATTTCTGCTTAGTACAAATGAAGGCTAGCAAATAGATTGAGAAGCAACCAACCAAAAAACGAAAATGGTCATAAACATGCATTGAACATAACTAACACCGAATAATGCACCATAAGTAGGATATAATTTCTTTGCATAACTATTGACTTGATGTGCATTCATAGGGAATCACAAACCTTAACACTAATATTCTTACTAAATCTCAATTACTCACTAACATGACTCACATATTATCATTTCCATATCGCAAAACTATTGCAAGGAATCACACTTATCATATCCAATGATCTATATGAAAGTTTTTTATTATATCCCTCTTGAATATTCATCACTTTGGGACCAAATTCATATCTTGTGCAAATTACTGTTACTATTGTCAACTCTCAAAAAGATTTAAGTGAAGCATGAGAGTGCAAATATTTCTGCAAAATTTCAATCTTATCAATTCTCAAAATAATATAAGTGAAGCATGAGAATTCATTTCTTCAAAATTTTAATCAACTCTCAAAATAATATAAGTGGAGCATGAGAGTTTATTTCTTCAAAATATAGCCGCCACCGTGCTAAAAAAGATTTAAGTGAAGCACTAGAGCAACTGCCTAGCTCAAAAAATTTAAGTGAAGCACATAGAGTATTCTAACAAATGATGATAATCACGTGGCTCTCTCAAGATAGGTGTGTGCAGCAATGATGATTGTGACAAACTAAAAAGCAAACAAAGCAAAGACTCATATAATACAAGACGCTCCAAGCAAAACTCATATCATGTGACTAATAAAAATATAGCTCCAAGTAAAATTACCGATGGTTGGTAGAAGAAAGAGGGGATGCCTTCCGGGGCATCCCCAAGCTTAGACGCTTGAGTCTTCCTTGAATATTACCTTGGGGTGCCTCGGGCATCCCCAAGCTTAGGCTTTTGCTACTCCTTATTCCTTCAACCATCGTGATCTCACCCAAAACTTGAAAACTTCAATCACACAAAACTCAACAAAACCTTCGTGAGATCCGTTAGCATAACAAAATAAATTACCACTTTAAGTACTGTTGCAAACCCATTCATATTTTATTTTTGCATTATACCTACTGTACTATAACTTCACCATGGCTTATACCCCACGATACAATCCATAGATTCATCAAAACAAGCAAGTAGTGCATCAAAAACAGAATCTGTCAAAAACAGAACAGTCTGTAGCAATCTATTTAAAATCCATACTTCTTTAACTCCAAAAATTCTGAAAAATGAGGACAACGTGTGAAATTCATAAACCAATACTGTGTAAAAATTTCAGATTTTCCTGATGCTCCAGTACAGAAACAAAATTCGGGCACTGGATGCAAAACTTTCTGTTTTCCAAACAGCATCAATTATACTATCTTCCAAATCATCCTAAAGGTATTACTTGGCACAAACACTAATTAAAAACAAAAAAAATCAATCATACCAGTAGCATAATTGTGAAAACACACAATAACTTATTTTATTCATTGGGTTGTCTCCCAACAAGCTCTTTCTTTATAGCCATTAAGATAGGCTTGAGATTTCAATGATGCTCACATGAAAGATAATAATTGAAACACAAAGAGAGCATCATGTAGCATGTGAAAAACATATTTAAGTCTAACATACTTCCTATGCATAGGCATTTTATATGCAAACAAATTATCAAGGCAAGCAATTTCTAGCATATGCAGAGGAGAAGAATAAAACATTGATGATTTCAACATAACGAGACGTAATTTAGTAATATGAAAAATTTTACAACCATATTTTCCTCTCTCATAATAATTACATGTAGGATCATACTCAAATTCAACAATATAGTTATCATAAACAATACTCTCTTTATAATCCACATGCATAAATTTTTTATAATCTTCCGAAATAGTGGGATTATTATCAACGAAAGTCATGACCTCTCCAAACCCACTTTTATAAAAAAATTCATAAGATTGAACATTCTCCAAATATGTGCGATTATTTTTACCTAGAGTTGACACTCTTCCAAACCCACTTTCAATATTATTGCAAGCATTATTATCAATATCATATTCATAATGATGCTTAAATAAATTTTCAAGATCATAAAAAGCATTATCACCCCAATCATGATCATTGCAATAAGTAGTGGACATGACAAAATTATCATCATCAAACTTGTGGTTTCACTACTGGAATCTGATAATTTGCCGTCTGCTGCCTCTTTGCCGTCAGCCGGCTGGCGGCAAAGACAGTCTTTGCCATCAGCTTTGGGGAAGCGAACGGCAAAGAAAGGACTCATGGCAATGATAGTTTCTGTCATCAGTCCTTTCTTTGCCGTCTGCTTGCTGACGGCAAAGAGCAATATGGCAGACGGCAAAGAGGAGGGTGGGAACCACCGAAGAGTGGCATTGGCTAGGTCAACTCTTTGCCGTCTGCTGGCTCTTTGCCGTCGGCTAGCAGACGGCAAATAATGAAATAGCAGACGGCAAAGAGCACTGGGCCCCACCCGCCGCGCGGTACCGTTGAGGGCTAACGGACGGCCGCTATGCCGTCTGCTAGCAGACGGAAAGAGCGATATGCCGTCCGCTAGCAGACGGCAAAGCGGGGGTTTGCCTTAACGTCTACCCCCCGCCCGAAACCCCCCACTTGCCACTCCCCCCAACCCCGCACCTCTCTCTCTCTCTCCCTCTCTCGCCGCCGCCGCGCCCGTCGCCGCCGCCGACCCACCGTCCCGCCGCCCCGCCGCTCCCCCGCCCCACCGCCGCCGCGCCCCGCTGCCCCCCTGCCCCGCCGCCCCATTGCCCCGCCGCTCTGCCGCCCCCCTGCCCCGCCCCCCTGCCCCGTCGACCCGCCGCCCCCTGCCCCGTCGACCCGCCGGAGCGCCGCCCCCCTGCCCCGTCGACCCACCGGAGCGCCGCCCCTCTCACCCCCGACGGCCCCCTTCGGTGAGCCCCCCGCAACGACCCACCGCCGGTGAGCCAGGCCGCGGCGCCGCCCCCCTCCCCGCGGCCCTTCTCTAGCACCGCAGCGCCGACGTCCTCCCTGCGGCAGCCCTCCTCCACCGGCCCCTCCGAGGTGAGCTTTTTTTCCTGTTTTTTTTTTCTGTTTTTTGCTGTTTAGGTTTAGGTTAGAGTTCTAGGTTTAGGTTTAGGTTTAGATTTACATAATTAGAAGAAGAAAGAAGAAAGATGAAAAAAAAGAAGAAGAAAAATAAGAATAAGTAGAAGAAGAAGAAGAAGAAGAAGAAGAAGAGGAGGAGGAGGAGGAAAAAAGAAGAAGAAGAGGAGGAGGAGGAGGAGAAGAAAAGAAGAATAAAAAAAAGAGTAGAAGAGGAGGAGAAGAAGAGGAAAAAGGAAAAGAAGGAAGAAGAGGAAGAATAAGAAGAAGAAGAAGAAGAAGAAGAAGAAGAAGAAGAAGAAGAAGAAGAAGAAGAAGAAGAAGAAGAGGAGGAGGAGGAGAAGAAAAGAAGAAGAAGAAGAAGAGGAGGAGGAGGAGGAGGAGAAGAAAAGAAGAAGAAGAAGAAGAAGAAGAAGAAGAAGAAGAAGAAGAAGAAGAAGAAGAAGAAGAAGAAGAAGAAGAAGAAGAAGAGGAGGAGGAGAAGAAGAAGAAGAAGAAGAAGAAGAAGAAGATGAAGAAGAAGAAGAAGAAGAAGAAGAAGAAGAAAAAGAAGAAGAAGAGGAGGAGGAGGAGGAGAAGAAAAGAAGAAGAAGAAGAAGAAGAAGAAGAAGAAGAAGAAGAAGAAGAAGAAGAAGAAGAGGAAGAAGAAGAAGAAGAAGAAGAAGAAGAAGAAGAAGAAGAAGAAGAAGAAGAGGAGAAGAAGAGGAGGAGGAGGAGGAGGAGGAGAAGAAGAAAAGAAGAAGAAGAGGAGGAGGAGAAGAAGAAGAAGAGGAGGAGGAGAAGAAGAAAAGAAGAAGAAGAAGAAGAAGAGGTGTCGACGGAAAAACCCTAAATGATAACTCTTTAGGTTAAGGGTTGTTGCGGGGAACGAGCAGTGCGAATCATTTTTTTACAACTTGGCGGTGGCATCCTGTTGTAAATATTTAGTTAGGTTGATGGAAAAAACAATAATGCTATGTTACTCATCTTTGGATTTAAATGTGTAGTTGTTTCGTCGCTGCGAGGGTCTGGTGTTCGACGACCTCCCCGTGCGTTTGACGAGCTCCCCGTGCGTTCGACGACCTCCCTGTGCGTTTTACAATTTATGAACTTCTATTCTATGGTGAAAACCCACCGAACGTCGTAGTCTTCAAATGTTATTGGTTGCAGCCGAAGGAGACTAGAAGGACTCATGAACATATAGGGCTAGTAGAAATCAAACAAAGCACCCATTTAGATGTTCCCGATGTCTATATTACGGCTCAACAGGCGACCCAAGTTTTCTATCTACCATGGGCATACCAAACTAATGCAAATCTGAAGGGTTGGGATGTCGTTTATGAAGTGCCACCACGTGTTAGACCACCTCCCCCCAAAGAAGAGGATTATGAACCTCACATTAACCCAGACACATATGATGGAGAATTCTTCCAAGAAACACGTCTTTCCAAAAAACATTTCAAGAACCGCTCTACTTCACCCCAGAACGTGGAAGTAGACAGCGACAATGAATCCGACAACACCCCTGAGCCGGAATAAGAAGAGTTGGAACAAGAAGAGGTTACTGCTGCGGATGACCTGTCAATGCTTATTTAGTCCATTTATGACATAATTAGCTTATTCGTTGCAAAAATGGCATAATAACCTTGGTTACCTCATAAATATCATATACTTAGCTTATTATCCTCCAAAATGACATAATTACCTAAGTTAGCTCTAAAATGACCTATACTTACCTAATTTAGCTCAAAAATGGCATAATTACCTAGGTTAGCACAAAAATGACCTATACTTACCTTATTTTCCTAGGTTAGCACAAAAATGGCATACTTACCTAGGTTAGCTCTAAAATGACACAAATAAGGAATAAGATGAAGAAAAACAAGCAAGAGGAGAAAAAGAAGGAATAGAAGAAGAAGAAGAAGAAGAAGAAGAAGAAGAAGAAGAAGAACAAGAAGAACAAGAACAAGAACAAGAAAAAGAAGAAGAAGAAGACTAGAAGAAGAAGAAGAAGAAGACATACTTAGCCAATTATCCTCCAAAATGACATAATTAGCTTATTTAGTCCATTTCTTCTTCTTCTTCTTCTTCTTCTTCTAGTCTTCTTCTTCTTCTTCTAGTCTTCTTGTTCTTCTTCCTCTTCTTCTTCTTCTTCTTCTTAGCTTATTTTCCCCAAAAAAGACATACTTAGCTAATTATCCTCCAAAATGACATAATTAGCTTATTTAGTCCATTTATGACATAATTAGCTTATTCGTTTCAAAAATGGCATAATAACCTTGGTAACCTCATAAATGTCATATACTTAGCTTATTTTCCTCCAAAATGACACAATAAGCTTAGTTAGGTCAAAAATGGCATAATTACCTAGGTTAGTTCTAAAATGACACAAACAAGCAATACGAAGAAGAAAAACAAGAGTAGAAAAAGAAAGAGAAGAAAAACTCTTCTTCTTCTTCTTCTTCTTCTTCTTCTTATTATCCTTGTTGTTCTTCTTCTTCTTCTTCTAGTCTTCTTATTTTTCTTCTTCTTCTTCTTCTTCTTCTTCTTCTAGTCTTCTTCTTCTAACTTTCTTATTTCCCATTTTGCAGATTTGATTCACTTCACGGAAGCTTGCATTGATGGAGTGCTTGTCTTTACTTTTTGTTTTGATTTTGTATCCATGAACAATGTGAAACTTGCTACCTATGGATGAAACTATTGTAATATGGTGAAACTTGCACATTTTGTTTTGGTATATCTGTTGGATGATCATATCCATATGGCAGGGATATAGTTTCTTATGTGTTGGATATCATATACTTGTTGTGAAACTTGCACATACTGTTTGCCCTGTGAAATATATATATATATATATATATATAAATATATATATCATATATTTGTTGTGAAAATGCTTGGATATAACAAAAAACAGAATAAAAAGGGGCAATACAGGCACTTTGCCGTCTGCCAGCGGACGGCAAAGGTGCCACGTGGCAGCAACCTGTGCAACCTGGGAGTACTGGGTCTGACCCATTTGGTCATTATGCCGTCCGCTGGCAGACGGCAAAGGCGAGTGGTTCTATGCCGTCTGCTGGCTGACGGCAAAGAAAAAGAGCGGCAGACGGCAAAGAGCGTGGAGGAGTGACGTTATGCGACGGGTCTGCTGACGTCAGGAAGCAGACGGCAAAGGGGAGAGCACGTTTGCCGTCCGCCGGCAGACGGCAAAGTCTCCCGTTAGCCACCTAACGTGGCTAACGTCTATTCTTTGTCGTCCACTTTCTTTGCCGTCTGCTTCGCCAGGAATGCTGACGGCAAAGGTCTTTGCCGTCCTCTGTACGAATGCAGATGGTAAAGAAGCTCGTTACCGTAGCTTCCAGTGCCGGAAGCGTTTGCCGTCGGCGGCAGATGGCAAAGACCTTTGCCGTCCGCTTTCTGGTCCTTTGCCGTCTGCCAAGGCAGACGGCAAATCAGCTGATTCCTGTAGTGTTTTGCTTATCATTAGCACAATTGACACTAATAGAATTTATAGTAACATCATTACAATCATGCTTTTCATTCAAGGAGCTATCAAGTATGGGTGTTATAGCAATAATTTCATTTTTAACATAAGGAACTATAGCAAGTTCATCTCTATAAGCACCTTTAATATTGGCATCATGGCCATAAGAATAGCAATCATCATGTTCATCAAGAGGGAACATTCCAATCGAATCATCGGAATCATAATTATCTATAGATTCATGTGTATCATTATTCTCTTCCAAAGTAGTAGACTTTCTCTCAATAAATTCACTAACATAGGCATTAGATGCATAATTTTCATAGCAATACTTAAGTATGGCAAAATTTTCAGGTTTGTAGAGAGTAATATCATACTTTTCGATCAAAGAAGCAACTTCATAAGCACCCTTAAAAGCAACAAATTCTTTAATTTGCTCGATATCATAGTAACTATAAACACCTTTTTCATAAGAAGATAAGATTTCATTATCATTGAACTCACATAGGTAGGGAAGGTGTTTTTTAGGGTTCTTAGAGCAACAAGTAAAATCATAAATTTCACATAGATTCCAAGCATAGCATAGCAAACAATTTATTTGATGCCGTAAGAGTCTCCCTTTTTCAAACAAACGGTGACGCACAAAATGAGCATGCTCCTTTAAAGATTTTTCCCTCAACTAAACTAGTTGGGGTTTCAGCATGAGCACAAATGGATCGAAGATGATCCAAGTAGTAAACTTTAAGTGGATCCATAGTATCTTATATTTTTACTTTTAGTTTATGTCCTTGTGTGTTCGACATGAAGGCAATAAAAGTAAGCAAGCAAGTAAAGAAGCAAACAAGAAAAAGGCAAGCGGAAAATATTTTTTGTATTTTTGTAAAAACATTTTAGAAGTGGGGGAGATGAAAACGAGAGGCAAATGGCAAATAAAATAAATGCAAGGAGATGAGAGTTTATGCAAAGGTACTTGATAGATGTTGATGATGTTTCCCCGGCAATGGCGCCAGAAATTCTTCCTGCTACTTGTAGCTTGCGTTGGTATTTTCCCCGAAGAGGAAGGGATGATGCAGCACAGTAGAGATAAGTATTTCCCTCAGTTATGAAACCAAGCTTATCGAACCAGTAGGAGAATCACGCAACACCTCGTTAGCAGCACCTGCACACAAACAACAAATCCTTGCACCCAACGCAAACGAGGGGTTGTCAATCCCTCGGCGGTCAATTGCAAGATTAAATTGCATGTGATAGATAGATAGATAGAAACAAAAATACAAAATAAAATAAATAAAAGAAAATGGCAGCAATATTTTTAGGGTTTTAGTAATATGATTTAGATAGACCCAGGGGCCATAGTTTTCACTAGAGGCTTCTCTCGAGAAAATAGCGTACGGTGGGTAGACAAATCACTGTTGGGCAATTGATAGAAAAGCAAATAATCATGACGATATCCAAGGCAATGATCATGTATATAGGCATCACGTCCAAAACAAGTAGACCGACTCCTACCTGCATCTACTACTATTACTCCACACATCGACCGCTATCCAGCATGCATCTAGTGTATTAAGTCCATAAAGAACGGAGTAACACCTTAAGAACGATGGCATGATGTAGACAAGATAAACTCATGCATGAATAAACCCCATCTTTTTACCCTTAATAGCAACGATACATACCTGTCATGTCCCTTTCTGTCACTGGGATTGAGCACCGCAAGATCGAACCCATTACAAAGCACCTCTTCCCATGGCAAGATAAATCAATCTAGTTGGCCAAACCAAATCAATAGATCGTAGAAGAAATACGAATCTATAATAATCATGCATAAAAGAGATCAGAGAAGACTCAAATAATATTCATGGATAATCTGATCATAAACTCACAATTCATCGGATCCCAACAAACACACCGCAAAAAGTGATTACATCAGATAGAACTCCAAGAGCACCGATGAGAACATTGTATTGAAGATCAAAAAGAGAGAAGAAGCCATCTAGCTACTAACTATGGACCCGAAGGTCTGTGGTAAACTACTCACGCATCATCCGAAGGGCAGCAAGGTTGATGTAGAGCCCCTCCGTGATCGATTCCCCCTCCGACGGAGTACCGGAGAAGGCCTCCAGATAGGATCTCTCGAGAACAGAAACTTGCGGCGGAGGAAAAAGTATTTCGTGGACTCCCCTGAGGGTTTCTGATTTTTCCTGAATTTATAGTGCTGGAATTAGGTCAAACGGACCAGGCGCGCCCTGGTGGCTCATGGCCACCTCCTCTGGCGTCTGGTCTTCTCCCGAAGCTTCTAGTGTTTATCTTGTCCAGAAAAAAATCTCCAAAACGTTTCATGGCATTTGGACTTCGTTTGGTATTGATTTTATGTAAAACAAAAACAGGGCAGAAAACAGCAACTGGCACTGGGCACTAAGTTAATAGGTTAGTCTCCAAAAATGATATATAATTGATGTAAATGTGTATAAAAACATCCAAGATTGATAATATAACAGCATGGAACAATCAAAAATTATAGATACGTTGGAGACGTATCAAGTATCTACTCAACGTGACTCCCGAGTTGATGTCCTGTGCAATCTCTTCAGTCGCTTCAAAAGACTCGACAACGAAAATGTGCAGCAAACCTTCGACCACCTCACTGATATCTCCAATGAGCTTCAAGCTCTTGGTGCTGCTGACATCACCGATCATGAGGTGGTGAAGAAATTGCTGAGGTCTCTAGACAGTTCCTTTGACACTTTGGCACTGATGATACAAGAGCGCCCTGATTACAAGTCACTGGATCATGCTGACATTCTTGAGAGGCTCAACACACATGAATTTCAGCAAGCAGAGAAGAGAGATATGTATGGACCCAGCTATGGTCGTCCTCGCGCTCTGAAGGCTAAAGCAAAAGCCAAGGCTATTTCTTCATCTGAAGAAGAAGAGGAATATGAGAGCAGTTCTGATGGTGCTGAGGAAATTGGCAGAGAACTGGCTATGCTTGTGAAGAAGTTCCAGAAGTTTTCCAAGAAGAACCGATTTGGAAAATCTTCAAAGTATGACTCGAAGAACACTAGAGAAGCGTCTGCTCGAGACTACAACAAAAGAACCTGTCACAAATGCAAGAAGCCAGGCCACTACATCGCCGACTGCCCTCTTTGGCTGAAGAAGAAGAAGAAGAGCAGGGATGATGATGAGGCTGATGGCAAAAAGAAGAAGTCCTCAAAGTCCTCATCTCACAAGAAAACTAGTTCTAGCAAAGCTCGTGCATTCCTTGGGAAGGAAATGGATTCTGAAGAGGAATCTGATGATCAGCAAGCTGAGGAATCTGAGGAGGAGTCAAATACTAGTGTGGCAAGCCTTGCACTCGCTACTGAGTACGTCTGCAAGTCCATCTTCAACTCTGAGGATAATGGTATTTCTACCAATAATGATGACTGTGCTGATGACTTCACTCCCACCTATTGCTTCATGGCAAGAGGTGCAAAGGTAACCTCATGAGAGGCTTACTTTGAAACTTCCAGTGATGACGACTCTGAGTGTGAATCTAAACAAAGCTATAACAACCTTGCTAAAATTGCAACTGAGCAACAACATGCCATGGAAAAGATTCAAAAACTGCTAGAGAAAAGCGATGACCTGTTGGACGAGGAAATGGATCGTAGTCAATCTTTGTCTGAGGATCTCAGAAGGCTTAAGTCACTATATGACGAACTTGAAAGTCGTCATGTGTCCCTCTCAGCTGAACATGAGAAGATGTCCTATGAATTTCTTCAAAGGAAGCAAGATCTCGAGAAGCTGAGAGCGTCTCATGATGATCTTCAAAAAGAAAACGATTCACTCCTCGCTCAACAGATCAGTACCACTCAGGAAGAATTTGTTGCACCATGCCTAAAATGCCTTGAACGTGATAATGCAAATTCTTCAGCTGAATGTTCAAATGCTTCTGTTCTTGCAATTGCTTCAACTGCTACGGTGGCCACTAACCCCTCACTTGAGGAAGCCACCGGTGATACTGATGAAAATGCAGGGCTGAAGGAATTGCATGTCACTGGCATGTACAAAAGCCTCAAAGGGCATCAAACCCTGTGTGACGTGCTCAAAAAGAAAATTCTTCATAGGAACCCTAGGAAAGAGGGTATTGCCTTTGAGAGAATTGGAAGCCTGAGCAGTATCCCAAAACCACATGGGTTGCTGCAAAGGGACCTCCAATAGATCCATCCACTTTATCTGGCTATTCTTGTGATTCTTCATATTCTTTAGTTGAGTCATTTGACTCCAACTATATACTGTTCAAGAATCAAACTGGTGAGGTCTTTGCCAGATTCATTGGTACTAACTGCAGGAACGGTCCACCTGTGAAGAAACTCTGGGTTCCTAAAAGCCGTCTGGAAAATCTTCAGGTGAATGTCATCATGACACCACCGATGAAGAAGAAACTTCCTAGGGCAAATTCTTCACAGGGATCAAAGTCGTCAAATGGACGCAGACCTACTTATGGACGTGCTAATGCCTCTGTTTCGCAGGGAAACAAACAGCGATTTGATGAATATGAGCACTATTCTTCGAACCGCTATGTTCACAAATCATCGAAGAATTTCTCTGCTTATTCATTCAATTACTACAACCCTCCTGTGAATAGAAATGCATATTCTTCAATGCCTAAATTCTCCATTAATGCACTTCACTACATTGCTTCTCAGCCACCCATTCAGATGTGGGTGGTTAAGAAGAAGAACTAATCTCTTCTGCAGGGTCAGGTCTTCAGACAACAAAATGTCTGATGAATTTGCTGAAGACCTGACAAATGCCTGTTGGGATGCAGGCTAATCATGATGAAATGAATGTTTCATTTCACACATCCCTTATGCTGCTAAATGTTATTCTTTGATGAAATTGTCTGATGAAATTGATCATCATCATATTCTTCACTTTGAAGCATATGAATTTGTAAGTCAGACTACTGCTTCTATAGGATGATACACCTTCTGCCACTGAATGGGTCTTGGACAGTGGCTGCACGAATCATATGACTGGAGATAGGAATCTCCTCACTGATGGTCCCCTTACTCCATCTCATCTGAAGCATATCACCTACGCTGACAAAGGAAAAAAGCAAGGTATTGGGTCTAGGAAAGGTTGCTATTTCAAAGGATCGACACATGGAAAAGGTGATGCTTGTCGAGTCCCTTGGATACAACCTCATGTCTGTCTCAATGCGTTGTGATCTTGATATGATTGTTATCTTTGGCAAATATAGATGCATTGTGCTGTTGGAATCTGACAAATCCAAAGTCTTCGAAGCCTTTAGGAGAGGTGACTTGTACATTATAGATTTCTCTACAGGTCCTCAGCCTGCAACATGTCTAATGGCAAAAGCTTCGGAATGCTGGCTATGGCATCAACGACTTGGACATGCTGGGATGAGGAATTTGAGCACTCTCGTCAAGAAGAAGCATATCATTGGCGTCGAGGGTGTCAAATTCGTCAAGGATCATCTTTGTGGTGCTTGTGAGTCTGGAAAGATGACCAGATCCAAGCACTTGGCGAAGACAATCATGATCACTACTCGTCCTTTTGAATTGCTTCACATGGATTTTTTTGGTCCTACACATTATGCTACACTAACCAATGCAGCATCTCTCTACATATTCATCATTGTTGATGACTACTCTCGCTACACCTGGGTGCACATCATTACCTACAAGACTGAAGTTCAGAATGTCTTCAGACGATTCTCCAATCGGGCCATGACGAATTATGGTCTCAAGATCAAGCACATCAGGAGTGACAATGGCACTGATTTCAAGAACACAGGCCTCGACGATTATCTTGATGAACTTGGCATCACTCATGAGCTATCCGCTCCCTACATGCCTCAGTAGAATGGAGTCGTGGGGCGCAAGAATAGAACCCTCATCGAGATGGCGTGTACTATGCTTGATGAATACAAGACACCTCGTCATTTCTGGCCTGAAGCAATTGACACTGCATGCCACATCATCAACCGGGTATATCTTCACAAATTCCTCAAGAAGACCTCATATGAGCTCCTCACTGACAAGATACCCAATGTGAGTTATTTCAAAGTCTTCGGTGCTAAATGTTGGATTAGAGATCCTCATCACAGTTCTAAATTTGCATCGAAAGCACATGAAGGTTTTATGTTTGGTTACAGAAAGGACTCGCACACCTACAGAGTCTTCAACTCCTTCCACCACAAGGTTGTTGAAACTGTAGATGTGCGGTTCGATGAAACTAACGGCTCGCAAAGAGAGCACCTGCCTCCTGTGCTAGATGAAATGCCTCCTGAGGAATCTATCAAGCTTATGGGCACTGGTGAAATTGTGCCCAGTGAAGAAATAGCTGCTGATGAAGAAGTGGTTGTTCCCCGTCGTGAAGAAAATGAACATCCTGATGAAAATGATGCTGAGGATTCTGCACGGTAACAACAACATCAAGGCCCTCGTCCAGCACATCCATGAGTGGCAAATGAAGTGCAGATTGAGAAGATCCTCAACAACATCAATGCACCTGGTCCCCTCACTCGCTCAAGAGCTTCACATTTAGCTAACTTTTGTGGGCATTACGCGTTTGTCTCTATTTCAGAGCCCACCAAAGTTGATGAAGCCTTTCTGGAACCTAAATGGATTCAAGCGATGCAAGATGAATTGCATCAGTTCGAGCTCAACAATGTGTGGGAGCTTGTCAAGCGTCCCGACCCACGCAAGCACAATATCATCGGCACTAAGTGGATCTACCGCAACAAACAAGACGAAAATGGCCAAGTGGTGAGGAATAAGGCCCGTCTTGTAGCACAAGGCTACACACAGGTTGAGGGTATTGATTTCGATGAAACATTTGCACCTGTTGCTAGGCTTGAAGCCATTCGTATACTGCTTGCATAGGCTAACCATCATGATATCCTCTTATATCAAATGGATGTGAAAAGTGCATTCCTCAATGGTAAGCTTGAGGAAGAAGTATATGTTGCTCAACCACCAGGTTTTGAGGACCCAAAGCATCCTGACAAAGTCTTCAGACTCAACAAGGCACTCTATGGCCTTAAGCAAGCGCCGAGGGCTTGGTATGATACACTCAATGAGTTCCTGAAGAAAAAGGGTTTCAAACCCGGTTCACTTGACCCTCGATCTTACAGATATGAACTGAGTGCCATTTGATGAGTAAGATCGAACAAGGGAGAGGGATATGGAAAGGATGAAGTAATGAAAGAGGAAGTCATTGCTAGTAGTAACGACTTGTCGCTAAAAGCGAGATAGGCTTTACTGGACATTTTCGCTTACAAAGGCGAAGACAATTCCGCGTTTTTTCAGCCGATTCTCCGAAATTTAAGACAATTATCCTCAATCAAACTTCAAAAAGTCCTTTTCTCTTTTTCTGATGTAAATTATGTCTATCTCCTTTCACTAAATCATATGATGGTGAACTGTTCATATGCCAAATATATGTTGATGATATTATCTTTGGTTGCACTAACAAGAAATACAGTGACGAATTTGCACATATGATGCAAGAAGAATATCAGATGTCTATGATGGGGGAGTTGAAATTCTTCCTCGGACTTCAAATTCGTCAACAGCCCAATGGAATCTTCATATCTAAAAGACTGCCTGAAGAAATTCGGAATGCAAGATTGCAAAGGCCTCAAGATACCAATGCCAACAAATGGCCAACTTAACACTAACGAAAATGGTAAAGATTTCGATCAGAAGGTATATCGCTCCATCATTGGTTCGCTCCTTTACCTATGTGCATCTAGGCCAGATATTATGCTTAGCGTTTGCATGTGTGCCCGCTTTCAAGCATCACCGAAGGAATCACACCACCAGGCTGTGAAACGAATTCTTCGATATTTAGCTCACACACCAACGCTTGGATTATGGTATCCCAAGGGCTCGTCACTTGATCTTGCTGGATATTCCGATTCTCATTATGCTGGAGATCGAGTGTATCGCAAGTCAACATCAGGCACATGCCATTTCCTCGGACGATCTCTTGTATATTGGTCCTCGAAGAAGCAGATCTGCGTCTCACTTTCCACTACCGAGGCTGAGTACATTGCTGCTGACGCCTGCTGCTCTCAGTTACTATGGATGAAGCAAACCCTCAAGGACTATGGCTTCAACATGAAGAAAGTGACACTCTACTGCGATAATGAGAGCGCCATCAAGATCGCCCACAACCCTATGCAACACTCAAGGACGAAGCACATTGAGATTCATCACCATTTTCTTCGTGATCATGTGCTGAAGGGAGACATCATCATCGACCACATGAAGACAGAAGACCAGCTTGCCGTTATCTTCACTAAGCCCTTAGATGAGAGAAGGTTTTGCAGGTTGTGGTGTGAGCTAAACAACCTAGAATCTTCGAATGTCCTTTGAAAAGGACACACATCCTAATGCTTATGCATTCTTGATGACTTTGATGCACAACACACGAAGTAACGTTTTTCTTCAATCAATGAAGATTAACCCTCTAAGTGTGAAGAAATTAATGAAGAACTTGATTCTCAGAACCCTACGACAATTGTACGCGGTGTCTGAAATCATCATAGTTCTTATACGGTGGGTAACGCCACCACCCACTTTTGACTTGCATGAATTTGAGTTTTTCATCGTCATTTGCAATTTCATCAAATCTTTTCAAATTCATCATTTGTGGTTATTCTACATTTCTTGAGGAGATTCTATATATATATACATACATATATATATATATATATATATATATATATATATATATATATATATATATATATATATATATATATATGTATATATATAATTGAGTTTTTCATGTCCTCAACAGCATCCACATATAGCTAATTCTTCAAACTGTGTTTTTCGTGATCTATGTGGATGTGATCGGACCCGCGCCCTTCTATGCTAAACTCAAACCACTCTGTCCTCAATCTCTTCATGTGCGTTCTAATTGACACTGTTCAAAGTCTTCACTGTGTCCTTGTCTACTGAAGAAATTGCGAACACATTTTGAAAATATTCTACTCTATTTTTGGTGGTTGCCACAGTAACCTCATCCCGCGCATTCGACACGTGGATAAGCGCACTCAAAATGCATGGGTGACGCGTGTCACACAAATGCGAAACGCCAGGGGCTTATCCGTCCAAATTCTTCGGACCGCTCAGTTTTCACTGCTCCTATATAAAGGCTTGACCTCGTCAACCCTAACTCATTTCACTCTCACGCCCCTGTCGGTCTCATACACTAGCGCCGCCGCTGGAATTCATCGTCGCCGGAGAGGAAGAGCTTCACTGCCTCGACTTCTTCGTCGTCGTACTCGCGCCGGCCGCGGATTTCTTCACCTCTGCCGCCGCCGTAGCAGTCTCTCGTCGCCAAGTTAGGGCATGAAAGATCTGAGCTGACGATTTCCTTCAACTCGTCGTCCAGTTCATCGAGTTCATCCTTGGGGTAATTAAAATCTATTTTTACTGAAAAAGTTTGATCTTTTTACTGCCACAAATTCTTCAAGTGTTATTTTTACCACTTCTTTCCAAATCTTCAGCACTTCCTTCTGGCCAGTCTTGGTTATTTCACATAAGTTACTCTTAATTCATAGATTCCTCAGTTGTGCAAATTGCTTCAATCTGTACAGCCCTGGAATCTAAGTTAAGAACACTTAGTGAATTTCTTCAAGACGATAAGGGTCAATTTCCTCAACTGGTTTTATTTTGAAAATCTCCGAGAATGCATGTGACTCTTCCCAATTTCCTTGCTACTATACTCTGTTAACAGGTACCCATGTCTGCAGACGAATCTCTTGGTTCTCATCAAATTAATTCATTTGTAGCATTGCTTGAGGAAAATCTCCAGACTTCTTCAGAAACATCAAAAGTTCAAACCCCTCAGTTGAAGAAAATGGCAGATGGCAGAAAGCCTCAGAAGGGAGGCAAGAGGAAGAGGAGCAAACTGCTTTTGAGATTCCTGATGAAATATATGCAGGGTACTGTACACCCGATGAAGAAACTCATGGCAAGGAAACAAAGGAGCAGCGCAAAACGCGCATGCAAAAGATTAAGAGGTACTGGACTTATCAGTGGAGGAGCTATAATTTCGTCACCTCCAAATACATGAAGGATTTTGAAGTAAAGCCACCTTGCAATATACCACCGTGGGCTCCTGGTCAAACGGCTGATCCCACAAGCATCAGAAGAGGTGAGGAATTCCCTAAGGAATGGGCAAAGCAGCAAGCAAAATTGCAGAAGCAAGCTCAAAGAGCTGTTGAAGAATTTAACAGGGCCACAAAAGCTTCACAAGAAGCGGGTGCTGGCTTAAGTGGCAGAGCGCCCAAGAAATCTATGTAGAAGAAGCCGGCTCAAAAGCCGAAGCCCTCGGCTGATGTGCCCTCACAGCCAAAAGCTTCAGCTCCAAAATCTTCAGTGGCTAAAACATCTGCAAAGCCCTCACAGCCCAAGTCGTCTTCAAAGGCTTCAACGCCCAAGGCACCTACTGCTCCAACCTCTTCCACACCTCCACCAGCCACAAGTTTCTCATTGGCTGCTGCAAGAGCTTCAACACCAGTCGTGCTAGCATCATGCCAGCGCACTGAAGGCTTTCAAACAGCCCCAATCGCTGCATCAAGTGCCTCAGCATCTGGGCATATATCCTCAAACACGCCGATGCTGAAGACAAAGACAACAACAGGCCGTGGAACAAGGCCCAGCCCCTAGAGCAAGGCCGTACTGCCTTAAGCTGACGAACATGATATGGCTGACGAAGATGAACTTGCTGGATATGTCCAAAGAAGAATGGAAGAGACCGCTCGTGCAAAGAATTCCTCATCCCCACATTTCTGAGTCCTCGGACCATTCTTGATTTCATCGACATTTGGTGTCAGAATCCTAATACACCTCTTGACGATTTGAATCTGCCGCCTGGACCAAGCCATGTCTTATCTGCTTTTGTCCTCAATGAGAAGCACAAGATTGAAAAAGCAAAGCTTGTGAGGAAGGAGAGGAAGAAAAAGCAGAAAGAACTCAAGGACCACATGCTCACCATATCCCCTCAGCAGCTGGTTGCAATGCAAACTGAGATTCAGCGCTTGTCTGAGGAATATGAGCGCCAGGCTGAGCACTGCTGTGGAGTGAAAGACAGATTCATCAGCGCTTCTAACAAAGTTGTTGAAGATTATAATAGAAGGGAAGCTGTAAAGTGTGGTCAAGCACCTCCAACCAGTTCTTCAGCTCCACCGCAAGAACCCACAAGGGCAACTGCATCTGTTGCGCCTGAAGAAACTGCTAGGGCGACTGCATCAGTCATGCCTGATGAAAATATACCTCCAAGTTCCTCAGCAGTAGCACCAGAACAGTCTTCATCTTTGAAGCATATCACACTTCCTTCTGCATCAGAAGTGAAGAAAACAAAGGCTGCTGAGAAGAGAAAAGCATCACCAACCCCTACCGCAGAAACTGTGAAGAAGTTGAAGACGGCTCCAATGTCTTCAACTCAGCCAATTGATGCTGTCCCAATTTCGTTGGCACCCCCAACAAGAAACATGGATGAGTTCCAGATTGTTCCCTTCGGTGTGGATTATGTTATCCCACCTGAAGAAGATACTGATACCCACTCTGCTGCTTCCACAGAGCAAGTGGATGAAGAAATTGAGATTGAAGTAGATGCTTCTTTCCACCTGGTATCATCGCCTCCAGTCCAAGTGACCGATGAAGAAACTGATGAGGACGTGGATGTGGGTTCTACAACGCCAGTTATCCATGATGACTTCTGGGATGTCGCTCATCCGAACTCACCCCTCACCATGCCGCTCACGCAAGTGCCTTAGTCACCTGCTGTAACTGAGGAAATTTAAACTGGTTCTGAAGATCACCAGCCATCCCTCCAAACCATTGATGAAGAAGTTCCAGCTGCATCAGCTGAAGAAATTGTGCAAACTATGGTCACTGATGATATTGCACCACCACCCTCTCAGCACGAAGATCCATCTCCCTCAGCCGATTCCGAAACTGTACCAAAAGCAACAGCTGAGGAAGTTGCTAAATCTTTGGCCATCACGGATCCAAATGATTCAACTGGCTCTCCCAGGCCTATCCTTGATGTGCGGCCAAGGAAAATCAATCTTCAACCTGTGCCCTCAATGCCTAAAATTGGCAAAAGCGTCACAAGGCCAAAATTTGACAATGCTGCCTTCTTTGAGGAGAAGAATTTCTTCATCGGCGAGTCTCCATATGACTCAGCCAAGATAAGACATCACAGATTTTGGACAAACACTCAGATGAACTTCTATTCCTCACTGCGCTTTGACAAGAACAAGGTATTCCCGCATCGTCATATTCCTCAAATGGATATGGAATCATTAACGTGTTTTTGGCCAGTTCTGGCTGTTCTTCACGATTCCGGTCTACTCAGTTTTGTCACAGATGTATGCGACTGGAATGAAGAACTCATTCTTCAATTTTATGCCACCTTGCATCTATCTGGTGAGGTTGATGACATTCACTCATGGGCGATTGACTGGATGAGTGAAGACACGCACTACAAGGCTCCTGCTGATGAATTACTCCGAGCTCTACCTGTTGATTTGCCCTTAGCTGAAGCCAGAAAGATCTATGAAGAACCAGAATTGCCAAATCATCTAATGCAAGTACTAATGAAGCCTTTGGCTCAAGGAGAACCTTAGAGAACCACCTTCTTAGTGAAGGATTTGCTATTCGTGCCAAGGACAGTATATCGCATTCTGGCCAAAACCCTCAGTCCCATCAAAGGCCACAATTCTGAGACTGAAGAAGTTGTTGGCATCATGAAGAACTTGCTATTCAACATCATTCATGGGATTCCCATTGACATCCATGATTTCTTCATAAGGACTTTGGCCACTGTCTAACAATCTCCATTTGACTTGAAGCCTTATGCTCCCTGGCTCATGAGATTCATCCGCACAAGATCATCAATCAACTACAAAGCTGGCAGTCAAAATCATCTTAGTTTTCTGCCAGACGTTGAAATTCTTCAAGCACAATTGCTTCAGTTCCTGGCAAAGGGAAAGCTGTTATTGATGAAGGAGTCTGTTCCCTTGATGGCCAATTTTGTCAGCCTGTCTCACAGTCCACTGGTTATGATTATTCAAGCCATGACACTGACGCAAATGCCACAAAGCAAAAGCCTCAAGGCAAAGCTCCTCGAGTGATGACTGATCGTGAGCTGCTGATAAGTCTTCATCAGAAAGTTGACAGAAATCACAATTGGGTTAAGCGTCAGCTCCATGCCATTCTGGGAAATATGACTGTGACGCAAAACTCTGTGCACAAAAATCATTATTATCTGCATGAGATCTTCGACTGAAGTTGGGCCATTCTTTCACATCTCAAAACCCCTAATGAACTTGAAGAAATGGAATTCCAAATGAACTTTGATTGGGCCAATCCGCCCAAGAAGAAGTTCAAGAAGGTTCAAGTTCCTCCGATGGTTCCAAGCTCTATGTCTTCTTCACGTGCCACTGATGAAAATGAAGACGTTGAAGACACTGCTGCAGGTCCTTCTTCAACCCGCGACCCTAACAACAAGGCTAGCGCTCCCTCAACTGCTTCATGAGCTCATTCTTCAGGGCGCGTTAGTCCTCAGTTTCGTCTCCTTTTGGTCATGTGATGACAAAGGGGGAGAAATTTGAGCGTTAAGTCTTCAAGCGGGCCTTATAAACTATGGGGTGGATTATTTTGCGAAGTTGCAACTCTTGTGTTCATTCGATTTGCTCTTTGAAGAGTTGTAACTTAAACTATTGGTGGTCTGACTCTGCTCTGTGATGGTTTGTCTGCATGTATGCTTATGCTCTTTAATTCCTCAAATATTATGTGTGCATGCATACTGCAATTCGTCAGACACCAATTTTCACAATGCATTCAAATTCTTCAATATCTTATGATCATGCATGATTGGATTCCAAGATATAAGGGGAGATCTCCACAATTTCAACCTGTCATGTGCATTTGCAATCAAAAGCAAATTCTTCATATGCACATCTTCAGGGGGAGTTCCTCAATATTTTGTAACCAATGTCTTCACATTCAGTACTTACACATCCATTATTTTACTCCCGTTAAAAACTTAACTGATTTGTCATCAATCACCAAAAAGGGGGAGATTGTAAGTGCATCAAGTGCCCCCTTAGTGGTTTTGAAGTATTGAAGACAAATAGGTTAAGGGACTAATATGTTTGTGAGTGTACACAGGAGAAAATATTCCCTGAAGACTTGGTTTAACCATGGAAGATGACCCCTAAAAATGTATTTCTTCAAGTGAAGAATTTGGTGCGGCCTTTGAGGAAATTGATGTGAGGACTTTGGAGCTTGAAGACTTTGTTCTCATAGTTTCTTTTTCTTCTTATTTGAGTCATAGGAAAAACTGTACTGTCAAAGGGGGTCAAGGTGAAACATAGTTCATACTTCAAAGCGATGCTCAAAAGTATACAAACCTAAGACGCTTCGAGTGAAGCCTTTGGAAATCTCTGGAACAACTGACGAATTTAACAGTGGCAGTGACGAAGTTCATCTGGTCTCTGACGAATTTGGTCAGGCTGAGGAGTTAGGATTTCGCCAGTGCGATCTGCCTATCGTGAGGAAATTGAGTGCCTTGACGAAATTGAGAGTTCAATTTTTCGACCGTTGTTGCGCTGCGTGCCAGCTGTCGAGTGGATCCTTATCCTGACAACGGTCTTGTCTGAGAAGGGCATTTATGACATTTCATGTTAGGTTGCCTCCTGGCTATAAATAGCCGCCCCCCATAACCACTTGTTGGTTGGCTGCTCGAGAGAGAGATTGACACTTGTCATTTGAGAGTGATACGTCTCCAACGTATCTATAATTTATGAAGTATTCATGCCATGTTTATTATAGTTTTGTATGATTTTGGTGCACTTTTATATGTCTTTTATATGATTTTCATGGACTAACATATTGACCTAGTGCCCAATGCCAGTTGCTGATTTCTGCCTGTTTTTGGTTTGCCAGAAAATCTATATCAAATGAAGTCCAAATGCAGCGAAACTTTTTGACGATTTTTTCTGGAACATAAGAGACACTAGAAACTTCGGGAGAAGGCCAGAAGACCCACAGGAGCCCCACGAGCCACCAGGGCGCGCCACCCCCCCCCAGGCGCGCCCTGGTGCCTCGTGGGCCCCCTATGGCCCTTCTTCGCGTGATTCCAACGCCAAAAAATCATATATATTCAGAAACCCCCGAAAGTTAACCTAGATGAGTTTTTACGCCGCCGCAAGCCTCTGTACCTCCACGATCTAATCTACAGCCCTTTTCCGGCACCCTGCCAGAGGGGGGAAAGCATCACCGGAGGCCATCTTCATCATCCCGGCGGTCTCCATGACAAGGAGGGAGTAGTTCACCCTCGGGGCTGAGGGTATGTACTAGTAGCTATGTGTTTGATCTCTCTCTCTCTCTCTCTCTCTCGTGTTCTTGATATGGCACGATCTTGATGTATCGCGAGCTTTGTTAATATAGTTGGATCATATGGTGTTTCTTCCCTCTCTATCTTTGTTGTGATGAATTGAATCTCTTCCCTTTGAGGTTTCGTTATTGTTGGATTGAATATTTCAGATTTGAGAAGACTTGATGTATGTCTTGCATATGAATACCCATGGTGACAATGGGGTATTATATTGATTCACTTGATATATGTTTTGGCATTCAACTCGCGGATTCCCGCGGTGACATTGGGGTAATCTATGTATAGGGGTTGATGCACATTTTCATTATCTTTTCTCCTATAGAAACTTTGGGGTGCTCCTTGGGGTTCTTTGTGTGGATTGAATATTATGATTATGAAGTTGTTTGATGCATATCGTATAATCAACTCACGGATACTTGTGGTGACATTGGAGTATCTAGGTGACATTAGAGTTGGTTGATGTGTGTCATATGGTGTTATTTTAGTACGACCTCTAGGGCTGTTTGTGACACTTATAGGAATAGCTCAATAGATCGATCGGAAAGGATAACTTTGAGATGGTTTCGTACCCTATAAACAATTTCTATCTTATGTTCTCCACTAATAGGAACTTGGGAGTGATTCTTTATCGCACGTTGAGGGATGGTTATATGATCCAATTATGTTAGCACTATTGAGAGATTGCACTAGTGAAAGTATGAACCCTAGGCCTTGTTTTTAAGCATTGCAATACCGTTTGTATTCACTTTTTTTACTTGCTACCTTGCTGTTTTTATATTTTCAAATTACAAAAACCTATATCTACTATCCATACTACACTTTTATCACCATCTCTTCACCGAACTAGTGCACCTATACAATTTACCATTGTATTGGGTGTGTTGGGGACACAAGAGATTTCTTGTATTTGGTTGCAGGGTTGTTTGAGAGATACCATCTTCATCCTACGCCTCCCACGGATTGATAAATCTTAGGTCATCCACTTGAGGGAAAATTGCTACTGTCCTACAAAACTCTGCGCTACCAACACGAGTCTACAAGAATAAGTTGTGTAGTATACATCAAGCTCTTTTCTGGCGCCGTTGCCGGGGAGGTGAATGCTTGAAGGTATATCTTTAGATCTTGCAATCGAATCTTTTAGTTTCTTGTTTTATCACTAGTTTGGTTTATAAAAGAAAATTACAAAAAAATGGAATTGAGGTTGCCTCATATTATTCGTCTTTATCATGTTTTTCTTGAAAATGATGGAGCAGAAAATTGTGCTCAGTTGATAGAAGAAGAATTCAATAAAATGTTTGGCATAAAATCTTTGAATGATGAGCAAGTTTGCAATGTTGTTAGTATGAATTCTATGAATATCCAAAATACTAAAGATGATTGCACTAGTCATGACAAAAATGTTTGTGAAGACATGCCTTATAGGGATGATAGATTTTGTAAGAAGCATAAACATGATAGAACCAATTTTTTGCTCAAAGTGATAGATGAATTTGCTACAAAATTATGCTCTCTTCACCCCATTACTTGTGAACTTTGCAATAAAGTTGGTCACCTTAATTTTCAATGCATACTTTTTCATGATCTTATCATGGCTAAATATTGTGATGACTTGACTGCCCTTGAACTATATAATGAACTTTATCTATTTTTGGGGTGTGAGGAATTGACACATAAAAATAGTTGGTTTGAAGTATTCATTCTCACAGACAACATTGAGACTAATCTAGAGGAAATCTATATGTTTTGTGTGGTAAATTGCAATGAGAATGCTTATATTGCCAACTATAGAAAGATGGGAAAACCAATAGAATATAAAAGGAACATTAATGAAAGGGTAAAGATTTCCACTTTCCCTCCTATTCTCTCTCATGATGAAATAGGTGACGAGGAGGAGCTTCCTATTCAACCAATCTCATCAATAAGAAGCTCGGAAAAATTGATTAAACCCACACATGATGTGGTGAAGAAGAAGAAAAAAAGAAATAGTAGAGGTAAAAAAAATATCCCTCCCAAATAATGTTGCCCCTATTATTGTTGTGCCTCATGAGAATGAATCAAAAATAATTGTGGAAGATGATACACTTGATGATGATTTTGTTATGCCTATTGCTTGTTGTGATGATTGTGATTGGGAAGATAATGATACTTCTTATGATTTTGAAAATCTTTATGGCACCAACTTGGAGGAATATGATAATAATTGTTATACTATTGGTGCTATTTATACTATTGATGATAATAGTGATAATGCTAATGATATGCAAACCAACAAGCTTGGGGATGCTATGTTTGATGAGAATGACATGTTTGAGAATTTATTTTCTACAATTAATGTTTGTCCCAAGCTTGGGGATGCTATGCTTAATGAAGATGATCTTTTTAGTCCCCCTACTTTGAATGATCAAATTTATTATGATGATTGCATGCCTCCTACTTATGATGATTATTGTGATGATACTTATGTTATAAAAAGTAGTGATGATTATATTTATAAAACTTGTCATAATTATGATTACCCTTTTTCTGAACATTACTCTTTTAATGTGGAAACAATTTATAGTATTCGAGTTTCATATGATACTCCCACTTTTATGAATGAGAAGAAATTTGCTTATGTGGAGAGTAATAAAAATTCTATGCTTGTGGATCATGAAAAGAATGCTTTGTGTGATAGTTATATTGTTGAATTCATTCATGATGCTACTGATAATTATTATGAGATAGGAACATATGATTCATGATGCTCCCGTTGTGTTTCAATTCTTTACTTTTATGCGAGCATCATTGAAATCATCATGCCTAGCTAAAAGGCATTAAAGAAAAGCGCTTGTTGGGAGACAACCCAATATTTCTACCTTCTGTTTTTGTGTGTTCACATGATTAAGCTACTATAGTAATCATGTTTTATATGTTTTCTTTCAATAATGTGCCAAGTAAAGCCTTTGGGATAGTGTGGATGCTTGTTGATTTCATTCTGTGCAAAAACAGAAACTTTTGCGTCCAGTGCTGGAATTTTAATTCTACACTGGAGCGTGAAAAAATTCTGACATTTTTACACAGTATTGGGTTACAAATTTTTTACGTTTTCCTAATTTTTCAGAATGTTTGGAGGTACATAAGTATGGTTTTTAAATCGCCTACTACATGCTGTTCTGTTTTTGACAGATTCTGTTTTTAGTGCATAGTTTGCTTGTTTTAGCGTTTCCATAGCTTATATTGAGTAATATAAATTTTGGAAATGATAGAATACAGTAGGAATTATGTGAGAACAATTATGAATCTTGTCTTGACAGTACCTAAGTGGATGATTTATTTTTATCATACTAACATATCTCATGAAGTCCCGTTAAGTTTTGTGTGATTGAAGTTTTCAAGTTTTGGGTGAGATATCGATATGAGGAGAATAAGGAGTAGCAAGACCATAAGCTTGGGGATGCCCAAGGCACCACAAGGTAATATTCAAGGAAGACTCATGCGTCTAAGCTTGGGGATGCCCCGCAAGGCATCCCCTCTTTCGTCTTCAAAACTATCGGTAACCTCACTCAGAGTTATATTTTTATTCATCACATGATATGTGCTATTCTTGGAATGTTATTTTATTGTGTTTTCTTTCCTGTTTGAATAAAATACTCAAGATCTGAAATTTTTAAATGAGAGAGAGTCCTCACATAGCTACCTATTTACTTAACTACTCATTTGGTCTTCACTTATATCTTTTTGGAGTAGTTTGTCATTTACCCTTGTTCTTCACTTATATCCTATGAGTAAATTATTGAAATGAATTGAATATCATAAAGTTGAAATTTATATGCTTCATATGCTTGTCCCATGAGGAGTAGTGACTTCACATACAAGAAGTATATGTGGTGAAATTTATTGAAAGTTAACAAACATAGCATTGGTCACTTGAACAATTCATGAAAGAATTTTGAAGGAAGAGAAATTTGACATATAAATATACTATCTTGGACATCTTCTATGATTGTGAGACCCCATTAATTATTTTCAAGCTTGATCAAGTAGTTGACGTTGGACAAGGAAGACAACGTAATGAGTTATATTTGTTTATATTCACATAGAAGTTATATTGTCATGGATCCTCTAACATGTGGTGCTTGCTTAGGATCTTTTGCTAGCCAAAAATTCGTACTAAGTAGAAATACTACTTGTGCATCCAAAAACCCTTAAACCCAGTTTCTTGCCATGAGTGTCCACCATATCTACCCATGGATTGAATAAGATCCTTCAAGTAAGTTGTCATCGGTGCAAAAAGCAATAAAAATTGCTCCTAAAATATGTATGATCTTTTATTGCAAGGGAAAATAAGCGTTGTACGAACTTGTGATAGTAAAGAAATGAAAGCGACGGATAGCATAATAAAGGTTGCTATCACAAGGGGCAATATAACGTGACGTTGCTTTGCATTAAGGGCTTGTGCATCCAACAATAAAAAGCGCATGACAACCTCTGCTTCCCTCTGCGAAGGGCCTATCTTTTACTTTTTTGTATTTACTTTTCTGTATTTACTTTTATGCAAGAGTCATTAATGTTCATCCCTATTCCGCTCTATTTATTCTTTAGTTGGCAAGCATTATGTGGTAGGGAAAGATCCAGGCACATATATCAAGTTGAATATAGGTGATCATGAGTTATTATTGTTGACATTATCCCTGAGTTAAATAAGTTGGGAGGCGAAACATTAAGCCCCTATCTTCCTATGCGTTTGACTGAAACGGTTTGTTCTAAAAATATGCTTTGAGTGTCAGCAATCATGGAAGACTAAATGATGGTTGAGTATGTGGAATTTGCTAGATCAAAGCTCTTACATAGACCCTTCCTGAAAATAAGATGAATTGCAATTGTTTGATGACTGAGAACATAGTTTGTTAGTTTTTAAGAAAGTTTATGGCCTATACTTTAAACATGTGAATAGCTTGCTACTTGATCATGAGAAGTTCTATGAGATGAGCTACTGATTATGATATATATTGATGCTAGAAAAAGTGATTGAAATTATCATTGATCAAACTTATGCACTATGCTAGCATTCACACTTCATAAATTATTTCTTTTATCATTTACCTACTCGAGGACGAGTAGGAATTAAGCTTGGGGATGCTGATACGTCTCCAACGTATCTATAATTTATGAAGTATTCATACCATGTTTATTATAGTTTTGTATGATTTTGGTGCACTTTTATATGGCTTTTATATGATTTTCATGGACTAACATATTGACCTAGTGCCCAGTGCCAGTTGCTGTTTTATGCTTGTTTTTGGTTTTCCAGAAAATCTATATCAAATGAAGTCCAAATGCAGCGAAACTTTTTGACGATTTTTTCTGGAACATAAGAGACACTTGAAGCTTCGGGAGGAGGCCAGAAGACCCATAGTGGCCCCACGAGCCACCAGGGCGCGCCAACCCCCCCCCCCCCCAGGCGCGCCCTGGTGCCTCGTGGGCCCCCTGTGGCCCTTCTTCGCGTGATTCCAACGCCAAAAAAATCATATATATTCAGAAACCCCCGAAAGTTAACCTAGATGAGTTTTTACGCCGCCGCAAGCCTCTGTACCTCCACGACCTAATCTACAGCCCTTTTCCGGCACCCTGTCGGAGGGGGGAAAGCATCACCGGAGGCCATCTTCATCATCCCGGCGGTCTCCATGATGAGGAGGGAGTAGTTCACCCTCGGGGCTGAGGGTATGTACTAGTAGCTATGTGTTTGATCTCTCTCTCTCGTGTTCTTGATATGTCACGATCTTGATGTATCGCGAGCTTTGTTAATATAGTTGGATCATATGGTGTTTCTTCCCTCTCTATCTTTGTTGTGATGAATCGAATCTTTTCCCTTTGAGGTTTCGTTATTGTCGCATTGAATATTTCAGATTTGAGAACACTTGATGTATGTCTTGCATATGAATACCCGTGGTGACAATGGGGTATTATATTGATTCACTTGATATATGTTTTGGCATTCAACTCGCGGATTCCAGCGGTGACATTGGGGTAATCTATGCATAGGGGTTGATGCACGTTTTCATTATCTTTTCTTCGATAGAAACTTTGGGGTGCTGCTTGGAGTTCTTTGTGTGGATTGAATATTATGATTATGAAGTTGTTTGATGCATATCGTATAATCAACTCACGGATACTTGTGGTGACATTGGAGTGTCTAGGTGACATTAGAGTTGGTTGATGTGTGTCATATGGTGTTATTTTAGTACGAACTCTAGCGCTGTTTGTGACACTTATAGGAATAGCTCAATAGATCGATCGGAAAGGATAACTTTGAGATGGTTTCGTACCCTATAAACAATTTCTATCTTATGTTCTCCACTAAGAGGAACTTGGGAGTGATTCTTTATCGCACGTTGAGGGATGGTTATATGATCCAAGTATGTTAGCATTGTTGAGAGATTGCACTAGTGAAAGTATGAACCCTTGGCCTTGTTTTTAAGCATTGCAATACCGTTTGTGCTCACTTTTGTTACTTGCTACCTTGCTGTTTTTATATTTTCAGATTACAAAAACATATATCTACTATCCATACTACAATTTTATCATCATCTCTTCGCCGAACTAGTGCACCTATACAATTTACCATTGTATTGGGTGTGTTGGGGACACAAGAGATTTCTTGTATCTGGTTGCAGGGTTGTTTGAGAGATACCATCTTCAACCTACGCCTCCCACGGATTGACAAACCTTAGGTCATCCACTTGAGGGAAAATTGCTACTGTCCTACAAAACTCCGCGCTTGGAGGCCCAACACGAGTCTACAAGAATAAGTTGTGTAGTAGACATCAAGAGCAACCCTTCCTCTGACGACTTTGTGAGAACCCAAGTGAGGAAAACCCAACCAGAGCCTAAGGGACTGAGCATCACTGAAGAAGTTGATCTGTGTGATCCGACGCTTGTTACCTTTGAGGACTGTCATTCCTACAGACGGTTAGGCGTCATGTTCTGAGCACCTAAGAGTAATTGTGGCGTGGCGGTGAACAAGTCTGTGCAGGTTTTGGAAGTCTACCTTGAAGACTTACCACGACTGATTGGGCGATGTCTAAGTGACCTTAGCTCAAGAGGAATATGGGGAGGACTAAGTGTCCTCCGAGGTAAAACTCAGCCGCCTCAACCAGACGTACAGTTGATACAGCTACTGGAACTGGTCTACCAAACTGTTGTGTCTTCGTCGAGCTCTACTGGTTTCAAATTCCTCACTCCTTAACTTTACTACTGTTCTGCTGCTAAAGAACTTGTGTCTTACCTTTCTGAAGAATTTGAACCGAAGACTTTCATCATGCTGTTTCATTTTCTTCAGTTCATTTTCTTCATGCTTATCTGTGTGTATGATTGCTTGTTCTTCACCTGCTTATGCTTCGTATGCATGCTTTACATATCTGTCTAGACTTAGTTTCAATTATGTTTCTATTTCTTCACTCTGATTTTCGTCAAAGTCCTCGGAGTTTGACGAATTTCTAAAAATCTCCCATTCACCCCCCCCCCCTCTGGGAGTTATCCTGCTCTTTCATTTCCATATATAAATCTTTACCTCGGACCATTCCGGAGCTCCTCATGATATCCCGGATCTCATCCGAGACTCCGAACAACATTCAGTCACCAACATCAATTATCCCAATACTACTCTAGCGTCATCGAACGTTAAGTGTGCGACCCTACGGGTTCGGGAACATGCAGACATGACCAAGACTCTTCTCCGGTCAATAATCAATAGCGGGATCTGGATGCCCATATTGACTCCCACATATTCAATGAAGATCTTTATCGGTTGAACCACGATGTCATGGATTCAGTTAATCCCATATGCAATTCCCTTTGTCCGGCGATATGTTACTTGCTCGAGATTCAATCGTCGGTATCTCCGTACCTAGTTCAATCTCCTTACCGGCAAGTCTCTTTACTCGTTCGGTAATACAAGATCCCGAGACTAAACTCATTAGTCACATGCTTGCAAGCTATTCACAATGTTGTATTACCGAGAGGGCCCACAGATATCTCTCTGTTACATGGAGCGACAAATCCCAGTCTCGATCCATGCAAGCCAACAAATACTTTCCGAGATACCTGAAGAGCACATTTATGATCACCCAGTTATGAAGTGATGTTTGATAACCCACAAAGTATTCTTTCGGTATTCGGGAGTGGCATGATCTCATGGTCTAAGGAACAGATACTTGACATAATTAAGGAAAGCTATGGCAAATTGAACTTAGTGACACGATCAGATGCAAAGCTTACGGTTGGGTCTTGTCCATCACATCATTCTCCTAATGATGTGATCCCGTTATTAAATTACAACTCATGTCTATTGTTAGGAAAACTTAACCATCTTTAATCAACAAGCTAGTCTAGTAGAGGCATACTAGGGACACGGTATTCGTATCAATACAATTATGGGATGGATAATAAACATTTATCATGAACGGGGAAATATGATAATAACATCTTTATTATTGCCTCTAGGGCATATTTGCAACAAATGAAACATCTGAAGGAAGGTGTCTCGTGGAAATACATACGAAGCCACATACATAGGATAAATTTTGATGCAAGGACCACAAAGTTATTTGCATGAAACTTTAGGATCAAGACATCTTTCACAAGGGATTCAAAGGAATGACATGCTCAGGATAGGATGATAGTTTATTATCTTGGTAATTGGAAGGTACATTCGCAAGTGCTACCGAATGATAAAGCACATTGCGCAAGTATGCATTTGAGCACTCGAGCATTTATCGAATCATTTGGATGGATCAAGATCGAAGTGATCCATTTCATAACATTAGGGTGGATAGAAAAGCAGATGTCCTCTTGTGTGATCATGATAACAATGCATGATAGAGGCCAGTTTGTCGGCTATGTTGATAACAGCATCGGTACCAAGTACGGGGGACGAAGAGAACCATTTTTTCTGCTCGCAAGGTGAGGTGGACCAATTGGCAAGGTTCTTGTCCACCGGTGGTTGCCGAAATGCCAACAATAGTATGGACAGGGCTGCTCTAGAAGTGTTGTAAATCGAGAGTTTGTCTAAGAGTGTCAGTCAGAACATCAACTTCCAAATTTACAAAGCGGCAAGGAAGGAATCACTAGTAAAAAACAGGGCTTTGGTCCAAGCTCGATCTACACATTAGTCCCGGTTGCATTACGAACCGGGAATAATGTGAGCATTAGCCCCGGTTCGAGCGGCTAGGGCGCCGATCGGGGCTCGGCAGGCATCAGTCCCGGTTCAAATGGGACCTTTAGTCCCGGTTGGAGACACCAACCGGGACTAAAGGGGCCGATACCCTTTAGTCCCGGTTGGTGTCTCCAACCGGGACTAAAGGTCCCAACCCTAAACCCTAAACCTTTAGTCCCGGTTGGAGAACCTTTACTCCCGGTTGGAGACACGAACCGGGACTAAAGGGGTTCTGAAAGTTTCTTTTCTGTTTTTCCATTTGTTTTCTGTTTTTAGTTTCTGTTTTCAATTGCTTATATCTTTTAGGATATTTGATGTTTTTGAGTGATTCTTTTTGCATTAGATTCAAAATTTTGTCTAGTTTATGTTTGTGCCATTATTTTTCAAATTTGAATGGTTTAAATTTGAATTTGTTCAAATTTGCTTCAAACCCTAGATTGTGAATAACTTGAGTTTAAAAATAGTTTTTAATTTAATTCTTTTTTCTCCTAGTCACATGTTAGATTGTTGTCACGGTAAGATTTATTTGGTTATTTTTAGAATAATTTAAATTAGGATTTTAATTAAAACAGTACTATTTTGCTTATATAGTTGTTCTAGTCATTTAATTGTTGTTTTTTAATTATTTTTAGTTAGTTCTTTCTGTAGATTTTAACATGTTGTAGTATGGTGCATATTGAATGCACAAAAAGTCTGGAGTTAAAATAAGTTTAAAAAAATGAAATGCCTTTGTAACAGATGAGTTTTCGTCCGAAACCTTGATACTTCGAAGGAGATGGTCCAGTTTGTACACCAAGTGCATCCAGTTTTTGCCGTAACCCTCTCAACTTTTTAGCACATGCTATGTGGGTGAAATGATGATACCATGCCAAGTTTCAACCTTTTCAGAGTTCATTTGTAGTGCTTTTCAATTTCAGGGTCATTTAGCTCAAAAAAATCATTAAATGCATGAAAAATAGCAAATGAAGTTAGAAAGGGTTGAAATTTGAGGATGTGGCTTTGAATGGTGCATATTGAATGCACAAAAAGTCTGGAGTTGAAATAAGTTTAAAAAAATGAAATGCCTTTGTAACAGATGAGTTTATGTCCGAAACCTTGATACTTCGAAGGAGATGGTCCAGTTTGTACACGAAGTACATCCAGTTTTTGCCGTAACCCTCTCAACTTTTTAGCACAAGCTATGTGGGTGAAATGATGATACCATGCCAAGTTTCAACCTTTTTAGAGTTCATTTGTAGTGCTTTTCTATTTCAAGGTCACTTAGCTCAAAAAAATCATTAAATGCATGAAAAAAAGCAAATGAAGTTAGAAAGGGTTGACTCTGGCTTGGTTAACCTTAGTTGTGACTCTGGCTGGGACGGTGTTAGCAGATGTAGTCGATGGTAGGATTGTATGGACATCAACCCGGACTAAGGGGGTTCTGAAATTTTTAAACTCTACCCCCCCCCCCCCCCGGTATCGCCATTTCAGTTTTGAAAAAACAAAAGAAAATGATAAAAACTTCAAAACTTAAAATCCTTCGAGATGTAGTTATGTTACTACATCTACTAGTTAGGAAAATTAAAAAACATAAATTTCGACATGTTTTGCAAAAAAGTGTTATGAAAAAGTAAAACGGCTATAACTTTTGCATACGATGTCGAAAAAAACGTATAATATATCAAAATGTTCAGCACGAGAAGCCGGTTTCGATTTCAACTACCGTAGGCCGTTTTGCAAACTTTTAGAATCCTCAAATTCCAAAAGGAAAAAAAAAGTTATCCTCAAATTTAAGTTTTTTCGAATTTTTGGTCAAACTATGGTCAAACAGTGGTCAAACTACTTATTCCATAAATATTAGTGTTACTAAATAATTATTGTTTTTTAGAATAATAGTTTCAAACTCAAATGGTGAAACGTGTGACATCATGCTCAAGGGCTTAATAGGATTGATATGATACATATAACAATAAGGTATAACTTCTGATAATAATAAGCTTGTCATATTTGGATTCCTCACATTTTTCTGACAATAATGGATATATTATTTGTCGAATTTCGATTTACAGATTTAAAGATATTAATTATGCCATATTAAATGAATAAATGGCAAAAAAATGAATAAAATAATATTATTACTTATTTTATTTTCATTGAAATTCAATATTATTATTACTTATTTTGTTTATTTTAATAATTGTTTGGAATTCAAAAAATTAAATCATGTGACATCAAGACCTAAGGGTTAATAGGATTGATACCTTACTATTGTCAGGAAAACAACAAGTGCAGACTTGGAAACTAGGGGCGATAGAACCAGAAAGTTAAGCGTGCTTGGGCTGGAGCAGTGAGAGGATGGGTGACCGGCCGGGAAGTTAGACGATTTGGAATGAGTGCTCCACGCTGGAGCAGTGAGGAGGGGTGATTAGAGATTAAATTGTCAAATAATTCAAAGATTTGAAAATCGGAATAAAACTTAAAAACAAATCAAAAAATATTTAAAATAAAATTTCAAAAAAATTCCTTTAGTCCCGGTTGGTAGCCTTTAGTCCCGGTTGGTAACACCAACCGGGACTAAAGGTCCTCCATCCCCCGCCCTACACAGCGGCCACGTGGAGGGCCTTTAGTCCCGGTTCGTAATGCAACCGGGACTAAAGGTGGGGGGGGGGGCTTTAGTCCCGATTGCGCAGTCCCGGTTGGGCAACCGGGACTAAAGGCCCTCCCGAACCGGGACAGAAGGCCCGTTTTCTACTAGTGTATTTAGCGTCAGGATTTCAATTCACATCTTGGGAGAAGACAAGGACGTTGTCGAAGATCACAACACAGTATCGAGGTGTTTCAAGAAGATGCAATTGAACAGGGGCATGATTCTATACCTTTTTTTTATTTTAATAATAAAGGACAGTGCGTTTCTCCGATTTTTTGGTCCGTTCACCTATATAACGATTATAATAAAATTTCCAATACCACGGTAATTTCGTCCGTCCGTCGTCCCGTTCACCGACTCTCTTTATACCGATTTTACCCCTGTAAATTCGAAAATATTACCCACCATGCCATCCATAAGTGAGGTAACAGGTGAAAAAAACATGGCTTGCCCGTCAGCCACATGGGCTTCAACCCAACCACGTGGTGGCCCGGGCAACATGTGCAGTCCAGGATATAAAGGAGGCAAAAATTAAATGTCGGGATGGGCACTCGAACTAAAGACCTACTTGGTAATATTCTCGAACTGTAAATTCGAAAATATTACCCACCATGCCATCCATAAGTGAGGTAACAGGTGAAAAAAACATGGCTTGCCCGTCAGCCACATGGGCTTCAACCCAACCACGTGGTGGCCCGGGCAACATGTGCAGTCCAGGATATAAAGGAGGCAAAAATTAAATGTCGGGATGGGCACTAAAACTAAAGACCTACTTGGTGCTATCCTCACCCCGTGACAGCTTGAGCTATGAAGTTTTTGATAACAATTTCAGCCCTAGACCAACTTATGTAGTGGGCTAATGAATAAGTTTTTTTGTCCGCGCGTTCGATCAGGCCTTGGGCTGCACAAACGGTTCGCGCGTTGGCCTGTAGAAAAATACGTTTTGTTCTTTTAAATAGTCCCACATCGTCCACTTACGTTCAATCGTACCAATTTATATAGTGTGCGAGACTATACGTACTAAGCTGGTTGAAGGATGAACTGGTACGGAATTAATAAGCGGAGAATGCTGAGTGAGAACAGAACCGAGACCCAAAAATCGAGGAAAAGGAGGAGGGACATGCACGGAAGCATGGAAGGAAGGAGGAATTAACTCCATCTGTCACGGAGACGGACATGCACGGATGCGCTGATTTGCTCCGGTTAAATCGGATGGAGGAAGGGACATACTCCCTGTTGATTGACTTGAATGGTAGAAGGACCAGACATGCACGTCTCTGCTGAATTGGCTGGCAATTAATAAGGGAATTAACTCCCCGTTGCACACGAGAGCTAATTGGATGAAGAAGGGACTGGCTGTCAGTTAATCAGGGAATTAACCAACTCCCCGTTGCACACGGGAGACAAAGCGGAAAGGAAAATGAAGCAGTACCTGCTTGATATGTCTAATGAAAGGAATAAAAAGACCCGGTTCTCGGTAGAAAAACAAAAATTGCTGCATGCAAATAAGTTGCTTGGATAGTTGCTGCACGTTTCATTCAGCAATTTTTTTTAATCCAATATTTTAAGAGAAAACAAGTATGATTCATTCCCTCCAATTACTATCTACCTTGATTGCTGATATTTGTGGATAGGCCTAACAACCCTGAAGCGAGAGAGTAGATTTCAGAATTATGGAATTGAGTGTTCCTTACCACCTTTGTTAAGGCTTCTTTTGTGACTAATGCGCAGATGATAATGGTTTCCTTTCTAAACCTCGGCATGCGCTTTTTTGCCGTCACCGGGTGGCATCGTACAAATGCCGTTGTGTCGCTCTGGTAGACTTTTTGATGGACACACGTTAAATTTCACTCCCGGTGCAACGCACGGGCATTTGTGCTAGTATATATTTATATCGATTGAAATTTCCGTCCTTCATGCGTGTCATCGGTATTGGGCCACATAGGGCCTCCGGCTCCACCTACACACGTGCTATTTTTATAAATAGTCCCACCTCGCTTTTTTATATCCCGTCCTACCAATTTATATATGCCGATGATTTGAAATCAATAAGCCGCCTCAAGGAGTGGGTCCGAGGATATGAGCAAGAAAAGAAATATATTAAAAGATGGAATAAATTCCCGCTATTATGAACAGGCAGGAATAAATTCGGCTGCTCTAAGTAAACAAAAGAGGGACAAGCTTTTTCGGACGGAGGGAGTACATAACACCTAGCCGCCGCCACAGGAGAGCCGCTCCTTCCGGCGGCTCTCCTCCGTCAACGACCTTTTGGTCTTCGGTGCTGAGGGGGTCGCCAGATCCCGCGCGTCTAGATCGTTTTAGCTTTAGGTTTTAGGGCCCAAGAAGCTTAGGGTTTTGGGTCGTTCGACGTCTTGGCTTCGGTGGCGGCGACGGCGACGGCGATGCTGAATAAAGAAGCTCCGGATTCTTCTCCGGCAAGGCAATCGTCTTTATGGTCAGTGATGGATTTGGGAACCAGTCTGTTCAAGCAGGGATGTCGTGGCGGCGGCGGCATCCTTGTGGTGGACATGTGTCCTCGGGCTCCGCCGTTGCGACGGCGTCTGCTCCAACGTCGGCGCGGAGCTTGGGAGGTAGTCGAGGAGCGGATGCAGATTGTGGTCTGCATCGACGACATCTGGAAGACGGAACGTGTGCTGGGTTCGTGATTCGTGGATGGCAGGTATGGTTTCCTCCCCCGACGTCTTAGTCATGTGGGGGTGCCAGATCTGGAGTTCGATGGCGTCTCCGGGGTGTTGCCCCGGTCTGATTCGTTCAACGGTAATGGTTTCGCCTTTGGCAAGCCACCTTGGAGGTCTGCAAAGCTGCATATCAGCGATGGAGCCGCGTCGAGCTCGGGTGAGGAGGTGATCCGTCATTTTTTCTTTCGGTGGCTACTGTGGTGGTGCCGGAGGCAGGTGACGGGCGTTGGTGTCAAGCTCAGAGACGTTCTGCTATCTTTTCAGTTTTGTCATGTCGGTCATTATGTGACTTGTACTTTAATCTTTATGATATGAACGAGACACATATTACCATGCAAAAAAAAAAATACATAACACCTAGCATCCAATAACGTGGGCCACCGCCAACGCCACTTCTGAACTTTCGCCCACAAATATGCCGCGCGTTGCAACGGGAGAAAAAATATGCTTGCATTCTCCTAAAAGAACGCAACACATCAAAATTGATAAATATCGGACTGAAAAATGGTTATGATGAACAAGCGACATGCTTCGCTACGGAGAAAACACCAGACGACATGAACCTTCTAGCATAACATTACTTGGGAATAGATGTTCTTAGTGTCAAGAATTCATGTATAAAATGTGACAAACAAAAAGGTGGGAATTACCTTAGATTAGGGTCCCCACTGAAAGGAAGGAATCAAATCAATCCACCACCTCAAAGCATCACCGCCACTTGCGTGCAAACATCTGCCCAATATCAACATCATTGTATCCCTACGGCTCGTAAAATTCCTTTGACACGACGCAGCCTCCGCTCCGTGACCACGACCACTGTTTTTTTCGAGATTGATATTTTTATTTTTGCAATTAGAGTATTTGCTAAACAAAGTGATTTATAGCTTTCATCTGAAGATATAGATATATACCTGCACCGGATATTTGTGAAATTAATAAGCACTATCAATTTTGAGGCGTGGATGACTGAATAAGAAGCAAAACCTCTACATTGATACTCAAGGCTAACAAAAGGAAGCCACCGGATAGAGCATTTACAATAAGTTTTCTATGGAATTGACATGGCACTGATGACCATATCTGCAGCCTGCACTATCAATTATCAGTGGGACTGAAAACAATCATCAATTCAGTTAAGAAGGAAGATGTTGAAATAGCAATGCGAGTATACCACCATATATTTGAATTACATGAGAGAGCAATCACTCTAAAACCAAGACTACTGCATTGCAAACCGTTGTATGGGCTACACCCATGGAGAGGCTATACACAAGATTTTGGTTACCGCTCGAAATTTCTAGATTTACCATGGTTACCGCATATTTCGGTCCCCCCGGTAAATGGGCATTTCGAGCAAAAAAAATTGAATTTTTTGAACTTTTTTAATTCAAACGCTCAATGTATAGTAAAGTATGGCAACACCTCACAGCACGCATGTAGACAACGTTCCACTGAGCTAGTAGCTCTTTTATGATAAATATAAGTTCAAGTGCTATCTATATCTATTTTGAAATAATTTGAATTCAAAATTCAATTATAAATTTCGTTCGAAAATCGTTCAAAATTTGCTCGAAATTTCGTGGTAACCGTGGTAACCACGTTTACCGGCCCCCCTCGGTAAAAATGCCCCATTCGGTAACCAAAACCTTGGCTATACATCATATTTTCTCCAATTGAAACGCAGAAACAATGGTGAGCAAAATAAAATAAAAAATCACGGGCGGACCAAGGCTGCTAATTTGCACTAAGCGTTGACCTAGGTTGCTGAACGGCCGGAGGCAGCTGGTCAAGCGGCCAAGCTGTCTGGTGGTCTTCCATATAACATCAGAAGCGAATTTAGTCTCAGTTATGTAAGCAGTTGTGACATTTATTCCTAGCTAATTACAGATGGTTAGATCATAATGAAGTGCACCCCATCCACACCACAACCCATCCCAATAGAACCCACCCGACTCACCTCTCTTTCTCCTTGAGAGAAGTTGACAGACAGACGAAGAGGAGGCAATAATGGCGGCTGCAGCATATCCCTTCTTCCTCCTCCTGTACATCGCTTCAATGCCTTGCTTCCTACTCCACCCGCCCGCCCCCCCCCCCCCCCCCCCCCCCCCCCCAACAAAATCTCCCCGCCGCATGGCTCTCCCTCTCCCACCTCCCTCTTTTTCCGCTCTTCACGGAGGCCTCCGCCAGCGCCAGGCACCTCGCCCCCGCCTCCCAGAAACACCAGCAGCACGAGCGCCTCGTCGCCCTGCTTGCGGGTCTTGAAGGCTGCCTCCTCTCTCTCAATGACCGACGAAGGCAACAAGGGCCTCGTTCTCGAGTCACTCGACTACGCCCGCGATGCGCTCCCGGAGTGCGCGACCGCCATGGCCGGCCAGGGCCAAGTTAGCAACAGCATTGACCGTGTCAGGCCGGGAGACACCGCGCTGGGCGATGTAGCCAGGGAGGCCTCCGGCTAGGCGAAGGACGCCCTGCAGGAGGTGACTCGAGGCGGGGCAAGGTCGGGCCGGCGCCGATGCATGGCGGTCAGACAGCGAAGCAGCAGGACGGCGTGAGAAGGGAATGTGGGCGCTGAGATCCATCCTGCTGCTCCCTTCCCCCTCTCGTCGGCAGTTGCACGCTCTCCTCCGTCGAGCTAGGCGTCGTTGGCGGTGTCCTCCTCCACCCGTCGCCACGGTCAACGACGAGTGCACCTCTCTTTTTCTGCTCCGAGACCCGGCCTCGTGGTCGCCTCGCCTGGGCCTACGGCCTACCTTGCCAGGCTCCACGACGACAATAGAAGTAGTCGTAGTCCTTCCCGCTCGCCTTTTGGCCATGGATCCTTGTTTCCGCTTGGATTTCCCAGGCTCGTCATGTGATTTCAAGTGGAAATCGAGGGGATCAGGAGAAAATCGTGGGGATTAGTTTAGTTTTATAGAGTCTGGTACTCCTTGTGGTTTCCTACTTGTATAGGATATAGGACCATGACCAAATTTTGCTGCATCACCGAGATACACTATCACTCACTTTTTCGTGAAATCGAGAACAATTTTTGAAAATCATGAACATTTTTTAACTCGTGAACATACCTGAAATCGTGAACATTTTTCAAATTCATGAAGATTTTTACATATTTTCAAACATTTTCTAAAATCATGAACATTTTTTGAATTCATGAATATTTTATACTCTTTGTAAACATTTTATAAAAAAATTGTGAAAATTTTAAAAACATTTTTCTTGAATAGGCTAACATTTCTAGAATCGATGAACATTTTTTTGGAAATTGATGGAACAATTTTTGAAATTCACAAACATTTTTTGATTTAACGAACATTTTTTGAAAAGCATGATCATTTTTTGAATCAGCGAACATTTTATGAATCACTAACTATTTTGTAAATCATGAACAGTTTTTGAATTGGCGAAGTTTTGTTAAATTTCATTAATATTTTTTAATACATGAACTTTTAAAAAAATCTTGAACATTTTTAAATTTCCCAAACATTTGTTTTCAAAATTGCAAATATTTTTAGAATATGCGAACATTTTTTAAAAATCGTGAACATTTTTTGAATCCACAAACATTTATGAATTATTAAAAAAAATCTCAAAATTCTCATTTTTTTAATTTTCGGAATTTTTTTGAAGTCCCAAATTATTTAAAGTAGATAAAAACAAAGATGGAAAAGGAAAACAAAAAATAACAAACTAAATTTAAAAAATAGGCCGCCCGAATATGGGCCGGCCCAAATAGGCGCGCTGTGTCTTCTCCAAGCGCGCAGAGCGCAGTATAGAAGGTTCCTACTGCATGGGCCGGCCCAGGCAGGGATTCCCGTGTGTGAACCGTTTTTTATCACTTATAGTTGGCATCGATGGGTAATATTTTGCAACTTTGGGGGCAATTTCGATGACGTACCGGAAGAAGCAATAGCCCTTTTATTATTACTAGCGAACATACCCGTGCGTTGCAACAGGAGAAAACAAATAAATATGTACTTCAAAAGCTGAAAACAATCTATAACTCAATCAACTTTGCATGTAGCAAAGCAATATTAAAAGCACTCAAAGTACCAAGAGCCATGCATAATGTCAAAGAAAAGGTTTAGTGCTCATGAAATAATAAGTTGGTCCCAAATCCACAACTTTCATCCGGGGTGTAACAGACTATACTTACGACTTACAACTTAGAACATGATAATATAGCTAGAAAAAAGAATGAAAAAAAGTGACCATGGATCTAAGAAGCAAAGTCATGACAGTGACACTGCTAGCACACTGCACTTGAACAGAATGGGCAGTCAGTTAGGTACACAAGGTTTGCATTAACACAACAAAGCATATAGATCATTATCACGAAGATAGTTCATCAGAAGTTTAAACACAAAAACTTCATTTAAGCAAAAAAATATCATCATAATCAACTGCATAAGCCTTGCCAGCATGGCATCAGGCTTATACAAATTAGTACTACATCCTATTTTTGTTGTACAATTTCTATTGAAGATTTGAAGTAATAAAACTTGATGGAAGAGCACAAGTTAGTCCATCCAAATTTACTTCGATACGCTATGTACTTGCAACAAATCTAGCTTTATAAAGTTTGCATGTAAAATCAGCGTTTGGGACAGGGTATTAGAGTAATGCATGATACAAATCATGTGAGGCGAGCAAAAGATATATAACACTTGCCTATTTAGTGGGTCTATGAGCAACTGATGACGAATTTGAAGGATGGGTGCAGATGTGCCAACAGTGTGCCATGTCGCTTGGCAGACTCATGGAGGCCGGAGGCCGCCCAGTCTACTTGGAACTGCCATCATTACACCTTCCACTCCGCTGCATCAACCATCATATGGGGTAGTTTCACTTCATCTACTGGACAAAGACTAAAGCATGGGAGACTGGGTATCTCAATTGTCAGTCTGCTCCACCCCTCCACATTGGTCAGCTCTTATTTTCTATATGGAGTACTCCCTATTTCTGAAACTCGAGAATACATGCATAGATCAGGCATTTTACGATGGTAAACATCACTAAGGCTAGAATGATGTGAAGAAGTTAATGGTGGGATGTTACTCCTTTGATTAAAAATGTAGCAATCAACTAAACGTGTGAATTTAAATTGCAAGTAAATCGTTTTTGAGCAAAGGGGAAATAGCCAAAGAATAGTGAATAACTTTTCCAATTGGCATCCTTTCCTTCTCACGAAACTAAACGGCAATGTATAAGCTATCGGCAATAGCACAGGAAAACTGTGACAATGCAAATGCATCCAGAGTTGAGAACAATAATAGCAACTAAATGAGATAATAATAGACTATTTATAGAAGTGTTCAAATAATGTATGCCGGGAAATCCAATAAAGTTTGCATTATTATACATGGATATTGTTGATTCTCCCTTGCACTGGTGCAAGTATCCGTTAACTCTTCGCTAAATCTATGGAAGATTAGAAGCAGAAAATCTTGATAAGTTGACTCTGGCCAAAAGAACAAAATCATTGGCTTTCAGTGCGATTCAACTTATGTGTTCTGTATTATAGACACTGTGACATGAGTAGCAATTTGGATAAAGCCTATCTGGAAGAATAATACCACAGAGGCATCTCACCAAGTGCCCAGCCAACGGGAAGCATGCATAAAACAATTGATGCTCCTTTTCCTAGGAAAAAGAATTGAACTAACAGTCAACTATGCTAGTCATCCATGCTTATATGGTAAAAAGATGGTCAGTTCAGTAAAGTAATCTTTAAAGCTAAACAAAGGAGAAAAAAATACATGTCCGGCCGATTGAGTAGGGAGGACATGGCATGACTGTGTATGCACTTACTCAACAGCCGTGTTTCAGGCACTCTGCAGGACTTTTTGTCGGATACATGTCCATTAACAGGAGCAGCAACAATACTACGCAGCAAGAACGACCAATCATCTTAGATACTGGCCGTCGGCAGAAAATTGGACACCACACTTGTAGCGAAGCAGGTGAGTTCTGACCAAACCTGAAAATAAGATTGCCATCCAACACATGACCTATTGAAATTCTTATGCTTTCTCAGTGTTCTTACCCTCTACATCTAAATCTCGGCGAGGATTATTTGCAGTTCCGGCCACAACCATCCATCATAAAAAAAGATACCAGATGAATGCAGATAATAATTGATATCTATAGAGGATATCTATTGAAGATGAAACTTCCTGTTTTGCCAAACATGAAGTTCGATTTTCCTGTAAAAAAATATGCCTCGGGCCGTCGTCTTGTTTCTAGCCAGAAATTGTTCAGCGGCCAGTAAGATACAACTGTCAATTAAACACCCTGTATTAAAATACAACGATCCCAAGCGCGGCCTAAGCCTTCATCTGTAAATTCTATTTTGCCCTGAAATACTGAAGCTAGGCATAAAACAATTGCAAGTTCATATGCACTACAGAGTGAATGTTTAATTTTTAGAAAGCCAGACCGGCTTCGTCGTCATGGTCGATCCGCGCCCTGGGAGGGCCGCTACCTTCCTCCGACTCCTCGTTATCCCTGAACTCCTGCTCCCCACCTCCGCCGCATCCTCGGGCTAATGTGTCAGCGGCACCACAGGGTCTTTTCGGTGGCTGGGGTTTGCTCCGGCTGCGCATCAGGGGGCGGCAGGTCGGCCATGGACGGAGAGAGAGAGAGCGAAGAGTTCCCCTGCGGGTCAGCCATGGAGGGATAGCGAGCGAAGATTTCTTTCTTCGGTGGATTTGATTTTATAGGAAGAGATCAGAGGAGAGTTTGAATCAAAGGGGAGAGAGTAGCAGGAGAGGCGTGAACTTAGTAAAAGGGAACGCAATGGATCACGGGAGGAAATCGGGATGGACGTGGGACGTGATGACGCCCACAACGCCTCGGCCTTCTAAACCGCGAACGCAGGCCCAGCAAAGCGACGGACAGTGTCAGGCGGAGGCCCAACAGAGCGACGTCCTTAAGATTATCGATATAATTAAGGAACGTTTTTACGTACGGAAGAAGTTAATGACGTACGACCAGAAGCAAGCGATAGCCACTTTATTATTATTAGGTAAAGATTAGGTATAGATATAGATATAGATATGGATATAAATATAGATTAAAGGATGACTGGATTTCAGTAGGGATGTGTACGCTGCCAAATTAAAAGGAAAGATGGATTACAGGAGGGGAGATACGTGTGCATGCTGCAAATTAAGAAGGATGGAATTCAGGAGGCACGCTGCTGCATGGATTTGTGGGCTGCATGCATATTCATATCCAAGGGGGAGAGATGTCTGGGCTTCGCAGCAAGCACGCACGGGCTTGCGGCGCCGCATCGTCGTGCACGCTTGTGTATGACGCGTCCTTCATGGTCCGCAGCTTGCACAACAGCGATGGCGGCAGCTCGAAACACTGGACGACGGAGACGTCATATGCACCACGGCGACGGCGGCTTGCAGTGCAGCTCAGCGGCGACGGCAGCCAGCGGGTGCGGTGGGTACATGTGTGTTAAGCTTAAGCGTGGGAGAGGTGATGGCCGCGCGTTCATCCATTGGCCATCGTTATGCGGAAGTTTGGTGGGCCTGTGTAAATATTGTTATGGCAGTTTGATTTTCTATTAGTATTTATGAAGATACTTTTCTAGTTTGCATGAACCACGGACGCTCAATTTTTTAATTTACACAGCACAGCAATGACAGCATGCTACAATTGAACAAATATGCATGCATCCTTCCGCGCGGCAAGGCCACATGTCACTAGATTTCTTCTCCAAAATTGCATGCAAAGACCAACGAGCACGCATGCAGCGTGCATGCATGGAGGCTTCTATGTATTCTAGCCAATATCTTTATATGAGATTCGATAAAGTAAATATTTCATTATTTCAAAAAAGTGATAACAATTATTTCAATAAAGTGATAATAATAATTTTAATACAGTTCATATTTCAATAAAGTTATATTAATTATTCCAGTGATTATTTAAAAAAAACCCAAACCAATTGTAGAAAAATAGAAAAACGATCGGTGAAGATTTACTACTCATTTATACAATGGTGAAGGGAGGTGCTAATTGTTCTATTAATTTTTTTTATTCTATACCCGTTGCAACGCACGGGCACTTTTGCTAGTAATTTAAAAAGGAATGGTGACAGATATTACTTGATGACGAACACATAAGAGGTAATGCAATTTCATGATATTTTTGATACAAGGAAGCGTGATGCTCGAAGATAGAACAAAATGAAGCTCGGTTGATTTATTGTTCTATGGAGTGCAAGCACTTTAACCTTGTTTGAAAAATGGACGAGGTACTGAAATGGAGTTCTCTTAGATATATCAAATGAGAACAACATGGTCGGAACCATAATTGCATGGGATCAAAGTAAGGATACAAGATGTTGTATACAGAGGGATAATTATTTTTATGAGAAGGTTCCATGATAAAGATTTGCATTGTTCCCATGGACATGAACACAAGTGTTCAAGGTCGACTCCCACTTCTTCAATGCACACCTTTTCAATCACTTCCCTTTTGAAAAAGTTTTAGGTTGAAAATTTACTTGGTCAAACACCAGAAGAGTATGACACTCTAAAACTTCTGGGTCCACGCGAATTGTAGAAAGCATAGGTGCAACCCATCGGAGGCATTCTAGGAACCTGTACAACAAACTACAGAAACAACGGATACAAGCTCGAAAGCAAGAGTACGGATGACAAAGGCAGAGGATAGAACTCGCAAAGGCATTTTGTACCAGGGGAAGAACCCATAATGGTTTTTGAACATGAAGGAACTGTCGGATAGTAATCCACCAAGAGATCGTGCGGTCCGAGAGGACTATGATGTGGAAATCAGCATTCAACCGGAAGAAGAAATAATGTAAAGACGTCAGACTATGAAACATCTGAATAACTCTAAGTACAGAAATACTGAGGGATTGCGATTTCCAACAACGAGGGATGGAAAATAGATCAACTGGCCAACAGGATGAATAAGCTAAACAGGCTTCGTGGCACAATCGATCAAGGGCTAATTGGCTGAGAACAGCTCATGCACAGAATGACAACTGAGCCGGAAGGAAGTGTTAGGAATGGACTGATGATTGCGAGTGAACGCATACATGTTGACGGCGATAAGGTCGGAACGGCAATTTGCAAAGGATTTGAATGAAGATTGTTAAACACGTGGACTTAACCACAAGTGTAGGTAAGCAAGAAAGTATTTCAAAAGCAATAGGCTGCAGAGGATTCTCGAAAATTTGGATAGCATTTCAAAGTATTTTGTGAAACACAGGATCAACTAGGAATGAATGGATCTCCGGTAGGTATAAGGAATGAAGTCATCACGAGATCCTAGAATTTTGCAAAACTATACCCAGAGAAGGAAAGGAGGTTTCAGAACGCAGAGTGATGAGATGCAGAATAAAAATAATCCTACTCCCATCCATATGCGACGTGGGCCCGTAAGCCACACAACACACCTAGTAGCTGAAAATAGTTTTGTAAGACTAGACTCAACTTCGACAGGTGGCTTGGGGGTTCCTACAAGCAGTCGGCTCTGATACCAACTTGTGACGCCCCCGCTCATAAACGTGCACTAATCATACACGCATCATGCATGCTCATGAGGGTGACTCCACGGTAGTACCATAACACAACTCTACGACACAAAAATATATGCAAGAGCTCATATATGAGCAGAGATAGCAAATATATTACAAACAGAGGTCACCTGACCCAACATTACATCAGAGCAGAAAGCGAAATAGGTCTGAGTAAGTACAGACAAGTTTAACAAACAGCCTTAAGAAGGCTAAAAAAAACGCCGATCCTCCCAAAGGCGCAGGCCTCCTGCCTGGGACCTCCTGGCTACTCATCTACGTCGAGATCCAAGAAGTAACCAACATCGGGATCACCTGCATCCCAGGTGCTACCATCTGATTGCAGGGTCAAGGAAAAGAATAGCGAAGCAACGGTGAGTACTCATCCGAGGTACTCGCATGACTTACATCAAATCTATACTACATATGCATCGGTATCAAAGAAACGGTGGACTGTACTGCAGAAATGCCAGAGTAGAGGGGGAAAAGCCTAAGTATCTTTTGTAGCACCCCTATGTAATGAGCTACAGTGATCCTCAAGATTATGCTTAATCATTTTGATTTACCATGCTTGATCACATTGGAATCATATCTCACTTCAAATTCCAATTCAAATTTAAATTCAAATATGGGGTGAAAATAAAAGTTGTTCAAATCCAGGAACTAAAAAGTTCATAATTTTGGAAATAATCCATTGTGAATTATGTTCAGGAAAATAACATCACCAAAATTCCCTAGATGTCTCTAACATCATGAAAACAGTGCCAACAGCACCATTTTGCCACTTTAAATGCAATACAAAATTCAAATGAAATGATTTTGCCCCCAAAATTTTTGTGACAGTGCACAATATTCCTTGCTATTTGATTCTACCAGTGGCATATTTTTGCAAAGTCATTACTTGGCTAAAAATAAATGCAAAAGCTACTGGAAAAGAAAACAGAAAAAGAAAAAGCAAAAAGGCTAGCGGCTACTATGCACTCAAGCCTGCGGGTTACAGCGCCGGCCCAGCCCACTCCCCGCTCGTCTCCTTCCTCTGTTCCTCCGCGCGCGCTGTCACCGCGCCCGCGATCACCGCAACCGGCCCACCTTCTCCTCTCGCGACAAGGAGCCGCTACAGGGCATCTAGGGGGGGGGGGGAATAAGGACCCCTCCTCGTCCCCGAAGACGAACCCTAGCGCCCCTCCTTTCCCTCCCTCGCTCTCCCCCATCTCGTCCGAGCGCCGCCATGGCCTCGCCGCCGTGAACCTCGCGGCCACACCGCACCCTCCTCGCTGCCTCACCGTGCCAGCATGCTCCGCCGGCCTCGGCTACGCCCTCTGCACCGATCAATCGGAGTCGGGGACCACCGCAACGTCGCCCACAAGCTCGCCTTCCCCTCTCGGTCGCCGGAGATCGCCGCCGCCGTACGTCGCCACCGAGCCCTCCCCGAGCCCGCTGTGCACCTCTGCAGGTCCACTGTGAGCTCCGCTTCCCCTCCACTCTCCTCTCCTCGCTTCACCATGCCCGTAGCCTCCGTCCCCATAGTGGCCGAGCCCGCCGCCGCACGAGCTCGTCGCCGGCGAGCTTCCGGTGACCTTTTCGTCATGCGCCTGTGCCCGTATAGCTCGCGCGCGCTCATAGATCTCCCCTGGCCGCTTCTTTCGCCCACCCGCACGCCGTGTAGCCGTCCCCACCGAGCACCCGTAGTCGTCACCGTACGCCGTCCAAACTCCGGTCGACTCCGGCCGTCCCAGGTCGCGAGACCGCCACCGTTGGACGCGGCGCTCGACGCCCGTTCGAACGGCACCGGCCGCGTCCGTTTTGGCCCACCGTAGCGAAATTCCGGCGATGGCCGTAGCTCGCCGTCGCGTTTTCCGGCGCCGGCGACTGAACGCCAGCGCGCGCTGACGTGGACGCCTGGGGCCCACCCCTGTGCCACTGACTGTGGGCCCGTGGAGCCCAGTTGACTGGGTTGACCCAGTCAACTCTGCTGACTGGGCAGCCCAGTGTCACTGACGCGCGGGCCCCGCACTAATTTAAACGTTTCTATAATTAAATCAAATGTTAATTAATCTGTTAATTAAACAGTCATTGACAGTGGGTCCCACTAACTAATTAGGTTAATTAGTTAAATTTAAACCCTGTTAATTATTTCTGTGTATGACAGATGGGCCCCACCTGTCAGTTTGACTGGTTAGCTGGTCAGTTGAACGCTGACGCAATGCTGACATCATGCTGACGTCATTTTCTTTTTCTGCAATTTCAGAAAATGTTTAAAACTTTGAAAAAATCATAGAAACTAAACCGTAGCTCGGATCAAAAAGTTTTCTACATGAAAGTTGATCAGAAAAACGAGACGAATCCGAATATGCCCTCCGTTTACCTGTCACATCCCCACAGCTATGCAAACATGGAACCTTCCCCTCCGGTTCATCTGTCTGACAGATGCCCGAAGCCGGGAAAATATCCCCAGATATTTTCCCGCTCCGCCTGCAACATGTAGTGCTGCATTAGGTCATCCCTAGCACAGCATACTACCATGCCATGCATCGTGCTACATTTGTTTGCTTGTATTTATTTTTTCTTTCCCCTCTTCTCCTCCGGTAAACCCCGAGACTGACGCTGCTCCCGAGTACCCGCGAGGTATGTGGAGACGGATTGACCGTGAGGGTACCCGCGAGATAATTACGTGGCACGGCCGGGCATTCCTAGCCCTTGCCGTAAGCCCACGAGATGGGGCGATGGGACCACAGATCGTAGATCGCTAATTGTCACCGCGCGCTACCAACGCAACAATGGGTTTGGATATGTGATATGAGTAGGCATCTGGCCTTTTCGCGCTAACCACCACGCGGGAATAAGTATGGGCACTTGGCATCGTGTGCATCAGCCGAAGCTCTTCAGACGTCAGAAGTGGAGCGGCGCGCGCCGGGTTGGACTGTGTATGCCTATGCTTGTATTAAGGGGGCTAGGTCTGCTCCCGGCCGCGTACGCAACGTGCAGGCGTGCAAAGGGCGATGGGCTCAAGACCCCTGAGCGCTTAGGAGGTACACCGGCGTGCTGGCCTCTCTGTTGGGCCTAGGTAGGGCTACGGCGTGTCGATCAGCCGAGGTCGGGCATGACCCGGAAAAGTGTGTCTGGCCTGAGTTAATCGAGCGTGTTTGGTAAGTTAGTGCACCCCTGCAAGGAAGTATATCTATTCGAATAGCCGTGTCCACGGTAACAGGACGCTCAGAAAGTATCCTGATCTACTACTACTAGAACTGGATACATGGTGATGTTACTAATATGTTGGCTCCGGGATCGCTTTCTCTCAAGGAGTCGAGAAAGGATCTCTGGGCGTGGTTACTACTTACTACTACTTTATGTTATGATGCTAATCTGCACTCTTCTAATGCTGCAAGACGCTGAAGATGCTAGTCTTCGATAGGCTAGGCCTTCCCCTCTATTCTAGCACTTCTGCAGTCTAGTCCACAGATACAGCCCCCTCATTTGATAATGATGCATACATAGTTTAGTTCTGATGTAAGTCTTGCGAGTACTTTGGATGAGTACTCACGGTTGCTTTGCTACTCTTTTCCCCTATACCCGATTGCTGCGATCAGATGACGGAGCCCCGGAGCCAGCTGCTCCAGCCGACGACTGCTACTACCCCTCTGGTGGAGCCTACTACTACGTGGAGACCACCGACGATCAGGAGTAGATTCGGAGGTACCCAGGCAGGAGGCCTGCGCCTTATCGATCAAGTTATCGTTGTTTTGCTCAGCCTTCTTAAGGCAAACTTGTTTCCCTTTTATGTCTGTACTCAGATATTGTGTTACTTCCGCTAACGCTTGATCGCGAGCTTATGTATTCGAGCCCTCGAGGCCCCTGGCTTGTATTATAAAGCTTGTATAACTTTTATTTATGTTTAGAGTTGTGTTGTGATATCTTCCAGTGAGTCCTTAGGCTTGATCATGTGCCTTTGCATGTATGATTAGTGCACGATTAAGTCGGGGGCGTCACAAGTTGGTATCAGAGCTGACTGCCTGTAGGAATCCCCCTTTCCAACTCCTTGGCCGTAGTTGAGTCTAGTCTTTCAAAAACTGTTTTACTAACATGGCTGTGTGGTTTACGGGCCCACGTCGCCAATGGGTGGTATTAGGATCTTTTATTCCTCTTCCTTACTTTGGGACTCTGATCTCTCTTCTATTCGGGTTAAAGTATTGCTAACTCTAACATTAGGTTCTCGTGTTCACATTCACCCGGAGAGCTGGATTATCTGCAACATTTCTTTCCAACGCTATCTTATGCTTCTCACACTGTCGTTTGACATATTGCACTCCTTGTTTCCGATGCGTCCCGCAAGATAGCTTGTGCGCCAGACTATGGCTGTCGATGCGACTGGGTTCCCTGCTATCCTGGTCGACCTCTTGACCAGGCTAGGATATCGCTGGTACCCCGAGTACATTGTTTACGAGGATTACCGCGAGTTCAACCAGGAGCAGTACCACGCTGTGGTTCGCATCTTTGATCGGCATGACATGTCCATCACTGAGTTGCACACCTTTCATGGTGTTGGAGTGACTGTCGACATGGCCGTCCATGATGCTGCTTATACTGCTATTGCCCATCTCCGTGGAGAGCACAACAGTCGCTTGGAGGAGACGGCTTTCAGATATATCCCGTATGCCCCCGCTGGGGACAAGACTGGATACTACACTGCTGTTTGTACACCTTACGTGCCGCGTCGTTATGACCCGCAGGTTTTGGTTCAGTACACTCAGGTTCTGGATCGCACTGCCCGAGCTCTTGCTGTCGAGTTGCACGCCACTCGTGCTCGTCTTTACGATGCTCTGACACAGTTGCTGCCAGCAGTCAGTGCACGGATGCACCCAGAGTACATTCTTTACCCGCGCAGGGCGGAGATGCCACCAGGTCTTGAGTGGCCTGCTGTTGGAGGTCTTACTCCTCCACGTGGTCCTCTTCTTCCAGTTCGGGACTAGGTTCTGCACCAGAGTGTCCACGGAGCACAGGATCCTTACATCGAGGTTGCCCGGTGTCGTCACTTGCAGTTGCCTGGCTTCAGTGGTTTTCTCCGACGTTGATGTAGCATATCGCTATGTCGCGTTGTTGTATCCCTCCACCGCGTGCCTGCGTGCCGCCTAGTTTTTCTAGCTTTCCCTTACGCTGTTGTAACGCTGGTTTGTAACCGAATCTATGTATGGATCTGTATGTCATGTTTGACTATGATGGTGTATCTATTGCACTTTCTTTTTGTGTGTGTTACTTCATGAATGATTCCATACACCTACAATGCTCGTTGCTAAATTACCCCTGTTGAATTTTAGAAGGATGGTTAGACCAGCAGGTCGAGGTCGTGGCCGTGGTGCCAACAATCCGCCACCGCCTGACTATATGGCTGGAATGATGCAACAGTTTGAACTGAACCGCCAATTCATGCAAGAGCTTATGGCTCAGTTTCCTCGTCCCAATGCCAACCAGCAGCCAGCCTCAACAACCCTACAAGTGTTTGTGCGCCTCAACCCCACAATCTTCCACAACTCAGTTCAGCCACTTGATGCTGATGACTGGCTCCGCAACATCGCATTTGAAATGGAATCTGCTAATGTGTGGCCCCTGCCAGCTATGTCACATCTGCGTCCTACTTTCTGAAGGGTCCCGCAGCTCAATGGTGGGACAGTCACATGCATACCTTAGCTGTTGGAACAATCATCACCTGGCCAGAGTTCCAGGCTGCCTTCCGTGCCCGCTACATTCCCCAGGGAGTCATGGACCGGAAGAAGCGTGAGTTCCGCAACCTTTCCCAGGGCAGCAAGACTGTAGAAGCTTACCAGCGGGAGTTCCTTGAACTATCTCGCTATGCTGAAGAGGATATTACTACTGATGCTCGCCGACAGGAGAAGTTCCGTGAAGGGCTCAACTCTGAAATCAAGATGGCACTCTTAGTCCACGACTTTGCTGACTTTGCCACCTTGGTGAACAAGGCCATACAGGTTGTGACTGGTCTGAAGGATAGTAAGCGCACCCGTGAAGCGGGCTCATCTTCGGGCTTGTCTTCCCAGAAGCGCCGTATTTGGATTCTTCACAGCATGTACCGTCCAACTGTTCCTGCTCCAAGGCAGTCGTATGTTGCACCTCGTATGCCTCCTCCACCTCTATGGCAGCCAAGACCTCAAGCTCCAGTGCCTCGAGCTCCTGCTCTCCGCCCAGAAGACGGACTCTGCTTCAAGTGTGGTCGTCCAGGTCACCGTTCCAGAGACTGCAATCAGAACCAGAATCAGCTTGTGCTCCCGTCAGCTGGCCGTGGAAATGGCCGTGGCAACAACCAGCCCCGCAACAACAATGCCAGACCTTCTTATGGTCGTGGTCAAGCTTACCATGTTGATTTGAATGAAGCCCAAGACCAGCCTGCTACTGTGATGGGTACTCTTCTCGTTAATTCAGTACCAGCTTCTGTTTTATTTGATTCAGGAGCATCACATTCATTCATGTCAGAAGCTTTTGCATACATGCATGACACTAAATGTGAGCAGTTGCACAATCCGTTAATGGTAAACACTCCCGCGGGCCAATGTCAAACCTCCATGTTCAGCCCCAATGTTACCATTCAAATTGAAGGGTTAGAGTTCCATGCCTTTCCTATTATTTTGAAGTCATCCAACATTGATCTCATTCTGGGAATGGATTGGTTGAAAGCTCATACTGCTTCTATCCATTGTGCCACTAAAGTCGTCCAACTCCTACACCCCTCGGATGAGTTAGTAAACTACCATGCTCATTTCATTCAAAATGCCAAAGCCCAGATATATTCCCTGAATGCGTTGAACGCTTCTCCTCTTGAGGGAATTGAAAACGTTCCAGTCGTTCGCGACTTCCAAGATGTCTTTCCGGAAGAACTTCCAGGAGTACCCCCTATTAGAGTTGTCGAGTTTGTCATCGACTTGAAACCAGGCACCACTCCTATTGCGAAGCATCCCTACAAGATGCCACCGCATGAACTTCTTGAGCTTAGGAGGAAATCGACAAATCACTCTGCAAAGGTTTCATCCGCCCAAGTTCCTCTGCCTGGGGAGCACCTTCTCTCTTTGTTAAGAAGAAAGATGGTACAAACCGATTAGTCCAGGATTACCGGCCCATTAACTAGGCAATCATTCAAAACAAGTATCCGCTTCCTCGGATCAATGACCTGTACGATCAACTTGCTGGATCTTTAGTTTTCTCTAAACTCGACTTGAGGTTGGGTTATCATCAGATCCGAGTCCGCGAAGAGGATATTCCCAAGACTGCCTTCGTTACTCGTTATGGTTCATACGAGTACACTGTCATGTCTTTCGGCTTAACCAATGCTCCAGCTACGTTCTCCCGATTGATGAATTATATCTTCATGGATTACCTCGACAAGTTCTTCGTGGTTTATCTAGATGATATCTTGATATTTTCCAAGAATAAGGAAGAACATGCTGAACACCTTCGTCTTGTGCTGGAAAAGCTTCGAGAACATCCGCTATATGCCAAGTATACCAAGTGTGAATTCTGGTTATCTGAAGTGACCTACCTTGGCCATGTGATATCCAAAGATGGTATTGCTGTTAACCCAGAACGAGTTCAGGCAATTCTTGACTGGACTGCTCCGAAGAATGTCAAGCAAGTAAGAAGGTTTCTCAGACTCGCCAGCTATTGCCACCGTTTCGTCGAGAACTTTTCCAAGATTGCCAAGCCTCTGACCAATCTGCTTCACAAAGGCGTTAAGTTTGAGTGGACAGACAAATGTCAGGAAAGTTTCCAAACACTTAAGGACAAGCAGACCTCCGCTCCAGTGCTTGCTCCTCCGGATTCTCGCAAGGACTTCGTAATATATTGCGACGCCTCTCGTCAAGGATTAGGCTGTGTTCTGATGCAAGAGCGCAAAGTGATTGCTTATGCCTCACGACAGTTGCGTCCTCATGAAGAAAACTACCCAGTGCACGATCTCGAACTTGCTGCAGTTATCTATGCACTAAAGCTGTGGCGACATTACCTTCTTGGTAATCGATGTGAGATCTACACTGATCACCAAAGTCTGAAGTACCTGTTCACTCAGCCGGATCTGAATCTCCGTCAACAGAGATGGATAGAAGCTATTACAGACTATGACTGCGGTATTTCATATACCCCTGGCAAGGCTAATGTAATGGCAGATGCTTTGAGTCGCAAGTCCTATTGCAACAACCTCATGATTAAGCGTGCTCAACCCCTTCTTCATGAAGAACTTCGCAAACTGAACCTCCACATCGTTCCACAGGGTTCTCTTAATACCCTGGTTTTACAGCCAGATCTTGAGAAAGCTGTTAAGTTTGCGCAAGCAAAAGACGCTGAAGTTGATCTGATGAAAAGAGATCTTGACCTTGAAAAATCCAGAGATTTCTTGCTTGAAGAAGATGGAACCTTGTACTTCAGGGATCGCATTGTAGTACCTTGGTTCGAGCTTATGACCGACAAAGTTATGAAGGAGGCACATGATACACCACTGTCTATTCATCAGGGTAGTACCAAGATGTATCGTGATCTCCGTCAAAGGTACTGGTGGTCCAAGATGAAGCAAGACATTGCTCGCTATGTTGCCGAGTGTGACATTTGCCGTCGCGTCAAGGCAGAACATCAGAAACCTGCTGGAATTCTGCAACCGCTCCCTATTCCTGAATGGAAGTGGGACAAGGTTCAAATGGATCTTATAACTGGCCTTCTTAGGTCACAGAAGGGTCATGATGCTATTCTTGTCGTCATCGATCAACTCTCCAAAGTTGCACACTTTCTGCCAGTCAAGGAGACGATCACTGCTAGTCAGTTAGCAGATTTGTATATCTCTAGAATTGTGTCACTCCACAGTATTCCCAAAGAAATCAGTTCAGACCGTGGCAGCCTCTTCACCTCTATGTTCTAGGCAAAATTCCAAGAAGCGATGGGAACTCATATAACCTGGAGCTCAGCTTATCACCCTCAGTCCCAAGGCCAAGTTGAACGAGTGAATCAAGTGCTTGAAGATATGCTGCGTGCTTGTGTCATTTCATTTGGCAAGAAGTGGGAGGAATCTCTCCCGTATGCTGAATTCTCTTACAACAACGGCTATAAAGCTAGCTTGAAGATGGCCCCCTTCGAGGTATTATATGGACGTAAGTGTCGAACCCCTCTGAATTGGTCAGAAACTGGGGAACGACCACTCATTGGACCTGATATTATCCAACAAGCTGAAGAGCAAGTCCGTATTGTCCGGAAAAATCTCAAGGCAGCCCAGTCTCGCCAGAAGAGCAATTATGATCGTAAACACCGGGGATCGATCTTTCAACCTGGCGAGCAAGCTTATTTGCGTGTCTCTCCTATGAAGGGCACTCACCGCTTCGGAATCAAGGGCAAGTTAGCTCCTCGCTATATTCGCCCCTTCCGCATTCTCGCCAGACGTGGACAGGTGGCATACAAATTGGAGTTGCCGCCACATTTGTCTCACATCCACGACGTCTTCCGTGTGTCGCAACTTCGCCGTTGTTTCAAGGAATCTCCGCACCGTGCAGTGGATCATGAGATGCTCGAATTGCAAGATGATCTCTCTTATAAGGAGCATCCGATCCGCATTCTTGATCAAGCTGAACGTCGGACCCGTCAGAAGACAACCAAGTTCCTTAAAGTGCAGTGGTCAAATCATACTGAAGATGAAGCCACTTGGGAACGCGAGGATCGTCTTCGCGAAGAATACCCCGATCTTCTTCCTTCTACCTCCTGAATTCTCGGGACGAGAATTTCTTTTAGAGGAGGAGAATTGTAACACCCCTATGTAATGAGCTACAGTGATCCTCAAGATTATGCTTAATCATTTTGATTTACCATGCTTGATCACATTGGAATCATATCTCACTTCAAATTCCAATTCAAATTTAAATTGAAATATTAGGTGAAAATAAAAGTTGTTCAAATCCAGGAATTAAAAAGTTCATAATTTTAGAAATAATCCATTGTGAATTATGTTCAGGAAAACAACACCACCAAAATTCCCTAGATGTCTCTAACATCATGAAAACAGTGCCAACAGCACCATTTTGCCACTTTAAATGCAATACAAAATTCAAATGAAATGATTTTGCCCCCAAAATTTTTGTGACAGTGCACAATATTCCTTGCTATTTGATTCTACCAGTGGCATATTTTTGCAAAGTCATTACTTGGCTAAAAATAAATGCAAAAGCTACTGGAAAAGAAAACAGAAAAAGAAAAAGCAAAAAGGTTAGCGGCTACTGTGCACTCAAGCCTGCGGGCTACAGCGCCGGCCCAGCCCACTCCCCGCTCGTCTCCTTAATCTGTTCCTCCCCGCGTGCGCGATCACCGCAACCGGCCCCCCTTCTCCTCTCGCGACAACGAGCCGCTACAGGGCATCTGGGGGGATAAGGACCCCTGCTCGTCCCTGAGGACGAACCCTAGCGCCCCTCCTTTCGCTCCCTCGCTCTCCCCCATCTCGTCCGAGCACCGCCATGGCCTCGCCGCCGTGAACCTCGCGGCCACCGCACCCTCCTCGCTGCCTCACCGTGCCAGCACGCTCCGCCGGCCTCGGCTACGCCCTCTGCACCGATCAATCAGAGTCGGGAACCACCGCAACGTCGCCCACGAGCTCGCCTTCCCCTATCGGTCGTCGGAGATCGCCGCCGCCGTACGTCGCCACCGAGCCCTCCCCGAGCCCGCTGTGCACCTCTGCAGGTCCACTGTGAGCTCCGCTTCCCCTCCACTCTCCTCTCCTCGCTTCACCGTGCCCGTAGCCGCCATCCCGATAGTGGCCGAGCCCGCCTCCGCACGAGCTCGTCGCCGGCGAGCTTCCGGTGACCTTTTGGTCATGCTCCTGTGCCCGTATAGCTCGCGCGCGCTCGTAGATCTCCCCTGGCCGCTTCTTTCGCTCACCCGCACGCCATGTAGCTGCCCCCGCCGAGCACCCGTAGTCGCCGCCGTACGCCGTCGAAGCTCCGGTCGACTCCGGCCGTCCCAGGTCGCGAGACTGCCACCATTGGACACGAAGCTCGATGCCCGTTTGAACGGCACCGGCCGCACCCGTTTTGGCCCACCGTAGCGAAATTCCGGCGATGGCCGTAGCTCGCCGCCGAAATTCTAGTTATCGTTGTTTTGCTCAGCCTTCTTAAGGCAAACTTTTTTCCCTTTTATGTCTGTACTCAGATATTGTGTTACTTCCGCTGACGCTTGATCGCGAGCTTATGTATTCAAGCCCTCGAGGCCCCTGGCTTGTATTATAAAGCTTGTATGACTTTTATTTATGTTTAGAGTTGTGTTGTGATATCTTCCAGTGAGTCCTTAGGCTTGATCGTGTGCCTTTGCGTGTATGATTAGTGCACGATTAAGTCGGGGGCGTCACATCTTACGACTACCCGCATCTTGCAGCAACAAAAGAGAGAGAGGGCGCACACATGTCCAATTATTCACCACAGCAATACACTACCCAAGATCCTCCCTCGACTCCCTGCAAGAAAGCGATCCCCGGGCATTCTATCTATTAAGTTGGCAAGTTTTATTAAGTAACCAGTTAAAGTTGTCTATGAACGGGATACATCTCCAAGTCGTTTGTTACCGTGGACATGGCTATTCGAATAGTATTGTTCTTACCTGCAGGAGTGCACCACATTACCCGGCACGCTTGAACACCGTGTTGCCAAGCTATTAGCACAATTCCTATGATGTACCGGCCTCAGGTGAACGACACGTCGTAGCCCTACGTCAACTAATCCAGAGAGGTCAACACGCTGAGTCTAAATCTTATGCCACCAGGGTAGTCGGCCTTACACCCATAGTAGCCTCATGCGTTGGGAGCACGGTACCCAACTTCACCACTATTGTGGATATCTGCTGGTCAGATTCGTGCCCCACCTAGATGAGACCACACCATATCACATGACATCTCTGTATCAGACTTCATGTCCATCCCACTGTACCTGTAGCCCACGTACACACAATAAACACCCAAATCTATGTGACATCTGGAAAGCTTCAGTAAGGAAATACGACGCCGAGGGCCCCATAACCATTATCCCGCATGGCGGTTAGTGCGTATATTTGTATCTCGGATGAAATACCCAGAACTCAGGTCCTAGTTCGGCTAAGTGGAACAAAGAACCCTACTCTCCAGCATGGCTTCCCACCTATTGCCTGTTAAACATGTTTATTATATTCTATCGCGGAAATGGTCGGGATCTAGGCCCATCACTCCGGATGGTACTACGCCTGCACTACGGTACCGCTAGTGCATCCTAGCCTTCAAGTCCGTCAGCATCCTGTTGCAGTCCATCTCGCTCCATGTTGTAGGCCACCGAAGTCCGAGTCCACCATAGTGTATCATATAGTATATGTATTCATAAGTATGCCCAAGTATCAAAGTATAGTATATCGGTGATCATCGCCCAGAGGGATCACTGCCCGGTAATATAGCATAGCGACACAAACAAGGGTGAAGGGCCAACTGATGGAACACAAACATGACTAGACTAGGCATGCTAGGATAACAGGTAAAGGCATCAACAATAGGCGACAAAATCAGGCTATGCAGAGAATAGGATCTACGGAACAACATACTGAATCGATACTCTAATGCAAGAATGTAGAGAGAAAGAATAGGCGATATCTGGAATGATCAAGGGGGTTTTGCTTGCCTCGAAGCTCTGCAGACGGAATAGGATCCTCGGAAGTGTAGTCATACTCGTAGTCTACTGCGGCCTCGGGATCTACCGATAAAAAGCAAAAGTGGGAAACAAATAAATAGCAGGCATTCTAAGCAACACAAAATGCATGGCATGACAATATGTGAGGATGATCTATTCTAGTGCATTACTACACAATTTAATTGAAGTGGGAATATGTCAACGAATATTTCCCCAACTACAAATATTATTTATTTAATGGCCTATTAGCATTTTATTAGTAACAGAATGTTAATTATTTTTATCATGCATGAAAATGACATATTGGGATTCTTCTTATTTTTTTGATCATTTTTCATATATAATTTATATTTTTCTGAGTCAGTATGAATTAATTTTGAATTTCCAAAGTTTATATGATTTTTTGGAATTTCTGGAATTATTATTAATTCGAAATTTAATGTGAAATTCCTAAGTGTACCAGTGTGTACCCAGCCAGTGAGACTAACTGGTGGGGCCACTAAGCTGAGTCAGCAACCCAGTCAATAGAGGGCTGACTTGGTCAAACTGGCCAGTGGGTCCCACTGGTCAGTGACAAATATTTTTAACAGAGTTTTAATAAGCATAATTAACCTAATTAGCTAGTGGGGCCAGAGGTCAGTGACACAGAGTTTAACTAAACACTACAGTAAATGGGCCCACGTGTCAGTGGGGTTAGTGGAGTTAATTAGTGCCTAATCTAATTACTGACGACCTAGGCCCACACGTCGTGATCCAGGTGACGTTTAAACGGCCGTCACATGCGCCGGCGACCAAATAAGCGGTGGCGGCGGCCAGAAATTCTGTACAGAGGGCCAAATCGACGGCCGCGACCACTGTTCAAACGAGCGCGTCTTCGCGCGTGCACTAGTGCTAGTGGTTCATGCGGGGGACACCGGAAACGATGTCGGCGACGACGAACAGCGGCGGCCGGAGCACGGGCTTGATGGGATCGGTGCTATGGGGCACGGCAAGACGCGCTGGTGGGCGCGTTGGCTTGCTGGGGAGCCCAGGAGCACGGTGTGGTGCTCGGTTGCTACGGGGGTGGTCTATGACGATGATAGTGAGCACGACGGCGGCACTGAGCTTTGGCAGCAGCGGCAGCTCGCTAGAAGCTCGGAATCGAGCTACACAGAGAGGGGAAAGGCGTTGTGGCTCACCGGGGAGCGCACAAGTGGGTCGTTGGAAGTTTAAGAGCGTGGAATCTGGCGAATCGACGGTGATGGCGGCGGCGGCTGTAGATGAAGACAAGGTCGATCTCGATGATGTAGTGGTGCAGAGCTCGTGTTCTTCCCCACAGTTGATGTAGGCGAAGTAGGCGCGGCTCCTGGACGCCCCTCTGGTCGACGGGGAAGTCGATGGCCATGCAGACCTAAGGCGAAGCTAAGTGGAGGTAAGGGAACAGGAGATATAGAGGCCAAAGTTGGTGCTACCAAAGCAGAAATGTTGTTATTGATGAATGTCATGGCATGAAATGTCACTTCTTCATTCTCAATGATAATTTGGTGTCCGTTCTATTATGAGAATTTGGCCGGAGTCCTCTACCCAACGATGTGAAGAGGAGGCCGTGCATGGCATTGGGTTTGCTCAGTGCCTCGAGGACCTTCTGGACACTGAGGTTACCAAGCCCTGCCATTGTGTGGTACCAGCACAATGATGATGGATGGTCGGCTTCATGGCCGAGACGGGGTGGATCGCTGGTAGGATCATGGTCAATGTGGCCTATACTATCATGGCAGTGTACGTGATGCACGGCATGACGGGCCTCAACCAGGACGTAGTGAAAAGGTAAAAATGATTCTACGTTAGGTCAGTTGGTCGGAGCCTTCGTTTATGCAGCGGAGATGCTGAGTTTGAATCCCATACGTGTAGCATTTATTTATTTATTTCCCTGCAGCGCAATCAAAGGAAGAAAATGATGTGGAGAAGTCCCCATGGTCCATGTAGTGGACTGAGATTTTTTTGAAAACAACAGGGCAGCCTGCTACTTGTGAGCTGCGTTGGGATTTTACCCCTCATGATACACCCTTTTGACCCTCATGATTTTTTCGATAAAGGACATTTCATTCAATTGATATATCGAGGTGATACAAAGCATCGAAAGAATGCCCGGCCTCTGCATAGCTCGATGCACACAGCCAATAAGTCCAACCGTCCCAAAAATAAAAATTGTTTTACAGCTCAAAAATAAATAAATCTGTCCAGCCTATGATGTGGCAGATCCTAACCGGAGATCACACCGCCATCCATGGGGGTAGAAAACCTCCCTGGCCGTATGCTCCAGCCGCGTAGACGCCATCATAAATAGGTCCCTGTCCTCCGGCCTCTGCAGGATAGACCAAGTACGGAGCCATCGCGTACATACATGAATAACCTGCATAGGAGATGAAACATATTTTTTATTAAAAACCACATCATTCCTGGTAAGCCACATATTTTTTGACCCTCATGATACACCCTTTTGACATAATTGACCTGAATTTGAGAAAATCCTCAATTTATAGATGCATTTATTACCTTTGTGCTACATTTTACCCCTTGTGACAAAATTCCTTTCGTGCGCTCGCGGTCACTCTTGGAAAAAAAACAAAACAAAAACCAGCACAGAATATTGAAAAAAAAATGCCTACGTGTTATGCCAAATCAGCAGGAAATTGGGAGATTTTTTTTTAAATTGAGGGTCAATTCTATCACAAGGGGTAAAATGTGGCACAGAGATGATAAATGGGGGTCTAAATTGAGGATGTTCTCAATTTTGGGTCAATTCTGTCACAAGCATAAATCATGGGTGTACATACGTACATCTGAAGCTTCATAAACATACGTTATACACACTTCATTCATACATAAACCCTTATTTTGCAGGAAATAAATCTTATAAATTGGTACAAACACAAGAGGCCAAGACCAAGGTGTAAGGTAGCTAAGGGCAGTGGAAAGTGGAGGACCGCAGCCGCACTCGTTGATGAGCGCCTCCATGGCGATGGGCAGCAGTACGTACGTACGTACTCTAACAGCTTCAGCGTGTCAGCCTTCGGCACGGTGGGGTGGGCGGGGGTAGTGCGGTTGGCGGCTTCGGCGGGGTCTGCCCCCCGGGTGGCGTGGGCGGTGTCGGCGGGGTCGGCGGCGTGGGCGGGGTCGGTGGGCATTTCTTGTCCGACGGCTGGGACGGATGCCCGGCGGCGGCCAGCGAGAATAGTACCAGGAGCAGCAGGAGCGGCACAATGCGGTGGTTCTTGGCGGCCATGGCCGGCAGCTTCTATCTAGCTCTCTCCGGAGTACATCTTTGATCTTGGCTAGCAACCTCAGGGATATGCATATATATGGGCGAACATAGATTGGTGTACGTGCCACCAAAGCCATGGACGTCGGACTCATGGAGGTTGTCGACGATTCGCTCCTTGGAGTTTCCCGTGCCGACATCAAGTAATTAAGTAAGCCGGCCCCTAGGAGTGAATTTTGGAAGTCGGAAGGAGGATGCGGCGGGGCCTGCACGCGGCTCTTGTAGAGCTTTTCTCTAAGGCTACCATGGCCTCCAGTGTGGCAAGTTATTGTTCTGTGCGCATACAGACGTTGCCTCTCAGCACGTCGATCACCAGACGATGCCATGGCATCGCTTTGTGTAGCATCTCTAAAAAATCACCACGAATCCGAGCAAATTTCTGACCAGGCATCTCCACCTCTAACTTGAACCGGCGGTAGTGGTACATGATCGACGATTGCTCGAGTAGGGGAACCAGTGGAACGAGGGCGCTCATGGGAAGTTTTAGATATGTTTTTTTGTGAAAGATGATAAATGGCGGTATAAGTTGAGGATTTTCTCAAATTTTTATCAATTCTGTCACTTTCTGAAGTCATGGGGGTAAAAAATGGAATTAACTCAAACAGAAAATATATACATACTTGCATGGGAAGCTTCATAAACATATGCCTTTTTTGCAAAGATTCGTAAACATACGTTACACACACTTCATTCATACATTTTTTTTCCAACCGGGCTCACACCCCTTTCCATTAATTTTGCAATTAACAGAAATACATCAGTCATGATTGAGTACTGTCCAGAACATCACCCACTAGCCAAAGCTAAAGTTAAATGAGACAGCCAAAAACAAAAGGAGACCGAAAGGGGGGAGCAAGTTGGCGCATCGCCAGGAAACCCACTGTGGATGACCCTAAAACGGATCACCCGCCATGGGGCGAAAACCTGGCGACACTAAACCACTGCCCAACGAACATCCTGGAGAAGACTATAGGATACTGGAACAGCAAAAGGAGGACATAGTAACAGCAGACTCCAGCGGGCATCAAACCCCAGTGGAACATGGCTAAACTAGATAGTGTAGCAAGTTAGCCGGTCTGGATCCCAGCTCCATCACCCAGAAGAAGCCTGCCACGCGGGTAGGTCCTGTCCGCCAGAACAGCAGCAGCTTGAGCCAGCCTCTTAACCCCAGCCTGGAACTCCGTCTTTTCGTCTCCCTTAAGCAGTCCTGCCCAATACAACATAAACGAACAAGCAGTGAAAACAGCCTCCAATGGTGTGCGAACATCATATTTGTCGAATGTAACTTTGTTACGAATGTGCCAAATCCCCCAGCAAATGGCAGCAATGATCATCATATAAAACCTTTTCCCTCCCGGGAAACACTGATATAACCAAGCCCAGCTTTGCTAGAGAGATCGAGGGCAGCAGGAAGCCCCCGCCGTCAGTCCCAACACACCCCAAACCGTGCGTGCAAACGAGCAGGTGAAGAACAGGTGATTCGCAGTCTCCACATCCGTACAAAAAGAACAGGCGGGATTTCCAGGCCATTTCCTACTTCTCATATTATCCCGCGTAAGTACAGCATTCTAGAACAGCTGCCACAGGAAGATTTTGATTTTCAGAGGAATCGTAGCTTTCCATACCCATTTATAATTGGGGCCAGACATATTCCTTTCCAGCCACCCATAAACTGACTTAGTGGTAAATTTCCCTTTATTACCCAGTGCCCAAGTAACCGTGTCCGGGGAGTTGTTCAGAGGCATACTTCTAGCCTCAGCAGTCACCCACTCCCACTGATCACTTAATTCACCAAACAGCCTACGCCTAAAGCCAAGCTTAGAGTTATTCGCCACAAAAGAAGCAAGAGTACACTCCTGGTCCTGACAAATGTCAAACAGAACCGGGAAATGGTCACGCAATGAAATATCACCCACCCACGGGTCATGCCAGACCCTAACCAGGTCCCGACTATTGACATTTACCTTCCTCCCAGCCATATATGTCTCTTTGACCTTCATGATGGCCTTCCAACATGGTGAGTCAGAGAAACGACTTCGAATATTAGCAACCGTTTTGTTCTTAAAATATCTAGCTCGGATAATACGTTGCCATAACCCATCACTTGTTTCAAGCTTCCACCACCATTTAACAAGAAGGCTAATATTCTGCTTATGAAGATCCTTGATCCCCAGCCCACCAATTTTTTTTGAACAGCAAACCCTAGCCCACTTAACCATATGGTAAGCATGCTTCTTATTCTTTCTCCTCCAGAAGAAACGCCTACGATGCTTATTCATCTTCTCAATAAAAGTTTTATTGAGAAGAAACATCGACATAACGTAAGATGGTATCCCATCAAGGCTAGAATCCAATAAAGTGAGCCTAGCCCCGGATGATGCCGCATAAGCAATCCAAGCATCAAGTCTTTTGATTAACTTAGCATCCAGGAAGTCCAGATCACTGTTTTTAAGAGTGGCGTAAGTGACTGGGACACCCAAATATTTCATAGGCAGAGTACCTACTTGACAGCCGAACATCTCAGCATATATCAAATCAATATTATTATCCCCCCCAATAGTAAACACCTCACTCTTCTCAAAATTGATTTTCAAGCCTGACATAAGCTCGAAAAGATACAACAAAAGTTTGACATTAACAGCCTTGTCAACATCATGATCAAAGCATAAAACCGTATCATCAGCATATTGAAGGATGCCTACCCCTCCCTCAATCAACTCAGAAGCAAGCCCTTTAATAAGACCATTTTTTTTAGCAGCAAGCACCATCTTAGTAAGGCATTCCGCCACTAAATTAAACAAAAACAGGGAGAAGGGGTCGCCTTGGCGCACCCCCTTAGCGATCTGGATATAAGGGCCTAACTCATCATTAATCTTAACACTAACAGTGCCATTTTTAAGAATCTGCGACACCCACCCACACCATTTGGAATTAAACCCCCGTTTAGCGTCACAATCAAGCAAAAAGTCCCAATTAACTTTGTCATATGCTTTTTCAAAGTTGAGCTTAAGAATGACCCCCACTTGTTGTTTGATATGATTATAATGCAACACCTCATGTAAGGATAAGATGCCATCTACAATATGCCTCCCTTTAATGAACGCATTTTGTTGTATACTAAACAATTTGGGGGCATACTTGCTGACCCTAATATCCATGACCATGGTAATCAATTTATAGGGGCAACGCAGCAGACAAATCGGCCTATATTGTAGAATTTTCCTAGCATCCGCTGATTTAGGTAACAAAGTTATAATGCCATAATTCAGCCGTTGCACATCTAACTTGCCTTCATAAAACCACTCAAACATGCGAAATAAATCTGAACACACAACATCCCAGCAATGTTGATAGAACTCAACCGGAATATTGTCCGGGCCAGGAGCACGGTTGGATCTCATATCAAAGAGAGCTTTTTTAATTTCCTCAAGAGTAAAAGGGCGAGTCAAATCCTCATTATCATCAGAGGAAATGGTCTCATCCTCAGACCACAACGAAGCATCAATATGACAAAGGTTGCCAGGAGCCGGCCCGAACAGGTTCTTATAAAACTCAGTAGCATGGGACAATAAATTTTTAGTCCCTTCTACCAACACAGGCCCACACTCAAGCGAGATCATGGAATGTTTCCTACGGCGCCCATTGGCCACTTTATGAAAGAAATCAGTGTTGTTATCCCCTTTCAAAAGCCATTTTTCAGTAGAAAGTTGATGCCAATAAAGCTCCTCTTCCACATACATGTTATTAAGTTCTACTAGGATTTCAAGCTTCCTAGTATATGCCTCCCCACATAACCCAGCAGATTCCTCAAGCGTTTCTAATTCTTGCAGCTCAAGTTTGATAAGATTGTTCCTGATTTTGTTAGGCCCAAAAATATTTGAGCCCCACCCCTTAAAGAATTTTTTAAACCTTTTCAACTTAATATTCAGGATGTCAATGGGGTCATCTGTATACACAAGCTTAGACCAAATATCAGCCACAATAGGAAGAAAGTCTGGGTTATTAAGCCAGGTAATATCAAATTTAAAGCACCTATTTCCAGGGGCTCTAGGGGATGCCCCTCCACCATCCAGCTGCAAAGGGTTATGATTTGATAAACCCTTATTTTGCAGGAAATAAATCTTACAAATTGCTACAAGCCCAAGAGGCAAAAACAAAGGTGGAAGGTGGTACTACTTGATCCATGGCGAATTGGCGATGGGCAGCACTACGTACGTAAGTACGCTAGCAGCTTCAGCGTGTCATCCTTCGACACGGTGGGGTGGGCGGGGTAGCAGGGGTGGGTGGTGTCGGTGGGGTCTGCCCCCCGGGCGGTGTGGGTGGTGTCGGCGGGGTCGGCGGCGTGGGAGGGGTCGGAGGGCATTGCTTGTCCGACGGCAGCGACGGAGGCCCGGCGACGGCCAGCGAGAATAGTGCCAGGAGCAGCAGGAGCGGCACAATGCGGTGGTTCTTGGCGGCCATGGCTGGCAGCTTCTAGGGAGTACTTCTTGATCTTGGCTAGCAACTACAGGGATATGCATATATATGGGCGTATGTGCCACCAAAGCCATGGACGTCGGCCTCATGGAGGCTGTCGACAATTCGCTCCTTGGAGCTTCCCGTGCCGACATCAAGGAATTAAGCAAGCCGGCCCCTTGGAATGGACGGCCGGTCTAGTGCCGACGATCTCGCGGACCTATCTACTCCCGTACGCGTGGGGGGGGGGGGGGGGGGGACACGTGCAGCACCCTAACCATACATGGACGGCGTAGAATTAATGCATGGAGTGATTTGGCGCATCCAACAAGCGGTGCGGTCTCCCGTTTTGCCAAAATTATCCAAACAGCATGTACAATCTTACAAGTTGATGTTTCAAATTGTTACAGTTTCAATTGTCTTTTACTTTGACTCATCAAAGGCTTCACTATATATATAGCACTAGAAATTCTTGTTGAAGTAGAAAAAAATAGACCCCGTAGAAAAAAGTAGGAAAAAAACATAGAACCGCGTCATCCTCTGTAATACGACAAGAGGTTACAAAAAGGGAATATGCTTCCCAATTTTTGATACTACGTAAAGTTATCAGTTTTGTTAAAATACATCTAGATGCGACATAAGTATTGCATATGTAAGTCATACGTCATTGATTATATGCGGAGATTCGTGCGGGTATTTTTTGTTTTTGTTTTATTGAATCACTTAGATGTGCAATAACTAGGGCACGTCCCTAGAAAGGCCAAAAGTTTATTAACTAAAAATTGTAAGTTTATTGAGGAATTTTATGGTAGGGACCAGCGGGTATAAGCTGTCAGCCAAAAAGGGCACCACGTCACCCTGCCCGAGGCGACACAGGGCGACTCAATTTGCCGTAACTCGCTTCCTCATTCCCTTCTTGACGCTGTGCTGCCGATGGCGGTGGCGGGGCGTCTTCGTGAAGCACTTCAGGCCGTGGGTGGCTGTTTCTGGAGTGGCGCGGGCGTCGTCGTGTGCACGACGGTCGATGGCACATCGGCAGGCTGCATGTGGTGCACGGCGAAGCTCCTGGGTGGCGGTTCTCTCCACACACCTCACGACGATTCTGGACAAGGGACGTGAGCGGAGGCCTTGGTGGCCAGCAGCTACGGGCATGCCTTGATCCTGGCATGAAGCATCCTTGACTCTGCCATGGGGTGGTCTCGATTGTCTCCTATCTTATAAACGTGTTGGCAAGCTGGCAAGGTACGACTTCCCCTGCGACCAGCCGGGCTTGTACAGGGAAGCAACCCGCAGTTGCTACAAGGCCTGCTTTCGGCGCTCATCGCGTCGCCGGGCAGCCTGCAACGCGTTGTCGCAAGCCCCGAGGTGGGAGCGCTCGGAGATGCTACTAGCACAGGGGGATGATAGTACGGCCAGTGAAATCGGTTGCCACGACCGATGATGGCAGGTACTCGAACCAGGAACGGCGGCGACATATGGTACAACAGTAAAGTAATCCCGATGGCGGTGGATGATACAACCGGCGCGTAATTTATCGACATCAATGAATGTTATAGAACATCTAAAAATGCATGTTACAAAAAGGTGTTGCATAAATGTGGCCTTTACGTAATATAATTTTGACTCAAATAGCTCAATGTGTAGTCATACACAGGTACCGCATGTTTATTTTTATTTATTTTCTGCGGGAAGGTACCACATGTTTATAACTTATTGCTCCTACACATAACAATCAAGAGCAGACTAACTAATCAGGAGCAAACTAAGAGCAATTAACTCATCCTCCTCACCATTCTTGCAAAACTGGACAAGTATCTTAATAATCTTTTCTTTCTCATTCTCATCATACATGCTCACCACATCTTCATCATTGCGAATTAGCACAAAATATTGGTTTTGCAACTATTCCACTTTGAGAACACAACACCCTCATCATTTCCCCATGGATATTTACTCTGCATGAGCCCCACAAGTTGATCGTAACTAGTCTGCCTCTCTACATGAATGTCCTAGCTCCAAGAAGACACAGTGCACTGCTCGCCCTTGTAATTCTTGTAAGAATGTGCCCCATATGTCACAATCAGCTTATAAGGTGGCATGTTTGACCTACATTGACACAAATTTGACATTAGTGAATGCAACCACATTGAAAAAACTTAAATGCTGCCACAACATAGGTGATTTACAGAAATGAAGAAATGAGGAACATTACTACTGATCTAGTGCTTTGGTTATGTGAACCAACTTAAATGCTGCCAGAACATAGGTGATTTACAGAAATGAAGAAATGAGGAACATTACTACTGATCTAGTGCTTTTGTTATGTGAACCAACTTAAATGCTGCCAGAACATAGGTGATTTACAGACATGAAGAACACTATGCAATCAGCGTTTACGAATTATCTGCACCAATGCCATGACCTATTACAATAATGACCAGACTAGCAAACAAACCAGCAGGAGCATCTGACGGACATGTGTATAGTTATTAGACAGACCAGCCAATATGCCCCATGAACAGAACACAAACGAACCAGCATGAGCATAAAAGGAAATTTATTTCTAGCATAAAAAGAAGTTTATTTCTAGCAGACCAAATGCTACACATCAATGTGAGGAGTTGAAAACTTGCCCATCAGGAAGAGGAACCAGCAGGTTCGAGGTCTTCGGTGCCGCCCCTGCCGCCATGGCCGACGGCGCGGCTCCCTCCATCCTGTGTGAGCTGCTGAAGGCTGAGGAAGGGGGTTCGCTGGTGCGGACAGCGTCAGGGAGGGAGGCCGGAGTAGAGGACATGTCGTCGCTAGTGCGGACCGCGTCGGGGAGGGAGGCCGGAGCGGAGGAACGAAGCCCGCTGCTGCGGACCGCGTCGGGAAGGGAGGCCGGAGCGGAGAAACCAAGCTCCCTATTGCGGACTGCGTCGGTGAGGGAGGCCGGAGAAGGGCACCGCGGAGGGGAGGGCGGAGGTGCGCGATGCATCGGCGAGGTCAGAGCAGGGCGCCGCGGTGGGGAGACCTGAGATGCGCGATGCGTCATCGAGGCCGGAGGAGGGGGAGCTGGAGGAGACAGGCATGTCGGGGAGGCCGGAGGGGACGTGGATGCGGCGGGGGGCGGCGGAGTGTGGCCGCGGCGGCGGCGGCTGGCAGGGGGACGCCGCAACATGGATGCGGGTTGGTTAGGTCATTCTAGATGGGGACGGGTGTGTGGTGTGGTTGGATCCGTGTGTGGCGTGGTGTGTGTATATTTTCTGTTTGTGTCACTTACAAAGTGGCCCCACAAGTCAGTAGGGGCAACTTATGTCATTTTTACAAATACTAACAGCTCTTTTCCTGGTCAACTAGCTAGAATAAACGGTCAACTAACAGATGTGTAACAGAATGGCATTTGTGATATATTATCGAAAGCTAAGAGTGGCAAAAGTGAGAGGTGAAATTCTAGAGTGGCATAAGCAAAGTTGGCAAAAGGTAGAGTGGCAAAAACAAAGTTTTCCCTAGAAAAAAGTAGGAAAAAAACATAGAACCGCGTCATCCTCTGTAATACGACAAGAGGTTACAAAAAAGGAATATGCTTCCCAATTTTTGATACTACGTAAATTTATCAGTTTTGTTAAAATACATCTAAATGTGCCACAAGTATTGCATATCTAAGTCATACGTCATTGATTTTATGCGCTACAATGCCTGTGTTCGGCGCTCATCACGTCGCGGGGCAGCCTGCAACGCGGTGTCGCAAGCCCCAAGGTGGGAGCGCTCGGAGATGCTACTAGCACAGGGCGATGATAGTACGGCCAGTGAAATCGGTTGCCACGGCCGGTGATGGCGGGTACTCGAACCAGCAACGGCGGCGACATATGGTACAACAGTAATGGCGATGGCGGTGGATGATACAACCGGCGCGTAATTTATCGACATCAATGCATGTTACAAAAACGTGTTGCATAAATGTGGCCTTTACGTAATACTCACTCCGTCCGAAAAAGCTTGTCCCAAGCTTGTCCCTTAAATGGATGTATTTAGCACTAACTTGGTGCTAGATACATCTTGGTGCTAGATACATCCATTTGAGGGACAAGCTTTTTCGGACGGAGGGAGTATAATTTTGACTCATATAGCTCAATGTGTAGTCATACACAGGTACCGCATGTTTATTTTTATTTATTTTCTGCGGGAAGGTACCACATGTTTATAACTTATTGCTCTTACACATCTTTCCCTAATAATAAAGCATGGATTGATTCCATGAGTTCACCGTCACAATACGCTTCTTCCCATGAGTTTACGCCTTCACCCATATCATATTTTTCTTATACTATCCGAGGTGGTACTAATTTTGTATACGCCCCGCCCGTGAGTGGACTTTTCACGTCCGCACATTTCTGGTGGCTCTGCGAGCTGAAAGCCCAGGCCCAGGTAGGGCTCGCTCTGTACGTCCGCTCCTCCTGGGAGTCCAACTGGGCCGGCCGGCCCAGGAGCGAGTGTGGTACTGTAAAAATTGCCAAAAAAATTGTGCATTTGCAATGAATCGAACACAAGACCTACTGCTTGTGAACACGCGTTGCTATCCAGCAGAGCTGCTGATGGTTAGTGTCTAACAGGCCGCGCTAAACCTTAAGAATGAGTGGCAGCAGCAGATATGAATATTTTTTAAAAAATTCAAACGCAATTTTTTTTTTTGAAAAAAGTTGATATTTATTTGGAAAAAAGAAACGTTCTAGCCATGATTTTTTTTCCATACGTTTATACATACACGAGGTGGTATTAAAATTTTCATGTACGAGAACCAATAGCAGCAGCTAATAGGCGATCTGGGCGCCCTGTGGGTTCACCGTCACAATACGCTTCTTCCCATGAGTTTACGCCTTCACCCATATCATATTTTTCTTATACTATCCGAGGTGGTACTAATTTTGTATACGCCCCGCCCGTGAGTGGACTTTTCACGTCCGCACGTTTCTGGTCGCTCTGCGAGCTGAAAGCCCAGGCCCAGGTAGGGCTCGCTCTGTACGTCCGCTCCTCCTGGGAGTCCAACTGGGCCGGCCGGCTCAGGAGCGAGTGTGGTACTGTAAAAATTGCCAAAAAAATTGTGCATTTGCAATGAATCGAACACGAGACCTACTGCTTGTGAACACGCGCTGCTATCCAACAGAGCTGCTGATGGTTAGTGTCTAACAGGCCGCGCTAAACCTTAAGAATGAGTGGCAGCAGCAGATCTGAATATTTTTTTAAAATTTCAAACGCAATTTTTTTTTTTGAAAAAAGTTGATATTTATTTGGAAAAAAGAAACGTTCTAGCCATGATTTTTTTCCATACGTTTATACATACACGAGGTGGTATTAAAATTTTCATGTACGAGAACCAATAGCAGCAGCTAATAGGCGATCTGGGCGCCCTGCGCTCGCTCTTACAATTAGAAAAAATATTGCCTACAAATAAACTCGAACTCGAAACCTCATACATAACTACCTACCCCTGGTAACCAACTGGCTAGCTAGAAGTTCTGATAAACATTAAACATTGGTAAAATAAAACTGTTCGTGTCGCGGCTTTGGACCGAACCCTCTCTCCGCCACCTGCGTACATCACTATAATGGGTCACAAGGATGTGTTGATGGGCCTCCTCAGCTTGCAGGATCAGCCAAAAATAATTTGACGGGTATAGAATAGTACCACCTCGCCCCTTTATGTCAAATCTTATCGGTTTATATACGCTGTTAGTTGTCCGGATAATCAACAAGGCACTTGTTGAGAAATAACAAAAGGTGGATGAGATGTCGATTCGGTGCTGCAGGCGTTTGGTTTCGAAACTGCGTACATAAATATTTTTAATTCACGTCGTATTTGCTGGGATCAGATTTCGCTTTATTCTAAAAAAAATACCTGATTGATCTACATGCAGCTTCGATCGAGGGTACCTGATGCGGCACGCGCGACATTTCGAGCTCGACTGATGCTGCTGCAGGCGGGACGTGACGTTGCAAGCTGGAGCACCCGCTGCGTCTAGCCAAAAGCACACCAATACAACACCCGTCGGAGCTATTATTTTTCTACTGAAAAGTCGGGCCGCCATGGTGCAAAGACGACTAAGCGACAACCGCAAGTGTAGATTTCAGATTATGGAGAACTAAGTTTTCCTTACCACCGGTGTTAAGGCTCATTTCGTGATTAATGTATGGCTAATATGCATCTCTTCCATGCCTCGGCGTGCCCCTCCCGGGCGTCGGCCGGTGGCTCATTCCGGAAGTTATCGTGCCTCGCTGGTGGACGTTTGGGTATTCACATCAAAAAAATTCTCCAGTTGCAACGCACGGGCATTTTTCCAATCAAGAGCAGACTACTAACTAGGAGTAAAATACATTGGTGGTCCTAATTCTTCTCTAAAAGTTTCAATTCGTACTAACCGTACAAATTCTTCAAAATTGCATTCTGAAAGTTTTTAAGTTTGACATACGTGTCTACCGAGTCGAGACATGAATAAAGCCGGCCAATCTATCTCCATGGGCACGGCATTTGGAACCGTGTTGTAAAACTGCTCCGTCATATCCTCCATTGCCCCAGTTTCGAGATTAACAAGGTACGCGCGGAGGTCCCAGTTCATGATAAGCAAGGTGTCGCTCTTTTCTCCCGACCACACCTATAGCACGTCGTCAATCCGTCTGTTCTTGGGTGGTTTCAGCTCCATCACCCCCTTGTAAATCCAGTCTAAGTTGTCGTGTCCATCGTCACCTTTTAGTGTCCAGATCTCCATCCGGAGGCTTTCCTCTGCGAACATTAAAAAGAGCGAGAGCTCGCCGCCGACGAGGGCTAGAAGATCAGTGTCGGCGGTGGGTTCGTAAGACGAGAGACATAGCTCCCTTACGCAGAAGTGGCCCTTCATGTCAACAGTGTAATATGGCAGGCGATGTTGGTCTGGCCACTTTGTGAGGAGGTAGTGTGCCACGCCGCGGTCCACGACGACGCTATGCTCCATGTACCGCCACAGCTCACCATCATCACCCCGCATGATGTAAAAACCGTCAAACTTTTTACAAGATTTCCGGCTCGACGACGAGGAGGACGAGGAGAACATGTGGAGACTGTAGTGCCCAAGCCCAAACCTCCCAGTTTGGATGTGGCTGAGGCCGAAGATTAGGACCTTGAAGAAGGTGGAGTAGTTGAGCCCAGACGATGGCGTAGACGAGGAGAAGCAGTCTTCGCTTGTTAGGATGGTGTAGCTGATGGGCGATGACGACCCGCTGTCTAGTGGTGGAAGCACGTCGCACGTGCCGGTGAGCAGGTTGCACGCAGCCAGACGGATAGGGCCACCACCTCCGGCGGCGCACAGGCTGAGGCGTACCAGGAGGACGCTGTTGCGGGCGGTGAGCGGCTCCGCGCCGGCCAAGAGGCCGGCCATGTCGGGGACGAGAAACGAAGTGAGGGGACGGCGGGCAGGAGCATGACCGGCTGCGGATCGCGTCACCTGGACGAAGATCGGCGGGGAGCTGGCGTCAGCAACGTCATCGTCGTGTTCTCCTTGGCACCGTCGCTCTCGAGCAAAGAATCCGACGTAGCAAGACGCGCTCGCCGCCCAGCCGCGGCGCAGGAAGGACCGGTCAGCGATGAACCCTCGCCACCGCTTGCACAGCGCGGCGCACTGGAAAAGCGTGCCGGCGTCCGGGACGCGCATGAGGACTTCGAGGACGACGTCGTCCGGGAGCGCGCTCGGTGCTGCCGTTATCTCGTCCATCTTCGATCCCCGGCCACGTACTGTAGGAAATACGATGTAATGCGATCAATCAATTGAGGTCTGGTTGTGCTACGCATAGGCAGAATACATAACTAGCGTCAGATGTTTTTGGATCTGGAGTTCTGGACGTGTTGGTCCACCGGCATTAATCTTACTCCTAATTAATTTTTCCACGTTTTGGTTTCGTCTTTCAACTTGGGCTCGTCTTGAGAGTCCATATCGGTTCCCGTTCCAACTCGGATCTATGTAAGATATAAAAGACTAACCAATGTACATCACATCGACCTATGAAGTCCTCAACTCTAGCTCTACCTATTACATCTTGAGGTTATCCAAAACTCTACGTAAATAATCACTAGCAAAAATGGCCGTGCGTTGTAACAGGAGAATTTTTTTGATGTGAATACCAAAACGTCTACCAGCGAGGCACGATAACTTCCGGATGATGCCACCCGCCGACGCCTGGGAGGCGCACGCCGAGGCATGGAAGAGATGCATATTAGCCATACATTAATCACGAAATGAGCCTTAACACCGGTGGTAAGGAAAACTTAGTTCTCCATAATCTGAAATCTACACTTGCGGTTGTCGCTTAGTCGTCTTTGCACCATGGCGGCCCGACTTTTCAGTAGAAAAAGAATAGCTCCGACGGGTGTTGTATTGGTGTGCTTTCGGCTAGACGCAGCGGGTGCTCCAGCTTGCAACGTCACGTCCCGCTTGCAGCAGCATCAGTCGAGCTCGAAATGTCGTGCGTGCCGCATCAAGTACCCTCGATCGAAGCTGCATGTAGATCAATCAGGTATTTTTTTAGAATAAAGCGAAATCTGATCCCAGCAAATACGACGTGAATTAAAAATATTTTTGTACGCAGTTTCGAAACCAAACGCTTGCAGCACTGAAAATATTACAATGTGCTGCCCAGTCACAGAAAAATCACAATGAAAAAAAGCATAAGGCTATGTTTGATATAGCAAAGTATCGCAATAACCAGAGTAATGAAAAACTGCAGTATTTTAGTCCATTGTTGTAAGATACCAGGGTTTGGCTAGACTCATTGATGTAAAAATGAGTTTTAGCTAGCTAGACGCATGCAACCGATTGGCCATGCACATTTACCATCCATCCGCATGCACAAACTGAATGATGCACGGCCATACACATGGCTTGTAGCTTCCCAAGAGACGTCTTCATATCCACATTATTTATTCCAACATGTAACCAGGAGCTGACCGTGAACTGTAACCGCAAGGCCATCGTCGTGTCCCTTCTGTACTTCTGTCTCATCATGCATCTCATCCCGCCATACGCATGTGCTTCTCTGCAGCCCATCCACCATGACAGCGTTCCATGGCCTCATAGCAACATTGAGGCATACTCCCACGAGCCAATCATACCTTTTCATTGTTGGATTTCTTTTGTTCTTTATTTGCAAGTGCAGCCACCGTCCTTTGTTGAGCCTCTTTTTTTTTTCTTATTTGCAAGTGCAACCACCGAATCGACATCTCATCCCCCTTTTGTTATTTCTGAACAAGCGCCTTGTTGATTATCCGGACAACTAACAGCGTATATAAACTGATAAGATTTGCCATAAAGGGACGAGGTGGTACTATTCTATACCCGTCAAATTATTTTTGGCTGATCCTGCAAGCTGAGGAGGCCCATCAGCACATCCTTGTGGCCCATTATAGTGATGTACGCAGGTGGCGGAGAGAGGGTTCGGTCCAAAGCCGCGACACGAACAGTTTTATTTTACCAATGTTTAATGTTTATCAGAACTTCTGGCTAGCCAGTTGGTTACCAGGGGTAGGTAGTTATGTGTGAGGTTTCGAGTTCGAGTTTATTTGTAGGCAATATTTTTTTCTAATTGTAAGAGCGAGTGCAGGGCGCCCAGATCTCCTATTAGCTGCTGCTATTGGTTCTCGTACATGAAAATTTTAATACCACCTCGTGTATGTATAAACGTATGGAAAAAAATCATGGCTAGAACGTTTCTTTTTTCCAAATAAATATCAACTTTTTTTAAAAAAAAATTGCGTTTGAAATTTTAAAAAAATATTCAGATCTGCTGCTGCCACTCATTCTTAAGGTTTAGCGCGGCCTGTTAGACACTAACCATCAGCAGCTCCGCTGGATAGCAGCGCGTGTTCACAACCAGTAGGTCTCGTGTTCGATTCATTGCAAATGCACAATTTTTTTGGCGATTTTTACAGTACCACACTCGCTCCTGGGCCGGCCGGCCCAGTTGGACTCCCAGGAGGAGCGGACGTACAGAGCGAGCCCTACCTGGGCCTGGGCCTTCAGCTCGCAGAGCCAGCCAGAAAAATGCGGACGTGAAAAGTCCACTCACGGGCGGGGCGTATACAAAATTAGTACCACCTCGGATAGTATAAGAAAAATATGATATGGGTGAACAGTGCGACGGTGAACCCGACGGAAGCAATGCGTGCTTTATTAGTACTAGCACAAATGCCCGTGCGTTGCAACGGGAGACATAATTATCCGTCCCATGCGTTCACTTATTTTCTTTTGTCTCGCTCTACTGTCATTCTTCTGTTTCGGAAAGTTCCTCCAGTACCCCAGACAACGAGCTTCTTCGCATTTATCAATGTAGTCTTATGTCCACACACCACTTATTGAATCTCAATATGCACATATGTGCACTCCTTTAGTTATGCAACAAACTGTTTAATTGCGCACCACTTAATTATCCCACATATGACATCATATTTCTTCCTTACTTTAGCGGCACTCACTCTCTTCTTCTCGTGTCATCATCATCATCCTCCGCTAATTGATTCTCAAGCCGACTTATTGAATTGATGGATAATAGGTAACTGCAGGGTTTAATAATATCAAAAATATGATGGTTGAAAGGTAAATAGTTTATAATGTTTGGCGCTCTTTTGTTGACACGTTGCCGCCAAAAGTAGGAGCACCCCCCCCCCCCCCCCCCGCCACCATGGCCACTTCCTAGACATTATCATCGAGCCTCGTCAGAGATCAGGATTAGGGCATGCAGAGCTGCAAGAAAGATGGTAAAACGGAGGGGAGTGCCCCTCCCAGCTGGCGTGCTGGGCGAAACAGGACGAGGGCAAGATGCGCTGTTATCGTATTCTCTCTACTTTTCATCCCTCCCTCTCTCCTCCCTATCTCACCAACGACATCAGTGACATCCAAAGTTGAAGAATATCTTAATATCAGCAAGTCTCCCAGCTGACGTGCGTGGCGAAAGCTGCGAAACAGGACGCGAGCAAGATGCACCGTTATCGCATTCTCTCTACTCTTCATCCCTCCCTATCTTCTCCCTATCTCACCAATGACATCAGTGACCTCTAAAGTTGAGAAATATCTTAACTATCAGCAAGTCCCGATGAGCACAAAATATCTTCAACCTTAAGAAATATTTATTTTTCAATATTTCACTCACTTTTAGTTATTGTATCTCTTAATGTTTCATAAGATGTGGTAGGCATGAACACCTAAATGTGACAGTAAGAGCATCTACAACCGGACGCCTCAAACGACCCCTTATACACCCGCGGACGCGCCCGGTCAGTGGCCGGATAGGAGAGAGAAGGAAAAAAGTGACCCAATCGGATCCCTCATATCATCCCTATACGCCCGGACTGTCCGCGAACTCTCATATCCATCTCAAATATGGGGAGGATATCAAGGCTCGCGGACGCGCCCGGGCACGTCCGGTTAGTCCGCCACGTAGGACGCGGCTCCACCCCGGACCACCTTTTATTTTTCTTTATTCGTTCTTTCATTTCTCTCTCTTCTCTTCACCAATCACATGCAAGTGACTGGACATATGAGGAAGAAAATGAGGAGTGTGGCTACGCGGACGGACAAATAGAGGACACGCCCGGTCACTGACCCGACGCGTCCGCGGGCGTTTAGAAGGTCATATTTGCTATGTCCGGCTGTAGATGCTCTAACGACTAACAATAGAAAGTAATAATGTGTGCTCATTCAGTTTTTTAGTATTTTTTTTTTGTTGCAATCGGTGCTTGCGCACATAGCAACATCCAGCAGCTTCTGGTGTGTGCCACCATTAATAAAAAAATGCAAAGCAACAACACCCAAAAATCCCACCGAGAGCTTATCCCAATGCGTGGCCCTTATCCAAAACACTGCTCCTCTAGTCCTCTTCTCCGCCCCGTCCATGGCGCCTGGCCTTGCTCCAAGACATAAACACAGACGTGCGCCCGCATACTTCCCCCGTCTCTGTTCCCTTCTTCTCCACAAACAACTAAGCAACCAGCAGGCCGATGATGCGCTCCATGGCCAGGAGAGGAAAGCCGGGGGGCCGGCGAGGGGCGGGGTACGGCCGGTGCCCCTCTCTCTTTCTCAGATCCGAGGCCCGCTCGGCCTTGTCGTCGCCTTGCTCTCTGGTGAGCAAGCCACCCACGACAACCTTTGTTCCATTCCATTTTGTTCTCATTCATCCTTCCATTATGTTTCCAGAGGTTCGCTCCTTTCCCACATGTTTTGATTCTTATTTTAACTGGTTATGCAGTTAATTGGCCTCCTTTTCCTTCCTTAGCCTCGCCTCTCTCATTGCCCTTATTGCTTCTTAACACCCACATAAATCAAAGGCGTATATAAACTGGCAGTATTGGATGTAAGGAGACGATGTGGGACTATTTAACAAGTGAATTGATATCACTTTAACACGCAACATCACCTAATACCGGCACTTATTGTTGCCTAGGCCTGGCTCGTCAGGACAGGTGGGCTGGGCCACCGGCCGTAACACACGGGCGGGTTTGGAGTGCCAGAACAATTGGCGTGGCTCGCACTGTTTTTTTCACACGTTCAGGTTAGTTTTGAGACCGAGAAGGAACACAAACGTACAAAATTTTATGGCGGACGTACCAACACGGACGAAATTAGTAGGTTTATATACCGGGCTTGCTTCATTGGCGGGTGACGCCCAAGTGGGCTGCTGCGGACAGAATTTTAGACGCCAGCCGTTAATTAGTACCACCTCGCGTATATGTTTTAAATTCAAACTGAAAGCGTAAACTCACGGGAAGAATCGTATTGTGACGGTGAACCCACGGAGTCAATCCGTGCTTTATTATTAGGGAAAGATTAGGGAAAGATATATATATATATATATATATATATATATATATATATATATATATATATATATATATATATAGGTAAAGATAAAGATATCATAGAAGATTAAACCTGAGTTAAATAGTTTCACTCGGCCCCATGTCGCTCGGGACGAAAATCGTACCTCGCCACCACCTTCTCCCCAGCTTTCCTCCTCACCACTGCCGTGGGAGGGATGAAGCCAAGGGGGAACAACAGGGGGCGAGACCCCCTGCAATGAATTAATTTTTTCCTTAATAGTGACTAGGAGATGCCTGATAACGCACTCCTCTGGCTAATATTGACTAGGACATGCCTGATAACGCACTCCTCTGGCTAATATTCTGCCCCCTGTCACGGTGTAACCCCGTGCTACGCAACATAAAACCACATATTACCCCAACTCATCTACAGTGCATCGTAGGCCAAACCCAGTAAAAGGCCACCTCGGAAGAGGAAATGAAAGAAAAGTGGAGCACCAATATGCATGGAGACCTCCTAAACAGGTCTTTAGCGCCGCAGAGTAGTGGTGGCGTTCACGTGAACGGTAGCGGCCCACATCCCATTGGCAACCGTCCACTTTGACTGTGATCATTGAGAGGGACTCCAGGAAAAAAAAAATGACCACGAGAGGGCCGCGAGGGACGCCATGAACGGCCGGAAGAGATGCGCCGGCAGGTCCCTGGTGTTCTCGGCGCACCCGGCCGGGAGGAAGGGCGTGGAAGGGAACGGGAGCACGACCGTGGCCACGGACGACGGGAGCGCAGCGAGGAGTCCGACGTTGCCTGGCGTGACCGCGACGGTGAGGGCGATACCCCGTCCGGCGAGCAGCGCGGCCAGGTCGAGGAGCGGCAGCATGTGGCCCTGCGCTGGGTACGGCACGGCGAGCACGTGTGGCTTTGGCTTGCCATCGCTGTTGCTCGCTGTGATTGTCTGTGTTAGCGCGTCCATTGACGGAGTACGATCGAATTGGCACACACACGGCACGGGCAGGCAGATACTAGTACTATATAACAGGGACAAGGTCAGGTGACGTGTGTCGATCAACAGGGTTATTGAGAGAAATGATCTATCATTTTTATTTTGGTTTGCTTGTGTTGGTGTAGAACATTGACGACGACGTGTATTGTAGGGGTGCACCTATGCACCTTGGTCAGCACCGACGTGTATCGCCGACACCACCCCGTTGCCATCGGCCTAACCGCCGGCCCCCACCACATGAAAAAGACCCTGTCTGGAGTTCTTTTACGGTACATCAAATCAGCGTTGGTCGTCTATTAAGGCGTCAAGGGTATTTTGGGTAGTTCATTTAGACTGAACTAGCACATATGCCCATGCGTTGCAACGGGAGAACAAAATAGGTGTCTATTCAAATCTAGTGGCACATACAAAAAAGTTTGATTAAAGTATGGTAAAGCTTACCGAACTTGGAGAACCTATTAATGGGCGATGTTGAATGCTCGGTTTGTTCCATTTGGATGTTGCAGGTGCCCTCCATGGACGACATCAACAAGGAGGAAATCGACTCCCCACGCAAGGTTGATCCTACTCAATTTTTTGCTTCCAGTTAACACAGTTTTTGAAAGAAGGTCCCAATAAGATTGTTCTATCTAGAAGTGACTCTCGTGCGTTCTGTTTGGGTGTTAGAATTGCCAAGAGGAAATCTCGTGCGTTCTGCTTGGGTGACTTAACTGCACCTGCCTTTGGGCGTATGACATGTGGGCCAGACTGGCCCACTTGTCATACACCCAAAGGCAGGTGCAGCCCGCCCATGCCCCTTCCCACTGGCCGGCGCTAGCTTAGCTGCATTGCATTGGATGCCTCCCCCGTCCCGTCGCCTTGGACCTCTCTGATCATGCCAGTAGTTCTGAACAGGACATGGGCATCCACCCATCATGACCTCTCTGATCGGCTTGACGGGACGTGACAGGACATGACAGGACGCGCGCCCGCGCCGGCCCATGCCTCCTCCCACTTAACTGCTGGCGACGTCCCGGTGCCAAGCCGATCATGTTGGCTTTATAAGCAAAGCCAACACAGCACAGTAGCGCACAGTAGCCAGCAACAACCTTCTAGCCAGCAAGGCAGCAACACAGAGACTTTCGAGCGACAGGAAGGAGGAGGCAGGGAGGAGATGGTGCGGATTCACCACCGGCTGCTGCAAATTGAAACAAAAACCATTTACAAGAAGAAATCAACCTCGAAGAGGGCCCTGCGTCCGTGGCCGGCAGCGACGTCATTCCTGATGGCACCAGCGCCCTGATGGTACAGGCGCCTTATTTTTTTGTTCTCTGAACCAATCAATTCTTCCGTTCGTGGATACAGTTGTTTCCCCGATTTTTTCGTGCGGGATTGTATCTGTTAGTTTGTTTACCTTGATTTTTTTTTTCTCTTGCACGAGGTCAGGCGGGGAAGTAGTTATTGCAAGACGTGGTGGGAACGAGGAGGTCGAACCATCACGACGACGACGGCGGCAGATCCCCTTTAATAGTAGAGATTAAATGATGCAAATAGTTTTTATAAGATACAAGTATTCAACCATAAATAAATATTGAATAAATAGAATGTGCTCAAGTGTACGCGGAGGAGGAGGGCAAATGCCCCCTACACCCCATAATAGTGTTGATGCAATTCATAATTTTTGTTACTTATTTAGATATATAGATGCATTAGGCCTTTATTTGAGATGCGCCCTAGGCCGCTGTTAGTAGTAATCTTTATTTGAGATTCGCGGGCAGAGTCAGGGTCAGGGGCAGGAGGAGCAGCAGATGGTGGATCTGGTGGACTTGTTGCACGGGCAGGCCTAGGGCTAGGCGGTCTATGGTACCACGTCTTTAACATGTGCTTCGCATTTGTCAGAGATCACTTGTTGCATTAGTTTTCTCATCAGGTTGACTGTTTCCTTTCAGACCCATGACTACTCTCTGGACAATTGGAGCCCGTGGGTCACTTCTTCATCGCCTCCCCCTCGCCGCACTCCTCGCCGCCCTCCTCCTCCTCGCTGCCCTCGACAACCACTTCAGCGCCGCCGCCGCCGCTGGCAGCAAGGACTTCGGCGGCCTCTTCTCTGCCCTCCATTTCCCCACCTGCAACAACGTGCGTGAGGTGAGCCACTCCCCCTCGGTTACCCCAATCCCCTTCTCCCTCGCCCAATCTCTGATCCGTTGTTGTTGTTTTTCCCCTTGGCAGTTCGATGGGTTCCACAAGGCCACTGAGGAGATGGTGAACAACAAGGGGACGACCACGATCTCCTTCATCTCCTCGGACGGCGACGGCGACGCGGGCTTCATCGTCGCAGCCAACTCCCGGGCCACCCTCTTGTTCAACTTCGACAAGGACAGCGCTCCTCGCACGGCAGCGGTGACCTCTCCAACATCGCCACGGCTTCTCGCACCCGATCCTCGTTCATCTTCACACCCACATCCGCTCCGTGCGCGCCCGGGGCATGCTCTCACTGTGTTTTCAACCTTGCAGCGTTCAAGGCTGCAAAAGGACCCTCTTCATCACATAAGTGAATGTTCAGTCTGTTTGTAAAGTAGCTTCTCTTCAGTTGGTTCAGTGACAAACTTGTATTATAGCAAATCATAGTGACAAGCTTGTCTTTTATTGATTAAGTGACAAACTTGTGTTTGGGCAAATCATAGTCACAAACTTGTCCTCTGTTGGTTAAGTAACAAACATGTAGTATTTTGTTAGATCACTGAAAAATCTATCCTTATGTGTTATCAATGTGACTATGGCACTGTTCAATTTCCTTACACAAATATTCTGTTACAAACATGCTTTCCAGTACAACCTATAACTTTTGTCCAGTTGGTGGATCTGGTGGACCTGTTGCACGGGCAGGGCCAGGGCTAGGCGGTTTACGGTATCACGTTTTAACCTGTACTTCGCATTTGTCAGAGATCACTTGTTGCATTAGTTTTCTCATCAGGTTGACTGTTTCCTTTCAGACCCACGACTACTCGCTGGACAATTGGAGCCCATGGGTCACTTCTTCATCGCCTCCCCCTCGCCGCACTCCTCGCCGCCCTCGACAACCAATTCGGCCATATAATCAGAGGAATAATTTAGAATCTTGTCTTGATAGGTTCATACCGCCGAAATGGTTTTAAGTAACCCGACATTCTACTATTTAATTTATTAACAGTGGTCAACAGAGCTGCCTGACATGAAATGTTAACATGTTGAGTCAACATTCCCAGTTAATGAGTCCCCAAGTCAACCATGTACACACCAACACATTAATATTGTAGCGTCCATGGTATCAAGAAGCCTACAGCCCAGCCACACAACAAGGAGATTAAAATGATCACTCCCAGCCAAGGAAAATTAGCAAACCAACCACCCGAACTAAAGCAGATACAGTAGGTAACACACCAAAAAAAAAAAAAGGCATGCATATACACTCAAAACTTCAATTACTAGTGTGCGCGCATCATACATCTAAAGATTCAGATTAACACCTAGTGCATGTATGCCCATGAAGGCACATGCCTATATATATAGGAGCATAGCAGTTGTTCTTGCCAACTCCAATTTAACCTAGCTGAGATGCAAATAATGCCGGCCAATCTACCTCCATAGGCACGGCCCACATGGACAGGCTGCTCCGAAATTGCTCCTCCTCTATTATTCCGGTTTCGACATTGATCCTATGCACGCACTTAAACTCGTCCATGATGAGCAATGTGCCACTTCTCTCACCTGACCACATGTATATACAACGGGATTTCCACCCTCCTTTAGGTGGTTTTAGCTCGACCACCCTAACGAGGAGCCATGCTTCGCTGTCTGTGCAGTTTTGCTGAATCCATATGTCTAGGCGACACATGTCAGCTCCAACTGTATAGAAGAGACAAAACAATGATAGTGACCCGTCGACAGCAACACTAAGCGTTTGCGTGATTCGAAAACCTATTGGGCCGTCAAATTGGTCGGTCGGGAATAAGAGCTCCGTCATGGAGGCATGGCTGGTCTCTGTGTTCACATCATAGATGTAATATTTTTGCACATGTCCATATGTCCGTCATTTTGTGAGAAGTACGACACAAACCAATGTGCTACTGCACGAGACACGACCGACTTGTTGATTAGGAAAAACCAGAAGTCGGAATTGTCGTCTTGCCGGACTCCTTCAAAGCACTCTCTTGGTGCGCTCCAGTTGGGCTCAGTGGACGAGAACGTGTAGAGGTTGCACTCCATACTTTTAGCGGGGTTGCTGCTGGTGGCGATGGTTACCACCTTAAAAGATTTTGAGTAGTCCGAAGATGATGTGCGGCATTGATGCTCTCCTTTCGAGAAGCGAAATTCCATGTCGGTTACAATAGCGCAGCTGATATAGTAGAATTTGCACTCGAGCGGGGGGAGCACGTCGCAGGTGCCGGCGAATGGGTCACACACAGCTAGATGGATCTCTTCGGGCAAGGAACTGCGGCAAAGGCGCACGAGTAGGAGGCCACCATGCGCGGCAAGTGCTTCCGCGCCGTCCAAGAGACCGTATGGCGCTCTATGAAGGATGGATTCGAGGAAGCAGCGACGAGTGCCAAGCACAGATCCCACCGGCGGCAGAAGGAAGAACAACGGCTGCGGCACACCAACGTTCACACAATGCAGTTCGCCATGCGGTTGCTGCTCAAAGAAGCCTATGAGAGAAGATGGATGGCACTTGTTCTCCGGCCAGCAGCGGCGGAGGAAGGAGCTCTCGGCGACGAGCCTGTACCACCGCTTGCAAGTCGTGGCGCACCGGAACAGGGTGGCGATGTCGTTGGACACGAGCAGCAATATCTCGAGGACGAGGTCGTCCGGGAGAAGGCTGGCCGCCGTCTCTTCCATCTTCAATCTGTATATACCTGCCCGACGTAAACTGGCGTCGCATGCGAGGGATAGAATAGATCCGTATGTGCTGCACACCTCGTTTTGTACGGCGGGAGTTTGGCCCACGTACGGCACAAGGAATAAGGAATTTGTAGTACTTTCTTTGTACGAGGGGGGCCAAGGGTTTGATGATTTAATTTGCAGAAATTAAGTAGTAGGGGTTTCACGGGGAAAATTTTCATTTTCTTGCTCTCCCTAAAAAAACTAATTTGATGTGGATACACATGATAGTACTGACTATGTACCCTTTGGTTTATATAAGTCACATGAGTATGTCTATAAATCATCAATTTGACCAATAAAATATGGTTATTGTGATTTTTTTTATTGAATTCATATTCAAAAGGATTTCATAATTGTACCTTTTTCGAATTAACGAGCATAACTCCCAATTTCATTCATCATGAAATTGATAGCCTAGGTAAGAGTGCGTTGACCCCCGAGGACGGGATCTACCAACTTCAAAAGATAAATGAAAACCACCTGCTCAAGAAAAGAAAAATGAAAAATGAAAACCAGAACATCTAGCCAGAGAAAAAGGATACCATGTCCACGCCCAAGGAACTCTAGGCTTACTACAACTTCTTGCTCAAACAACCGAAAACATGAGAAACAGAAGTATCTGCTACCACTCTACATACATCTTCATAGAAAAAGAAACCATATGTGACACACCCAGGCAACTATGAGCTCATCAGCCTGCAATCTTCAACACCAAGGACGTCCGCCCTCTCTTCCTGCTATAAACCTCAGCCGTAACCTACAACAACAACTTTGCACCTCCGGTTTGTAGCGCGCGAAGTCCTCATCTCTGCAATCCGTCCCAAAATTCTAGTCAGTGGGCCACTTGAATTATCACACTGCTCGGACGATAACAAAAGCAATTTTGAAAACACGCATTATTCCTACTCTTCCATATAGGAAACCATTGCATAATTTGTGGATCGACAGAGCACGATACTGTGGGACAAACGGGTGGGGATGACAGGAACATCCCGCCATCGAGATAGTTAGATTGTTCACTATAAGGGAGTCATGGCTGGTGATGGTGAAGGTCGAGGAGATTGGTGAGGAGTTGGTGGCTGTAGGTGAGGAGTGTGATTATCCGCCAACACAGTAGATGAAACCGCATCCTCCTATGCCAATCATGGAGCCGCCGTGTTGGACCAACAACATGGACTGCCCCATTTCGTCAAGAAGCGACTGCCGGCTCCAGGTATGTTTCCAACACTAGGATGGGGTCAGGAGGGGCAAATTGATGGACAATATTCTAGTCCTGATCAAAATTTTGTGCATCAGAGCTGAAAAAAAATTAAAGCTGGAAATTTTAGTAAGTTAAAGTTGGAAATTTTAATAAGGAGTAGAATAGCAATTAGTCGAGTGTTTCAGATTTGAATGTTGGAGCTTCTGGAGGTGTGCAAGTTGAAAACAATTTGGGCCTTTTCCCCACCCCAGCAATTTCATATAATTCCTATATTATTTTTTTAATAATTGACTTTTTTTTGGCCCCGTAGAAGGGAGGAAGATGCACAAAGGGTGCTTCTCCACCAACACCTAATAAGGGGAACTTTCTTCCAACTTACCGTGAATTTGTTCCTTTTGCTGCTAACGCAACTACAAGGGAGGCCCTTGCCATGCAATGTGGCACCTGGCTAACAGCTTGGGATGTAATCTTGTCCCGGCAGAAGGGGATATTATTGAGGTGATATGAGCATTATCGGGGCAAGAAAAATTGTTGCACGTTGCAGCTGAGATCTGTGTGGAGCGTGTAGAGATTTTACGAGCAATTGGGGAGACTGGTTTCAACTTTCAAGCATTCTCAAAGAGAAATGACACATGCTTTAGCTAACATTTGTTTTCCTACTAAAATCCTTGTAATCTCATAAATGATTAACCCTTTGACTTTATTCATTGTAGTCTTATAAATGATGTAACTATTATTTGATATCAATAAGGTAGCCATGATTGTCTTTTCTAAAAAAGCAAAATTTGCATCCTTCGAGGATGAAAGAAGCAATAGCCAGCAAAAGGTTTACAATGAGAGGCACATCACTGAGTAGGATAGCAATACAGTAGTACTCCACTCGGTGATTAAGAAATTAATCACCTGAAAAAAAGACGTAGCCAGCAAAAGGTTTACAGTGGGAGGTACATCACTGATTAGGATAGCAACACAATAGTATTCTACGTCAGGATAAAGAAATTAATCAGCTGCAAAAACAAGCACGTAACTGTACTTACTAGTGTACTTACGTCAATATGAGGAACGACATGGAAATATTCAAATCACAAATATGAACGTGCATGTTTACAACGCATCATATATCAACCTGCCTACGTCCAACTTAGGATAGATGAGACACAAACATCGTTGTCCAATCTATCTCCACAGGCACGGCGCGGAGTAGTCCGTTCAGAAATTTCTCCTCTTCAATCAAATTAGTTTCGATATCAACCCTATACACGCAAGAAAACTCATCTATGACGAGCAATGTACCGCTCTTCTCACCCCACCACATGTTGCTTATAAAGTAAGGATTCCACTTTTGCCTTGGTGCTTTCAGCTCAATGACCTTACTAAGGAGCCATTAACGGCCATCTAGGATATTTGCCCGTGTCCATATGTCTAGCCGCACGGTACCACTTTCCTTGTACAGGTAAAACAACGAGAATAATCCGTCGATGGTGATGCCAAGTGTCGGGTGGCTGCAAGAATTTGCTTTGGCGAGTTTGTCCACGGGGATTAAGAGATCCATCAAGGAGCCGTGGTCCGCCTTAGCGCTCACTTCATAGGTGTAATAGTGTGCATCCTTGCCAAAGTACGGAAGAAGCCAGTGCACCGCGGCACGACACAAGACAGCGCTGATATCTGGAAATACAAGCCGGAGTTTCTGCCCCACCAAATTTTGTCAAAGCACTTTGTTGGGGCGCTCCAGCTGAGCTCGGTCGATGAAAAGGTGTAGAGTTTGCAGTCCCGGTCTTCATAGTCGATCCAGTTGCCATCGAGGACCATGGGTAGCACCTTGAAAAAGGTCGAGTATCGGGGAGACGACGTGCAACAATGATGATGGCTTTTCGAGGGGCAAAACTCCGCACCGGTTATGATAGTGCAGTTGACACCGACGAGCCTGCACCTGAGTACGCGGAGCACGTGCCACGTGCCAGCAAGCAGGTCACACACGGCCAAGTGGACTGACTCTCCATGGCAACCACGTTGGAGGCGCACAAGGAGGAGGCTGATGTGTGCTGCAAGTGCGTCCGCGCCGTCGAAGAAGCCATCCGGCGTGCCAGGGATGACGGAGGTGAGGAAAAACGGTGGCGAGCGCCAAGCACTGAACCTACTGGCGGCGGAACAAAGAACAACATCGACGGGTAGGTGATGTCCATGTTGCTATGCTGCTGTTGGTCAATGAAGCCGAGGAAAGAGGACGGATGGCGCATGCCTGTTGGGGCAAACAAACCCTCCTCGGCGACACACGCCGAGCAGCCAACCGGCGACACAAACGCCGGACAGTGGTAGACGAAGGAGACACATCAATTTTCCCAGCGACAAACGCCTGTATCTTTGCTTTATTTCTCACAACGACTCGAATACATACGCACACACGCAGTACTACCCACGCACACACGCAGTACTACCCAGAGGAGCTCTCCTGCCGGCCGGGCGCACACCAAGCTGTTAGTGGCCGGGTGTGACGGCCAAGTTAATGGGTGTGCATGCAAATCATGGTGTGAGTGCATGCGTGTGGCCGTGGACTACTTAAGTTGTTTCATCAGGTTGTATTTGCTGTGGTGGTATGTGCCACCGAGTGGGGGTATGTGCCCAAGTAGAGAGAGTGGAGAGCCAGAGACGAGGAAGATGTAGTCTCCGTCGGAACCTTGTACGCAGGCCTAACTAACTACCCTGAAGTCTTACTCAAAAAAAAAAAAACCACTCTGAAGTCTATCCGTGACTAACAAACTTGGCTAGCCTGCTGCATGCACGCACACCGCACCGGCCACTACCAATGACCTGGCCATCTCTCCTGCCTCTTGGCACAAACAAAAAGCAGTCCTTCTCTGGCCATGCATGCGAGCCTCCAGCTGCTTTTATTCAGCCACGACCTCCTAGACCTATACGGTGGATACGAACATGAGCTCGGACTCACGCGCCATCCGGGACACACTCGTGGTTTATTTCCTAACAATGCCCTTCGGCCAGCAGCGGCGGAGGAAGGAGCGGTCGGTGACGAGCCTGCGCCATCGCTTGCACGTTGTGGCGCACCTGAACAGGGTGGTGCCGTCCGTGGACACGTGTAGCAGTATCGGCGCATGCCCAAAGCGCTTAACTTCTTTTTTGTCCAAGGGCCCAAAGACTTAATGATTTATTCTTTGTGGAAATTTAATACAGTACAAGTTTCACCAGTAAAATTTTAAAGCTTATAAAGTGGCCACGTAAAATACTGGTTTGTGGATCAAAATGTTATGATCAATCTACATATGTGACGAATCAAGAATCGGCACGCCACACAATGCCACACGATCAACGGCCTTGTGCATGCAACCATTGTAGAATCTGGGAGCCACACTCCAGAACAGTCCGATTTCATCAAAGCACTATGTAGACGCGCTCCAGCTTGGTTTCATTCACCGGTCACACATGTTTAATTTCTTGATCTACGAAGAATTTTGAGAACTACTCTCTCCGTTCCTAAATATAAGCCCTTTTAGAGTTTTCAATGAGTACTACATACGGAGCAAAATGAGTGAATCTACACTCTAAAAACGTCCGTATGCATCCGTATGTACTCCGTGTTGAAATCTCTAAAAAGTCTTACATTTAGAAACGGAGCGAGTACTTCCCAAAAGAAAAAGTTCTCTCCACTACAAAATGCTTGAGGGCAAAGAGAGAGTGTGCTAGCACCCGGGAAATTAGTACCACGAGGTGTAAACATCAAAATGCTACATGAACTTCCTCTCGATCATGTGAACCAGGTGGCCACTAGACCTATAGATATGGTATGGGGCGCTTCAGATCAATTCAAAGGTTCAATGGCGACAACCACGACTCCACGACGCTGGTCCTTAGAGGCATGTGCACGAAGGCTATATTGCAGTCATCGACAAGGCTAGGAGTCAATTTTGGAAGTCGAAAGAGGATGTGGCCACTACTGGGAAAAGGCTTATAGGTGGCCCCAAATTAGTGGTGGGCATGGCTAGGAACCCAGCACTGCTATTTTGGAAAAACTACAGTGGCAGGTAGAAATATTTGCCTGCCACTGCTCATAGCACACTAGTGGCGGGCACAAATTACGACCCGCCACTCTTAAGCTCTTCCAAATTTGTTCACGGTCCAAAAACATCAGTGGCGGGTACGTGCGTCTGGCCCGCCACTGCTGTGACCCTGTTGCTACCCGCCACTCCTAAACCTTTCCAAATTTGCTCGTAGGCCAAAAAACAGCAGTGGCGGGCGCGATCCACGCGCCCGCCACTGCTATTGTTTGCAGCATTGGCGGGCAAAAAAGTGCCTGCTACAACATTATTTGGGCGACCCGCGCCATTTTTCAAACATTCGAAGAGTTAGCAGTGGTGGTCGCTGGTTCCACCTGTTGGGGAACGTTGCATGGGAAACAAAAAATTTCCTACGCACACACAAGATCTATCCATGGTGATGAGCATCTACGAGAGGGAGAGTGAATCTACATACCCTTGTAGATCGCTAAGCGGAAGCGTTAAGAAACGCGGTTGATGTAGTCGAACGTCTCCGCGATCCAAATCGCAAGTCATCCCTCGATCCGATCACGAACTAGTGCCGAACGGACGGCACCTCCGCGTTCAACACACGTACGGCTTGATGACGCCTTCACCTCCTCGATCCAGCGAGCGATGGTGAAGTAGTAGATGAGTTCCGGCAGCACGACGGCGTGGTGATGGTGGTGAGGAACAATCTCTGCAGGGCTTCGCCAAGCACTACGGAGATTATGACGGGAGAACTAGAGGGTTAGGGTTGCCGACACACGGCTTGGGAAATCTTAATGTGTCCCGTGTGCTAGCCGTACCCCTCTATTTATATGTTGAGCATTGGGGTCTAAACTTGGAGTAAAAGCCTCCTCCAGGTCGGTTTTGCCCGCACAAGGTCGGTTTGGCCCGCAGGGAAAGAGTCCAACTCGGATCCCTGCAGTACCGCGCACAAGCGGTAATACCGCTTCACACAAGCGGTACTACCGCTTGGGCGGTAGTACCGCTTCCAACAAGCGGTAGTACCGCTTACGCGGTAGTACTGCCTTACCAGCGGTAGTACCGCTTAAGGCAGCAGCAAAACTTCCTTCTGCACTTTCCAATACCTCGTGGGCTTTACCCCTTTGGCTCATATAAAGTGTTGCTGCACCCGAACACTTCGGTAAACATCCGGAACCCCTTCCGGTGAATTCCGGAACCCTTCCGGAGATCAAAACACTATTATCACATATATCAATCTTTACCTCCGGACTCTTCCGGAGACCCTCGTCATGTCCGGGATCTTATCCGGGACTCCGAACAACCTTCGGTCACCAACACAATAACTCAACTATACTAATCGTCACCAAACGTTAAGTGTGTAGACCCTGCGGGTTCGAGAACTATGTAGACATGACCGAGACACCTCTACGATCAATAACCAATAGCGGGACCTGGATGCCCATATTGGCTCCTACATATTCTACGAAGATCTTTATCGGTCGAACCTCTATGTCAAGGATTCAGTTAATCCCGTATGCTGTTCCCTTTGTTCTTCGGTATGTTACTTGCCCGAGATTCGATCGTCGGTATCTCTATACCTAGTTCAATCTCGTTACCGGCAAGTCTCGTTACTCGTTCCGTAATACAAGATCTCGTGGCTAACATTTTAGTCACATTGCTTGCAAGGCTCATTGTGATGTTGTATTACCGAGTGGGCCCTGAGATACCTCTCCGTCACACGGAGTAACAAATCCCAGTCTTGATCCATGCCAACCCAACAGACACCCTCGGAGATACCTGTAGAGCACCTTTATAGTCACCCAGTTACGTTGCGACGTTTGATACAAACAAGGTACTCCTCCGATGTCAGGGAGTTGTATGATCTCATGGTCATTGGAACAGATACTTGACATGCAGAAAACAATAGCAATAAACTGACACGATCATATGCTACGTTCGTAGTTTGGGTCTTGTCCATCACATCATTCTCCTAATGATGTGATCCCGTTATCAAATGACATCTCATGTCCATGGCTAGGAAACCTTCACCATCTTTTGATCAACGAGCTAGTCAACTAGAGGCTTACTAGGGACACAGTGTTGTCTATGTACCCACACATGTATTTAAGTTTCCAATCAATACAATTATAGCATGGATAATAAACGATTATCATGAACAAGGAAATATAATAATAACCAATTTATTATTGCCTCTAGGGCATATTTCCAACACCACTCGCCACACATATGTTAAGTCTGAAAAATCCTTAAAAAATCAAATTTCCCACTGGAGGGCCCAAGGGTTTTTAATTTGCAGAAATTTAGTAAGAGTTTCACAGGAATTTTTCAACTCCCATTGACTAGATTATTTGTTTTGCTTTTCCTTATTTTTTTTCTTGCTCGGCTAATAGTTATGTGTGGTATACATATGACACTACCATGTGCCCTTTGGTTTAAAAGGCTCATGCATATACCTGAATCATCGATTTGACCAACATTAGCCGAGCAAGGTAGGCATGGATGGCAGTGGTGAAGGTCGAGGAGGTTGGTGAGGAGTGGTGGCCGTAGATGAGGAGTGCAATTATCCACCAACACTGTAGATGGAACCACATCCTCATATTCGGTACATGGAGCCGCCCCGTTGGACCAACAACATACGCAGCTCCCTTTCTTCAAGAAGCGACTGCTGGCTCCAGGAATGCTTCTGTTAGCGACCCAGGCCCAGTCCACAGCACTCGGCATACGTTTGGTAGGTTACAGCAACACAACCGCAGGCACGAGCCCATCCACGTTCCCAAAAGACCGGCCTGAAGGGAGGGAGGCACTCGCCCTTATAAGCTGGTCCTGGCCCCCTCCCGTATCCGAGGTGGGACTAAAGCTTCCGGCATCGCCCCGGCCAGAGTCCTGACAGCTTCCAACACCAGGATGTTGTTAGGAGGGGCAAATTGATTGGCAATATTCTGGACCTGATCAAAATTTTGTGCATCAGCAGTACGCACAGAGCTGATAATAAAATTAAAGTTGGAAATTTTAATAAGGAGAAGAGAATTAATCAAGGAGTTCTTCAGGTTTGAATGTACTGAAGGTGTGCAAGTTCATAACAGTTTGGTGGTGGTGGTGGTGATGGGGGGGGTGCTTGGGGTGATCCAAAAGCAAGCGGGACTGCAACAAAGTTGGGCAGTGGTAAAAACCTTTCTCAAAGTTTCCTGGAAGCCCACAAAATCAACATCGCAGTCTTGCACTAGCTTTTTAACAAGTACTCCGTACTCATACCTTTTCCCCACCCCTGCAATTTCATATAATTCCTATCATTTTGTTTTATAATTGGCTCCTTTTCTTTTGGGCCTAGTAGAAGGGAGGAAGACACACAGAGTGTGCTTCTCTATCAACACCCAATTTTTTCTTCTTTTTCTTCTTATTTTTTTCCCTCTATCAACACCCAATAACGGGAACTTTGTTGCAACATACTGTGAATTTGTTCCTCTTCCTGCTAACACAACTACGAAAGAGGTCATTGCCATGCGATGTGACATCCAACTGGCTAACAACTTGGGACAATCTTGTCCCGACAGAAGGGGATTCTATTGAGTGATACAAGCATTCTCGAGACAAGAAGAATGGTGGCACGTTGCAGCTGTGAACTATGCTGAGCGTGTAGGGATTTTAGGAGCAATTGGGTGATTGGCTTCAAGCACGCTGAAAGAAAAACGATACATGATTATCTAACATTTGTTTTCCTAATAAAATCGTTGTAATGTCACAAATGATTAACCCTTTGACTTTATTCATTGTAGTCTTATAAATGATGTAACTATTATAAGATGTCAATATGGGTGGTCATGATTGTCTTCTCTAAGAAACTAATTTTCCATCCTTCGAGGATGAAAGAAGCAATAGCCAGCAAAAGGTTTACAATGGGAGGTACATCACTGATTATGATAGCAACACAATAGTACTGTACGTCAGGATTAAGAAATTAATCAGCTGAAAAAACAAACACGTAACTTTACTTAGTAGTGTACTTACGTCAATATGAGGAACGACATGCAAATATTCAAATCACAAATATGAACGTGCATGTTTACAACGCATCATATATCAGCCGTATACTCAAACTTATCCTAGACGAGACACAAACATCGCTGGCCAATCTATCTCTACAGGCACCGGACGGTGTAGTCCGTTCCGAAATTTCTCTTCTTCAATCAACCTAGTTTCGACATCCACCCTATACACACAAGAAAACTCATCTATGATGAGCAATGTACCGCTCTTCTCACGCCACCACATTTTGCTTATAAAGTAAGGATTCCACTTTTGACTTGGCGGTTTCAGCTCAATCACCTTACTACATTGCCATGCTCGGTCATCTAGTTTATTTCCTCGTGTCCATATGTCTAGCCGCAGGGTGCCACTTTCCTTATACATGTAAAACAACGAGAGTAGTCCGTCAATGGCGATGCCAAGCGTTTCGTGGCTACAAGAGTTGGATTTGACGAGTTGACCCGCCTGGATTTTGAGATCCATCAAGGAGCCGTGGTCGGCCTTTGCGCTCATTTCGTAGGTGTAATATCTGTTCAACTGTTCGTACTCATCGAAGTATGGGAGAAACCAATGCACCACGGCACGATACAAGACAGCGCTGCTAGAATGTGGAAACACAAAGCCCGAGTTTTCGCCCCACCAAATTTTTTCATAGCACATTGTTGGGGCGCTCCAGCTGGGCTGGGCTCGGTGGACGAAAAGGTGTAGAGGTCGCACTTCCGGTCTTCATAGTGAATGCAGTTGCCATCAAGGACCATGGCTAGCACCTTGAAAAAGGTCGAGTATCCCGGAGACGATGTGCAACAAAGATGATGGTTTTTCACGGGGCAAAAGTCCGCAAGAACAAAGGCAGGTGCATTACCTACGAGCTCGACCTGGAGGGCCCTGAGGGACGCTCGGAGGTGGCCCCTCCGGCACCGCCGCCGCCGCCACCTTCAGCGGGCCAGGGCGGGGAGGACAGCCAGTCTGAGGACAGCTCCGCGGACTCCGGGGACAGGCTCATGCCCCCTGAGTCAGCGCGGACGCGGCGCGCGACGGGCTCAGTGGGTGCGACGGGGGCTGACCTGCCAGGCAATATAGCCCTAGCCCTCTCCGCAGTTCCGGCAGCCTCGCCGGCCGCTGGGCTGGAGGAGGACTCGCTGAGTGCAGGGATGGAGGTTTGCCCGCCGTCCTCACCGCGCTCACCGGGGGTGGTCTGCTACGCTCGCTCGCCAGGGACCCCGCCCTCGGCTTTGGGGTCCCCGGCACTGGTTCCCGCCACGCCGCCTCCGCCGGGTGTGGGATTGGTCACGGCCAGCACCGACTCTCCCGGGCCCAGTTCCAGTACCCGGCTGGTGGCTTCTCCGGCGGTGGCGTCGCGGCAGAGCGCTCGTCTCTGCAGGTCACGGACGCTCCCGGGCGGCCGGGTCCCGACGGTCCCTGAGATGGCAGCCATGCGTGCGGCCGCACGTGACCTCGCTCCAAGTACGACCCCTCCTACTCCTGGTCCTCCGTACTCCGGTTCTTGTTTTGTGGTCCTTGATTCAGTGCCAATGGCACACCTTGGAGACGTTGCTTCGGACTGTGACATTGTGTTTCGGGGAGAGAAGGGTCCCCGCCTCGAGCAGATTTCCGCCATTTGTGCTAAAGAACGGCTGGATGGTGCACTCGCTGAGGCACGAGCCCGTACTGAGCGACGAGCTGCGGAGGCCTCTGACCCATCTGACCCTGGGCATAGAGATCCCGGGGTTGGGTCGGGTCCTAGCCGGACTTCTTCCGGGCTAGACGCCCCTGGTGGTGTTGGGGAACGTTGCATGGAAAACAAAAATTTTCTACGCACACGCAAGATCTATCCATGGAGATGCATAGCTACGAGAGGGGGAGTGTGTCTACGTACCCTCGTAGACCGTAAGCGAAAGGGTTAGAACAACGCGGTTGATGTCGTCGAACAACTTCACGATCCAACCGACCGAGCACCGAACGTACGGCACCTCCGCGTTCAGCACACGTTCAGCTCGGTGACGTCCTCGACTTCTTGATCCAGCAAGACGGCGAGGTAGTGGATGAGTTCCGGCAGCACGACGGCGTGGTGACGGTGATGGTGATGCTATCTCCGCAGGGCTTCGCCCAAGTACTACGAAAATATGACCGAGGGACGGAACTGTGGAGAGGGGGCGCCGCACACGGCTAAGACAATGTTGAGGCTTGTTTGGGGCGCCCCCTCTCCTCTATTTATATATGTGTAGGGGCTTGGAGTAGAAGAAATAGTGCCACGTGAACAGTACCATGTGAATAGTACCATGTGAACAGTACCGCGTGAATAGTACACACGTGGACTTGAACGCCAAAGTCCAATCCTATTCCTACTAGGACTCTCATTTTTTCCTTCCCTAGCTGCGTGGGTTTTTGAGGACTTAGTGCGCCTGGCCCAATAAGGCCAGGGCGCCTCTCCTTAGCCCATGCCAGCCCTTGGGACGTGGTGCACCCACTTGTGGACTTCCGGACCCTTCCGGAATCCTCCGGAACCTTCTGGAAGCTTCCCGGTACAATACCGAAAAAACTGCACCTTTTTCCGGAACCCAAAATATGACTTCCCATATATAAATCTTTACCTCTCGACCATTTCGAGACTCCTCGTGACGTCCGGGATCTCATCCGGGACTCCAAACAACATTCGGTTACCAATTCACATAACTCATATAACACTATATCGTCAACGAACGTTAAGCGTGCGGACCCTACGGGTTCGAAAATGATGTAGACATGACCGAGACGCCTCTCCGGTCAATAATCAATAGCGAAACCTGGATGCCCATATTGGTTCCTACATATTCCACGAAGATCTTATCGGTCGAACCGCAATGACAACATACGTAATTCCCTTTGTTCGTCGGTATGTTACTTGCCCGAGATTCGATCATCGGTATCTCCATACCTAGTTCAATCTCGTTACCGGCAAGTCTCTTTACTCGTTCCGTAATACATCATCCCGTAACTAACTCCTTAGTCACTTTGCTTGCAAGCTTCTTATGATGTGCATTACCGAGAGGGCCCAGAGATACCTCTCCGAAACACGGAGTGACAAATCCCAGTCTCGATCCATGCCAACTCAACAGACACCTTCGGAGATACCTGTAGAGCATCTTTATGATCACCCAGTTACGTTGTGACGTTTGATAGCACACAAGGTATTCCTCCTGTATCCGAGAGTTGCATTATCTCATGGTCGGAGAAACATGCATTTGACATTCAAGAAAGCAGTAGCAATAAACAGAACGATCATATGCTAAGCTAACAGATGGGTCTTGTCCATCACATCATTCTCCTAATGATGTGATCCCGTTATCAAATGACAACTCATGTCTATGTTTAGGAAACCTTAACCATCTTTGATCAACGAGCTAGTCTAGTAGAGGCTCACTAGGGACACGGTATTTGTTTATGTATTCACACATGTATTTAAGTTTCCGGTCCATACAATTCTATCATGAATAATAAACCTTTATCATGAACAAGGAAATATAAAATAATAACAACTTTATTATTACCCCTAGGGCATATTTTCATCAGTCTCCCACTTGCACTAGAGTTAATAATCTAGTTCACATCGCCATGTGATTAACACCCAAGAGTTCACTAGAGTCAATAATCTAGTTCACATCACCATGTGATTAACACTCAAAGAGTTCTAAGGTGTGATCATGTTTTGCTCGTGAGAGAGAATTTTAGTCAATGGGTCTGTAATATTCAGACCCATGTGTACTTTGCAAATCCTTATGTCATACTGTAGATGCTGCTATCACGCTTTACTTGGAGCTATTCCAAATGAATGTTCCATTATACGTATCCGGTTTGCTACTCAGAGATATCCAGATTGGTGTCAAAGCTTGCATCGACGTAACCCTTTACGACGAACTCTTTATCACCTCCATAATCGAGAAACATTTCCTTAGTCCTTTACTTACTGAGGATAATTTTGACCGCTGTCCAGTGATCCATTCCTGGATCACTCTTGTACCCCCCGTTGCCAGACACGTGGCAAGGCACACATTAGGTGTGGTACACAGCATGGCATACATTATAGAACCTATGGCTGAGGCATAGGCAATGACTTTCATTCTCTCTCTATCTTCTGCCGTGGTCGAGCTTTGAGTCTTACTCAACTTTACACCTTACAATACAGGGAAGAACTCCTTCTTTGACTGATCCATTTTGAACTCCTTCAAAATCTTGTCAAGGTATGTACTCATTGAAAGTCTTATCAAGCGTCTTGATCTATCTCTATAGATCTTGATGCCCAATATATAAGCAGCTTCACCGAGGTCTTCCATTCAAGTATCCTTTTATGCCATCCAGAAATTCTATATCATTTCCAATCAACAATATGCCATCCACATATAATATTAGAAATGCTACACAGCTCCCACTCACTTTCTTGTAAATACAGGCTTCACCGTAAGTCTGTACAAAACCATATGCTTTGATCACCTCATCAAAGCGTATATTCCAACTCCGATATGCTTGCACCAGTCCATAGATGGATCGCTGGAGCTTGCACACTTTGTTAGCACCCTTAGGATCGACAAAACCTTCTGGTTGCATCATATACAACTCTTTTTTGAGAAAACCATTAAGGAATGCAGTTTTGACATCCATTTGCCAGATCATAAAATGCGGCAATTGCTAACATGATTCGGACAGACTTAAGCATCGCTACGGGTGAGAAAGTCTCATCGTAGTCAACCCCTTGAATTTGTCCAAAACCTTTCGCGACAAGTCGAGCTTTGTAGACAGTGATATTACCATCAACGTTTGTCTTCCTCTTAAAAATCCATTTATTCTGAATGGCTTGCCGATCATCAGGCAAGTCCACCAAAGTCCATACTTTGTTCTCATACATGGATCCTATCTCAGATTTCATGGCCTCAAGCCATTTGTCGGAATCTGGGCTCATCATAGGTTCTTCATAGTTCGTAGGTTCGCCGTTGTCTAACAACATGACTTCCAGAACAGGATTACCGTACCACTCTGGTGCGGAACGTACTCTGGTCGACCTACGAGGTTCAGTAGTAACTTGATCTGAAGTTTCATGATCTTCACCATTATCTTCCTCTCTTATTGGTGTAGGCATCACGGGAACGGTTTTCTCTGATGAGCTACTTTCCAATTCGAGAGAAGGTACAATTACCTCATCAAGTTCTACTTTCCCCACACTCACTTCTTTCGAGAGAAACTCCTTCTCTAGAAATGACCCATTCTTGGCAACAAAGACCTTGCCTTCGGATCTGTGGTAGAAGGTGTACCCAATTGTTTCTTTAGGGTATCCTATGAAGACGCAGTTCTCCGCTTTGGGTTCGAGCTTATCAGGTTGAAGCTTTTTCACATAAGCATCGCATCTCCAAACTTTAAAAAACGATAGCTTAGCTTTCTTGCCAAACCACAGTTCATACGGTGTCGTCTCAACGGATTTAGACGGTGCCCTATTTAACGTGAATACAGCTGTCTCTAATGCATAACCCCAAAACGATAGTGGCAAATCGGTAAGAGACATCATAGAATGCACCGTATCCAATCAAGTACGGTTACGACGTTCAGACACACCATTATGCTGTGGTGTTCCAGTTGGCGTGAGTTGTGAAACAATTCCACATTTTCTTAAATGAAGGTCAAACTCGTAACTCAAATATTCGCCTCCGCGATCGGATCGTAGAAACTTTATTTTCTTGTTACGATGATTCTCTACTTCACTCTGAAATTCTTTGAACTTTTTAAATGTTTCAGACTTGTGTTTCATCAAGTAGATATACCCATACCTACTCAAATCATCTGTGAAGGTTAGAAAATAACGATACCCGCCGCATGCTTCAACATTCATCGGACCGCATACATCGGTATGTATTATTTCCAACAAATCAGTAGTTCGTTCCATTGTTCCGGAGAACGGAGTTTTAGTCATCTTGCCCATGAGGCATGGTTCGCAAGTATCAAATGATTCATAATCAAGAGATTCCAAAAGTCCATCAGCATGAAGTTTCTTCATGCGCTTTACACCAATATGACCTAAACGGCAGTGCCACAAGTATGTTGCACTATCATTATCAACTTTGCATCTTTTGGCATCAATATTATGAATATGTGTATCACTATGATCGAGATTCAACAAGCATAAACCATTCACAAGGGTGCATGATCACGAGGGATATTATTCATATAAACAGAATAACCATTATTCTCTGACTTAAATGAATAACCGTCTTGCAAATAAACAATATCCAGATATAATGTTTTATGCTCAATGCAAGCACCAAATAACCATTATTTAGGTTTAATACTAATCCCGAAGGTATTACGAGCGTGTCGATATTGATCATATCAATCTTGGAGACACTTCCAACACATATCGTCACCTCGCCCTCAGCTAGTCTCCGTTACACTGCAGCTCCTGCTTCAAGTTACTAATATTAGCAACTGAATCGGTATCAAATACCCAGACGCTGCTACGAGCACTAGTGAGGTACATATCAATAACATGTATATCAAATATACCTTTGTTCACTTTGCCATCCTTCTTATCCGCCAAATACTTGGGGCAGTTCCTTTGCAGTAGAAGCACTCAGTTTCAGGCTTGGGTATAACTTCGGGTTTCTTCGTGGGAGCGGCAGCTTGCTTGCCGTTCTTTTTGAAGTTCCCCTTCTTTCCCTTGCCCTTTTTCTTGAAACTAGTGGTCTTGTTAACCATCAACACTTGATGCTCCTTCTTGATTTCTACCTCCGCCGATTTCAGCATCGCGAAGAGCTCGGGAATTGTCTTCTCCATCCCTTGCATATTATAGTTCATCACGAAGCCTTTATAGCTTGGTGGCAGTGACTGAAGAACTCTGTCAATAACACTCTCAACTGGAAGATCAATTCCCAGCTGAGTCAAGTGGTTGTGGTATCCAGACATTCTGAGTATGTGTTCACTGACAGAACTGTTCTCCTCCATCTTACAGCTGAAGAACTTGTTGGAGACTTCATATCTCTCAACCCGGGCATTAGCTTGAAATATCAATTTTAGCTCCTGGAACATCTCATATGCTCCATGGCGTTCAAAACGCTTTTGTAGTCCCGGTTCTAAGCCGTAGAGCATGGCACACTGAACTATCGAGTAGTCATCAGATCGAGCCTGCCAGGCGTTCACAACGTCTGCAGCAGCTCCTGCAGCAGGTCCATCACCTAGCAGTGCATCAAGAACATAATCCTTCTGTGCAACAATGAGGATAATCCTCAAGTTACGGACCCAGTCCGTGTAATTGCTACCATCATTTTTCAACTAAGCTTTCTCTAGGAACGTATCAAAAACAGGGGAGCTACAACGCGAGCTATTGATCTACAACATAATTTGCAAAGACTATCAGGACTAAGTTCATGATAAATTAAGTTCAATTAATCAAATTAATAATGAACTCCCACTTAAATTAACATCCCTCAAGTTAACTAAGTGATACATGATCCAAATCAACTAGCCTATGTCCGATCATCACGTGAGATGGGATAGTCATCAACGGTGAACATCTCCATGTTGATCATATCTACTATATGACTCATGTTCGACCTTTCGGTCTCCAGTGTTTCGAGACCATGTCTGTACATGCTAGGCTCGTCAAGTTTAACCCAAGTATTCTGCTTGTGTAAAACTGGCTTACACCCATTGTATGTGAACGTAGAATCTATCACACCCGATCATCACGAGGTGCTTCGAAACGACGAACTTTAGCAATGGTGCATACTCGGGGAGAAAACTTTTATCTTGAAATTTAGTGAAGGGATCATCTTATAATGCTACCGTCGTTCTAAGCAAAATAAGATGCATAAAGGATAAACATCACATGCAATCAAAATATGTGACATGATATGGCCATCATTGTCTTGTGCTTTTGATCTCCATCTCCAAAGCATCGTCATGATCTCCATCGTCACCGGCTCGACACCTTGATCTCCATCGTTGCGTCGTGGTCGTCTCGCCAACTATTGCTTCTACAACTATTGATAACGCATAGCGATAAAGTAAAGCAATTACATGGCGCTTGCATTTCATACAATAAAGAGACAATCATAAGGCTCCTGCCGGTTGCCGATAAATTACAAAACATGATCATCTCATACAATAACGTATATCACATCATGTCTTGACCATATCACATCACAGCATACCCTGCAAAAACAAGTTAGACGTCCTCTACTTTGTTGTTGCAAGTTTTACGTGGCTGCTACGGGCTTCTAGCAAGAACCGTTCTTACCTACGGCACAAAACCACAACGGTGATTTATCAAGTTTGCTGTTTTAACCTTCAACAAGGACCGGCCGCAGTCAAATTTCATTCAACTAAAGTAGGAGAAACAGACACCCGCCAGCCACCTTTATGCAAAACAAGTTGCATGTCTGTCGGTGGAACCGGTCTCATGTACGTGGACATGTAAGGTTGGTCCGGGCCGCTTCATCTTACAATACCGCCGAATCAAAATAAGACGTTGGTGGTAAGCAGTATGACGATCACCGCCCACAACTCTTTGTGTTCTACTCGTGCATATCATCTACGCATAGACCTGGCTCATGATGCCACTGTTGGGGAACGTTGCATGGAAAACAAAAAATTTCTACGCACACGCAAGATCTATCCATGAAGATGCATAGCTATGAGAGGGGGAGTGTGTCTACGTACCCTCGTAGACCGTAAGCGGAAGCGTTAGAACAACGCGGTTGATGTCGTCGAACAACTTCACGATCCAACCGACCGAGCACCGAACGTACGGCACCTCCGCGTTCAGCACACGTTCAGCTCGGTGACGTCCTCGACTTCTTGATCCAGCAAGACGGCGAGGTAGTGGATGAGTTCCGGCAGCACGACGGCGTGGTGACGGTGATGGTGATGCTATCTCCGCAGGGCTTCGCCCAAGTACTACGAAAATATGACCGAGGGACGGAACTGTGGAGGGGGGCGCCGCACACGGCTAAGACAATGTTGTGGCTTGTTTGGGGCGCCCCCTCTCCTCTATTTATATATGTGTAGGGGCTTGGAGTAGAATGAATAGTGCCATGTGAACAGTACCACGTGAATAGTACCATGTGAACAGTACCTCGTGAATAGTACACACGTGGACTTGGACTCCAAAGTCCAATCCTATTCCTACTAGGACTCTCCTTTTTTCCTTCCCTAGCTGCGTGGGCTTTTGAGAACTTGGTGCGCCTGGCCCAATAAGGCCAGGGCGCCTCCCCTTAGCCCATGCCATCCGTTGGGACGTGGTGGACCCACTTGTGGACTGCCGGACCCCTCCGGAATCCTCCGGAACCTTCTAGAAGCTTCCCGGTACACTACCGAAAAAACTACACCTTTTTCCGGAACCCAAAATATGACTTCCCATATATAAATCTTTACCTCTCGACCATTCCGAGACTCCTCGTGACGTCTGGGATCTCATCTGGGACTCCGAACAACATTCGGTTACCAATTCACATAACTCATATAACACTATATCGTCAACGAACGTTAAGCGTGCGGACCCTACGGGTTCGGGAATGATGTAGACATGACCGAGACGCCTCTCCGATCAATAATCAATAGCGGAACCTGGATACCCATATTTGTTCCTACATATTCCACGAAGATCTTATCGGTCGAACCGCAATGACAACATACATAATTCCCTTTGTCCGTCGGTATGTTACTTGCCCGAGATTCGATCGTCGGTATCTCTATACCTAGTTCAATCTCGTTACCGGCAAGTCTCTTTACTCGTTCCGTAATACATCATCCCGTAACTAACTCCTTAGTCACTTTGCTTGCAAGCTTCTTATGATGTGCATTACCGAGAGGGCCCAGAGATATCTCTCCGAAACACGGAGTGACAAATCCCAGTCTCGATCCATGCCAACTCAACAGACACCTCAGTAGGAAGGGCCCTGCGGGGAAGGCCTCCTACGCGCCTCCACCCGTCTGAGCAGACGATGGCGGCCCGTGGCGATAGTGCCGGACCCCACCCAGGGGCGGACTCGGCTGCTGAAGCCCCCGTGAAGAGGGGGCGCCGCGGCCGTCCGGCAAAACAATTCCCCCGTCCCGCTATTGGCGGGAGGGCTAGTTCGGCCCCACCCGAGGGGCCTAGTAACATAGGCGAGGTTCCCATATGAAGCTCCTATGTTGGAACATTAGGGTCTTCGGCATCCTGGGCCGCCGACGCCAATTGATCGATTACATCAGACAGGAAGAGATTGACATAGTAGGTCTTCAGGAGACGATTCGGCAGGATTTCACTATTCAGGAGCTGCAGGGGATCTCTCGACACCCGTTTGCCTAGCAATGGCTGCCGGCATCTGGGTTGTCTGGAGGTATCCTTCTGGGGGTCAGGGAGGATCTCTTCTCGGTGGAGGATATGGACCGAGGGGAATTCTTCCTTAGCATGTCCATCACCGACCGACGAGTGAATCTCAGTTGGGAGGTGATCATTGTCTATGGCCCGGCTGATCACGGGCGGTCGGCGGACTTCCTGGCCGAACTGAAGGATAAGGTTGAACGCTGCACTACGCCAGTTGTCGTGGCGGAAGATTTCAACCTTATTCGTCAAGAGGCAGACAAGAACTCCCCAAACATAGACCGGACGCGGATGCGCATGTTCAATGATTGCATAGCGGATATGGCCTTACGTGAGATAGCCCGTGTAGGGGCTAGTTTCACCTGGACCAATAAACAGCTGGACCCTATCCGGAGTGTGCTGGATCGGGTCCTGGTGTCTGTCTAGTGGGAGATTATGTTCCCACTGTGCTCTCTGCGGGCAGTTACCCGGATTGGCTCTGACCACGTACCCCGCCTATTCTCTTCAGGGGACGGGTCCCCACCGAGGTCCAGGTGCTTTCATTTCGAACAATCGTGGCTTCTACAGCCGGGGTTTGTCGAGATAGTAAGGAACCGCTGGGTGCAAGTTGCCACCAACCCCCCTCGGGTATTCTATGCGACAGATACTTGGCATCACTATTCGAAGATCGCTCGCCAGTTTATGCGGGGTTGGGGCACAAACCTGTGTGCGGATCTGAGGAACCGTAAAGGGGCCCTGCTGGATCAGATTAAGGCTTTAGATACGACCGCTGACTCAGTCGGGCTATCGGCTGACGACTGGCTGCGATGGTACTCTCTTGAATCCTCCCTGATGGAGATTTTCAAAGGAGAAGAGTTGTTCTGGCAGCGTAGAGGGGGCCAGAAATGGCTCCTCCAGGGCGATGCTAATACCGCTTACTTCCAGGCGATCGCTAACGGGCGGCGCCGGAAGTGTTCCATCCCGTGTCTCTGGGAGGGAGAGACCCTCTTGGAGCACCCGGATGAGATTAGATCCCACATTTACTCCTTTTTTAAGGAACTCTTCTTGGCGGAACCCCGTGGTGGGGTTTCGTTGGCGGAAAACTTTTGGACAACTGCGAACAGGGTTTCCGACGTTGAGAATGCGGAATTAACTACCCCATTCTCGTCGGAAGAGGTGGGTAGGGCGATCGCCTCTATGAAGGTGGGGTCGGCTCTGGGCCCCGACGGGCTGCCGGTTGCCTTCTTCCAGAAATTCTGGAACGTCCTTAAACCTGTGATCATGCCAATGTTCCATGAATTTTATATTGGAACATTTGACATGTCACGCATTAACTACGGAGTCATTACCCTGATCCCCAAAATAGTTGTGGCGACGGACATTAGGCACTTCAGGCCCATCATGGTTATCAACGTCCTTGAGCGCATTTTCTCTAAAGTCTGCGCGACCAGGCTTGCCCCGGTGGCTGAGCGACTGGACCACCCCCTCCAGACGGCATTTCTGAAGGGACGAAGGATCCATGACGGGATCCTGGCCCTCCATGAGATTGTCCATGAGGTCCGGGTGCGCGGACATAAGGGAGTCTTTCTTAAGCTGGATTTCCAGAAAGCGTATGATCGGATGGATTGGAATTTCTTGCGGTTGGTCCTGCAGCGCCGAGGATTTGATGACCGATGGTGCAGCTGGATTATGCAGCTGGTTCGAACAGGGAAGACGGCGATTAAAATTAATGGCGAGGTGGGCCCTTTCTTTTCCTCCCCGGCAGGGGTGAAACAAGGGGACCCGATCTCTCCTCTTCTATTCAACCTAGCGGTTGATGCGCTAGCAGGCATCCTGGATAAAGCTAGGCTGGCTGGCCACCTCTCGGGGGTTGTTGGTCACCTCATCCCGGGTGGAGGGGTCACACACCTCCAATATGCCGACGACACCATGATCATGGTGGAGGGGTCGGACATGGACATTATAAACCTTAAGTTCTTACTCCTTTGCTTTGAGGCGATGTTGGGACTAAAGATCAACTTCGACAAGAGCGAGGTGATCATCCTAGGGTTCCCCGTGGAGGAACAACAGCGGATAGCGGACAATCTAAACTGCAGATTGGCCTCATTCCCCACTACATACCTGGGAATGCCGATGGCCGGTTCGAAGATTCTGATGAGTGCATTTGACCCACTAGTGGGGCGTGTGGCGTCTAAGGCTGAACCCTGGCGTGGCCGATTTACCTCCAAGGGGAGCAAATCGGTCCTTATTAGTTCTAACCTAGCGAGCCTCCCCATGTACATGATGGGGTTATATACCTTACCAGAGGGCGTGCATAGCGCCTTCGATAAGGATCTCGCTAGGTTCTTTTGGCAGGCGGCGGACGGCCGCCAAAAGTATCACATGGTGAAATGGGCGGACATCTGTATGCCTAAGGACTGTGGAGGCCTGGGCATTATTACCTCTCGCCGCATGAACGTCGCACTTATGTTGCGATGGGTCTGGCGGATCCTACGAGGCGAGGGTGGATTATGGTTTCGACTCATTCAGGCAAAATACCTTAGGGGTGAGTGTCTTTTAGCATGCTCTAGGCCTGGCGGATCACAATTCTGGTGATCTATCCAGAGGATTAAGGAGGAAATCCGCTTAGGGATTTCCTTCTCTATAGGGGATGGAGGCGGGGTCCAATTTTGGATGGACCCTTGGCTGGGCACCGAGGCACTTCAGGTGAGCTTCCCGGGTTTATTCTCAATTTGTGCAGACCCGGCCATTCTCGTCTCCGAGGCATTCCAAGGTGGACAATGGAATATTGGGTTCCGTCGTACCTTTGGACACGCCGACCATAACGATTGGGTCACTTTACGGGCAGCCCTTCCACCGGTGTTACCGGACTATCCGGACACCGTGTTGTGGCGACTGGCGCCATCGGCGGAATTTTCGGTTAGCACGGCCTACAAGGCCCTCTGTCCACCGCCTTCCACCGCCTGGATGTCGCCACTGTGGAAGGCCCCCCTCCCCCTGAAGATCAAGATTTTCGTTTGGCAGCTACTTCGAGATCGCCTCCAGTCGGGGACAGAGGTTCTCAAGCGGCACGGTCCTGGGGATGGCGTATGCCCCCTCTGCGCGGTACCGGAGACTGGGGTACATATCCTATTCTCTTGTCCGGCAGCTCGAGTACTATGGACGTTCGTCCGCGAGGCATTGGGCCCCGACTAGGAGGCCCTAAACCTTGCGGAGTTCCTCCAGTTTAGGGCTACGCAACAATCGAGACACCGTCACCTATTCTGGCTTATTTTTGCGGCGATGTCATGGACTCTTTGGACGACTCGTAACAAGATGGTGATTGAGAAGATCTTTCCGAGTAAGGCTTCTGATTCCTTCTTCAAATTCCTTGCTTTTCTGCAGCACTGGCACCCGCTCTCGAGACAGCGTGATCCCGACCGGCTCGGCCTCATGATGGGTGCGCTCGTGGCTTCAGCGCGTCGGCTATCATCTTCATAGTACCGCTTGACGGTTGCCACTAGGTGGTTTTTTTCTTATTTCTCTCTACTTTTCTTGGGCATGACTGTGCTGTGGCCCTAGCAGTTGTTTCTGGATATGTTCAGATGTTGTATGTGGGACCGTTGCTTTATTTATAAAACGGAGCGAAAGCCTATTTCGAGGAAAAGTCTGCCCCGGTTATGTAGTGCAGTTGACACCGTCGAGTCTGCACTTGAGTACGGGGAGCACGTTAAACGTGCCGGTAAGCAGGTCACACACGGCCAAGTGGACCGACTCTCTATGGGAACCACGTTCAAGGCGCACGAGGAGGAGGCCGCCATGCGCGGCAAGTGCCTCGGCACCATCCAAGAAGCCATCTGGCATGCCATGGACGACAGAGTCGAGGAAACGGCGACGAGCACCAAGCACTGAACCCGCTGGCGGCGGGACGAAGAACAAAGTGGATGAGGAGCCGATGTCCACCATGTGTCCATACAGCTGCCGGTCAATGAAGCCGAGGAGAGAGGACGGATAGGGCACGCCCTCCGGCCAGCAGCGGCGCTGGAAGGAGCGGTCGGCGACAAGCCCACGCCACCGCTTGCACGTTGCGGCGCACCTGAACAGGGTGGTGACGTCCGTGGATACGTGTAGCAGTATCTCGAGGACGACGTCGTCCGGGAGGAACGTCGCCGCCGTTTCTTCCATCTTCGATCTGTACGCACGTACTTTGGGGATCAATTTCGTACGTACATGGGGCAGCTAATCAGGCATGCATCTAGCTAGGTCAGGTGTGATGCCTACGATCGGCCGTATATAGCATCGCATCTTCTGGTTTCCGTTTCGGACCCGTTTTCCAACTTGAGTCCTATATACGGGTCCAGTTCGGGCCACCAACCACGGCCCAAATGGTTAACTTCTTTTGCGCGGAAAGGCCCAAGGACTTCATTTTTTTTTAAAAGGAGGTTAAGACCCCCGGCCACTACATCAATCGATGCATACGGCCATCTTTATTTATTATTCAACAAAGGTCTAACAAGAACATACATCAAGCCACCCGAAACCACCACTCACACCTACAAAACACGATAATGTGGAGTGCTCTCACTCACCATATCTAAAACCGGTGTCGTCGCCGATTCATCCACATAATGTATCGGAACCAACAGCCGGTGCAGCAGACCTAAAGCGTACACCACATGCACACGTTTTAGACGTCACCATCATCATCGGACCGCTGACCCATCTTCGGGAGAGAGATCCGCATCATACTTGCCAGTCCATCCATCCGTCGACGCCACCACGATGCCCAACGGCGCCACCACCCCGCGCTCGTCTATCCAGACGCGAAGATTCTGGAAGATCTGTCGTGCGTAGCACCTGCCGACCAGGCATGACACAGCGTAGCACCTGTCGGCCAGGCATGACTTGACATCTCCACCGAAAGCTCCGTGCAATACGAAGCCGCTCCACCTCCTGCCTCTGTCTTCCAGCACTGCTCCACAAACGATGCTCCCAAGAGAGAAAACGACACCGCAGTACCGCCATCGTCCGATCTGGAAGACCAGATCCTAGGGTTTCCCCTGGAGCAGCACGAGTGGGTCGACAGTAGTTACACGACGATGCCTTCATCAAGGTAACGACGCAGAACGCCGCCATCGCCTGCCATCGGCTCGGTTTTCACCGGCAACTATGTCTTCCCGACTCGCAGCCGGAACTGGATGACGGATCTGGAGATCTGACCATCCAGCCTCAGGCCGACCACCTCCGACGGAGGAGATGGCCACCACCACCGGCTGCACCGGCCAGAGCAGATCTGACTGGAGGCGCCGCCGACCAGTCCACCATGGCCTCCACGCCGTCGCCGCCGATCCGACGCTCGATGGCGCTCCGACCGCAGCCGCCGCCCTTCCCGGTACAGGGCCGCGCCGCGCCTGCAGCTGCCGCCGAGCGAGACAGGGCCGGCCACCACGCCTCCGCAGCCATCGCCGCCGCGCCGCATAGATTGGATCGGCCGCGCCACCACACGTTTAGGGGCCCCGCACCACCCCTAAAACGCGGGAGAGAGGAAGTCCCTCGCCACCGCCGTCGGCCTCTGGACTTAGCCCGGCGGCGTCCTCCGGCGGCCGCAGAGGGAAGGGAAGAGGGAGATCGTGCCCCCGGTGGCTAGGGTTTGGGCGCCGCCCGGGTCGCCCTAGCGGGGACGACGCGGGGGCCCAAGGACTTCATGATGTATATATAGTCTTTAATGGAAATATAATACAGTACGCTTTCACCAGTAAAATTTCCGACCTCCAAGTCGCCATGTAAAATACTAGTGTGTGGGTTGAAATGATATGATCAATCTACATATGTGACATAAAGAAACGGCGCGCCACACCGTGGCACACGATCAATGACCTTGTGTATGCAACCATTGTAGAATCTGTACCCGCAAAAAAAAAAAACATTGTAGAATCTGGGAACCACACTCCAGAACGGTCCGATTTCGTGAAAGCACACTGTAGACGCGCTCCAGCTTGGTTTGATTCATCGGTCACACATGTTTAATTTCTTGATCTACCTAGAATCTAGAGAACTACTTCCTGAAAGAAAAAGTTCTCTCCACTACAAAATGCTTGAGGGCAACGAGAGAGTGTGCTAACACCCGAGAAATTAGTACCAGGAGGTGTAAACATCAAAATGCTACATGAGCTTGCTCCCGATAATCTGAACAAGGTGCCCACAAGAGCTTTAGCTATGGTGTCAGGCGCTTCAGATCAATTCAAGGATTCAATGGCGACAACCACGGCTCCATGGCGCTGGTCCTTAGGGGCATGTGCACGAAAATTGTATTACAGTCATCAACAAGGCTAGGAGTGAATTTTGGAAGTCGAAAGAGGATGCGGCGGGCCCTGCACGTGGCTCTTGTAGAGCTTTTCTCTTAGGCTACCATGGCCTCCGGCGTAGCAAGTTATTGTTCTGTGCGCATATAGGCTTTGTCTCTCAGCACGTCGATCACCAGACGATGACATGGCATCGCTTTATTTAGCATCTCTAAAAGATCACCTCGAATCCGAGAAAATTTCTAACCAGGCATCTCCTCCTCTAACTTGAACCGGTGGTAGTGGTACGTGATCGACGATTGCTCAAGTAGGGGAAAGAGTGGAACGAGGGCGCTCATGGGAAGTTTTAGATATGTTTATTTTGTGAAAGATGATAAATGGGGGTATAAGTTGAGGATTTTCTCAATTTTGGATCAATTCTGTCACTTTCTTAAGTCATGGGGGTAAAAAATGGAATTAATCAAACAGAAAATATATACATACTTATATCGGAAGCTTCATAAGCATATGCTTTTTTGCGAAGATTCATAAACACACTTCATTCATACATAAGCCTTTATTTTGAAGGAAATAAATCTTACAAATTGCTACAAGCCCAAGAGGCAAAAACAAAGGTGGAAGGTGGTACTAATTGACGGAGTTAAGGGCAGTGGAAGGTGGAGGACCGCAGCCGCACTCGTTGACGAGCGCCTCCGATCCATGGCGATGGGCAGCAGTACGTACTTACGCTAGCAGCTTCACCGTGTCAACCTTCGGCACGGCGGGGTGGGCGGGGTAGCAGGGGTGGGTGGTGTCGGCGGGGTCTGCCCCCCGGGCGGTGTGGGCGGTGTCGGCGGGGTCGGCAGCGTGGGCGGGGTCGGTGGGCATTTCTTGTCCGACGGCTGGGACGGATGCCCGGCGGCGGCCAGCGAGAATAGTGCCAGGACCAGCAGGAGCGGCACAATGCGGTGGTTCTTGGCGGCCATGGCTGGCAGCTTCTAGGGAGTACTTGTTGATCTTGGCTAGCAACTACAGGGATATGCATATATATGGGCGTATGTGCCACCAAAGCCATGGACGTCGGACTCATGGAGGCTGTCGACGATTTGCTGCTTGGAGCTTCCCGTGCCGACATCAAGGAATTAAGCAAGCCGGCCCCTTGGAACGGACGGCCGGTCTAGTGCCGACGTCTCGCGGGCCTATCTACTCCCGTACGGGGGGACACGTGCAGCACCGTAACCATACATAACGTTCAATGCATGGAGGGATTCGGCACATCCAACAAGCGGTGGGGTCTCCCGTTCTGCCAAAATTAGCCCAACAGGGGTGTCTCCTTCCCCGTTCTTGGGGCGTTATCTTGTATAGACGTCGTATATGGAGGTTGCGGTCCATCGACCTGTGGGCGCAGCAGCTGGCGATATGTTGTCCGAAGATTCCCATGTCGCCGTCCATGTCGGTCGCCTCTTCAGAGGCAGTTGCTAGAACCTCGGTTAAATCCTCGATGTTGGCGACTAGATGTATGGTGGGTGGGTTAGAAAGTCCAACTTTCCCAGGCCTTTCCCAGATCCGATCATATGGTCATCCGAGATTGTGAGTTTCTAAATCCGATCTAACATCTCGTTCGGAAGATCTTTCTCGTTTTCCTCCATGGTCCGATCTGGTGTCGGGACCCATAGGAATTTTTCTGGGGTCCGATCTGACATGGGCCCAGTTTCTCCGGCGCCAGCCAGACTGGGTGTCTGGTTGTCCGGCTTGGTGCTCGGATCCTGACAAAGGTCGGGTCTGAGGCACGTCTTTCGTCGTCGTCTTGAGTCTGCGTTAACCCCAGAGTTTGGGCAGGTACGGTGCGTCAATATGCTCTTTGACCTGGTCTGACACCCGGTTCGAAAAGATGAGCTCACCGCGGATGTCTGCGGCATACTCTAGGTTTCCGAATCGGATGATCCAAATGTTTCGATCCGGCCAAGGTAGCCAGCCGAATCAGCGCGGAAAGTTATGTTGCCAAAGACAAAGAGCTGTCCCGGCCAGAAGATCATGCCTGAATCGATATGATCGTTGATTCGAAGCGCCATTGCACCCCTACGACTACATAGAGGGACCTGCATGGGCGGCCAATGATGGAGTCAAATCCAGCAGATCTCGGGTTGGGGGTCCCTAATAGGTAGCCTTGGTGCAACGGTAACACAGACACAAGATTTTACCCAGGTTCGGACTCTCTCAAAGAGATAACACACTACGTCTTGCTTTGTTGTATTGATTTCGAGAGGGTACAGAATACAGGTTGATCTACCACGAGATTGTGTGTACGATTCTATCTCATATCTACGTGCTCTACCCCTCGGTTTATATAGGCACCACGGGGTCTAGGGTTTACACATAGGAAGGTTACATCTAAGGTTTCTAGGGCGTAGACGACTCCTATGTCTTGGAGTACGCGCCAAGTCTTCGGATGCATTCCTTCTTGACGCCGTGGGCTTGACGAGTAGCACCCACCAGTAAATCATCATGGGGGTCCTCGGCCCAGGCCACCTTGCCGGGAGACGATGTGGTGAGTACCCCTACTCCAGGTCACCATCAGTGAGGCCCACGATGACATAGGTCCTGGCTAAAGGCCCAGGCTCATGAAGATTTTGGACCATGTGAAAGCCTAGCAGGGGTCATCAACCATTCGGAGCAAGGGCTCCAATCGGGCATCTTTCCACCAGTCGAACGAAGAACTCCAGTCGGTCCCAGGCAGGCCAACGACCAGTCGGCTAGCGGAGGCGTCGTCCACGATGTCCACCACACATTAAATAGAGGCATTTCCCAAAGGCAGTAGTATTGCCTGTTAACTGCAGATGTTACTTTGTTGTTATGACTAGAAACAGTCAAACGTTCATGGGCCACTACAACCAACATTAATACAAGTCCGTCGTGGCACCCCACCTAGCGCACTTTATATAAACCGATAGAGGTGCATTGGGTTGAGGGTTGAACATCGTTGTGTGCCTAACATGGAAAAGATCAATAACCCCACACGGGAGTAGGGTATTACCTTCACAATTGAGGGCATAAACCTGTATAATTCCTTTTGCATACTCACATCTACATCTTTCGATAGTCACCTCGCTCCTCCATACATACCCCTGTACGCATTCTCAGTAAAATAACCATGACACCGTGTAAACTAGATCTCGTCCCCCTTTATAAGGTGAGGCCTAGGAATACCTCGAGGCATCTGACATCATAGTCATAGTCTCGATAGCATCATCTCCACATACATCGTAACCCCCTCAGACGAGATATTTTCCCCGTAAATTAAATCAAAAGCAGGAGTAGTGTATTACCTCTAAAATGACGGCCTGAACCAAGATAAACCCCCCATGTGTGATCTCTTCTGAAACTTTTGGTCACGTGCACCATGCCATCGGGACTACTGAAGATTTTTAGTACTGCAAGGGAGCAGCCGCCGACTTAGGATGGCACGCAAGAGCAGCCGCACTCATGGCAGTCAAGCGGCAAAAAGATTTGTCGCAGCTGTGCGAGCGACACTTCAGCTTTTCCTACGCCTAGTCCCAGAGTGGGGCCCCCTGCATATGCATATATCTCTACTCCTAATGTCTCAGTTGGTGGGATTGCCTCACCGGTTTATTTTTGTCTGGTTTTTTTCGTCAGGTTTTTTTTCGTCTCACCTTCCACCACCACTCTCCACACCGGTTTATTTTTCTCTCCACTTTTTTTTTAGCAAAGCAGCACTTTCCTAACGTATAAAAAATCACGGACTAAACTTTCCTAACTTATCCAAATCAACCGATCTCTCTTATTAATGCAATTTATTTTAGGAAACAAATAACGGATTTTAAGGAAATTTCATCTCTACTCCTAAAATCTCAGTACGTAGGTTGTTCGCTCGTTTCGTTCGTTCCTCCCCTCCTCGATCGATCTTCTCTCCTTCGATCACCGATTTTCATTCCTTCACTTTCCTTACTATTACGATTGCCTTCGTACGTACGTCCATCGATTTTCTCTCCTTCACTTTCCTAATATATCACGCTCTGAAGGGAAAAAAATTCAAAGCGTGATCTCTCCTTCCCGAGTAAAGCATGTCTGTCTTGAAAAAAATAGGAAGGCTATCATATTGAGGAGAGGGCAACGCTGCCTCCTGCGAGACATCGCGGCATGTCCTCCATGTCTCCCGCTAGACCTCCTCCCATATTCTTCCATAAGAGCACGCCGCACCTCTGCTCTGCCTCCGCCTTCCCCTCCACGCCTCCCCCCACCACCGACGCCGGCCCTCAACGGTGCTCCACCGCCCCACGCGTGCCGCCGCCTCACTCCTCCGCTATCCTCCACACTGCGCCATGGGGGTGCTGACTACCGAGGACGAGGTCGTCTGCCGCCCACTACGAGGAAGACGCCGCGCGTCGAAGTGCTGACTGCCGGGTTGACGCCGCACCATCACCGATGGACGGGACGACCTAGAGGTGGCGACCGACGCCTACACCCCCAATCCTTGCTGGCATCCCGTGCTGAACAACGACGCCGGTGCACCGATGACCAACTTTGCACGGATGCCTTATCCTATACCGAAGCCGCTGGGCAGCAACACGACGCCGCTACAGTCTGGTAATGCAAACCCGCCTCCCCTTCTCTGTTTTGAGTCATCGTTAATCATCCCAGCAGTCGGACCAGAGGGGGCAGATGCCAGAGGATTGGGCTCGCCAGTGGCATTGTATCTATCAGCTTGTGGAGTTGGTAATGTTGCTGCAGAAACCTTGATTGTTTTGTAGTTTCATCGTGGGATAACTGGACTTTAGATTAACTCGGACACATCTCTGTTTCTAGAATGTTGCCATCTTGCTGTATGCAAAATTAACTATTGTATTTTGTAAAACTGAAATTTGTGCAATGGTTGTTCACTACCAAATTTTGATTAAATGTTTTTTATTTTCTTTCTCTCCTTTGAACAATAATGATGATGATTCTGTGCAATTATTTTTTGAGTTGATTCATCCTGGCTTATTTTCTTATTGTCATATGAAGTAGAGAATATCAAAGTTCTACATTTGCTGCCAACATTTTACAATTTAGCTTCAGTTATTTATTGGTGTGCATCTTTTTGCTGGAGAAATTTGAAACCTGGTTTCTTCAATTTTAGATATTACGAACTAATATTTGTGGAGATATTTACAAGACTTTGGAAATCTCGTTATGTACCTACTCCACCTCTGTCCTCCCACTGTCCCTGTGTTGTGTCGGCTCAAGAGAAGGACTCGGATCGGAGTCCATGTGATGTGTCCGTCCAGGAGAAGGATAAGTACTCGACCACGCAGCCAAGGGATGCCCGACACGAACTTTGCTTGAACCGTCCTCCTTTGCCATAAAAAGGTGTCAAGCTCCTCTACCGAAACCTAGATTCAGTTGCAAGCTCACGTGCTCGAAATTGCAGCGCCTGAAGCCTCCAATCTCACCGGCTCCGCCGACTTCACTGGAATGTCGCCGACTTCCCTGGAACTTCATCTGCCCGTGCTCCACGCGAAGTACCAATATTCAACGGGTAAATTTTCGGTTGGAGAAATTGTTAGATAAAACCTAGCAGTATTGGCAAAATCTTGGAATCAATAGCTTACCACGCACCAGAATCTGGTTGTAACTATCTCAAACACAAAGCCGGGTTATAAAGCTTGTCATAAGAAAAAACCTGACATGTAATGGTTCCATGTAGCTGGTACGTACATGATTTATTGTTGTGCTTGGATGTTGGGTGTGCAGAATGTGAGATTTGCAAGACATCCAGATGGTTATGTACTTCCAAGAGCACCAGTACGTGTTTGCAATTGCATCAGTACATCAAAGTTTCTTTACATGCTGGCAGTTCTACTTCCGATGTTTCTGCGGGATATTATTTTGTTGGTAATGACTCTGAATGTGAGGGTGCTAAGAAGTACATGATGCATTGTGAAGTTCCCTCCATTACATGAAGAAGACTGACAGTAAAGACTTACGGTATGGTACTCTTCTATTGTCTTCATCTCATGTATCTTTCTTTTTTTATATAGAAATTCCATTGTTAGCAGGGGATTTGACACCCCTAGGGCAGAGTCACTGTTTTCTCCCTTAAGGTTCAAGGATGCTGTTCTTGCTCATTTATGACCATGTATCTAAACTTTGGAAAAGGCTACTTACCGACTATCACCTTGCATAGGATGGACGATGCACACTTGAAGAAGGTCCAGCCAGTCGATCACCTTTGCACATACCTGGCTCTCCAGTTTTTACTTTTGCTTATTTTATAGTGCTAAAATTGCTTAACTCATTGCTTCTGAAAATATTATAGAAATCGAGTTGTTGGTGGCCACCTCTTAACCAGAGGAAAAGGTGTCCTTCAGCAAGTTGAAGACAAACGTCTTACTCTGCTTTTCAAGTAGCCACTTACAACTTACGTTCATGCGGCCCTGTCGCGTCCTCTCAATTATCTGCACTCTGTAGACAGGCTATCGAAGATAAATTCATGATTTTAGTTTACCTTCATATCTGCTTATTGAAAATAAAAGGGGTTTGTGTCTTGATGTGTTGATAGATGCGAAAAAAGTTCATGATATAGACTTTGAAAATTTGTGTCTTTGATATCTGAGCTTTGCATTTCCTAGGTAAGCACCATGTAAAATCGTAATTCGATCACAGTTCTTGATGGTTGTCTAATTTTCTTGGATCTTTAGAAGAATGCTAACCTGAGAAAATTAGACAAATCAGTTGTACGTAACTTTGCAAATTTAGTATGTCGGTTGCATTTCTAACTTTAATATAGCATGGATCATACGCCATGTGAAAAGTCGTGTTAATAGGAAGCTGAGTCGCATGCAAGTGCCTGTAGAAGTTCACTCTTATTTTTATTAGGGATAATTTGCACGGTGTTTACCATAATTGTGTTAGCTGCACAAAATACTCACTGTGGCCTTGTTAGAATGATGGTCTGCAAGACAGCTTCCATGCTATAAAGCACTAAGCCGCACTTGAAGTAATATAGGACAAAGGTTATATTCTGCAAAGGGTGTTCAAAATGTTGGTTTGTTGGACAAATGGACTGCAGAATATACATCGTGTGCCTACTTAGCAAACTGAGTAGATGCTATTTTGTGAGTACTGAATAATGTCCCCGTGAGGTGGATTTGGTCATGATTCACTACCGGAATTACTGGCTATGCCGACGGCCGTCGGCATAGCCCCGTCGGCATCGTTTGCGTCGGCATACCTGGGCCTACCGTAGGCATAGAAAAGCCGTCGGCATAGGTACCTATGCCGACGGTGTTCGTACGGCCGTCGGCACAGATTGGCCGTTGGCAAACTCGTTCGTATGACGGCGGCAGACGGCGCCACCGTCAAGTTACACCCAGTAAAAACGTGCCACGTGTCAGAACTATGCCGACGGCTAAGCCGTCGGCATATGTTTAAATATATGCCGACGGTTCAGCCGTCGGCATAGTGCTGACACGTGGCACATGCTGGTATTCCCTGGTGCCAGTTTATGCCGACGGCTAAGCCGTCGGCATATACTTGAATATATGACGACGGCCTGGCCGTCGGCATAGTCTGGTGCCAGGGAGTACAGTTGGCCGACACGTGGCACCTATGCCGACGGCTAGCCGTCGGCATAGAGTTAAATAGATGCCGACGGCAAGGCCGTCGGCATAGGGGACACGTGGCAGCCACTGGTAGCTCGGCCTTGCGGCATAGTTTCTTTCTGATTTTTTTTTCTTTTCTCTGTTTTAATTCAAATCAATTCAATTCAAATAGACAGCAGATATATATGATGAAATAGACATACACAGCAGATATAAGTATCATCCTCACAACCAACATCACAAGAACGAAACGATGACGAAGTGGAGCATCATCCTCATATAAGTATCGATCCACTTCATCACAAGAACCAACATCACAAGAACATAAATATCATCACAAACATAAGCATCATCGCAAACAACATAAGCATCATCGCAAGTCATCTAAAGGAGCACACAAGTCATCTAGAGGAGCATAAAAGACCAGAAGTCATCTAAAGACCCACAGGCTTAAGCGCCAGGATGTCCACCACCACCGCCAAGGTCGTCACCGCCAAAGCCCAGGTTGTCACTGCTAGTGGCAGCGCTACCGCCACCGCCACCTCCTCGGTGGATGGGAGTGACCGGGCTCCGTGACTCGGGAGTCATGCGAAGACCGGCACCACCACCAACGGATGATCCACCGGTTCCCTGGATGTTCGAAAAGACATGTTAAGGGGATATATGATTGTGTTGAATAAACGGTAAGCAGTGGCTGATGAGAACAATATTGCTTGATTTATACAATGGTTACTTGGAATGTTGGTTTTCCTCTTTGCATATGTTAGATGATAAGATAATGGGGTTGATATCTTTAATTCCTTTATGGAATATGAATATCTTTAGGGCGACGTGCTGTAGTAATATGTTGATTGTAAGAACAAATTGTTTTCATGCCATTTGAATGGAACATGCCATTGGGTTTTCACATGCATGGTTGTATGTTAAACCTTAAGGATTTCATACACCCGTCAAAGTAGATGATTTATTTCTGATATATAACTTGAAAGCCCTTATCTTGGTGCCTCTTAATACATATATACACCTAATAATCAAGAGAAAATGATGCTTCTTTTGCCAAATGTTTACAAATTTCTAAACTAAATCTAGAAATTTGACTAATGGTGAAGTGAGTGTTTTTCAGCGAGGAAGTGAGTGTTGTGTTCATGACTAAACTAACCGTCATCATGCGAGTGTTGTGCTCCTGGACTGCTGCAACTCTCGACTGCCACGCCATGGTCTTCTGGCGTGTGTACTCCATGTAGGCCTACGATATGACATGATGAACTTGTTGGGGAACGTTGCATGGGAAACAAAAATTTTCCTACGCACACACAAGATCTATCCATGGTGATGAGCATCTACGAGAGGGAGAGTGAATCTACATACCCTTGTAGATCGCTAAGCGGAAGTGTTAAGAAACGCGGTTGATGTAGTCGAACGTCTCCGTGATCCAAATCACAAGTCGTCCCTCGATCCGATCACGAACTAGTGCCGAACGGACGGCACCTCCGCGTTCAACACACGTACGGTTTGATGACGCCTTCACCTCCTCGATCCAGCGAGCGATGGTGAAGTAGTGGATGAGTTCCGACAGCACGACGGCGTGGTGATGGTGGTGAGGAACAATCTCTGCAGGGCTTCGCCAAGCGCTACGGAGATTATGACGGGAGAACTAGAGGGTTAGGGTTGCCGACACACGGCTTGCGAAATCTTGATGTATCCCGTGTGCTAGCCCTGCCCCTCTATTTATATGTTGAGCCTTGGGGCCTAAACTTGGAGTAAAAGCCTCCTCCAGGTCGGTTTTGCCCGCACAAGGTCGGTTTGACCCGCAGGGAAAGAGTCCAACTCGGATCCCTGCAGTACCGCGCACAAGCGGTAGTACCGCTCACGAGCGGTAGTACCGCTTGGGCGGTAGTACCGCTTCACACAAGCGGTAGTACCGCTTACGCGGTAGTACTGCCTTACCAGCGGTAGTACCGCTTAAGGCAGCAGCAAAACTTCCTTTTGCACTTTCCAATACCTCGTGGGCTTTACCCCTTTGGCCCATATAAAGTGTTGCTGCACCCGAACATTTCGGTAAAAACCCGGAACCCCTTCCGGTGAATTCCGGAACCATTCCGGAGATCAAAACACTATTATCACATATATCAATCTTTACCTCCGGACTCTTCCGGAGATCCTTGTCATGTCCGGGATCTTATCCGGGACTCCGAACAACCTTCGGTCACCAACACAATAACTCAACTATACTAATCGTCACCAAACGTTAAGTGTGTAGACCCTGCGGGTTCGAGAACTATGTAGACATGACCGAGACACCTCTACGATCAATAACCAATAGCGGGACCTGGATGCCCATATTGGCTCCTACATATTCTACGAAGATCTTTATCGGTCGAACCTCTATGTCAAGGATTCAGTTAATCCCGTATACTGTTCCCTTTGTTCTTCGGTATGTTACTTGCCCGAGATTCGATCGTCGGTATCTTTATACCTAGTTCAATCTCGTTACCGGCAAGTGTCTTTACTCGTTCCGTAATACAAGATCTCGTGCCTAACACTTTAGTCACATTGCTTGCAAGGCTCATTGTGATGTTGTATTACCGAGTGGGCCCTGAGATACCTCTCCGTCACACGGAGTAACAAATCCCAGTCTTGATCCATGCCAACCCAACAGACACCCTCGGAGATACCTGTAGAGCATCTTTATAATCACCCAGTTACGTTGCGACATTTGATACACACAAGGTACTCCTCCGATGTCAGGGAGTTGCATGATCTCATGGTCATAGGAACAGATACTTGACATGCAGAAAACAATAGCAATAAACTGACACGATCATATGCTACGTTTATAGTTTGGGTCTTGTCCATCACATCATTCTCCTAATGATGTGATCCCGTTATCAAATGACATCTCATGTCCATGGCTAGGAAACCTTCACCATCTTTTGATCAACGAGCTAGTCAACTAGAGGCTTACTAGGCACACAGTGTTGTCTATGTACCCACACATGTATTTGATTTTCCAATCAATACAATTATAGCATGGATAATAAACGATTATCATGAACAAGGAAATATAATAATAACCAATTTATTATTGCCTCTAGGGCATATTTCCAACAGTCTCCCACTTGCACTAGAGTCAATAATCTAGTTCACATCACTATGTGATTTTACATTGTAATGAATCGAACACCCATGCAGTTCTGGTGTTGTTCATGTTTAGCCCTTGGAAGAGGTTTAGTCATCGGATCTGCAACATTCAGATCCGTGTGTACTTTGCAAATATTTATGTCGTCCTCCTTGATGTAATCGTGGATGGAATTGAAACGTCGCTTTATGTGTCTGGTCCTCTTGTGAAATCTTGGTTCCTTGGCTAGAGCAATGGCACCAGTATTATCACAAAACAGAGTCATTGGGTTAAGCGCACTAGGCACTATTCCAAGATCTGTCATGAACTCCTTCATCCAGACACCTTCCTTCGCCGCCTCCGAGGCAGCGATGTACTCCGCTTCGCATGTAGAATCAGCTACCACGCTTTGCTTGGAACTGCACCAGCTAACCGCACCCCCATTAAGAATAAATACGTATCCGGTTTGCGACTTAGAGTCATCCGGATCAGTGTCAAAGCTTGCATCGACGTAACCCTTTACGACGAGCTCTTGATCACCTCCATAAACGAGAAACATGTCCTTAGTCCTTTTCAGGTACTTCAGGATATTCTTGACCGCCGTTCAGTGTTCCATTCCTGGATCACTTTGAAACCTTCCGACCATACTTATGGCAAGGCTGACGTCGGGTCTTGTGCACAGCATTGCATACATGATAGAGCCTATGGCTGAAGCATAGGGGATGACACTCATCTTTTCTCTATCTTCTGCAGTCACTGGGCATTGAGTCTTACTCAACTTCACACCTTGCAATACAGGCAAGAACCCCTTCTTGGACTGATCCATTTTGAACTTCTTCAAAACATTGTCAAGGTATGTGCTTTGTGAAAGTCCTATTAAGCGTCTCGATCTATCTCTATAGATCTTGATGCCTAATATGTAAGCAGCTTCTCCTAGGTCCTTCATTGAAAAACTCTTGTTCAAATATCCCTTCACGCTTTCCAACATTTCTATATTGTTTCCAATCAGTAATATGTCATCCACATATAATATTAGAAACGCTATAGAGCTCCCACTCACTTTCTTGTAAATACAAGCTTCTCCGTAAACTTGTATAAACTCGCACACTTTGATCACTTCATCAAAGCAAAGATTCCAACTCCGAGATGCTTGCACCAGTCCATAAATGGATCGCTGGAGTTTGCAAACTTTGTCAGCATTCCCTGGATCGACAAAACCTTCTGGTTGCATTATATACAACTCTTCCTTAATAAAACCGTTAAGGAACGCTGTTTTGACATCCATCTGCCAAATTTCATAATCGAAAAAGGCAGCTATTGCTAACATGATTCTGACGGACTTAAGCATCGCTACGGGTGAGAAGGTCTCATCGTAGTCAACTCCTTGAACTTGTGAAAAACCCTTTGCCACAAGTCGAGCTTTATAGACGGTGACATTACCGCCCGCGCCCGTCTTCCTCTTAAAGATCCATTTGTTCTGAATGGCCTTACGCCCTTCAGGTAATACTTCCAAAGTCCACACTTTGTTTTCATACATGGATCCCATCTCGGATTTCATGGCCTCTAACCACTTCTCGGAATCCGGGCCCATCATCGCTTCTCCATAGCTCGTAGGTTCATCGTTGTCCAACAACATGACCTCTAAGACAGGGTTGCCGTACCACTCAGGAGCAGTACGCGTCCTTGTCGACCTACGAGGTTCGATAGCAACTTGATCCAAAGCTTCATGATCATCATCATTAACTTCCTCTTCAGCTGATATAGGCTCTACAGAAACATCTTTCTGCGCTGCGCTACTCTCAGGTTGAAGCAAAGGTTCAACAACCTCATCAAGTTCTATCTTCCTCCGACTCAATTCTTTCGAGAGAAACTCTTTCTCAAGAAATGTTCCGTTTTTAGCGACAAACACTTTGCCTTCGGATCTGAAGTAGAAGGTATACCCAACTGTCTCTTTTGGGTATCCTATGAAGACGCATTTCTCCGCTTTGGGTTCCAGCTTTTCAGGCTGAAGCTTTTTGACATAAGCATCACATCCCCAAACTTTAAGAAACGACAGCTTTGGCTTCTTGCCAAACCAAAGTTCATATGGCGTCGTCTCAACGGATTTCGATGGTGCCCTATTTAAAGTGAATGCAGTTGTCTCTAGTGCATAACCCCAAAACGATAGTGGCAAATCGGCAAGAGACATCATAGATCGCAGCATATCTAATAAGGTTCGATTACGACGTTCGGACACACCATTACGCTGTGGTGTTCCAGGCGGTGTCAATTGTGAAACAATTCCACACTGTCTTAAGTGACTGCCAAACTCATAACTCAGATATTCTCCTCCTCGATCAGATCGTAGGAATTTAATCTTCTTGTTACGATGATTCTCAACTGCACTCTGAAATTGTTTGAACTTTTCAAATGTTTCAGACTTGTATTTCATTAAGTAAATATAGCCATATCTACTTAAGTCATCAGTGAAGGTGAGAAAGTAACGATAACCACCGCGCGCCTCAATACTCATCGGATCGCACACATCAGTATGTATGATTTCCAACAAGTCACTTGCCCGTTCCATTGTACCAGAGAACGGCGTTTTAGTCATCTTGCCCATGAGGCATGGCTCACATGTGTCAAGTGATTCAAAATCAAGTGACTCCAAAAGTCCATCAGCATGGAGCTTCCTCATGCGTTTTACGCCAATATGACCTAAACGGCAGTGCCACAAGAAAGTGGTATTATCATTATCAATTCTACATCTTTTGGCATCAATGTTATGAACATGTGTATCATTACTATCGAGATTCAATAAGAATAAACCCCTCACATCGGGTGCATGACCATAAAAGATATTACTCATATAAATAGAACAACCATTATTCCCTGATTTAAATGAGTAACCGTCTCGCAATAAACAAGATCCAGATATAATGTTCATGCTTAACGCAGGCACTAAATAACAATTATTCAGGTTCATCACTAATCCCGATGGTAATCGAAGAGCGAGCGTGCCGACGGCGATCACATCAACCTTGGAACCATTTCCCACGCGCATCGTCACTTCGTCCTTTGCCAGCCTCCGTCTATTCCGCAGTTCCTGTTTTGAGTTGCAAATGTGAGCAACCGCACCGGTATCAAATACCCAGGCACTACAACGAGAGTTGGTAAGGTACACATCAATAACATGTATATCATATATACCTTGTTTGTTGTTGGCCGCCTTCTTGTCAGCCAAATACTTGGGGCAGTTCCACTTCCAGTGTCCAGTTCCCTTGCAATGAAAGCACACAGTTTCTGGTTTGGGTCCATCCTTGGGTTTCTTCACGAGAGGAGCATTTGCTTTGCCACTCTTCTTGGAGTTACCCTTCTTACCCTTGCCATTTTTCTTGAAACTAGTGGTTTTATTGACCATCAACACTTGATGCTCCTTCTGAATTTCAGACTCAGCAGCTTTCAGCATCGCAAACAGCTCGGCGACTGACTTGTTCATCCCGTGCATGTTATAGTTCAACACGAAGCTCTTGTAGCTAGGTGGCAATGATTGAAGAACTCTGTCAGTGATAGCCTCTGGCGGAAGGGGCATCCCCAATTCAGCCAGATGGGTGGAGTACCCAGACATTCTGAGTACGTGATCACTGATAGACCCGTTCTCCTCCATCTTGCAAGCATAGAACTTATCGGAGATCTCATATCTCTCGATCCGGGCATTCTTCTGAAAGATAAACTTCAACTCCTGGAACATCTCATATGCTCCATGACGTTCAAAACGTCTTTGAAGTCCCGGTTCTAATCCATACAATATTGCACATTGAACTATTGAGTAATCTTTAGAACGAGCCTGCCAAGCGTTCACAACGTCTAGAGACTCAACTGGAGCGGGTGGATCACCAAGCGGTGCATCAAGGACATAAGCCTTCTGGGAAGCCGTAAGGATAATCCTTAGATTACGGGCCCAGTCCACAAAGTTACTTCCATCATCTTTCAACTTAGCTTTCTCTAGGAACGCATTAAAATTCAGGGGTGCTACTGCGCGAGCCATGATCTACAACATAAATATAGCAAAGACAACTTAGACTATTGTTCAAGATAATGAGTTTAGTTAATCATATTACTTAAAAACTCCCACTCAAATTGACATCCCTCCGGTCATTCGAGTGTAACATGATCCAAATCCACCAACTCAAGTCCGATCATCACGTGAGTTGAGGTGGTTTCAATGGTGAACATCTTCATGTTGATCATATCTACTATATGACTCATGTTCGACCTTTCGGTCTCTTGTGTTCCGAGGCCATGTCTGTACATGCTAGGCTCGTCAAGTTTAACCCGAGTGTTTCGCACGTGCAACATGGCTTACACCCGTTGTATGTGAACGTAGAGTCTATCACACCCGATCATCACGGCGTGTCTCGAAACGACGAACTTTCGCAACGGTGCACACTCGGGGAGAACACAATTTATCTTGAAATTTAAGTGAGGGATCACCTTATAATGCTACTGTCGTCCTAAGCAAAATAAGATGCATAAAAGGATTAACATCACATGCAAATCATAAGTGACATGATATGGCCATGAACTTGTGCTTTTGATCTCCATCTCCAAAGCACCGGCATGATCTCCATTGTCACCGGCATGACACCATGATCTCCATCATCTTGATCTCCATCAACGTGTCGCCATGAGGTTGTCGCGCCGACTGTTGCTTCCACGACTATTGCTAACTCATAGCGATAAAGTAAAGCAAAAACGGCGAAAATAATTAAAGACAACTCTATGGCTCCTGCCAGTTGCCGTACTCATCGACATGCAAGTCGTGATATTCTATACAACACATGATCATCTCATACATCACATATATCTCATCATGTAATTGGCCATATCACATCACAACATACCCTGCAAAAACAAGTTAGACGTCCTCTAATTGTTGTTGCAAGTTTTACGTGGCTGCTACGGGTTTGCAAGAACCATTCTTACCTACGGAAAACCACAACGTACTGTAGTGATTGCTTTTTGATCTTCTAAAAGAACCCTCTTCATTGAAATCGATTCAACTAAAGTGAGAGAGACAGACACCCGCTAGCCATCTTTATGCAACGAAGTTACATGTCAGTTGAAGGAACCGGTCTCTCGTAAGCGTACGAGTAATGTTGGTCCGGGCCGCTTCATCTCACAATACCGCCGAATCAAGTATCAACTAGTAACGGCAAGCAATATGTATACACCCACGCCCACAACTCGTTTGTGTTCTACTCGAGATCTCATCTACGCATAGACCTAGCTCTGATACCACTGTTGGGGAACGTTGCATGGGAAACAAAAAATTTCCTACGCACACACAAGATCTATCCATGGTGATGAGCATCTACGAGAGGGAGAGTGAATCTACATACCCTTGTAGATCGCTAAGCGGAAGCGTTAAGAAACGCGGTTGATGTAGTCGAACGTCTCCGTGATCCAAATCACAAGTCGTCCCTGGATCCGATCACGAATTAGTGCCGAACGGACGGCACCTCCGTGTTCAACACACGTACGGCTTGATGACGCCTTCACCTCCTCGATCCAGCGAGCGATGGTGAAGTAGTGGATGAGTTCCGATAGCACGACGGCGTGGTGATGGTGGTGAGGAACAATCTCTGCAGGGCTTCGCCAAGCGCTACGGAGATTATGATGGGAGAACTAGAGGGTTAGGGTTGCCGACACACGGCTTGGGAAATCTTGATGTATCCCGTGTGCTAGCCCTGTCCCTCTATTTATATGTTGAGCCTTGGGGTCTAAACTTGGAGTAAAAGCCTCCTCCAGGTCGGTTTTGCCCGCACAAGGTCGGTTTGGCCCGCAGGGAAAGAGTCCAACTCGGATCCCTGCAGTACCGCGCACAAGCGGTAGTACCGCGCACAAGAGGTAGTACCGCTCACGAGCGGTAGTACCGCTTCACACAAGCGGTAGTACCGCTTACGCGGTAGTACTGCCTTACCAGCGGTAGTACCGCTTAAGGCAGCAGCAAAACTTCCTTTTGCACTTTCCAATACCTCGTGGGCTTTACCCCTTTGGCCCATATAAAGTGTTGCTGCACCCGAACATTTCGGTAAACATCCGGAACCCCTTCCGGTGAATTCCGGAACCCTTCCGGAGATCAAAACACTATTATCACATATATCAATCTTTACCTCCGGACTCTTCCGGAGATCCTTGTCATGTCCGGGATCTTATCCGGGACTCCGAACAACCTTCGGTCACCAACACAATAACTCAACTATACTAATCGTCACCAAACGTTAAGTGTGTAGACCCTGCGGGTTCGAGAACTATGTAGACATGACCGAGACACCTCTACAATCAATAACCAATAGCGGGACCTGGATGCCCATATTGGCTCCTACATATTCTACGAAGATCTTTATCGGTCGAACCTCTATGTCAAGGATTCAGTTAATCCCGTATACTGTTCCCTTTGTTCTTCGGTATGTTACTTGCCCGAGATTCGATCGTCGGTATCTTTATACCTAGTTCAATCTCGTTACCGGCAAGTCTCTTTACTCGTTCCGTAATACAAGATCTCGTGGCTAACACTTTAGTCACATTGCTTGCAAGGCTCATTGTGATGTTGTATTACCGAGTGGGCCCTGAGATACCTCTCCGTCACACGGAGTAACAAATCCCTGTCTTGATCCATGCCAACCCAACAGACACCCTCGGAGATACCTGTAGAGCATCTTTATAATCACCCAGTTACGTTGCGACATTTGATACACACAAGGTACTCCTCCGATGTCAGGGAGTTGCATGATCTCATGGTCATAGGAACAGATACTTGACATGCAGAAAACAATAGCAATAAACTGACACGATCATATGCTACGTTTATAGTTTGGGTCTTGTCCATCACATCATTCTCCTAATGATGTGATCCCGTTATCAAATGACATCTCATGTCCATGGCTAGGAAACCTTCACCATCTTTTGATCAACGAGCTAGTCAACTAGAGGCTTACTAGGGACACAGTGTTGTCTATGTACCCACACATGTATTTGAGTTTCCAATCAATACAATTATAGCATGGATAATAAACGATTATCATGAACAAGGAAATATAATAATAACCAATTTATTATTGCCTCTAGGGCATATTTCCAACAGAACTCATAAAACATCTCAATGCGGAAAATAAAGTGAGCAAAAAGGAAGATAAGAGGGAAAATACATACGCTGGTCTGCTGGGCTAGGAGGGAGTATGACTGTGCACTGGTCGTGCTCGTGCGCTGGCTCAGGCTCGGGTCTGTAGCTCGGAGCCGTGTGAAGGAGATAGAAGGAGTACATGAGTTTCTTCGTGGCATACATGCTTTTCGGCAGTTCATGACCCTCGGGGAGGCTGTTAGCCCATACTCCCAGAAATGCTTCATTCATGCATCACGTGCACCATTTACTCAGTAGCAAAACAGCAAGCTTAATTAGCTAGTACATGTCAATCAGGAACCGCACACGCATCATGCAGCAGGACCAAACGCGATATGACCATGCAAAAGGACGACATATCTCACATTTACATGTAAAATTAACCTGGAAGAGATTATTGAGTGCAATTCCAATATCCAGAGGTCATAGCAAGAGCATTAATTATAGTATTCAGCACAAGTCGAAAAGTCCGTAATGCCCAACCTACATGGCACAATCAACAATAGCAATAGCAGGACAAACACATCAGCCAAATCCTATCTCTCAAATTCTGAAAAATTTGTACTACTACATGGCACAATCTACATCTTGTACTACTATTTGTGCACAATCACCACATACAATCAACACATCCATATCATAGCAAATCTACATGAAAATTTTGCAAAAAAAAATTCACAGGAGTTGCTCACCTTGGCGGACGACAAGCCAGACCGGGAGGAGGGCGGTCCTTCGACGGAGTAGGACGTCGGCCGGAGTGGGGCGCCAGCCGCCGGAGTCGAGCCATGGCCGGACCGGGCCAGGAGCTTCGGCTAGACACCGGGGGAGAGAGGGGACGCACCCGAGGGAGGAGTCGCGCCTGAGGGAGCTGGGGCGGGAGAAGCAGGCCTACCCGCGGGCCATGTCGCCGGAGAGGAACTGAGGACCGGCGGCGGCGGCGGTAGCTGGAGGAACCCTAGGACGGCGGCGGCGGGACGAGGAGGCACTAGTAGAAAAACCCCCATTAGTCCCGGTTCCAGAGGGGCTTTAGTCCCGGTTCTGGAACCGGGACTAAAGGGTCGGGACTAATGCCCAAGACCTTTAGTCCCGGTTGGCTTACGAACCGGGACCAAAGGCCCTCCACGTGGCCGCTCTCCGTGCGTGGGCTGGAGGACCTTTAGTCCCGGTTGGTGTTACCAACCGGGACTAAAGGTGGAGCCTTTAGTCCTGGTTGGTAACACCAACCGGGACTAAAGGAAAAAAAACTCAAATTTTTTTTAAATTTTTTTTTTTCAAATTTTTTGATTTGTTTTTAATTTTTTTTTCTGATTTTCACAATTTAATCTCTAATCACCCCTCCTCACTGATTCAGAATTTAATCTCTAGTCTCTAATCAGCACTCATTACAAATCGTCTAACTTCCCGGCCAGTCACCCATCCTCTCACTACTCCAGCCCCAGCACGCTTAACTTTCAGGTTCTATCTCCCCTAGTTTCCAAGACTGCACTTGTTGTTTTCCTGACAATCTTAAGCTATCAATCCTGTTAACCCTTAGGTCATGATGTCACATGATTTAATTTTTTGAATTCTAAATAATTATTAAAATAAACAAAATAAGTACTAATAATATTGAATTTCAATGAAAATAAAATAAGTAATAATATTATTTTATTATTTTGTTTTGCCATTTATTCATTTAATATGACATAATTAATATCTTTAAATTTGTAAATCAAAATTCGACAAATAATATATCCATTATTATCAGAAAAATGTGAGGAATCCAAATATGACATCATTTATTTTTTTAAATTATTTTTTAAAATTTTTAAAATTACTTTTTTGATTTGAAATAACTTTTTTTCCTTTTGGAATTTTGAGAATGTGAGAAAACTTCACCGGGTAAACCCGGGTGAAATCGAGTCCCAATTTTTCTCTAGTTTTTTTTATATATTAAACTTTTATTTTCGACATCGTATGCGAAAGTTATGGCCGTTTTACATTTTTTTCGTTTTTTTGCAAAAAAGGTCAAAATTCATATTTCAAAATTTCTATACCAACTAGACACTAAAACCTAACTATATCTCAAAGGATTTTAGTTTTTGAAGAATTTATAAATTTTTTTTATTTTCTACAAAACTAAAAAAGGCGGTCCACAGGGGGGGTAGAGTTTCAAAATTTGAGAACCCCTTTAGTCCGGGTTGGTGTCCATCCAATCATACCGTCGACTACACATCTGCTAGCACCGTCCCAGCCAGAGTCACAACTAAGGTTAACCAAGACAGAGTCAACCCTTTCTAACTTCATTTGCTATTTTTTATGCATTTAATGATTTTTTTTGCTAAATGACCCTAAAATTGAAAAGTACTACAAATGAACTTTGAAAAGGTTGAAACTTGGCATGGTATCATCATTTCACCCACATAGCTTGTGCTAAAAAGTTGAGAGGGTTACGGCAAAAACTGGATGCACTTCGTCTACAAACTGGACCATCTCATTCGAAGTATCAAGGTTTCGGACGAAAACCCATCTGTTACGAAGGCATTTCATTCTTTTTAACTTATTTCAACTCCACACTTTTTGTGCATTCAATATGCACCATTCAAAGCCACATCCTCAAATTTCAACCCTTTCTAACTTCATTTGCTATTTTTCATGCATTTAATGATTTTTTGAGCTAAATGACCCTGAAATTGAAAAGCACTACAAATGAACTCTGAAATGGTTGAAACTTAGCATGGTATCATCATTTCACCCACATAGCTTGTGCTAAAAAGTTGAGAGGGTTACGCCAAAAACTGGATGCACTTCGTGTACAAACTGGACCATCTCATTCGAAGTATCGTCTGTTACAAATGCATTTCATTTTTTAATTAAAATCCTAATTTAAATTATTCTAAAAATAACCAAATAAATCTTACTGTTACAACAAGCTAACACGTGACTAGGAGCAAAAAGAATTAAATTAAAAACTATTTGTAAACTCAAGTTATTCACAATCTAGGGTTTGAAGCAAATTTGAACAAATTCAAATTTAAACCATTCAAATTTGAAAACTAATGGCACAAACAGAAACTAGACAAAATTTTGAATCTAATGCAAAAAGAATCACTCAAAAACATCAAATATCTTAAAAGATATAAGCAATTTAAAACAGAAACTAAAAACAGAAAACAAATGTAAATACAGGAAAACTACCTTTAGTCCCGGTTGGTAACACCAACCGGGACTAAAGCCTCAACCCCTTTAGTCCCGGTTAGTAACACCAACCGGGACTAAAGGGGGGGGCCTTTAGTCCCGGTTGGAGATACCAACCGGGACTAAAGGGGCTGGCACCGTTCGAAGCCCCTTTAGTCCCGGTTGGTCTCTCCAACCGGGACTAAAGGTCCCGTTCGAACCGGGACTGATGCCTGCGCCGCTCGAACCGGGAATAATGCACCCATTAGTCCCGGTTCGTAACAGAACCGGGACTAATGCTCTGATCTGGCGTGGACCAAAGCCCTGTTTTGTACTAGTGAGGGGGCGGCCGCGGCGGTGGTGGTGGCGACGGCTGCGGCGGGACGAGGAGGGGGCGGCCGTGGCGGTGGTGGTGGCGACGGTGGCGCGCGCGGAGAGGGTGGCGGCAGCGGCGTCGGGTCGAGGGAGAGAGATTGGATCGGGGAGAGAGAGAGAGAGTGAGTGGAGGAGGAGGCCCGCGAATGGATAAGGGGGCCTATGCCGACGGCAAAGCCGTCGGCATAGGTATTTTCTTTTTTTTCCTTTTTTCTCACAATTTCTTTAGCACGGGCCACTTCATCGATCCGGGGCACCTATGCCGACGGCTTAGCCGTCGGCATAGGTATTTTCTTTTATTTTTCTTTTTTCTCACAATTTCTTTAGCACGTCCCACGTCATCGATCCGGGGCATAGATATGCCGACGACTTTGCCGTCGGCATAGCTCGGTGCCGTCCGTATAGCTCGGTCTTTCAGAAAACTTTTAGTACCACCTTGCCCAGAGACAAGCAACATGACCAGTTTAAATAGTCGAATAATCCAGACGCAGTAAGCTTCGGTCTTCATTACACTCCTGTTAAGGAGATGAACCATTACTGTGATTCTTCACCCCTTCCGGGCACTGAAGATTCACAGTGACGGTCCATCTTCCTAATGATGGATGCCGGTGCTTTTTATTAATTCAATTATTACTATTTTTGAATTTGCCGTCTGTGTGAGAACAATGATATAACCGCTTATAAACCGCACCATCTCCGAGCTAGTCTCTGGGTATCGAGAGGGAACGTGTCCGGTTTGTGCAGGAAGTGCGGGTCCTGTTTGCTCCGTTGGCCTTGAAACTTCTCGTGCTCACAAAGGAGGCCATCGCATGACAAGTTCCAGGCCCCCGCATTTTTCGGACCCGCGTGGAATATTCGAGAAATTTATTGCTCTGCTAGGGTTTCATCGCCGGAAATTGCAGATCTGCAAGGCAGCGCATGAAATCATGCCCAGAAGCGGCATGGAAAATACTTTGTGGTGTCCTTGCGGCATGCGTAGGCCATGTGCAGAGGAGGGAGGGGCATGCCCTCCCACCGGGGGTCGAAAGTACCTCGGTGCCATGCCTGATACAACCGTTTAAATCCTCGGAAAATCGTACGATGCCGGAATTCCTCGAGATCTGGCACGGTGTCATCACATGGCCCCTGTAGGGTGTGGTAAAAATTTGGACGTGTTTCGAATAAGCCTTCCCTGAGGCCGCTTGTACACCGCACCATCTCCGAGCTAGTCTCTGGGTATCGACAGGGAACGTGTCCGATTTGTGCAGGAAGTGTGGGGCCTGTTGCTCCGTTGGCCTCAAAACTTCCCGTGCTCACAAAGGAGGCCATCGCAACGTCCGGGCACAACCCACCGCAAGATTCCCTCCGTGTCTACCAGACATGGCCGTTTCCCCCCTCCGTGCGACGGCGGCAGCGACGTCCGTGAGGGGGGTCACACTATGGAGCCGCGTGTCGGGTGCTTGCACCTGCCACCACACTTCCAGAAGTGTAAGAGGGCCCAACGCAAGACCTGGTGGCATAGCTACCCCCCCCCCCCCCCAAGTACCCCGTCCCATCTAACCCTGACACTGTTGACTGGCGGATCTAGGCCTTTGACTTTCGCCGGACAGGGTTTGACCGATGGACATTTTCACCTGGCTGTGATAGGCCAGCCCATAGGTACACTTCGGATCAAGGTCCGGGCACAACCCACCGCAAGATTCCCTCCGTGTCTGCCCGACGTGGCCGTTTCCCCCATCCGTGCGACGGCGGCAGCGACGTCCGTGAGGGGGGTCACACTACGGAGCCGCGTGCCGGGTGCTTGCACCTGCCACCACACTTCCAGACGTGTAAGAGGGCCCAGCGCAAGACCTGGCGGCATATCTACCCCCCAAGTACCCCGTCCCGTCTAACCCTGGCACTGTTGACCGGGCGGCAAACTGGGCCTAACAGACACGCGTGGTGCATCTATGTATGTTTATGTTTAGATAAGGCACATTTAAATTAATCAAATTTTTATTTAGAAAAAAAATAAAAAAATAAAAAAATAATACATAGCTATGCCGACGGCAAAGCCGTCGACATAGCTATGCCACGGATCCATGGCGTGGCTCGTGCCGCGGATCGATGACGTGGCAAAATATATGCCGACGGCCGCCGTTAGGACCGTCGGCATATATTTGACGGCGGTAAACGCAGTTAACCACCGGGTGGCCGGGCCCACATATATGCCGACGGTTTATGTATGCCGACGGCGACCGTCGGCCTATCATTAACCTTGCCGACGGCTTCTTGACGCCGACGGTCGCCGTCGGCATAGCTAGTGATATGCCGACGGCCGAACTACGCCGACGGTTTTCCTTAGGCCGTCGGTATAACGCCATCTATGCCGACGGCCCCCGTCGGCATAGTCGGGGCCATCGGGAACGTGCCTTTTTTCGGTAGTGATTTACATACTTTCTGTGCTTCTATAAGGTTCATGCAGGGAAATATTAATGTAAGGGTGATAGCTCAAGGTTGAAAGAGTAGAACATTAATGCGGTGTTGAAGCAGCATGCCTTCAAAGCGTCTATCTTGGTCACTGCAATTTTTTGATGATTGATTCAAATTGGTAAGGTGGTACATGGTGTTAGACTGTCAGTCAGAAGGTACTATGTGCAGTCCGATTTATCAGGGTAGGATCATTCAACTGCTCGATTATGCAAAAAAAAAAACTTGAAATAGAAGAGTACTAACTATTTACATTATAAGGCTGAACCATCTCATTTGCTAACTGAACCAGAGATGTTGAGCACATGTTCGATGGCAGCTTATTTACCCCGATGCTAAATATGCTTTTGAAGCATTGCGGAGGGCTGGTGTAAGAAAAATTGTATTGTCCAAATTTAAAACCCATCTTCGGACACTTTTAGAGGCACTGAAATGTGATCACTGGTTTAATGTAGTCGTTGTATCTGCCGAGGTGGGTACCGATTTATAGAGGAGCCGCCTTAGCTAAGACAGTTAGGTGAACCTTCACCATGTATCTAATGTCCTTTGTATGCAAGTTCTACCTTCAGTTTTCCTATTAATATTCGCCATTAAACTCTGTTCTCTGCTAACAGGTTGCAGCAGAAAACTCAGATCCAACAATATTCTTGGAAGGCTTGTGAGTTGTTGGGCGTGAAGCCTGAAGAGATTGTGCTCAGTCTAAGATGACTAATTGATTTGAGTATTCTCGCTATTTGCCTATTCCAGTCACCATTACTTGCAGTGTTTGGAGTGTGCTTGTGTCCTGCTCTTGACAGAAGTTAAAATGAGATACTATGTATGATAGAAAAACAAAGTCATCCCAATGAAGTTTATATTGACATGGTGTCCCGAGCACCCTCTGGTGGAGCATCACTCTCCATCATGCTGACAACTGTACCGGCAAGGCCGACTGGGAGCTGAATAAGATGAAGGACAAGATTGGCAAGTTGCTGCAGGAGTACAACTGCAGTGGTGTGTTCGAGAGGTATGCTGCTATGGCCTTGAACTGATGTATAGGAGATAACTGGGCAGGGGGGGGGGGGGGGGGGGGGACAAGGTATGTAGTGAACTGATATAGTTCTATCTGTTGTGCTACATGGATGGAAATGTCTAGGAGATGCTAAACCGAAGATCATAAAGTGTAGAAAAAAATCAATCGACATTTTTGTAGGTGTGACATGCATGGCGGATTGTTGGCTGCGATGGCTGATAATGCAGGGGCAACTGTTGTTCAATTTGTGAGGAAGAAGCGATATTGGTTGCCTATTTGGGTGAGGAAGAAGAGGAAGGGTGTTGTAAAATAATGTCATTTTATAAAATATTGAAAATTTAAATATATGGGTTGGAATAAAAAATAGAGGATGATGCGAGTTAAACTAAATAGGGGAGAATCTTCATGAGTCTCCTATTCCTCTTGTATCCCCTAACCCTACCCATGCGAGACGCTCGACATCCATGTCCGTCCCCACTGACGGCTACAAGGAGCAAGAGATAGTAAGAGGAAGGGTGAGTGGAGGAAGGGAGAGACGGAGATACATAGAGAGAGGAAGAGCGGAGAGAGAGGAAAGGTTTACATGACGATTGTCGAGTCACTCAAATATATATGCATTGTAGCCCGTAGCAACGCACGGGCATTCTACTAGTGTGCTTTTATATTGCACTTAACCTCTCAATTTTGAGTGAAAATACATGTATTAATATATTTTGGTCCATGTTATCAAAACTTTGACTCATTTGGCCCCGTAATGTTTGATTCCTGGCTCCGCCATGGGTGTGTCCGTGCTCATAGGAATATTCGCCTTCATTGTGCAAGCACTGGTGCACGACAACAGTGGTGTCCTGTCGATTCTGACGCTATGCATTCCTCCATCATAACTTACAGAGAGTTGGTTTGCTGGGATCCGTCAAGGGCATGTGTCCGGTCTAAAATGTAAACTTTGACAAGCCAGTGCACCACATCGCAACACAAGATGGCCCTACGCGTCCCTTGTATGAGGACCGACGCTCATCAGACCAACGGGCTTCGCTGAAGCACTTTCTCTGTTCGGTAGTAGGCCAGCTTCCAGATCCGCATAATCTGTGCTGGAGCTGGGCCGAACGGTTCCGCTCAGGGAAGCTAGCTTCCCGGATCGAAGGAGAGTCTATGTATAAAAAAACTGAAGCGACGTTTCTGACGAATCAAAAAAACGAAATCAGGAGTTGGCAATTACGGAGTAATGCCACCACCAAGTGACTCGATGGCTGTGTACCGGTTCACTACCTTCTCTCCCGACACATTATACTCTCCTTTTTTTTATAGAGGAACACATTATATTCTCCTTTTTTTAGACAATCTCGTGAAGCTTTTATTTAAATAGTCACAATATTTACAGGAACGAACGAAAGATCACCCGTATTGTCAAACTAAACATGGCGGCTAACCCCGAGTAAGAGCGCATGCTTCGCTAAATTATGAGCCTCGGTATTCGAGCTCCTGAATTGATGGCTAAAACAACAAGAAGTAGAAAATCTATTTCGAACCTAATAGGCCATGACACATTATATTCTCCTTTTTTTCAGTTGAACACATTATATTCTCCTGATTTTTTTTTGAGAAACACCCAACTTTATTAATCAAAATCCACAGATAGTGGGATACAATTCGGATTGTGGGGTTGGCCCAACCATATGTGGCACCCCCGATCTAGAGTGTGCGAATGCTTGGCTAATAGATCGGCCTCATAGTTAGTCGAGCGATTTTCAAAACGAAAAATACAATTGAAATGCAAAGCTCTCAACTAGATCTCCTCTATAATTTGTCCATATGTGCCACTACTTCTCTTATGAATATCGTTCACAACTTGCTTCAAATCGGAGACCATGACGATATTGTGCAATAGCAAATCCTCGGCCAATGACAGTGCCTCCGTGCATGTGATTTCTTAGAGAGTTGCCACGTCCTTGATACCGTATAACACAAGAGAGGATGACCCTAGATAGTTCCCAGTCGCATCCCTACAGACTGCTGCTGCTGATCCACCATTACCTGCCCTTCGAACTCCCGCATCCACATGAAATAATGCATACCCCGCGGGTGGCGCAGCCATATGAGCAGGGCCAGCTCTCCTGATGCTTGCATTTGGTCCATCTCTCGTGGTGCTTGCACCTTGCTTAATGTGAGCATTTCCTTTTACTTCTCCCAACTCTGCAATGAAACGACTTGCAAATAAATTTGTAGAAAGTGGGCTCTGGTAAACATCTTCCTGGATTGCCTTTCTTCTCGCCCACCACGTCGCCCACAGAGTCACTGCCATTTTCACAAAAGATGCATGAGACATGGACTCTTTCATAGTGAATAACCACTGTTTAGCACTAGGCTCAGTTGTTGCAATCATGCGTTCAGCTATTTCCTCGTCCACTAATGTCCATATACAACGTGACATCGAACACTCAAGTAACGAGTGTCTCCACGAGTCCTCCATCCCGCAAATCCAGCAAGCATTGGACGAAGACATATTTCTATGATAACGACATCTTCAGTAGGCAAAGATTATTTAGCTAATCTCCAGAAAAACATTCTAATCTTGCCAGGAACTTGAGTGTTCCAAAGGGACTTCCAAGATAGCTCCTCAAGCCCAGAGCTTGAAAAACCAGCCGCTCCGTCAATCCATGCCTCTCTCCTGAAATTCGTGGCTACCATCATTTTATAGGCTGACCGGACAGAAAATTCACCATTCTTTTCATTTTAGTGCCAAGACCAAGAATTGTTGATGTTCATTGTGCATAAAGGGATACTCAAAATAGCTGAAACATCCATTGGAATAAAAACCTCTTCAACGTGCTGAACATCCCACGTGGCTGTCGTGTGATCAATCAACTCGGCCACCCGAGAAGGAGGATTGGCCGATATGCACCCATAGGGCTTCATCATCTCCATCCTTGGCAACCAGTTATGATTCCAGATTTCCGTTGACTCTCCATTACCAATTCGTCCGATAATTCCTTGCTTTAATATATCTCTGCCTTCTATGATTGACCTTCAAATCTGGGAAGGGTGATTGCCCACTTCCGCTTGTAATATTGATGTTGTAGGAAAGTAAATAGCCTTCAAATTTCTAGCACTCAGCGTATCAGGATTTTTCAAAATGCGCCAGGCCTGTCCTGATAGGCTACGTGGAGACATCGCTACCTTTCCCTGCGAACTGGGCCAAGCCCAGCCACTCTCCTCCTGTGTCCGACCGGGCCTAAGGCCACCTTAACTGTTGAGCCGGCTGGGCTCCAGCCCGTCCAGGCACGTTGGCTTGCTGGCGCCTAGAAGAAGCTAGAGAGAGCGTGCCGAACAGTTTTTCACTGTTCGCGATCCATGGAAAAAGCCGGCATCGGAAAATAGAAGCAAGATTTGCAGATCCAGTGAAGCTGGAAGACATCTGAACAAGCCTTTAGCACCTTGAAAAAACTAGACTAGTCCGGTGACGGTCCCCGCCGTTGATGCCGCCGGTTTGAGGAGGAACGATCTTCACCGGTTATGGCGCAGCTTATGGAGAAAACAGTACTACACTTCTGAGGAGGGGAGCAAGTCTCACGTCCCAGCTATGACAACGTGAATACCACACGAAAAAAAAAGCTATGACAACGTGAACCAGGTGGTGGCCACGTACGAGAGCTTTAATTGCTCACATGTATAGATCGATGTATATGGATCAAGAAATAGGCAGATAGGTACATCGATCTAACAAGTTGCGTAGCATTAACTTGCGTTGTGGAAATTGTTTCCTCACTGATAGGTACGTATCCTAAAAAGATGTTGCGCGCCAGCTTACAATATGTATTTCCCCTGCAGAAAAAATAGTTATCTCTCCGTTTCATAATATTCCGTGCATTGGTCTTTGGCAAAGTTTATACAAAAATATCTATATCCCCAATACCAAATATATTGCATATAAACCTATATTTTATGATAAATTTAATGATACTAATTTTCGTATTCTAGATGTTAATATATTTTTCTATTTATTTGATTGTAATTTACAAGATTTGACTTTTAGAAAATGTAAGAGAAAAGTATATTTTTCGTCCCTCAACTCTTGGCAGAGTCTAGATTTGGTCTCTCAACTTCGAAACCGGACAACTTGCACCCCCAACTACTAAAACCGGACCAGGTTTGTCCCTGGACACGGTTTTGACCGGTTTTGGTGCTGACTTTCCCCGGTTTTTCAGGTCCGCATACCATTTTCAAGTTCACGCACTTTTTCCAAATCCGCGTACTTTCTACAAAAGTTCATGAATTTGAAAAAAGTACACGGATTTGAAAGCAGTACACGAACTTGAAAAAAGTAAGCGGATTTGAGAAAAATACGCCAGCTAGAAAAAAGTATGCGAGTTTGAAGAAATATGTGAACTTGAAAAAGTACGTGGATTTGAAAATAGTACGCGGATTTCAAAAAGGAATGTGAATTTGTAATTTTTACGCGAACGTGAAAAGTACATAGATTTGAAAAAAGTATATGAATTTCAAAAGATTCATGGATTTGAAAAATATACACGTATTTAAGTAAGCACCGGTCAAAGCCGGGGTGAGTCAGCACCAAAACCGTTCAAAGCCGAGACCAGGGATGAACCTTGTCCGGTTTTAGTGCAAGTTGTCCGGTTTCGGAGTTGAGGGACCAAATCTAGACTCCGCCAAGAGTTGAGGGACGAAAAGTTACTTTTCTCAAAATGTAATAACACCTATATTTTGAGAAAAGAGAGAGTAGTACACGACACTAAGAGATATGTGAGTGTGACGCGCCTGCAGGGATTTTCCTTGTCCATTCCAACAATGCAAACCACCAAGAATGTACTGTTCGCATTCAACAGATTTGTCCTTAGATTAACACATGGGTGCTCCCAATTGGTTCTCAACAAAATAGTTTAATAAGATGGCCCACTAAATTTATACTCCCTCCTCAAAATCCTAGGTGACTAAACTTTTTCAGAAAATCCTGAAATCTAAGACGTGTTAGCACTCAACTCCTGGTAATTTCTCTTGTATGGTCACTGTAAACTAACCATTGCTAATCGTGTATCACTCAACCACGTTCATTAAAGGATATCACGGGGAAAACTTCCTGTAACCATGGCTCGGTAATTTGTGACTAGCCTTGCGCTAATTTTCGTGCCAAAACCTTACATGCCCTACATAATGGAAAGGAGGGAGTACCAGAAGTGACGTACCGCCAGATTGTCCAGATATGTTAAAGACAAACTCGTCAGCGTTCTACACAAGTTTTGGATTTGTTTTCCCTGATAAGACACAGCCTATATATCACATTCCCTAAAAAAAATTCACATAAACTAAAAAATACATCCATGTGTTTCGGGGGAGAGCATTTTCTAGCGGAACTGGTTTCTATCGGAGACGCGCATGCCTCAGGATGACGTGACGAGATTCGTGCCATATTCGGCCGGTCAACACAATCCATACGATGTATATGTAAAATTGTGTACAGAACGGCTACCCATATGTACACATGTACAATACAAAACCGTAGAAAAAATGTGTTCCCCATATTATGCATAGGTTTTCCCCTTCTTTTCGTCGTAGTGCACTTTGACCTACTTGGAGCTGTGATGGCTAGCGAAAATAAGGGCTCTTTTCCGGCGGCGCCTTAATGGATGCCGAATGCATCGGGGGAATGAATTCGAGCGGGTATGTAAACTGATTTTGCCATCCGAATCCTGTTCACTCCGTTTATAAGTATCACTCGAATCCTGTTCACTCCATTTTTATTTGCCCACCTGCAGCCGAGGCTCTCCTCCTCTCCCCCGAGGCGGCGGCGCCGCGCCGCCCCTGGGGAGTCCCCGTCCACACCGCCCTCAGCCCCCCCCCTTCCATCGCCTCGCTCCTCCGCCGCCGTCGCTGAGGACGCCGCGGGGCAAAGCCCCTGTGGTGAGGCGGCGGCGGCGGCGCTGTCCTCGGCCGGCGGTAACGCGTGGGGGCAGCGGCGTCCATCTCCCTCCTCCTCCAACGGCAGTGCGCAGCGGGGTGGCGGTGGCCAGGAGATCTCCGGCGGCCGTTTGGCGGATGAGATTTTGGCTGCGATGAGATCTGATCTGGGCTCGAGGGGTTTGGATCGAGATCCACTGCGGCTGCGCCTCGTCTCGACAACGGCAAGAGGAGATCCCCCCTGGGTAATCTTCGCGGCACGAGGACGTCTGGGTCTCTTGGCCCGGGCATGGTGGCGGTGGCTGCCTTCTCCACCGAAGGCGGTTGGCCAGGCTGGTAGTGACGGATCTTGGACCCCACTATTAGCACCGGCGGCGAGTTGGGGAGACATAGTCGCCGGTGAAATCCGAGCCGACTTCGGTCATGGCGGGCGATGGCGGCGTCTACGTCGTTACCTTGATGAAGGCATCGTCAAGCAACTATCGTCAACCTGCTCGTGTCGCTCCGGGAGAAATCCTAAGATCACCGGATCGGACGATGGCGGCGCTGCGGTGTCGTGTTCCCTATTGGGGGCATCGTTTGTGGAGCGGCGCCGGTTGGAAGAGGCGTGAGGTGGTGTGGCGTGCCTTCTCTCGCGTCGACGACGGCGGGTCTCGGCGACATGGAGCAGCGGGGTCTCGCCGGTGGGCGTGTGATGATGGACGAGCACAGGATGGTGGCGTTGTCTGGCGTCGTGGTGGCGTCGACGCCAGCTAGACCGGGCAAGGTAGATGCAGCAGTACATCACTGAAGATGGAATGGTGGCAGGTGGCTGCGGCGGCCTCATACCCGGCAGGCGTCCTGGTTGAGGAGTGCGCCGGACTGCTGGGTGCCCCATACCCGGCAGGCGTCCTGGTTGGGACCTCAGGTCTTAGATGTTAGGCTTGGCTGCGAGGTCTGTGGTAGTAGTCCCAGACTATCAGCATCCCTACATCAGCTGGATAGGAGTAGCGACAGATGTTGCTTAGACGGTGGCTTCAGACTTACTGTTGTATCTCTTTGTAAGGTCTTTTGAGAATAATTAATAAAGTGGCTGCATGCATCGTCCAGATGCAGAGGCCGGGGGTCTTCCTCCTTTTCAAAAAAAAAAAAAAAAAAAAAACTCGAATGAGATGACAATGTTTGTCTTTTTGTAACATACAAATTTGCAGCATCTATAGGTTTGGAAGCCGTTTTGTTCTGACAGTGCTATAATTGATAGAAAATTGCTTGATCCCTCTATGACATTCCCTAAATTGCTCCAAAGCCTACAACACATTACCTCGTTGGCAAGAGAATTAGCAATTATAGATTTAAGTTGTCCTTATAACATGTCTGACAATAATAATTTCTATTTGTTTTCTTGTAGTCTTCATGTTATTGAGTTGTAGTTGAATTAATATTCTCTATACTCATTTATAGATCAAATTCAGAGGGAGATTCTTTCGTTGTTGCTGCCACATGATCTGGAGAGTTGGGACACGGAGAGGCTAACCAGAAATTTGATTTAGATGAGCAGAACTAGTAAGTTTTGTAGAAGAAAAAAACTTCCTTCATGTATGTCAGTTATTTCCATATTTATTCTCGTTTTCTGCAGTTTCAATTATGCGGATGATGAATGTCCAATGTAGTATATAGAAACTGAAGAATTTATAGATCAACTACCACCAGAGTTTTTTCATCCTATGGGTCTTGAGCCTTCTGAACGTTCGGAGGCATCCAGGTGTTTCTCATACTTAAGTAATGTAGAAGATGAAACTAATGATGAAGAAGTTAATTCGTCGGAGAAGTTAATAATTGCTCACATGTAATTGACATTTGTCTTCAGAATAGGTAAGGGTGGAACAATAAAAGATTCTATGAGGAAATTCTGCAAAGATAGATCAAACGGAATGTTTAAACTAGAAATAGGAAAGAAATTTGAATCACTTGAGGAAGCCTACCAGTTCCACAACATGTATTCTTGGGTCAGTGGGTATAATATTGTGTGATAACAACTACACGAATTCAAACCGTGTTAGAACGACACAAGAATCTAAGTGTCAGAGCAAGGTAATGTTTGTTATACGGACACTTCAATATGAGAAATGGTAAGAATTTTCAAGGTTTAACATGCCACATATAATGTTTCAGGGATTTACAAAGGCAACTAAGTTGTCAACCACTAGATGTGGTTGCAAAGCCATGATACGGTTAACGATGAGTGACAACTCAGATAGTTCAACATGGTATGTCCGAAGAAGATGATACATGTCATATCATGAAGAGTTTGAGAAAGGTGGCAAGGAAGGGTGAAGTTCCATATGAGAACAGAGATGAACATGGAAACGATTTGGAAGTTGCAAGGTCAGTTAGGCACAAAAGATTTACTTCTTAGTTGGTGATCTTGTCTACGATGACAAATCAGCTAAGATGGCAATGAAAGGAATAGCTAAGATTACAAAATAATTTCAGCATAGAAGTCTACAGTGCGAACAACCTGCCAAGTCGGTTACAATCACCGTTTTACAGGAGATAGAGGAGATACCAATGAATGTTCTCGTACATCTGTATCGGACAACTTTATAACATCAGGACTGCATGTATATATGACCGGGCTAAGAACATTGGCACATAAGTTGGCTCCATTAAACCTCCTATAATCAAGAAAAAATCCTGGAAGACCAACAAATGAAAGATACATGTCATTCTTTCACACTAATTTTAAGAAAACCAAGGGGAAGAAGCCCACTACCAGAATCTTCACTTTTCCTCACGGTGGCCCATTTTACTGTGAGGCCGGGAACACCTCACAGGAATATGTATTTTGCTGGCGGGCTTTCCATAGCTGCGAGGAAATAGCCCATTTTACTGTGAGGCCCGGAGCACCTCACAGGAAAATGCATTGTCCCGTGAGTTGGCCCACACGAAAATAATGGGACCAGCCCGTTGCACCAAAGCCCGTGTTCGCGCCAAAACGATTGCTGCGCGCGCGAATTTTTTTTATCTCCCGCGCTAAGAGGCGAGAAGGTTCACGGGTTCTATTTTCCTGTACGGAAAGGCCCACAGGAGAAAAAAATATTACTAGCAAGAAAAGGAAACCCTCCCGAAATTCCCCATTCATCCTCCCAGCTCGCATCGACGCTCCTCCAGTCCCACGCCGCCGCCCCAGCCACACCTCCACGGCCTGTGACCGCCGCCGCCGCCGCCGCCGCCCCCAACCCGCCTGCGTCGCCGCTGTCCCAGCACCGCCGCCCCACCCCACCTCCATCGCCGCCCCCTCCCACCACCACCGCCCGTCTCCACCGCGGCCCTCCGACCACCACCGCCGGTTTCCACCGCGGCCCTCCCACCACCACGGCCGGTCTCCACCGCGGCCCTCCCGCCACCACCGCCGGTCTCTCTCCCGCCCCCATCACCGCACCCATCCCACTGGTCTCTCTTCTCCCGTCCCCATCGCCTCACCTCGTCACGGTAACTCCGCTCCTCCCCTCTGCCATGCTCTTTCCCTTAATTTCTTCTCTTTGGTCATCCCTGGCTGGGTACTTGAGGAAATCTTGCTTACCTGTTGCTGCTCTGTTCACCTCATTTCGCAGGATCCATTGGCCATCGTGGGTTTGTTTTTCATCCGGGAACTACATCGTCTCTCCTTTTGTCCCGGCCTACTACTCCCTTTGTTGTGACAAGTCTCGACCCTGGTAGTCAAAAGTAAAGAATACATGATTTTATTGCTTGATTCTCTTGCGTATAGAATTTATTTAGAATCTAGGTCTGAGAACAGCAGGCTAATTCCTTTTTTTCTTGGCTCATTGGTGAAAAGATTAGTCTTATGCATGAGAATGTCTTTTTTGTTTACCTTCGAAGTGTATTGATTTTTGAATTTTGATGTTGCAAAATATGGCATTGCTCTTGTTGGGGAACGGAGCATGAATTTCAAAACAATTCCTATGCTCACGCAAGATCTATCCATGGAGATGCATCGCTACGAGAGGGGAGAGTGTGTCTACGTACCCTCGTAGACCGTTTAGCGGAAGCATCTCACAACGCGGTTAATGTAGTCGAACAATCCTTCGAGCTCCACCGATCGAGTACCGAACGTACGGCACCTCCGAGTTCTACACACGTGCAGCTCGGTGACGTTCCTCGCCTTCTTGATCCAGCAAGACGTCGAGGTAGTAGATGAGTTCCGTCAGCACGACGGCGTGGCGACGGTGACGGTGAAGTGATTCCGGCAGGGCTTCGCCTAAGCTCTCCGAAAATATGACCGAGGTGGAAAACGGAGATCGGGGCACCGCACACGGCTATGGGACAATTGTTTGTCTCCAAGGGGTACCCCTCCTCCGTATATAAAGGAGGGAGAGGGGAGGAGACTGACCCTAGGGGCTGCGCCAAGAGAGGGGAGTCCTACTAGGACTCCTAGTCCTAGTAGGATTCGCCCCCCCCCCCTCTTGTTCCTTCTCATGGAGGGGGAAAGGGGGAAGGAGAGGGAGAAGGAAAGGGGGGCTGCGCCCCCTCCCCTTGTCCAATTCGGACTGCCCATGAGGGGGGCGCGCGCCATCCCTTGTGGGCTGCCCTCTCTCTCCCCTATGGCCCATGTTGGCCCATCACTTTCCCCGGGAGGTTCCGGTAACCTCACGGTACTCCGATAAATACCGGAACTTCCCGGAACCATTCCGATGTCCGAATACCACCTTCCAATATATGAATCTTTACCTCTCGGACATTCCGAGACTCCTCGTCATGTCCGTGATCTCATCCGAGACTCCGAACAACATTCGGTCACCAATCACATAACTCATATAATACTATATCGTCATCGAACCTTAAGTGTGCGGACCCTACGGGTTCGGGAATGATGTAGACATGACCGAGACAACTCTATGGTCAATAACCAATAGCGGGACCTGGATGCTCATATTGGTTCCTACATATTCCACGAAGATCTTTATCGGTGAACCTCATATGACAACATACGTTGTTCCCTTTGTCCGGCGGTATGTTACTTGCCCGAGATTCGATCGTCGGTATCCAATACCTAGTTCAATCTCGTTACCGGCAAGTCTCTTTACTCGTTCCGTAATACAGCATCTTGCAACTAACTCTTTAGTCACGGTGCTTGCAAGGCTTCTGTGATGTTGTATTACCGAGAGGGCCCAGAGATACCTCTCCGATAGTCGGAGTGACAAATCCCAATCTCGATCCATGCCAACTCAACAAACACTTTCGGAGATACCTGTAGTGCACCTTTATAATCACCCAGTTACGTTGTGATGTTTGATACACCCAAAGTATTCCTACGGTATCCGGGAGTTGCATGATCTCATGGTCAGAGGAACGTGTATTTGACATAGTGAAAGCAATAGCAATAAACTGAACGATCATTTGCTATGCTAACGGTTGGGTCAAGTCCATCACATCATTCTCCTAATGATGTGATCCCGTTATAAAATGACAACTCATGTCCATGGTCAGGAAATCTTGACCATCTTTTGATCAATGAGCTAGTCTAGTAGAGGCTTACTAGGGACTCAGTATTTGTCTATTATCCACACATGTATTAAGTTTCCGGTCAATTCAATTCTAGCATGAATAATAAACCATTATCATGAACGGAGAAATATGATAATAAACACTTTATTAATTGCCTCTAGGGCATATTTCCAACAGTCTCCCACTTGCACTAGAGTCAATAATCTAGTTTACATCTCCATGTAATTAACATCCAATCAGTTCTAGGGCTGATCATGTTTTGCTTGTGAGAGAGGTTTTAGTCAACGGGTCTGCAATATTCAGATCCGTGTGTTCTTGGCAAATCTCTATGTCATACGTAGATGCTGCTACCACACTCTGCTTGGAGCTACTCCAATTACGACTGTCCCACTTTACGTATCCGGTCTGAGACTCATAGTCTTCCGGATCGGTGTTTAAAGCTTGCATCGACGTAACCCTTTACGACGAACTCTTTATCACCTCTATTCCCGAGAAATTCTTCCTTAGTCCTTTTCAGGTACTTCAGGATATTCTTGACCGCTGTCCAATGATCTACTCCTGGATCACTTTGGTACCTTCCCACCAAGCTAATAGCGAGGCATACATCTGGTCTAGTACACAGCATGGCATACAAAATAGAGCCTATGGCTGAGGCATAGGGGATGACACTCATCTTCTCTTTGTCTTCTGCCGTGGTCGGGCTTTGAGTCTTACTCAATCTCACACCTTGCAATACAGGCAAGAACCCTTTCTTTGACTGATCCATTTTGAACTTCTTCAAAATCTTGTCAAGGTATGTGCTTCGTGAAAGTCCTATGAGGCGTCTCAATCTATCTCTATAGATTTTGATGCCTAACATGTAAAACAACCTTTACCTAGATTTTCAAGTCTTACTCCACTTCACACCAGGCAAGAACTCATTTCTTTGACTTGATCCTATTTTGAACTTCTTCAAAAAACTCATCAAGATGTGTGAACTTTTATCAGGCGTTTTGATCTATCTCCATAGATCTCGATGCCCAATCTGTGGATAACTCAAAAACATGTTTTTATTGAAAACCTCCTTTCAATTCTTTATGCTTTCCAGAAATTCTACATCATTTCCAATCAACAATATGTCATCCACATATACTATTAGAAATGCTATAGAGCTCCCACTCACTTTCTTGTAAATACAAGTTTCTCCATAAACTTGTATAAACCCAAATGCTTTGATCACTTCATCAAAGCGAGTATTCCAGCTCCGAGATGCTTGCACCAGTCCATAGATGCCGCAATTGCTAACATAATTCTGACAGACTTTAGCATCGCTACGGGTGAGAAAGTCTCATCGTAGTCAACTCCTTGAACTTGGTGATAACCTTTAGCAACAAGTCGAGCTTTATAGACGGTGATATTACCATCAGCATCCGTCTTCTTCTTAAAGATCCATTTATTTTCAATAGCTCGCCGTTCATCGGGCAAGTCTACCAAAGTCCACACTTTGTTCTCATACATGGATCCAATCTCGGATTTCATGGCCTCAAGCCATTTGTCGAAATCCGGGCTTGCCATCGCTTCTTCATAGTTCGAAGGTTCATCGTTGTCTAGCAACATGTCCTCCAAGACTGGATTTCCGTACCACTCTGGTGCGGAACGTGTCCTGGTTGACCTTCGAAGTTCAGTAACAACTTGATCCGAAGTTTCATGATCATCATTATTAACTTCTTCTCTGGTCTGTGTCGATGTCACAGAAATTACTTTCTGTGGCGTACTACTATCCAGAGGAGGTACAATTACCTCATCAAGTTCTACTTTCCTCCCACTCACTTCTTTCGAGAGAAACTCCTTCTCTAGAAAGGATCCATTCTTTAGCAACGAAAACTTTGCCTTCGGATCTGTGGTAGAAGCTGTACCCAACAGTCTCTTTTGGGTATCCTATGAAGACGCACTTATCCGCTTTGGGTTCAAGCTTATCTGGCTGAAGCCTTTTGACATAAGCATCGCATCCCCAAACCTTCAGAAACGACATCTTAGGTTTCTTGCAAACCACAGTTCATACGGTGTCATCTCAACGGATTTAGACGGTGCCCTTGTTTAAAGTGAATGCAGCTGTCTCTAATGCATAACCCCAAAATGATAGTGGCAAATCGGTAAGAGACATCATAGAACGCACCATATCCAATAGAGTACGATTACGACGTTCGGACACACCATTACGCTGTGGTGTTCCATGTGGTGTGAGCTGTGAAACAATTCCACATTGTCTTAAGTGATTACCAAACTCGTAACTCAAATATTCTCCTCCACAATCAGATCGTAAGAACTTTATTTTCTTGTTACGATGGTTCTCTACTTCACTCTGAAATTCTTGAACTTTTCAAATGTTTCAGATTTATGCTTCATCAAGTAGACATAACCATATCTACTCAAATCATCAGTGAACGTGAGAACATAACGATATCCACCGCGCGCCTCAACACTCATCGGACCACATACATCGGTATGTATTATTTCCAATAAGTTGGTTGCTCGCTCCATTGTTCCGGAGAACGGAGTTTTAGTCATCTTGCCAATAAGGCACGGTTCACATGTCTCAAATGATTCATAATCAAGAGATTCCAAAAACCCATCTGCATGGAGTTTCTTCATGTGTTTAACACTGATATGACCTAAGCGGCAGTGCCACAAATATGTGGTACTATCATTATCTTTTGGCATTCGTGTTACGAACATATGTATTACTACGATCAAGATTTAATAAACTTTTCATTTTAAGTGCATGATCATCAATGATATTATCCAAATAAATAGAATAACAATTATTCTCTGAAATTGAATAACCGTCTTGCAATAAACACTATCAGATATAATGTTCATGCTTAACGCAAGCACCAAATAACAATTATTTAGGTTCATCACTAATCCTGAAGGTAGAGAGAGCGTGGCGATGGTGATCACATCAACCTTGGAGACACTTCCAATGCACATCGTCACCTCGTTCTTAGCTAACCCTCGTTTATTCCGAAGCTCCATGTTTCAAGTTGTAAGCAACTGAACAAGTATCAAATACCCAGGTGCTCCTACGAGTACTAGTAAGGTACATATCAATAACATGTATATCAAATATCTTTGTTGACATTGCCAGTCTTATTATCTGCCAGTTACTTTGGGGAAGTTCCGCTCCCTGTGACATTTCCCTTTGCAATGGGAGCACTAAGTCTCGGGTTTGGTTCAGCCTTGGGTTTCTTCGCGTGAGCGGCAACTGTTTTACCGTTCTTCTTGAAGTTCCCTTTTCTTTCCCTTGCCCTTCTTGAAACTAGTGGTCTTATTAACCATCAACACTTGATGCTCCCCTTTTTGATTTCTACATCCGCAGATTGTAGCATCGCGAATAGCTTAAGGATCTTCTATCCCTTGCATGTTTATAGTTCATCACGAAGATCCAGTAGCCTAGTGATAGTGACTAGAGAACTCTATCAATCACCACTTTATTCGGAAGTCTAACTCCCACTTGATTCAAGTGTTTGAAGTACTCAGACATTCTGAGTACATGCTCACTAACGGAGCTGTTCTCCTCCATCTTGTAGCTATAGAACTTGTCGAAGGTGTCATACCTCTCGACCCGGGTGTGAGTCTTGAAAAACAAATTTTCAGCTCTTGGAACATCTCATATGCTCCGTGTTGCTCAAAACATATATGGAGCTCCGGTTCTAAGCCGTAAAGTATGGCGCACTGAACTATCGAGTAGTCATCTTTTCTTGTCTGCTAGACGTTCATAACGTCCTCAGACGAGGCCGTAGGGGTATTTCACTGAGCGGTGCATTAAGGACATAAGCCTTCTATGCAGCAGTGAGGACAATCCTCAGATCACGGACCTAGTCCGCATAGTTGCTTCCATCAACTTTCAACTTCGTTTTCTCTAGGAACATAATAAAAACAGGGGAACTACAGCGCGGTCTATTGATCTACAACATAAATTTGATAAGACAAGTAAGACTATGTTCATGACAATTGAAGTTCAATTAATCAAATTACTTAAGAACTCCCACTTAGATTAACATCCCTCAAGTTGTCTAAGTGTAACATGATCCACATCAACTAAACCACGTCCGATCATCACGTGAGGTGGATTAGTTATCAATGGTGAACATCTTTCATTTTGATCATATCTACTATATGACTCATGTTCGACCTTTCGGTCTCTTGTGTTCCGAGGCCATGTCTGTACATGCTAGGCTCGTCAAGTTTAACCCAAGTATTCTGCGTGTGTAAAACTGGCTTACACCCATTGTATGTGAACGAAAGAATCCGTCACACCCGATCATCACGTGGTGCTTAGAAGCGTCGAACCTTCGCAACGGTGCATACTAGGGGAGAACACTTATCTTGAAATTTAGTGAAGGGATCATCTTATAATGCTACCATCGTCCTAAGCAAAATAAGATGTATAAAAGGATTAACATCACATGCAATTCAATATATGTGACATGATATGGCCATCATCGTCTTGTGCTTTTGATCTCCATCAGCAAAGCACCGTCATGATCTCCATCGTCACCGGGTTGACACCTTGATCTCCATCGTAGCGTCGTGACACCTTGATCTCCATCGTAGCGTCGTGGTCGTCTCGCCGGCTATTGCTACTACTACTGCTGCTAACTTATAGCGGTAAAGTAAAGCAATTACATAGCGTTGGCATTGCATACAATAAAGAGACAACCATAAGGCTCCTGCCGGTTGCCTGATAACTTACAAAACATGATCATCTCATACAACAACTTATATCACATCATGTCTTGGCCATATCACATCACCAGCATACCCTGCAAAAACAAGTTAGACATCCTCTACTTTGTTATTGCAAGTTTTACGTGGCTGCTACGGGTTTGCAAGAACCGTTCTTACCTACGCAAAACCACAACGTGGTGTAGTGATTGCTTTTTGATCTTCTAAAAGAACCCTCTTCATTGAAACTGATTCAACTAAAGTGAGAGAGACAGACACCCGCAAGTCACCTTTATGCAATGAGTGCACGTAGCGGTGAAACCTGTCTCGCGTAAGCGTACGCGTAATGTCGGTCCGGGCCGCTTCATCTCACAATACCGCCGAATCAAGTATCAACTAGTAACGGCAAGCAATATGTATACACCCACGCCCACAACTCGTTTGTGTTCTACTCGTGCAAATCACATCTACGCATAGACCTGGCTCGAATGCCACTGTTGGGGAACGTAGCATGAATTTCAAAAAAATTCCTACGCTCACGCAAGATCTATCCATGGAGATGCATCGCTACGAGAGGGGAGAGTGTGTCTACATACCCTCGTAGACCGTTTAGCGGAAGCGTCTCACAACGCGGTTGATGTAGTCGAACAATCCTTCGAGCTCCACCGATCGAGTACCGAACATACGGCACCTCCGAGTTCTACACACGTGCAGCTCGGTGACGTTCCACGCCTTCTTGATCCAGCAAGACGTTGAGGTAGTAGATGAGTTCCGTCAGCACGACGGCGTGGAGACGGTGACGGTGAAGTGATTCCGGCAGGGCTTCGCCTAAGCTCTCCGAAAATATGACCGAGGTGGAAAACGGAGATCGGGGCACCGCACACGGCTATGGGACAATTTTTTGTCTCCAAGGGGTGCCCCTCCTCCGTATATAAAGGAGGGAGAGGGGAGGAGGCTGGCCCTAGGGGCTGCGCCAAGAGAGGGGAGTCCTACTAGGACTCCTAGTCCTAGTAGGATTCGGCCCCCCCTCTTGTTCCTTCTCATGGAGGGGGAAAGGGGGAAGGAGAGGGAGAAGGAAAGGGGGGCTGCGCCCCCTCCCCTTGTCCAATTCGGACTGCCCATGAGGGGGGTGCGCGCCATCCCTTGTGGGCTGCCCTCTCTCTCCCCTATGGCCCTTGTTGGCCCATCACTTTCCCCGGGGGGTTCCGGTAACCTTCCGGTACTCCGATAAATATCCGGAACTTCCCGGGACCATTCCGATGTCCGAATGCTACCTTCCAATATATGAATCTTTACCTCTCGGACATTCCGAGACTCCTCGTCATGTACGTGATCTCATCCGAGACTCCGAACAACATTCGGTCACCAATCACATAACTCATATAATACTATATCGTCATCGAACCTTAAGTGTGCGGACCCTATGGGTTCGGGAATGATGTAGACATGACCGAGACAACTCTCTGGTCAATAACCAACAGCGGGACCTGGATGCTCATATTGGTTCCTACATATTCCACGAAGATCTTTATCGGTGAACCTCATATGACAACATACGTTGTTCCCTTTGTCCGGCGGTATGTTGCTTGCCCGAGATTCGATCGTCGGTATCCAATACCTAGTTCAATCTCGTTACCGGCAAGTCTCTTTACTCGTTCCGTAATACATCATCTTGCAACTAACTCTTTAGTCACGGTGCTTTCAAGGCTTCTGTGATGCTGTATTACCGAGAGGGCCCAGAGATACCTCTCCGATAGTCGGAGTGACAAATCCCAATCTCGATCCATGCCAACTCAACAAACACTTTCGGAGATACCTGTAGTGCACCTTTATAATCACCCAGTTACGTTGTGACGTTTGATACACCCAAAGTATTCCTACGGTATCCGGGAGTTGCATGATCTCATGGTCAGAGGAACGTGTATTTGACATAGTGAAAGCAATAGCAATAAACTGAACGATCATTTGCTATGCTAACGGTTGGGTCAAGTCCATCACATCATTCTCCTAATGATGTGATCCCGTTATCAAATGACAACTCATGTCCATGGTCAGGAAATCTTGACCATCTTTTGATCAACGAGCTAGTCTAGTAGAAGCTTACTAGGGACTCAGTATTTGTCTATTATCCACACATGTATTAAGTTTCCGGTCAATACAATTCTAGCATGAATAATAAACCATTATCATGAACGGAGAAATATGATAATAAACACTTTATTAATTGCCTCTAGGGCATATTTCCAACAGCTCTCTGTATGCTAGCTCAAAGTTTAGGTGGTACTGTTATGTGTGATGTTAGCAATCCCATTGGCAAGTCATTGAAAAGCTGGAAAGGTTAATGTCCATGTGATTTTTTACCCTTTCTAGCTATGTGCCTTCTGGATATGCAGTACATGTATGAGAAGATGATACCTATTATTTTCTCAGTGGTTGTTATGCACATTTGATCATGACTTTATGAGTGAATTGCAGTATAATGTCTTGAAACTCGATATCTCGAATGTTGACTAGTTTTCCATGCTTGATGTGTTGTAGCTTGAAGCTGCCGTATCATCCAGCCGTGGTTGAATTTTGGGTGAGTAAAATTTACTTCAACTTCGCATCAAGTAATAGTAGTCCATGTCTAATTCATACTGTGTTTGTCCTATTAGCGTTACTTTGAAGTTGCCGAGTCAAATAGGGTGGAGGCTGATCGTATTTTAGAAAGCTATGCGAGGAGGAAAGTGAAAGACATCTTGTACCAAGCTCGTGTGGATGCAGTCAAGATATATTATGATGACCAAGGAGAGGATCTTGATGACAAGCTGGCATGTGCAAGGGAACTTACCTTAGAACAGTACTTAGCTAGCAGAGTTGATTGGTTTAGTCCTACTGTATGGCCTCACATTTGTAGTTATTGGTGCTCAAAAGAGTTCAAGGAAGCAAGGTGCAGAGGCCAAAAATCCCGCTTGCAATCTGAAGATGTTGCTCAAAATCACGGAGGTTCACGACCATTCACGGAGTATAGGCAATTTTTGGTAAGACATGAACTGAATATACATTTCACAACAATTTATCTTTAGTGGCTGTAGCATGCTTTCACTTAACAATCTGTTTGCACTTGTAGGAACATAAGTTTGGACCTGAGAAGGCCACCATAATGAACACATATGCTGTGATGAAATCTGGTATGAAAAACCTCGATGAAAATGGCAATAGTGGTGCAATCAGCAGCCAGAAAGCACAAAAACGCCTTGTATGTTCCGTCTCCTATCCCTTTTTTGTGTTAGCTTGTCATTTATGTGCAACATGAGTTTATTGTTGTTGTTCTAGGATGATTATTCTACTGGTATGAAGGAAGCATATCCAGAGAATTGGCAGGACATAGATTTGGATGAAAGGGTCTTGTACAACACATCAGGTGGCATGCCTCATGGCCGTGTAGCGATTGCATCTGGTGCTGTGAAGAAAGCTGCTGTTCTTTCCGCCGCTAGGGCAACAAATCTGAAGCCATCTATTTCCATTGCTTACCGGAATGCTATCCAAGAGAATGAACAGTTACGTCATGCAAATGAGAGTCTAAAAAGGAAAACAGAAATGCACGACCAAATGTTCAAGGTAATGTAAATATCCTTTACGAGAATCCTTGTTTAGGTTTGAATAAATATGTTTTACCATAATCCATGGTATACTTTATTGTTGGCAGATGCTTTTTGCGAAGATGGGAGAAGAGCTACCGGAGTGGTTCCTTCTTGGTCGATCTAATGCTGATACACAGGTCAGTATATCCTACTGCTTGTTGGCTCTCTGTTTGCTAGTGAAACTTACTAGTTGATTGCATACTGCCAATGAAACCTATCATTTATTGCTAGTAAAACCTCTTGCTTGATGATTGCCTGTAAAATTGGAACCTTGCATCGGTCCACACAATCTTCTAAAATGGTTGGAGATTACTGAAATATCTTCAAATCATGTGTTCTTATGTGCTTGTTCTCATTAATGTTGTGTATGACTTTGTAGGTAAATACCGATTCATCTCATGTTAGATCAGAGGACGGCCCTATCGACCATGACGTCAGCCATGGCAATATTGAAGGCGACAATGATGAGGGGAACATTGGTGTTAACAATAACAATTGTTGCTTCAATCTTGATGGTGCCTCTCGAGGAGGATCTCACTAGTCTACTTGCATGGCAATTGATGACTAATCGTCTTTACGGTATTTTGGATATGTATGTAGAAGTACCATATGCTCCAGGCCAAACTTAGCTGCTTATCCTTTTGTTGCATTCACTTTTCTGAAGTGATATGTATGTACGTGATGTCCCTGATCTTCAACCTAGGAGGCTTTCTATCCATGTATTTTGCTATCACTGCATTGCCTTGTGCAGTGTGATGGATGATAATTAGAGTGGTGGTGGCCTGTATGTATGTAGCAGTACTGTTGTATGCAACTCTTGGTCAAGTCTATATATGAACTCAACTTTTATGTGATGTGTATATATTCCTTTTGGATGCTTGGCTGTCATTGATATATGAAGTGGACAATTTGCTTAGTATCTTTTTACCAGATGATTTTATATTGATATGTGCATGGTTAATCACCTGCAGCTTGATTTCCTGTAGGCTAAGTTATTTTCCTGTGGAACGTCCACTATGTGATGCACTGCCATTTTCCTGTCGGGTAGAATGACACGAAATATGATTTTCCTGGCGCCCTTTTCCTGAGGGGAACCGTCACAAGAAGCTGACTTATAAACCTGACGGATCAGCATTTTCCTGGGAGTGTCCGACAGGAACAACCGCCAGGAAAATAATTCTTGTCGGGTCACCGTCAGGCATTAACATATTTCCCTGTCATTTTATTCCTGTGGGATTTTGCCTGTCGGTCAACCCACAGGAAATATTTTCCTGACGGTAATTGTCAATTTCTTGTGGGTTTCTGGCCGCGGGGAAAAGTACAGTTTCTGGTAGTGGCCAGATGGTGCAAAGATTAATAAACCAGGAGGAAGGCCAGGTATATAGAAAATGAGGTTTTGCAGCTGTTGCAAATCTCTAGATCAGCATCTCTGTACATGTCTAAGAAGAAAGATGACAGATTTAGAAGAAAAAATGCTCCAGGAAGGGGTAATGGGGATCACGATCTTCTCGGATCTCTTGTTTCTGCCTATCAAACTTTGCATGTTTATCGAACACGATTATCTAATATATTTTAACTCTGTATCCACTGAAATGTCTAATTTGTAACAAATATTTACTTTATTGTTTGCTGGTGGATTTGGCTCATGTTAGTCCTGGTTTCGTTATATAATTGATTACAAGTTTACTATTGTATGGCGAAAGAGATCGTAGTTTGATATATGTAATTTGTGAACACCATGCTTTGAGTTCTACTCATTAATTATTTATCATTTATCACACTGGTATGACTGAGATCTTGTACTTGTGAAATCTGGTAGATTGAATACATTAGAGTGTAAATATTTTTTTTCTTCACAAACATAAATACAAACTAAGCACAAGAACTACAATGCAGTAACAGGAATTGGACTAGAAACAAGAAGAGTAATGCGCTTCCATTTTTGTACACTTGTCTCAGATAGCCCAAAAAAATTGGGGTTCCAGGTTCTGCATGCTAAAAAATAACAGATCAACCTACACTATCAGATGTGCGCACGTACATGTTGCATTTTATTGATTAGATCATGTATCGTCTGTCATGGCTTCACCTCGTAACACCAGGAATTGCAGCAGCCGCAGAAAATGCGGGGAACTGTTTTGCTTTAAGATGTTCATCTAGCAAACCAAGCGCAAGGAAGAGAGTAGGGCAGAACCTGGACTTTGTTACCTGCTATTTTCAGCAATGAATCCATGCTGCGTGCTGATCTAGCCGGCAGCGGCGATGAAAGGAGGAAGAGAAGGCAGTTTCCTGAAGGAGACGGCAAGCTCGATTGGTGCTAGTAGGTGGGTTTCTAGTGAATTCAATAGGGGGACCTATAGTATCGTTTCATTACAGCTGGTGGGCTCCATCGTATCGATTGTGTTCTAATACACACAACAAGAAAATGGATACACACTAGTAGAAAACAGGGCATCAGTCCCGGTTTCAGAGGGCCTTTAGACCCGGTTCTACAACCGGGACTGAACAATCCGGACTAAAGGCCCCCACTTTTAGTCCTGGTTGGGTTACGAACCGGGACTAAAGGAGCTCCACGTGGCCGCTGTGGGCGCCCAGGCAGGAGGACCTCTAGTCCCGGTTGGTAACACCAGCCGGGACTAGAAGGCAGCCACGCGTCAGAGCTGCCAGGCGCTGGGGGTTTTTTTTTGAAAGGAGGGGTTTAGGGGTTTTGGAGGGTTTAGGGGTTTCATATTGTGTTTCCCCTTTTCTTTTTGTGTTTACCATTCAATTCCTTTACATTTAGGGTTTTCATTTTTATTTTATGCTTTTCATTCAACTCGACGCTAGCTACTACATATAGCAATGAAGGAACCATTAGAGAACATCGTCATGATCAATATATAGAGAGAAGTGACCTCTCATTCTCCGTGCTTGGTCGAACAACAAGTTTTCGTATATCTATTCGACGCTACTACATATAATACACGTTCATGCATATATACAATATAACATCTCTTACGATCACTAGTACAAAACAGGGCATCGGTCCACCCCTGAGAAGCCCATTAGTCCCGGTTCACTCACGAACCGGGACCCATGGGGGAATCGGTCCCGGTTCGTGAGGCCAGGGCGCCGGACGGGCCTCGTGAGGCATTGGTCCCGGTTCGTCTGACCCCTTCTGTCCCGGTTCTAGACACGAACCGGGACCAATGCGCCTCGCTCCTGGCCCACAACCATTGGTCCCGGTTTGTGGCTGGAACCGGGACTAAAGGTGACCCCTTTTATCCCGGTTCCAGCCACGAACCGGGACCAATGCGCCTCGCTCCTGGCCCACAACCATTGGTCCCGGTTTGTGGCTGGAACCGGGACCAATGGTTGGCCTATATATAGCCCCCGCCCGCGAGCAGAGCAATGCATTGCTCTGTTTTTTTGCCCGGCCGTGGGAGAGCTTTTGTGGTGCTCTAGCTCACCTCCTATGCACATGAGGTGTTCGATGAAATGCCCGAGCCACACTTAAGCTTTCTCCTCTCGAAGCTCCTTGTCCAAGCTCCATTTTCCTCAAGATTTGTCTAGGTTTGGCGGTCCGTCCTGTCCCGTCCCCGTCCTCACCGCCGTCGATCGCCCGCGCCCATCTCGGCGCCGGCAACACCGTGGTTAGCCTCTTCTTCTTATCTTCTTTCTAAAAGAAAAAAAGTTCTTATTTGTGTGTTTTAATTAGATGCTCTAGAGAGTTATATGTTGTTCAATAATAAGAACTTTATAACGCACGCAGATGAACCGGCAATGGATGTACGGTGACCGACGCACCTTCGAGTATATTAAGGGCCTGCATAATTTTCTCGAAGCGGCTGAGGCAAACAAGCAGAATGGTTTTATGCATTGTCCATGTACTGTCTGTGAGAATACGAAGGCTTTCTCCAACTCTAAAACCCTTCACTTCCACCTGCTTGAGAAGGGTTTTATGCCACACTATAATGTTTGGACCAAGCACGGAGAAAGAGGGGTTATGATGGAAGACAACGAAGAAGAAGAGGATGATGACAACTACCCGCCCCTGAATACGGTGATGCTGCAATGGGGGAAGCTGAAGATCAAGAGGAACCAGACGATGTGCCCGATGATGATCTTCGCCGGGTCATTGTTGATGCACAGAGAGAATGCGAAAGTGAAAGGGAGAAGTTGAAGTTCGATCGCATGTTAGAGGATCACAAAAAAGGGTTGTACCCAAATTGCGAAGATGACAACAGAAAGCTCGGTACCACACTGGAATTGCTGCAATGGAAGGCAGACAATGGTGTATCTGACAAGGGATTTAGTTCGCTGCTGAAAATAATGAAGAAGAAGCTTCCAAAGGATAACCAATTGCCCGGCAGTACGTACGAAGCAAAGAAGGTTCTATGCCCTGTAGGATTGGAGGTGCAGAAGATACATGCATGCCCTAATGACTGCATCCTCTACCGCGGTGAGTACGAGGATTTGAACGCATGCCCGGTATGCGGTGCATTGCGGTATAAGATCAGACGAGATGACCCTGGTGATGTTGAGGGCGAGCGCCCCAGGAAGAGGGTTCCTGCCAAGGTGATGTGGTATGCTCCTATAATACCACGGCTGAAACGTCTGTTCAGAAACAAAGAGCATGCCAAGTTGATGCGATGGCACAAAGAAGATCGTAAGAAAGACGGGAAGTTGAGAGCACCCGCTGACGGGTCGCAGTGGAGAAAAATCGAGAGAAGGTGGGGGGACTTTGTAGGTGACGCAAGGAATGTATGGTTTGGTTTAAGTGCAGATGGCATTAATCCTTTTGGGGAGCAGCGCAGCAATCATAGCACCTGGCCCGTGACTCTATGTATCTATAACCTTCCTCCTTGGTTGTGCATGAAGCGGAAGTTCATTATGATGCCAGTGCTCATCCAAGGCCCTAAGCAACCCGGCAATGACATTGATGTGTACCTAAGGCCATTAGTTGAAGAACTTTTACAGCTGTGGAATGGAGAAGGTGTACGTGTGTGGAATGAGCACAAACAGGAGGAATTTGACCTACATGCGTTGCTGTTTGTAACCATCAACGATTGGCCTGCTCTCAGTAACCTTTCAGGACAGACAAACAAGGGATACCATGCATGCACACACTGCTTAGATGACACCGACAGTATATATTTGGACAAATGCAGGAAGAATGTTTACCTGGGGCATCGTCGATTTCTTCCGACCAACCATCAATGTCGAAAGAAAGGAAAGCATTTCAAAGGTGAGGCAGATCACCGGAAGAAGCCCGCCCTCCGTACTGGTGATCACATACTTGATATGGTCAATGATTTACAAGTAATCTTTGGAAAGGGTCCTGGCGGACTATCTGTTCCGACTGACGATGCGGGACGCGCACCCATGTGGAAGAAGAAATCTATATTTTGGGACCTACCCTATTGGAAAGACCTAGAGGTCCGCTCTGCAATCGACGTGATGCACGTGACGAAGAATCTTTGCGTGAACCTGCTAGGCTTCTTGGGAGTGTATAGGAAGACAAAAGATACACCGGAGGCACGGGAGGAACAGCAACGTGTGCATGAAAAAGACGGCATGCATCCAAAGCAGTATGAAGGTCCTGCCAGCTACGCTCTTACCAAAGAAGAGAAGGAAATCTTCTTTGAATGCCTGCTCAGTATGAAGGTCGCGTCTGGCTTCTCGTCGAATATAAAGGGAATAATAAATATGGCAGAGAAAAAGTTCCAGAACCTAAAGTCTCATGACTGCCACGTGATTATGACGCAACTGCTTCCGGTTGCATTGAGGGGGCTTCTACCGGAAAACGTTCGATTAGCCATTGTGAAGCTATGTGCATTCCTCAATGCAATCTCTCAGAAGGTGATCGATCCAGAAATCCTGTCAAGGTTAAGGAGTGATTTGGTGCAATGTCTTGTTAGTTTCGAGCTGGTGTTCCCACCATCTTTCTTCAATATCATGACGCACGTCCTAGTTCATCTAGTAGACGAGATTGTCGTTCTGGGCCCTGTATTTCTACACAATATGTTCCCCTTTGAGAGGTTCATGGGAGTCTTAAAGAAATATGTTCGTAACCGCGCTAGGCCAGAAGCAAGCATCTCCATGGGCCATCAAACAGAGGATGTCATTGGGTTTTGTGTTGACTTCATTCCTGACCTTAAGAAGATTGGTCTCCCTCAATCGCGGTATGAGGGGAGACTGACTGGAAAAGGCACGCTAGGAGCGGACTCAATAATATGTAGGGACGGGCATTCTTGGTCTCAAGCACACTACACAGTTCTACAGAATTCTACCTTGGTGACCCCGTATGTCGATGAACACAAGAATATTCTGCGCTCCAAACACCCGGAGCAGTGTGACGACTGGATTACATATGAACACATCAGGACTTTCGGCAGTTGGTTGCAAACACGTCTCATGGGTGACAACACTGTTTCTGATGAGCTGTACTCGTTGGCCAGGGGACCATCTTCGACTGTATTGACTTACAAAGGGTACGAGACAAATGGGAATACATTTTACACGATCGCCCAAGATCAAAAGAGCACCAACCAAAACAGCGGTGTCCGCTTTGATGCAGCAACCAAGAGGGGAAAGGACACATATTATGGTTACATAGTGGACATATGGGAACTTGACTATGGACATGATTTCAAGGTCCCTTTGTTTCAGTGCAAATGGGTCAATCTGTCAGGAGGCGGGGTACAGGTAGACCCACAGTACGGAATGACAACAGTGGATCTCAACAATCTTGGGTACACAGACAAACCATTCGTCCTAGCCAATGATGTGGCGCAGGTTTTCTATGTGAAGGACATGTCTACCAAACCGAGAAAAAGAAAAGATAAGGAAGCGAATACATCATACGATGAGCCAAAGCGCCACATAGTTCTTTCAGGAAAAAGAGACATCGTGGGATTGGAGGGCAAGACAGACATGTCTGAAGATTATGAAAAGTTTCATGAAATTCCTCCCTTCAAAGTCAAGGCTGACCCAAGCACCCTGTTAAACGATGAAGATTATCCATGGTTACGGCGCAATAAGCAAAGGACACAAGCGAAGAAAAAGTGAAGACTTTCTCTCCACAACTATATCATTGCAGTTACATGTGAAGAAATTAAATGCCTTTTGTAACAGATGAGTTTTCGTCCGAAACCCTGATACTTCGAAAGAGATTGTCCATTTTGTACATGAAGTGCATCCGGTTTTTGCCGTAACCCTCTCAACTTTTTAGAACATGCTATGTGGGTGTAATGATGATACCATGCCAACTTTCAACCTTTTCAGAGTTCATTTGAAGTGCTTTTCAATTTCAGGGTCATTTAGCTCAAAGAATGAACTAATAGCAAAAAGAATGAACTAGAAAACCTTTATGAAACTCTAATAGCAAAAATAATGAACTAAAAATAATTAATTAAAAAATTCTGTTATGATCAACTAAAATAAAACTATAATATTCTTCAATAGCAAAAAGAATCAACTAAAAAGCTTTTATAAAACTCTAATAGCAAAAGGAATCAACTAAAAATATTTTATAAACCTCTAGTATTTATGAAATTAAAATTATATAAAATTTATGCAACTAAAGTTACCAAAGTATTTTTTGTTCAAAACATTAATAGCAAAAAGAATTTTCATAAAGATTTTTTTTAGAAACTTTAATAGCAAACTCAAATAACAAAATCTGTTTTTGGTTAAAACAGACATTTAAAATTACCTAAAAATTACCAAATTGAATATAATGATAAAACACAGTAATATTAAATAGCAGGAAAAAGAATCACTCAAAAATCTATTTTTATAGTAAAGTTATTCACAAACTAGTGATTCACACCAATTTAAAAGAATTCAAATTTAAACTATTCAAATTTGGAAACTAATGGCACTAACAGAAAGTTTATAATTTTTGTGACCTAAAAGCAAAAAGAATCACTGAAAAACTATAAGTAGAAACAAAAGAAAATAAATAAAGCAAAAAAGAAAACAAAAAAAGTAGAAAAAAATTAAAAAAAATGCCGCCTACTGGGCCACCACGGCCTGAATACCACTAGAAACCCAACCATCTAGTTGGGCCAGGATTCTGGCCCGCAGAAGGCCCAGAAAGCCCACAGGCAGAGGTCATGCGATTAGGCCCGTAAGCCTGCTGCTGAGAGGAGCTCGAGAGGGTGTGCGCAGCAGCGCTTATAAACCACTCCCGAGCCCTCTCAGCTAGCGAGGTGGGACTAAACTTTTGGCCCCGGGCAGCACCACCCTTTAGTCCCGGTTGGTGGCACCAACGAGGACCAATGCCCACCTTTGGTCCCGGTTGGTGGCACCAACCGGGACCAATGCCACCCTTTAGTCCCGGTTGGTGCCACCAACCGGGACCAAAGGTCTCTGCTTCCCACCCTTTGGGCTGACGAAAAGAGACCTTTGGTCCCGGTTGGTGGCACCAACCGGGACTAAAGGTGGGCATTGGTCCCGGTTGGTGCCTCCAACCGGGACCAATGCTTCTTGTATATAAGAAAACCCTTAGAAAATTTCAGTTTTCATCTACCAGTTGCCCCGAGCCGCCGTCCTCGTCCCCGTCGCCTCCCCGTCGCCTCCCCGAGCCGCCGTCTTCGTCGCCGGCCCCGTCGCCTCCCCGAGCCGCCGTCCTCGTCCCCGTCGCCACCGTCCTCGTCCCCGTCGCCGCCGTAATCGTCGCCTCCCCGTCGCCGCCGTCCTCGTCCCCGTCGCCTCCCCGTCGCCGCCGTCCTCGTCGCCTCCCCGAGCCGCCGTCCTCGTCCCCGTCGCCGCCGTCCTCGTCCCCGTCGCCTCCCCGAGCCGCCGTCTTCGTCCCCGTCCCCGTCGCCTACCCGAGCCGCCGTCCTCGTCCCCGTCGCTGCCGTCCTCGTCTCCGTCGCCGGCCTCCAGCCTTCGCCCCCCCCCAAGTGAGCCCCCCCTGCTCCCCGTCACCGCGTATATGTGTGTATATGTTCATGTATATGTTTTTTTTCGGGAATGTATATGTGTATATGTTCATGTATATGTTTTTTTCATTTATGTATATATGTTCATGTATATGTGTGTAGATGTTCATGTATATGTGTGTAGATGTTCATGTATATGTGTGTAGATGTTCATGTATATGTTCATGTATATGTTCATGTATATGTTTTTTTTCATGTATATGTATATATGTTCATGTATATGTGTGTATATGTGCATGTATATGTGTGTATATGTTCATGTATATGTTTTTTTTCATGTATATGTATATATGTTCATGTATATGTGTGTATATGTTCATGTAAAAAGTCTTCGTTGTTTTTCGTATGTACGAAAATGTAGAGTGAAAACGAAAACAAACATATAAGAAAAAACAAAGGAAAAAATGAAGAAGGAAAAAAAAACCGCCCGGCCCGGCCACCACCGCATTTTCATAAAGTTTTTCCACCGAGTCCATGTCGCACCGAGCACCCGCGGCGAAGCAAGTCTTTTTTTGAAGGTAGTTTTTTTGTTAAATGAAAATGTTGGCATCGGCTCTATCATCACGTTGGCATCGGCTCTATCTATCAACAAGGCCACGGGAGCACCCCGGCCCCCTATCATCACGTTGGCATCGGCTCCCCGAGAGCTTTCCAACGGATCCGGAATGTATGTCGTTGTTGATATACCCCCTCCCCGATAACTTTGACATGAGGGGGGGGGGTCGATATACCCCCTCCCCGATAACATTTTTTTCTAAGTTACTAAGGTAAAATGTTCACCCCCCTCTCGATATACCGGGCGACCAACTCTCGAGGCCACCCAAACCCTAAAAAAAAGCGTTGTCGATATACCCCCTCCCCGATAACATTTTTTTTCTAAGTTACTAAGGTAAAACCCCGACGCCGCCCGCCGTGCCCCCCTGCCCCTGCCCTGACGCCGCCCCCAGTGAGCCCCCCCCCTTCCCCCGCGCCGCCGCCACTGCTCTGCTTGCCGCGCCGTGCCCCTGCTCTGCTTTCCGCGCCGCCGCCGCCACCGCCGCCCCGGCCGGATCTGCCTTTTTTTTTTGTATGTATATGCAGTATGTATGTATGTATGTATGTATGTATGGATGTTGTATGTATGTATGTATATGCAGTATGGATGTATGGATGGATGATCCATAGAAAGTTTTTATATATGCATTGATACAATTTTATTTTTGTTCATATATTTTTTTTGTTCATAGATGTATGTTTTTTTTTTGTTTATAGAAAGTTTTTATATATGAGCAATGATGATCCATAGAAAGTTTTTATATATGCATTGATATATGAGCAATGATGATCCATAGAAAGTTTTTATATATGCATTGATACAATTTTATTTTTGTTCATAGAATTTTTTTTGTTCATAGATGTATGCTTTTTTTTATAGAAAGTTTTTGTCATGAGGGGGGACATCGGACATGCATGAGAGAGAGGCGGTCCGCTCGTCGGACATGTCATGTGGATTTTTTTTGTTCATATATAAAACTCCGGTAACTTCGACATGAGGGGGGGAGACGTTGATCAACCCCCTCCCGCCCCTACCCGTAAAAGTTAAAATGTTCATATATTCAAAATGAGTTAAAATGAGTTAAAAGTTACTTACTCCCGGTCCGCTCGCCCGACCAACTCTCGAGGCCACCTGTACCCCCTCCCCGATAACTTCGACATGAGGGGGGACGTCGGACATGAGGGGTGAGCGTCGTTGTCGTCTACCCCCTCCCCGATAACTTCGACATGAGGAGGGACGTCGGACATGACATGAGGGGTGAGCGTCGTTGTCATCTACCCCCTCCGGTAACATAGATAACTCCGGTAACATAGATTTATCAAGAATACCCCCATTATGGATGTGCACAAGTTGATCCAATTTTTTCTGATCTCATCTATATATATATTCTTCTATATTTGCAGAAACTATGGATCAAAGAGACTTGGAACAAGAACAGTTGTTGGGGGAGATAATCCTCGCCGGAGGTGATGCTGTCTTGTCATTTCTCAACGACACCGATGGAACAATGGAGGAGGAAGGACATGATCATGATGGCTCCGGTGACATGATCATGATGGCTCCGGAGGTGCTAACTAGCTAATTGATGCATTAATTGTTTTGGTATGTACATATATTAACTCTTCTTTCTTCTTTTATAGCCCTCCGGATCGAGCCAAACTTCGGTAACGAGACGAGGACCGAAGAAGAGGTTGCGCAAGGATGAAAGGTTCACGATCACAGCACTCGCGGACGATGGCCTACCGATTGAACCCAAGCGGACCAAGGACGCATTTTCTGCTCAGTGCGGAGCTATTGTTAGGGACAACATCCCGATCAGCATCAAGCAATGGAATAAGCCTAAGGACGACGCCCCTGAAGGTGATTATGTCACCGATAGACAGAAAGATGATCTTTGGACCTTGCTGAAGGCAAATTTCACCCTACCGTCAGAGGAGGATCCGAATAAGCCCGTTATAGAGCCACTGGTCAAGGCGTGTGCTCTTAAGAAGATGGCAGATCTATTCAGGAGGTGGAAGAAGGAGTTGAAATCAAAGTTTGTCGACAAAGGTGAGACTCCAGAATTCATCGGCCGATTTGAGAAGATAAGAGATCACTGGCCCGCATTTGTGGCCTACAAGACATCAGACAAGAGTAAGAAAATGTCAGAGACAAACAAGAACAACGCTGCAAAGAAGCAGTATCACCATCACACGGGGTCAGGTGGCTACCTCAAAGCCCGGCCGTTGTGGGACAAAGCTGAGAATGACCTGATTGCTAAAGGGGTCGAACCAGAGACATTGAAATGGCCAGACCGTTCAAGGACTTGGTTCTTCGGGGTTGGGGGAACTTTGGACCCTGAAACAGGGAAGTGCCGTTGGACGGACGAGCAACTTGCAATACCCGTCACGAAGCTTCAGAAGTATATCACCGCAGCGCAGGAAGGGACGTTCATTCCCGACAGAGAGAAGGACGAGCTGACTGAGGCCCTAGGGAATGCTGAGCACCCTGGACGAACACGAGGCACACCAGGCTCCGTTCCGTGGAAGTTTGGGTTTCCCGATGCAGGCGGTTACAGAAGCCGGGAGAGAAAGAGGAAAGCGGAGCTGAGTGACATGCAGAAGATGAGTGCAAGACTACAAAAGCTAGAGGAAGCTGAGAGCCAGCGAGCTGCCGGCCAACTATCTCAGCGGCACGAAGCTACCCCAGAAGCTACCCCGCCATCTCAGCGGAGAAGCAGCGTGGCTTCCACGGAGCCCGTTCAGACTGACTTCACGGAGCCTATCTACCCCGTGGATACTATCATGGAGGCTCAAAATTGCGAGCTTATGACGAAATGCCATAACCTCACTTTCAAGGCGGCTCTCGGCTCTGTTGCACCTCCTCAACCCAACGGAACTTTTCACTGCCTTACGATTCCACATGGCTATGCTGTTGTGATGGTGGATGAAGTAATGGAGGGATTTGAGGAGCTCGAGCTTTACCACTCTACAGGTGAAGGGGAGAATCAGCTGGTTCGTGCTCTGAGGAGTACATGTCTATGGCAGAAGGAGTACATCAAGCTTCCAAACTGGACGCCTCCGCCTCCTCCTCCTCCTTCGGCGAGTCAGGGCACTCCGCCTCCTCCTCCTCCTCCTCCTCCTCCTCCGGCGAGTGATCAGGGCACTCCGCCTCCTTCTCCGGCTCCTCCGACGCGTGAGGGCACTCCGCCTCCTCCTTCGCCTACTCCGGCGCGTCGGAGCACTCCGCCTCCTTCTCCGCCTCCTCAGCAACGACGGAAGAGAGACGCCGCCGCTCCGGTGGCTAGCAGTACAAGCAGAGGCGGGAGGCAATTCAGATACGGTCCATGTCTCAAGCCTGTGGAAAAGTTACCATATGAGAGGACCGAGCAGGAAAACGAGGACATATGTCGTGCCGAAGTGAGGGACCATTTTGCAAAGAAAACTCCACCTCCGAAGGAGAAGCTAGATCCGGTGAAAGTGAAGCGCACTATCGATGCCCTGAAGCGACCACCACCGCCTCTGCCGGATTCCAACTATGACCGCATAATTACTAAGACACATGCTAAAGCGCAGCAGTCGGGAAGTACTTCCAGTGCTGCAAGAGCGAAAAAACGAAGAAGTGGGAAAACAATTCCCCAGCTCGGCGAACAGGAGAAGCAATCGTGCCCCCCCACTCAAGGTGTCTAGCGATATCGCTAATCATCCGGTGCTACTGCCCGGTACCACTCTTGATGATTACCTGCCCGATGATGTACAGTTTGAAACGGCTGAGGTAGTAGACGTCTTTAGATACGAGCACGGGAAGCCTCTCGTCAAACCTGATCATCCTCATCTAACAACGATGATGCAAAAATTGCATGACTGGTACATGGAAACCTGCAGGAAGTCTGGGAAAGACAGTTTGTTAGTCGGAATTAAAAAAGAGCATGGCTTCCCTGGAGTCGACCTGCTGCCTGTTGAATTTGTGGAGTTATTTCAATTATACAATCAAAAGGCCCTCGACAAACAACTCATGACTTGCTACTGTCTGTAAGTATTACTTCTATAATTAAGTCTCTAGCTCAGCTCGTTCATTGCATGTATATATAATTATCCTCACTATATTATGCAGATTGAAGATGGTCGAATGCCAAAAAATAGGAATCTTCGACGTTGGGTTCATTAGCCCAAATGCCGTAAATGAATGGTCGGTACGAAAGGCGGCTGAAGATACCGAGAACAACTTACTACAAACGTTCCTTAAACATCAAAACAAAAGGGAAATACTCTTTCCTTACAACTTCAAGTGAGTGTTACTGTCTTCTGCATATTCGGTTCCGCTTACTCGTGGTTAAGTAATGTAATTGATGAGTTATGCGTGCGCAGCTTCCACTATATTCTGCTATCCATTAACCTTGACGGGGCATTAGTAACTGTCTTAGACTCGCTCCGTAAAGATCCCAAGTATTATGCGGACCTGACTGCAATGCTCCAGAACTAAGTTCAATCAATACTGGGACCATATTGGCAACTTTCGTTCATTTCCTGATATCAAGTAATCATTTTCTTTGCCTGCCAGGGTTTGGAAAACGTTCACCGCTAAGGTTCCGGGTCTGAAGAAGGAGCTGCGATTTACACACCCCAAAGTAAGTAGTACTACCTAGTTCCGCGCATCTCTCATTGATTCTAGTTTCATCAATACCATTATCATGCTTGCTTATCAGTTTGATTGAACTCTATTCTCGTAAAGTGCTTGTTGCAGGCACCCAACACTCATTTATGTGGATACTACGTATGCGAGTTCATTTGCTACTATACCTCTGAACGGGCCTCCTCTGAGAAACAATTTGAAGTACGTAAACAATATTCACAATTTTATTTTATATATTACCATCAATTGTGTTGAGTTTCATTCATATATATGTATTGACCCCTTCTTTAAATTAGATCTGGCAGATGCGGGATGAAGTCCTACCACATGATCGCATACGAGCAATTCAAGAGGAATTGGCGGGATTCTTTCTTGACCACGTCATACCTGAACAAGGAGAATACCATGTGAAATTGAAATTGTTGTAAGGGATGTTATATATTATACATATGTAGCAGCGTCGGATAGATATACGAAAACTTGTTGTTCGACCAAGCACGAAGAAAGAGATGTCACTTCTCTCTATATATGTTCATGACGATCTTGTGTAATTAATGGTTTCCTTTATTTGCTTACTAGCTAGCGTCGAGTCTCTCTATATGTGTAGTAGCTAGCGTCGACCAAGCACGGAAAAAGAGAGGTCACTTCTCTCTATTAGCTCGCTAACACAATATGAAACCCCTAAATTAACCCTCCAAAACCCCAAAACCCCCCCTTCCAAAAAAAATAAAAAACCCAACAACTGCGAGCTGCTGACGCGTGGCCGCCTTTTGGTCCCGGTTGGTGTGACCAACCGGGACCAAAGGTGGAGCCTTTAGTCCCGGTTGGTAACACCAACCGGGACTAAAGGTCCTCCCTCCCCCGCCCCAGGCAGCGCCACGTGAATGCCTTTTGGTCCCGGTTGGTGTTACCAACCGGGACTAAAGGTCCTCCTGCCTGGGCTTCCCGCAGCGGCCACGTGGAGCCCCTTTGGTCCCGGTTCGTAAGCGAACCGGGACTAAAGGCTTTGGGCTTTAGTCCCGACCCTTTAGTCCCGGTTCCAGAACCGGGACTAAAGGCCCTTACGAACCGGGACAAATGGCCCTTTTTCTACTAGTGGATCCCTAATATCTAATTACCAAAATCGCATTGCCAATCTCGATGGTATTCTCCGTCTGTAGGTATGACATGGTCAACAAAGAATCCCGCCAATTCCTCTTGAATTGCTCGTATGCAATCAGTTGGTAGGAGTTCGTCCCGCTTCCGCGAGATCTAATTTAAAGAATGGGGTCAATATATATATATATATATAGGGCCGCGCTATTCGTCACCCTGGGTGAGGAATAGTTATTCTTCACCCCCACTATTTTACCATCAATGCACCGTATTTTTACGTCCCATAATTTTTTTCTTACTTCATATCTAAAAAGAGAACGTAAGAAAATAATAAATCGCCATAAAAAATATTTTATGCTACGTAAAATTACGAACGTAAAAATATACATAAAATGTAATTTTTCCGGTGTTATGACCTATATTTTTATTATTTTTAGGTCAAATTTTACGTAGTGAATCAATATGGATGTAAATACTTGTATACAAAATGAAATTTATTTATGAAACGGCTGTAAGATTACCTCGGGTGAAGAATAACTTATTCCGCACCCTGGGTGATGAATAGTATTACTATATATATATATATATATATATATATATATATATATATATATATATATATATATATATATATATGAATGAATGAAACTCAACACAATTGATGGTAATAAAATAAAAATGTGAATATTGTTTACGTACTTCAAATTGTTCTTCAGATCTGCCCCGCTCAGATATCTTGTGGCGAATGTACTCGCAAACGTAGTATCCACATAAATTATTTTCGGGTTCCTGCCACAAGAACTTTACGAGAATAGAGTTCAATCAAAATGATAATCAAGCATGTTAATGGTATTGAAACTAGAATCAATGAGAGATGCGCGGAACTAGCTAGTAGTACTTACTTTGGGGTGTGAAAATCGCAGCTCCTTTTTCCATTCACCCCTAACCTGGTTGGTGAACTTTTTCCAAACCCTGCCCGGCAAAGAAAATGATTATTTGATATAAGGAAATGAACGAAAGTTGCCGATATGGTGCGATAATGATTGAACTTACTTCTGGAGCATTTGACTCATGTCCGCCCACTCCTTAGCGTCTTTACGTCTCGAGTCCAAGCCAACTACTAGTCCCGCGTCAAGCTGAATGGCTAGCGGAATAAAATGGAACCTGCGCACGCATAACTCATCAATTACACTTAACCTCGAGTAAGCGAAACAGAATGTGCACAAGACAGTAACACTCACGGGAAGTTGTAAGGAAATAGTATTTTCCTTTTGTTTTGTTGTCCAAGTAACGCCTTTAGCAAGTTTTTCTCTGTATCATCGGGGTTTTTTTGTATCGTATATTCATTTACGGTATTTGGGTTAATGAACCCAATGTCATAGATTTTTCCTCTGCATTCGCGGATTTTCAATCTGCATAATATAGTGTGAGGATAATTATACATGCAATGAACGAGCTGTGCTAGAGACTTAATTACAGAAAAAATACTTACAGACAATAGCAACTGATGATAGTTTTGTCGAGGCGTCTTGATTGTATAACTGAAATAATTCTTCAAATTCAATGTACAGCGCCTCGTCTCCATTGAAGTAGTGCTCATCTTTAATTCCCACTAAGATATTGTTGGTCCCTTCCTTGCAGGCTTTCAAGTACCAGTTATGCAATGTTTGCATCATCGTTGATAGATGCGGGAGCTGCGCAGGTCTGACGAGAGGCTTCCCGTGCTCGTATCTAAAGGCTACATCAGCCATTTCGAACTGTACCTCATCGCCTAAGTAATCACCAAGAGTGTAACCAGGATGAGCGGCCGCTACCACCGGATCATTAGCGATATCGGGAAACACCTTGAGCGGGGGGCACGATTGTTTTTCCTGTTCGCTGAGCTAGGGAATTGTTTTCCCACTTCTTGCAGCACTGCTAGTACTTCCCGACCTTTTCGCTTCATGAAATATCTTTACAATACATCGGTCATAGTGTGAGAGCAGCAGAGGAGGTGGTGGTCGCTGAAGGGCATCCAGACAGCGCTTCGCTTTTACCGGATCTATTTTCTCCTTTGGATCTGGACGTTTCGGTGCAAGCTGGCGTTTCACATCGGCAGCCACGATCTCGTTGTTTTCCTCCTCAGTCATGTCGTATTATAACTTGGCAGGAGCCTTCTTGACGCTTGGACCTGCTATGGATTTCTTCGTTGTTGTACTGCTAGCTGCCGGAGCGGCGGCGGGTCTCTTCCGCCGTTGCTGAGGTGGCGGAGGAGGCGGAGTCAGCTGACGCGGCGGAGGAGGCGGAGTCCGCTGACGCGGCAGAGACAGCTGAGGCGGCGGAGGATTCTGCTGAGGGGCCTCCTCCGGCGGAGTCCGCTGACGCGACGGAGACAGCTGAGGCGGCAGAGTGTGCTGACGCGGCGGAGACGACTGAGGCAACGGAAATAGAGCTGGACTGTGAGGAGTCTGCTGAGGGGCCTCCTCCGGCTGAGTCTGCTGACGCGGCGTCCATTGTGGAAGCACGATGTTTTCCTTTCTCCATAGAATGGTAGTCCTTACGACATCTACCAGATGAGTCTCCCCTTCACCTGTAGGGTACTCAAGCTCCAGCCCCTCGAATCCTTTGGTAACTTCATCCACCCCGACAATAGCAAAGCCATCTGGAATCGGATTGCAATGGAAAGTTCCATCAGGTCTAGGAGGTAAGACATAGCTGACCGCCACCTTCAAGGTTAGGTTGATGCATTTCTCCATTAGCTCACAATGTTCCCTCTCCGTGATATAATCCACGGGGTAGCGAGGAGCCATGATATCAGGCCGAACGAGCTTCATGGAAGCCACGCTGCTTTTCCGCTGAGATGGTGGGGTAGCTTCGTGGGCAGTATCGAAAGAAGGATCTTCGTGCTGCTGAGATGGTGGGTCGGTAGCTCGCTGACTGGTAAGTGCCTCTAGTTTCCTCTCCTGCAACGCTAATCTTTGTTCTACATTCTGCATCCGACCTGCTTCCTCTTTCTTCTTTCTTCCTCGGCTTCTATAACCAGTGCTGTCGGGAAACCCACGCACCCACGGAACGAAGCCTGCTGTGCCTCGTGTTCGTCCAGGGTGTTCAGGATTCCCGAGGGCGCGTGACAGCACGTCCTTCTCTCTGTCGGGATGGAACCTCCCTTCCTGCACGTCCTTGATTGCTTCCTGAATCTTTGTGACGGGTGTTTCAAGTTGTTCTTTCGTGTAAACACACTTCCCTATTTCTGGGTCCAAAGTTCCCCCATGCCCGAAGAACCAAGTCCTTGCCCGTTCGGGCCAGGTCGATGTCGCTGGTTGGATCCCTTTAGCAAGCAGGTCGTTCTCAGCTTTGTCCCACGTAGGCCGGGCAACCTTGTAGCCACCTGACCCCGTAACATGGTGATACTGCTTCTTTGCAGCATTTAACTTATTTGTCTGTGACCTGTTCTTAGCTTTCTCCGATTTCTTGTACACCACAAATGCGGGCCAGTGATCTTTTATCTTCGCATATTGACCGGTGAATTCTGGAGTCTCATCTTTCTCGACAAACTGTTCGTTCAATCTTTTCTTCCAGTTCTTGAATTGTTCTGCCATCTTCTTAAGAGCCCATTTTTTGACTTTTCGCTGTATAACTAGGTTATTTGGATCCTCCTCTGGCGGTAGGCTGAAATTTATCATGAGCGAGTTCCAAAGCTGATCTTTGCATCTATCGTCGACATAAAAAACTCCATCGTCCTTCTTCTTATTCCATTCTTGGATGCTGATCGGGACGCTGTCCCTAACAACAACTCCGCACTGATGTATAAATCGGTCTTGGGTCCGCTAGGGAACAGTCGGTTTGCCATCTGGATTGACTTCTTCGATCGTGAACCTTTCATTCTCGCCCAACCTTTTCTTCGGGCCTCGTCTCCTTATAGAAGTTTGGCTCGATCCGGAGGGCTAAAAGAAGAAAGAAGTGTTAATATATGTACATACAAAACAATTAATGCATCTAGTCAGCTGAGGCTTAATTAATATATATACCTCGCCGGACTTTGCAACAGTTAAGGCTCCAACACTGGCGGAGCCGTCATCTTCTCTTCCCTCACCATCGGAGTCGTTGAGAAACTGTGAGGTCATGATATCATCATCTCCCTCGCGGATTATTTCCTCCAACGCCTTTTCTTGTTCTAAGTCTCTGTCGTGTTCCATAGTTTCTGCAAATATTACAACATGGCAATATACAACCGTGAGAGATGGATTAGTGGCAAACATAGACCTAATCACAACAAGGAATCATATGCATATGAGCAATGGATTAGTGGATTATCGGGGTTATGTTTTAACGACCCCCTCCCCCCTCATGTCGAAGTTATACCGAAATTAAAGTTATCGGGGTGCAAATCAGGTTTTCATATGCCTCAAAATCAAAGTTATCGGGGTTATGTTTTAACGACCCCCCCCCCCTCCTCTCATGTCGAAGTTACGACGATATTTGTACAAGATGAATACAAGATTTATACACAAGATGAATACAAAATGAATACAAGATTTATACACAACTCAACAAATGAACCAACCATCATCCTATGAACAAAACTCAACATACGACAAATGGACATCTTTTGTCGAACAGCGGAGGGACGATCAGGGACCAACTCCACGGAGATGCAACACCACAACCAGTAATTCCACCGAGTGAAAAAAAATTAGGCAAACCCAAGTATGCCACTGGATAGAATGGAAGATTTTAGTTGAAATGGACCTATAAAGATCATGGCAAACGGATGCACGGAACTCAAATGGTGATCAAAGCAATATGCAATGCAAATCTGTCCATTATAGCTAGATACCAATTTGAAAGCAAGATTTGAACATGCTACAGAATTTCTACATGGCAACAAATGGCATGACATGAATGTACATGTAACACAAGGCAAAACATGCTTACTGAACTAATTCAAATGACCCCTAGATCAATGGCAATCATCATGACAAGTTGACAAGTATTAACAGATTTTCAGACTTAGTGATATTTGCATGGCATGGCAGAAATGAATAGATAGCAAGTTTACAAGCTTGTAGCACTCACTAAAGGTCCTAACATGGCATGAACTAAAATGTATCAGCAAGATGATATCAAAATGCTCCTACTTCATGTTCAAAGATTGCCCAAAAGATGCTTGCATTAAAACATACAAAAAAGACAAAATGAACTCTAATGCAAAAAAAATTGTTCTTTGATTTGCAAAGGAGCTATATTCTCCCCAATTCTTTTGCACCCACAAAAATTACTCCATCTATTTGACAGTACCCACAACCCATTCCACCAAAAACATTTGGTTCCATAGTTCAAATTTTTCAAATTTCATTCAGTTCAAATTTGGACTAGATTCAAACTCCATGGTCAAAGCCCAATTTAAATTGCTCCAAAAATTCTGAAACTTTGCTAGACTCTCTTTTGTGCATCAACACCTCACCACAAAAATTCTCAAAAATTCCTAAAATTCCTAGAGCCCTCTGGCATTTCATCATACACTTGATGTGCATTGTCAAAAAATTCAGAAAAAAAATTTGTTCTTCAATTTGTTTTAGCAAGATCATTATCTAACATCCATCCATCTAACATCCATCCATGTAACAACAACAATGCAGCGGCGGCGGCGGCGGCAAGCAGAGCAGTGGCAGGAGGGGAAGGGGGGAGCTCACTGGGGGCGGCGCGCGATGGAGCTGGAGGGCCGGCGACGAGGGGAGCGGGCTCGGTGGCGGCGATGGCGAGGAGGTCCGGCGACGAGGAGTGGCTCAGGGGCGGCGATGCTCGGGGAGGTCCGGCCAACGACGGGGAGTGAGCGGCTCAGGGAAGGCGTCGGGGCAGGGCTCGGGGACGGCGTCGGGGGCGGCGACGAGAAGCGGGCTCGGGGAGGCGATGGCGAGGTCCGGCAGCCTGGCGGCGTCGAGGTGGTCTTCGGCGCCGTCGGGGGAGAGGGAGATCGAAAACTGCAGATGGCTTTTGGAAAATTTCCTAAGTGCTGCTTATATACACAGAGTTTTAGTCCCGGTTGGTGGCACCAACCGGGACTAAAGGCCCCCCTTTAGTCCCGGTCCGAGCCACCAACCGGGACTAAAGGTGAATTTCACCAGCCCAAAGGGCGCGAAACCCAGGCCTTTAGTCCCGGTTGGTGGCTTGGATCGGGACTAAAGGGCGGCCTTTAGTCCAACCGGGACTAAAGGGCTGGTCCTGGCACAGCCGAGGGGCGGTGGGAGTTTAGTCCCACCTCGCCAAGCGAGAGGCGCTCGCAGCGGTTTATATACGCGGCTGTGATCTCTCTCCCAAGCTCCTCTCTAAAGCAGGCAGTTAATTGCCTAAACTCTCCCCTGTTGGGCCTACTAGCCCCGCGGGCCTGCATCCTGGCCCATATATAGATGGGTTTCTAGTCGTATGCAGGCCGTGGTGTCTGCTAGTAGGCAGGTATTTTTTTTATTTTTTATGTTATTTTTTGCATATGTTATGTTTTTTATTTTTTATGTTATTTTTTGCATATGTTATGTCAATTTTAATATTCTTTCATAACCACTATAAAATATATGGCACATGTTATGTCTTTTTTATTTTTTATGTTATGGCAATTTTAATTTTTTGCATATGTTATGTTTTTTTATTTTTTATGTTATTTTTTGCATATGTTATGTCAATTTTAATATTCTTTCACAACCACTATAAAATATATGGCACATGTTATGTCTTTTTATTTTTTATGTTATGGCAATTTTAATTTTTTTGCATATGTTATGTCTTTTTATTTTTTATGTTTTTTTATGTTATGGCAATTTTAATTTTTTGCATATGTTATGTTTTTTATTTTTTATGTTTTTTTTCATATGTTATGTCAATTTTAATATTCTTTCATAACCAATATAAAATATATGGCACATGTTATGTCTTTTTCTTTTTTATTTTATGGCAATTTTAATTTTTTGCATATGTTATGTCTTTTTATTTTTTATGTTTTTTTATGTTATAGCAATTTTAATTTTTTACATATGTTATGTTTTTTTATTTTTTATGTTATTTTTTGCATATGTTATGTCAATTTTATTTTTTATTTTTATGTTATTTTTTGCATATGTTATGTCAATTTTGTAGAGAGGAGCGGGCTTGAGGTAAAGTCGGAGGTATGTACCTCATTTTTATATAATTTTAAGTTAATAATATTTTGATCATAACTAGAGTTTTATAAAAGCTTTTTAGTTGATTCTTTTTGCTATTGAAGAATATTATAGTTTTGTTTTAGTTGATCATAAGTAGAATTTTATATAACTTTAATCTTTGACACATCAGGTGGTGGTTTGTCAATATGTTTTTGAAAAAATTGAGCAACCAACCGGTGCTCAGAAGACATTCATATTTTGTTTGGACATAATTGCATTGATTAACTCCTCTGTATAATTAAAATACTAAAAGGATAGGAATAATTAAAATTTCATAACTTAATAAATAATTATTATAAAATCATGTTTCAAATGCCAAAATGCCCTAGCTAGCTCTTACAAAGATTCCCTCCGGTTTGTCCGAAGTGGCACTTTCCAGCTATAAGTCCGGAAACTCACACTAGAGAGAAAGTGATGGCGGTGAAGCCGGTCACATCCCAGAGTGGGATCTTGGGGTATAAAACTATTTGTTCGCGTGTGTCCCTTGCTTATTGCGCCGTAACCATGGATAATCTTTATCATTTAACAGGATGCTTGGGTCAGTCTTCACTCTGAAGGGAGAAATTTCATGAAACTTTTCATAATCTTCTGACATGTCTGTCTTGTCCTCCAGTCCCACGATGTTTCTTTTCCCTGAAAGAACTATGAGGCGCTTTGGCTCATCGTATGATGTATTCGCTTCCTTATCTTTTTTTTTCTCGGTTTGGTAGACATGTCCTTCACATAGAAAACCTGCGCCACATCATTAGCTAGGACGAATGGTTCGTCTGTGTACCCAAGATTGTTGAGATCCACTGTTGTCATTCCATACTGTGGGTCTACCTGTACCCCGCCTCCTGACAGATTGACCCATTTGCACCGAAACAAAGGGACCTTAAAATCACGTCCATAGTCAAGTTCCCATATGTCCTCTATGTAACCATAATATGTGTCATTTGCCCTATTGGTGTTTGCTGCATCAAAGCGGACACCACTGTTTTGGTTGGTGCTCTTTTTATCTTGGGCGATCGTGTAAAATGTATTCCCATTTATCTCGTACCCTTGGAAAGTCAATACAGTCAAAGATGGTGTCCTGGCCAACAAGTACAGCTCATCTCCAACAGTGGTGTTACCCATGAGATGTGTTTGCAACCAACCGCCGAAAGTCCCCATGTGTTCACGTGTAATCCAGTCGTCAGACTGCTCCGGGTGTTTGGAGTGTAGAATATTCTTGTGTTCATTGATATACGGGGCCACCAAGGTAGAATTCTGTAGAACTGTGTAGTGTGCTTGTGCCCAAGAATGCCTGTCCCTACATATTATTGAGTTCGGTCCTAGCGTGCCTTTTCCACCCAGTCTCCCCTCATGCCGCGATTCAGGAACACCAATCGGCTTAAGGTCAGGAATAAAGTCACCACAAAACTCAATGACCTCCTCTGTTTGATGGCCCGTGGAGATGCTTCCTTCTGGCCTAGCACGGTTACGAACATATTTCTTTAAGACTCCCATGAACCTCTCAAAGGGGAACATATTGTGTAGAAATACAGGACCCAGAATTGCAATCTCGTCGACTAGGTGAACTAGGACGTGCGTCATAATATTGAAGAAGGATGGTGGGAACACCAACTCGAAACTGGCAAGACATTGGACCAAATCATTCTGTAACCTTGGTAGGATTTCTGGATCGATTACCTTCTGAGAAATTGCATTGAGGAATGCACATAGCTTCACAATGGCCAATCGAACATTTTCTGGTAGAAGCCCCCTCGATGCAACCGGAAGTAGTTGCGTCATAATCACGTGGCAGTCATGAGACTTTAGGTTCTGAAATTTTTTCTGTACCATATTTATTATTCCCTTTATATTCGACGAGAAGCCAGACAGGACCTTGATACTGAGCAGGCATTCAAAAAAGATTTCCTTCTCTGCTTTGGTAAGAGCGTAGCTGGCAGGACCTTGATACTGCTTTGGATGCATGCCGTCTTTTTCGTTCATACGTTGCTGGTCTTCCCATGCCTCCGGTGTATCTTTGGTCTTCCCATACACGCCCAAGAAGCCTAGCAGGTTCACGCAAAGATTCTTCGTCACATGCATCACGTCGATTGCAGAACGGACCTCTAGGTCTTTCCAATAGGGTAGGCCCAAAAATATGGATTTCTTCTTCCACATGGGTGCGTGTCCGTCAGCGTCATTCGGAACAGATTGTCCACCAGGACCCTTTCCAAAGATTACTTGTAAATCCTTGACCATATCAAGTATATCATCACCAGTACGGAGGACAGGCTTCTTCCGGTGATCTGCCTCACCTTTGAAATGCTTGCCTTTCTTTCTGAAGGCATGCTTGGTCGGAAGAAATCGACGATGTCCCAGGTACACATTCTTCTTACATTTATCCAAATATATATACTTTCGGTCTCATCTAAACAGTGCGTGCATGCGTGGTATCCCTTGTTTGTCTGTCCTGAAAGGTTACTAAGAGCAGGCCAATCATTGATGGTTACAAACAGCAACGCTCGTAGGTCAAATTCCTGCTGTTTGTGCTCATCCCACACACGTACACCTTTTATGTCCCACGGCTGTAAAAGTTCTTCAACTAATGGCCTTAGGTACATATCAATGTCGTTGACGGGTTGCTTAGGGCCTTGGATGAGCACTGGCATCATAATGAACTTCCGCTTCATGCACAACCAAGGAGGAAGGTTATAGATACATTGAGTCACAGGCCATGTGCTATGATTGCTGCTCTGCTCCCCAAAAGGATTAATGCCATCTGCACTTATACCAAACCATAAGTTCCTTGCGTCACCTGCAAAGTCCGGCCACTTTCTCTCGATTTTTCTCCACTGCGACCCATCAGCGGGTACTCTCAACTTCCCGTCTTTCTTACGGTCTTCTTTGTGCCATCGCAACAACTTGGCATGCTCTTTGTTTCTGAACAGACGTTTCAACCGTGGTATTATAGGAGCATACCACATCACCTTGGCAGGAACCCTCTTCCTGGGGTGCTCGCCCTCAACATCACTAGGGTCATCTCGTCTGATCTTATACCGCAATGCATCGCATACCGGGCATGTATTCAAATTCTCGTACTCCTCACCGCGGTAGAGGATGCAGTCATTAGGGCATGCATGTATCTTCTGCACCTCTAATCCTAGAGGGCAGAGAACCTTCTTTGCTTCGTACGTACTGCTAGGCAATTCGTTATCCTTTGGAAGCTTCTTCTTCATTATTTTCAGTAGCTTCCCAAACTCCTTGTCAGATACACCATTCTCTGCCTTCCATTGCAGCATTTCCAGTGCGGTACCGAGCTTTGTGTTGCCATCTTCGCAATTTGGGTACAACCTTTTTTTGTGATCCTCTAACATGCGATCGAACTTCAACTTCTCCCTTTCACTTTCGTATCCTTTCTGTGCATCAACAATGACCCGGCGAAGATCATCATCGGGCACAACTGGTGCCTCTTGATCTTCAGCTTCCCCCGTTGTAGTATCACCGTACTCAGGGAACATAGGATAGTTGTCATCATCCTCTTCTTCTTCGTTGTCTTCCATCATAACCCATCTTTCTTCGTGCTTGGTCCAAACATTATAGTGTGGCATGAAACCCTTCGAAAGCAGGTGGAAGTGAAGGGTTTTTGAGTCAGAGTAATCCTTCGTATTCTCACAGACAGTGCATGGACAATACATAAAACCATTCTGCTTGTTTGCCTCAGCCACATCGAGAAAATTATGCAGGCCCGTAATGTAGTCGGAGGTGCGTCGGTCACCGTACATCCATTGCCGGTTCATCTACGTGCATTATATAATTAAGTATATCAAAAATCATTACAGAACATCATGAATAGAGAAATGACCAAATTAATACAAGTTCATCATCACATTAAAACCAAAGTACAATAGTGATCAAATGTTATTACTGAAAAAATAAATAAATAAAGTTCATACATTGTTCTCATAGAACAACATACAGCTCTCTAGAGCATCTAATTAAAACATAAATTGAAACTAACATACAACTATGTAAAACATTTAAATGCAACAACAAATGCGATCAAAATCGCAACTAAGGTAACAATTGATCCAACTGCATAATGATACCAAGCCTCATTATCAATGGCATATTTTCTAATCTTTCTAATCTTCAAGCGCATTGCATCCATCTGGATCTTGTGTAGATCGACGACATCGGCAACATGCAACTCCAATTTCATCATCTCTTCTTCAACTCTTTTCAATTTTTCTTTCAAATAATTGTTTTCTTTTTCAACTAAATTTAACCTCTCGACAAGAGGGTCGGTTGGAATTTCCGGTTCACATACCTCCTAGATAAAGACATCTATGTCAAGTTGGTCGGCATAATTGTCATAAACACTAAATGAAACAAATAGTTATAAAAGATAATATACCACATCCGAATCATAAACCGGACAAGAGCCGACGGGGGCGGATACCAAAACCATGGCACTATATAATAACAAACAATAATACAAGTAAGAAAATTATACAAGTAGCTATATAAATCATACACATGTGCAAACTAAGAAGTTAATTTGAGCTCAAATTATACATCTAAATCAAATAAACTCACACATACACTCCTCCACTAAAACCCACAAACCACACTACTTCTAGAGCATTCGAAATGAGCTAAACTAGCAGTGAGAGATAAAAGGATGAAGTTGCTAACCTTTTTAGAACACTTGGATAGTTGGTGCACCGCCAAACCTAGACAAATCTTGGAGAAAATGGAGCTTGGAGGTCGAGCATGGAGGAAGAACAGAGGAGAAAGCTTAAGTGTGGCTCCGGCATTTCATCGAACACCTCATGTGCATATATAGGTAGGCAAAAAACAGAGTAGCCCACACCTCCACCCTTCCACGGCCAAAAAACAGAGGAGATGGGGGGGGGGCGTGGATATATATAGGCAAAACTTTAGTCCCGGTTTGTGTCTAAAACCGGGACTAATGGCCTACCCTTTAGTCCCGGTTCCAGACACCAACCGGGACTAAAGGGCAGCAACCCCTTCAGTCCCGGTTGGTGGATAGAACCGGGACTAAAGGTCCCAGCCGAACCGGGACTGATGCCTGCCGATGCCCGGCCGGCATCCTAGCCTCTCGAACCGGGACTGATTCTCCCATTAGTCCTGGTTCGTAACACGACCGGGACTAATGCTCTGATCTGGCCAGGACCAAAGCGCTGTTTTCTACTAGTGACACCTAGTAATAGGTTTGACTACGGTACAACTCGATTCTCTCTACGTATGAATCTCGAAGCCATTAGATGGCCGGGACGTATTAGGTAGAAACAGGTTCCACTAGAATTTCATTTCATTGTCTTTTGGGTGTCGTAGCCTTCTTCCTTCCATGTAGAAATTATTCCATTCCCTATTTCCTTGAGCGCTTTCACCCTTAATTAACCCATCAGTGCCAAGCCCCCCCCCCCCCCCCCCCCCCCAGCTCTTTCTTCTTCCACTTCATATAATAGAACAAGACGCCGACGAGAACGCACCAACTCTGACCAGACGGAGCTGGGGAACAAGCCAACCTTTGTTGAGGGAATTTATACAAAATCACTCCTACATCGAGGGAAATGGTAAACAAAAAAAGTCTATATTCATTATCAATTCTTCGACATGTTGGAGCCTACCCTTGTAACGCAAGTGCACAGTAAGTCGTTGTGATGAGCATCAAATAGCTAGGACCATGGCATAAGCCCAATAGACTAGGATAAATCAAGTTCTAGCAAAAAAAGGATAAATCCACAAAACACTCATTGACGTTGTATCTTTTTAATATCCTCTTCTAGAAAGACAAGGAGCTTCCAGTGAGGGAGGGGCGATGACGGCGGCGCGCCTTTGGCTCGCTCTAGTGCTTGTAGTCGTCGCTAGGTGATCTACGGACCTGGATGTAATTTTTACTTCTAGTGTTTTTCGTACTGCCTTAACAGATGATGAATAGATCGAAAGTTTTTCCACAAAAAAAAAAAGGAAAAAGAAAAGACAAGGAGCTTAGAGCCTTAGATACATTATCCGGAACCGAGGAAAAGGATACTGATGGAATGGACGTGAAGCATCCGGATCTGAAAGTATTTCTACTGAATACTGCATTACATGATTCACTATATTGTATGTCCACATAATCAATACGTAAACAAGCCCAAACGGTTACAAGGTGGCGACAAGATCCTCATACAATCAAGTTATTATAAAAGATATAAAGGGACCACCGATACAAGGGCTGATCTTGGTGGACAGGAACTTTTGTTCTATGGGTGTATATACACCCTATATAGAAAAAATAGTAACTAAATAGAAGTCAACAAATTTTGAAAATATTTTTTAATAAACTTGACTTTCTATTGTACTGATAAAAAATCCATAAAATGAAAAAATCTCATTGACTTTGTTTAAAAAATGACAAAATTTTCTGTCAAAATAGTGTGAATAGTGACCTATAATAGCAAATAAATTTTGTCTTTTTTGCCCTGAAGTCAACTCTGGTTCTCTATTCGTGAAAATTTATATACTAGTGCAAAAAAAGTCAAGTTTATTGTAAAAAAACTTCCAAACTTTTTTGACTTTTTATTTAGTTACTAAGAAAAATTCCTCATATGAGGTGTATATATACACACAGAAACCAAAGTATATTTCCCTGATCTTGATATTTTAACTAGCTTAGCTAGCCGACGTCGCTGAGCGTACGCACCAGCTCCTTCAAGTCATAGTACGACGTTCCGCCCGGCGCCACCGCGGCTGCCGCCTTCCGGCCGAGCTCCGCCGCACACCTCCTCGTGGACTCCCCTACTTTCGTGGCAACGGCCGTGGCCATCTTCCCAGCGTCAGGCACGGCGTCGGCTCCTTCCGCCACGGACACGCCCACGCCGGCTTCTGTGAGCAGCCACGCGTTCGTGAACTGGTCTGCGGCCATCGGCCATGTGAGCATGGCCACGCCGGCTGCGGCCGACTCGAGCACCGAGTTCCAGCCACAGTGCGTGAGGAACCAGCCCACTGCGCGGTGGCGCAGTATGTCCACCTGGGGCGCCCACCCCCGGATCACCCTCCCCCGCGAGGCCGTGGCCGCCTCGAACCCCTCCGGCACCACGGTGCCGCTCCTCACCGCCCAGACAAACGTGGTGGCCGGGCTCAGCCTCAGTACGTCGGCCACACACGCCGCCTGCGCCGGCGACAACGCATGCTGCGACCCGAAGCTGATATACATGACGGAGCCGTCGTCGAATGCGTCCAGCCACGCGGCCACCTCCGCGGGCTCCCCATGGCTGCGGCGCAAGGCAGCGGCTTCCGACAGCGGGCCCACCATGAACACCCGCTCGGCCGCCAGCGCATCCACGAAACAGCCGGCCTCGAGCGCCGCAAACGAATTGACCACGAAGCAGGAGCTCTCTAGGCTCCACAACAAGGTCTGCCGGATCGTCTCCGACACCTCGTCGCCAGCCACATGCATCCGGAACAGCCACGACAGATGGCGCCACGGGAAGCTAGGCGAGCCAGGCAGCTCCGAGAACGCGACCACCCTCTCATCCCCGTTGTCGTCCCGCCTTGTCGGCATGCGAAGCCAGAGTGAGCGAGTGATGACGAGGTAGTGGACGCAGGACGGCGAGAACACCACGTGCGGCACGCCGAGCTCCTGCGCGAGCGGAACCGTCCACCCCGTGAACAGATCGGAGACGATGGCCGTGACGGCGTGGGGCTGGGCCTTGCACCAGGCGAGGAGCGGCGCCGAGAGGGCCGCGAGGGACGCCATGAAGGGCCGGAAGAGATGCGCCGGCAGGTCCCTGGTGTTCTCGGCGCACCCGGCCGGGAGGAAGGGCGTGGAAGGGAAAGGTAGCACGACCGTGGCGACGGACGACGGGAGCGCCGCGAGGAGCCGGACGTTGCCTGGCGTGACCGCGACGGTGAGCGCGATCCCACGTCCGGCGAGCAGCGCGGCCAGGTCGAGTAGCGGCAGCATGTGGCCCTGCGCTGGGTACGGCACGGCGAGCACGTGTGGCTTTGGCTTGCCATCGCTGTTGCTTGCTGCGATTGTCTGTGTTAGCGCGTCCATTGACGGAGTACGATCGAATTGGCACGGGCAGGCAGGCAGTACTATATAACAGGGACAAGGTCAGGTGACGTGTGTCGATCAACAGGGTTATTGAGAGAAATGATCTATCATTTTTATTTTGGTTTGTTGAACTTTGACGACGACGTGTATTGTATCCCTCGTCCGATTTTCTTTTTCAGTCTTGCTAAGTCTCAGTCGACTGAGACTTTGTTAAGTCTCAGTCGATGCTATATCCGTGAGATCTTACATTGAGATCCGTGCAAATTTTTGTTTTCAATTTTTCATTTTCTCTTTAGCATGTTATGTTACTTGACTGAGACTTGGTTAAATCTCAGTCGACTGAGACCTAGCCACACCCTTTCTTTTTCAGCTCAAGTAGATTGCCGCGCCATCTAACCGCTTCTCCTCCCCCTCCTTTATCGCCGACGTCACCATGTTGCCATCGGCCTAACCGCCGGCCCACACCACATGAAAACACACCCCGTCCGGAGTTCTTTTACGGTACATCAAATCAGCCTGGGTCGTCTATTAAGGCGTCATGGGTACTTTGGGTAGTTCATTTAGACTGAATTTAAACTTTTTCTTTATGGAATTTTTATCGTGCGAAAGTGTCCATCTGTACGGGCATGTAACATCATGATTGATTATGATATGGCCTTTCAAGAAGCTCCTCCACACCGGTCGGCTAAGATGTCAGCCTCGGAGATGCTGGCCTTCGCCAGCTCGTTCTGCGGTTATCCTTTCCTACTTGTACTGTCATTAGAACCACTCCTCGCCGACGTCCCTGTTGATGTCGGCGAGGTCCATGAGTATCCCTTGAGTCATGCCCTGGAATGGCCGCTTGTCAACTAGGCAATCTAGAAAAACTTCAGGAACGCGGCCATGGCGTCGCTGAACGCCGCGTCGACCCAGGGCCGGCTCTATGTTTCGGAGGGCCCTGGGCAAACTCGACGACATGGGCCCCTAATACTATATGTATACAAAGTTTTAAATAGGGCCGGCTATAGCGTTTTTTGACCCTCCCCGCTACAGCTAGGCCATTTTACGGCTGGCCAGGAAAAGCCGCTAATAGCGACGCTAACTGGCGATAGCGCTGTACATATTTAGCGTTAGCGTTTTTCTCCCGCTGTCCTGGGCCGAAATTTCAGCCCAATTCCAAAATCGCGCGGCGAAGCCCCCTCGTATCCCTTTTACCCTAACCATCCTCCACACCCCCACACTCCCGTATCCCTTTTCCTCCCCAAAAAATCGTGCTATGGAGGCTGGCGGCGGCGGCCACTACGCAGGGACGACGACGGCTCGCTGACTCCCCAACTCCCGGCGACGCTCCCTATCCTGGCGACGCCCCCTCTGCCGGCGAAGCCCCCACTCGCGGGGACGCCTGCTTCTCCCAGCGGCGGCCTCTCTCCCGAGTACGGGCGCCCTCGACGCCTTCTTCTCCAACGGCACCTTTCCTAGTGACGCCCCGTCTCCAGCCATCTTCTCCAAGAAGCATCGTCCTAGCCTACAATGAGTCAGCAGACCCCATCGACAGGCAAGTTATATCCTTAGATTTGTCCTTTTTCTACTCTTCTTCCATTGTAGCATGATAAATGGATGTATTTCTGTCCTCAAATGCGTGCTCTTGCGTACACTGAATTTCTGAATCACTGAACTGTGGGTACACTGAATTGTTGTAGCATGAACTGTGCGTACACCCCATAGACAGCCAAGTTCTGTCCTCATATTTGTCCTGTGCGTTCTTCCATTATATGTGCGTGCTTGCTTGCTTGTTGTCCTTACAATTTCTGAATCTCTGAACTTTTTCCAAGTCCATGTTATTTATGCATTGAATCTCTCTGAGCTTTTCCTGTATACTAAATGTTGATTGACCTGGAGAGTTGTTTGTTTCCCTTGAGTAGAGTTTGTACTTTGTAGTAGATTAAACATTGTTGTTTCAGTAGAGCTGATGCTATGGTTAATCTCTGTTTTGCTAACTTAATTCTGTTTTTTTCTTTCATAAGTGCAGGTATCTCAAGCACTGCCTCCGTACCACAAACAGCAGCAAGTTTGCCTTTTGTTGTTATGTACTAGATTGAACCTTCTCCGGTTATGTGATATATGTATATATGATAACTGATTGTATTATTATCTTTTCTTTTTTTCATTATTTAGTAAAGCCGCTAAATGAGGGCATAGCCCGCTATAGCCTCTTTTAGCTGCTGGCGGAGCCGCCGCTAAATGGCGTAGCCCGCTATTTAAAACATTGTATGTATATGTTTGTGTTTGCACACTATATAAATATGTATATGTCTAACTTCATTTGCAAAATATTAAGAGTAAATCTTTAGCCATACATCCTCAGTTTGAAATGTCTAACAATAATTGTTGGGAAATGTCATATTACGATAGAAAGACAAAAAATACCAAAATGAAACTGCTATGATTACCTCAAATAAGAACCAAATTCTAATGACTCCTGCCCGGGACTAGTTTCTTCCCTTTCTTCATTGACATCAACATTTCGTGAAGATAAACAACATTTTTTAAAGAACACTTTTGTCTTTCAGTTGAGAGATTGCTTCCTTTCTTTTTCTCCTTTTTGCTACACGCGGCAAATGCTCCGGAGGCAACATTCTAAGACTAATGAGCTAAAATTATGAAGAAAAAAATAGTAAGTAGAATTAGAAAATTCTGCATCAGCAGTTCAACACCTTAACAATCCTATGGCATATATACTAAAATTGGGGATGGAGAGTCATCTACGAACTTTTAAAAGACCGAGAGGACAATGATCGATGAAGTCGCTCCGTAGTACCCGTCGCAGCCTCGTGGACGGCCGAACAGCAAGAGCAAGACTGGCCAACGGCGGCACGGCACAAGACGGCGAGAGCAGTCAGCAGTCAGGTCGCTGAGCGGGGTAAAGAATAGGGAGCGACTGTTGAGAGACGAAGAAGCGATCGCGATGGATTTTTTTGATGAGAACGCGATCGCGATGGATCGATGCGTGCGAGATGCAGCCGTCGTGCGAGTGCAACACTTGATTTCCTAGCGCTAGCGATTAATTGGGCCAGCCCATCACGTTGTTCCTTCCTTCTTTTTTCTCTATATTTTCTTACCAAATCATGGGCCCCCTCCAGGGCTGGCCCTAGGCCGTTGCCTCTCTGCCCATACAGCAGAGCCGGCCCTGCCGTCGAGCTAGTCTTAAGGTAGGTCAACCAAGACGGCGTCGAGCCACGGCTCCCATCAGTCAAGCACCAACGCTGACATGTGAGCAGCGTTCCGTCCACCAGCTCGCCTGTTCTCTCCGGCTCACCAGCTTACACATGTCCGTTCGTCCAAGAGCACTAGCCACGTCAATGATCTCTTCCTCCCGTTGCATCCATCCACTACCGGAATAAAGCAATATGCCGACGGGAGGTCCAAAAACCGTCGGCGTAGGGGTATGCCGACGGCCCCCGTCGGCATAGCCTCGTCGGCAACTCGTTCGTCGGCATATCAGAGGTTGGCCGTCGGCATAGAAAAGCCGTCGGCGTAGGCAGCTAAGCCGACGGTTTCCGTACGGCCGTCGGCATAAATAAACCGTCGGCAAAATTATACGCGTAACGGCCGTCGACGGTGCCGCCGTCAACCCTGCACCAATCACACGCCGCCACGTTGGACCACTATGCCGACGGTTAGGCCGTCGGCATAGATCTGAATCAAGGCCGACAGCCTAACCGTCGGCATAGTGGCGCGCCAGGATGTACCAGATTCTGCCACGTGGCCACTATGCCGACGGTTAGGCCGTCGGCATAGTTATGCACAGTTTTTTTTTCTTTTTTCTGTTTTGGTTGCCTTTCAATTCAAATACACAGGATATATGTATCATCATCATCATCATCACAACAGAATAGAGAAGATAATCATCACAAGTTCAACATCATCGCAAGTCCAGCATGATAAACATCATCACAAGTCCAACATAAAAGTATTATGATCGCAAGTGCAACATGATAAACATCATCACAAGTTCAACATAAAAGTATCATCATCACAAGAAACATAAAAGAGCGCAAAGTTCGTCACCGCCAAAGGCTTAAGCGGCATCGCTTCCACTGCCAAAGCCAAGGTCACCAAAACCGAGGTCGTCACCGCTAGCGCTAGCGCTACCGCCACTGCCACCGCCACCGCCAGGGCCTCGCCAGACCGGAGTGACTGGGCTCCGTGACTCAGGAGTGGAACCATCAGTAGCACCACCACCGGCGGATGATCCACCGGTTCCCTGCATGTATGAAAAGAGATGGTAAGGCAATATATGATTGTATTGAATAAACGATAAGTTGTGGTTGAATACTTTGGTGATGTACTAACCGGAGTGCCATTGTAGTGTTCTGCCAGAAATTGTTCAAACGTAGGCAGCACTGGTTGTGGTCCAGGAGGTGGTGGTGGTGGTTCCATTGCAGGAATCTGCCCGGTTGCCATAGACGCAAACATAAGCTGCGTCATGCGACTGTTGTGCTCCGTGACTGCTGCAACTCTCTGGTTCCAGTCGAAGAGCTGCTGACGTGCGAACTCCATGTAGGCCTACAATATGACATGATGGAACTCATAAAACATAGCAATGCGGAAAATAAAGGTCGAAAGAAGGAAGATAAGAGGGAAAATACTTACAGAGTGCCGCTGGGATAGGATGGACTGTGCAGTGGACGTGCTCGGGCTCCGGCGCGGGCGCGGGCTCGGCCTCGGGTTGGTAGCTCGGATCCGTGTGTAGGAGACAGAAGGGGTGATCACAGAATCCAGAACCGACTGCCGACCATGACTCTTCAGCCCTATGCTGACCACCGCCCTCTCGTCGGTATCCGCAGTCATGGGGTCTGATGTGCCAGGATTCCACTTCTGAAACTCATCCGTGTAGGACGTCAGGTTCTCCCCCGTATGGCCATAGTACTCACTCTCGCCATCCTTGCGATTAGGCCGCACACGGGCCAGCCTCCACGACTCGATGTCTGAGAGCGGCCGCTTCAATTTCTCCTCCTGCACCGCCAAACATAGGTTAGTCATACATAAGAACATACGGTAAATAGAAGATCAAGAATGTTTCATATACATACATATACCTGAAGTTTCTTGTGGTGCCAGTGGTTCCGGTTTCCCTGACCGTGTGTTCCGTCAGATCCTCGATTAGCCCTGTTTATGTTGCTCTGTTTATGTTGCTCTTGGCAGCAAAGTCTGCGTCCTCGCCTAGCCACAGATCCAACAATCCCGCCCATCCATCAATCTTTCCATAGCACCAATCAGGAGGCACCTACATAATGAAGCATAATGGCATGTGAACACGAAACAATGAAATTTACCACAAACGTCGGAATGCAAAGTCTGTTATACTTACCAACATGTACTGCTCCCTAGTCAAGGTAAGGTTCTCCGCCCGCGCTTGTTCCTTGGTCATCTTCTCGCCAAGTGCATCGTGATAATACCGCGAGATGGCCACCCAGCGCAACTCGTACTGTATCTGACGGGTCTGCTTCCTCGCAGCCCGCAGCACGAACTCATCGGCCGTGGCCTTGTGATCCTCAAGAACTCTATAGAATTTCTACAATCATTCATAAAACCAGAATGGAACAAACCATGAGTTAAACGGTTCAATGATAAACTATGAAAGAAACTCAAGACTAGTGCTTCTGAAGAGAACTTACCCAAAAGTTCTCTATGACGGCCTTAGTGGCCGTCTCATGGGCCGGGTGGAAGGCCGCTTCGTAGTGCTCCCAACACGTGGCCAAAATCAAGTGCTCCGGGTTGTTTACTCGGTCCGGAGCGAACATCCCCGGCCAATGTTTCTTCAACAGGATAGTGATGATGCCGTTTGGAAGACGGACACTTTCAGGAATTTTCCAGCTGCTGCAAAAGAATGAAAATATTAGCATGTGTACAATCAAAATGATAGTATGTGTTTAAAATATTATTAAAGGGCACTTACTTTTTCCCCGTGGGCTCAATGAGCCACTTCATCTCCTCGGTAGCAGGAGGGTTCGGGAGTCGCGCACCACCACGCAGCCAAGCCTTCTTCTTGCCACCGCCCTCCCCGCCACCACCATCATCCTCCCCGCCACCCCCCTCCCCGCCACCACCATCCTCCCCGCCACCACCATCCTCCCCGTGTGCCTCCTCCTCGCCACCACCATCCTCCCCGCGTGCCTCCTCCTCCTCCTCCTCCCGAACCTCCTGCTCCTCCTCCTCCTCAGAGGGTACCTCACTAGAGGAGGGCCGCGAAGACGACCCCCCTATCTCGGTCACAGAGCGCAGTTTCTGGCCCCGAAACCGTCCTCTTGGACCTCTCCCCCCACCCCCTCCTCCTCTAGGGGCACCTTTCCCTCCACCTCCCTGTGAGGACTCGTCGTCAAGTAGTCGGGTGGGAACATTACGGGCTCGACCACTCCGACTAACCTTCGCGGCGAGTTTGCTTAGCAAACCACTAACATCGGCCTTGCCCTTTCCCATGCTTAGCGAAACTGCATTGAAAAGAGAATAAAAAGTTAGTATATTAATAATGAAGAAAAAGATATAATAAAAAGGAATAAAAAAGCACATTCATAAATAAACCATATAAAAAGACATGAAACATACATCTGCTAGAACCCATAAGAATCATCACTGTTGTAACCGGTTCCTCGACCGGTCTCATCATCACTATCACGCATATCATCTTCGTTGTCTGACGTAGGTGGAGGCTCTTCCTCGTATTCAGCGTCTTCATTTAATTTCTCTAGCATAAGTATGTCTTGATCGTTCACAATGGCCTCGCCATCATTTGGATCCATATCAACATCACCCAAGGCGTCAGCGTCATTGTATCGAACCACATCAACATCACCCAAGGCGTCAGCGTCATTGTATCGAACCACATCAACATCATCAGGTTGCTCTTGATAAAACACTCCCTCATATGTCGTGGGGTTAATGTAGTACTAATCGTCATTGTTCGGTTCCGGTAGCTTACCATGTGGCACCACCTTGAACACAACTTCCCAACCCTTTAGGTACTCTTTCTGGCATGGGTAGGGCAGATAATAAACTTGTGTGGCCTGGGTAGCTGCAATAAAGAGATCGGCTCCTGCATAGACAGTGGATGGTTTAACTTCGACCAAACCAAGGGAAGGCGTATGTCTCAGCCCGTCATATGGGTTGAACCATCGGCATTTGAACACAGCTAGACTTAGGTCCTCGCGCCCAAGGTCGAATTTAAGCTCGTATATTTTTCCTTCCCTTCCGTAGTACTCAACTGCATTTTGTCCTGGGGTGTACACTCATGTGTTTATAGTTTTGGGATCAGGCCGACTGTTCTGGTGCTCCTCTGTATGGAAGCGATACACATTCACATCATACTTTTCACATTTCATGACCCGAGGGTTAAAACCCATGGAAACCCATCTCAATTCGTCATCCATAGAGGTGTTCGGATCTTTGCCCTACAAGTTTAATTGAAATTAGTTCCATTAACTAATAAATGTTGAACTAGGAAGTCGAACTAGGGGAATGTGAAAAATTACTTTCGCCATGAACCAAGCAACAAAAATTTTCCTTCCAGGGGCACCGTTCCGGAGAAGAGTAAGTGCCTCCGCTTCAGTAGGAGGAATCATTCCCGTCCACTCCTCCTGTAGGAATTGACTAAAAGAAGAAAATCGGTGTTAGACCGAGACTAAGTGAACATAACGAATTGCATAAAGGAATGGTGCAGCGGTATTACCTCATCCACTCATCCTCAACTTCCTTGATGTTGTGCAAGACATAGAACATGATGTCCTTCCACTCTTGTTGTGGCATGTTATAAGGTTTCGAGCCCCCAGCCCTGCCACCTTGCCCGCTGAATAGATCGAGCTTGGGTTTATAATTGGGCTCTTCTGTATTGTATCGAGACACCTTATTATGCAGAGTGGGAACGTGGTCTGGGTAGTACGATGTCCTGAGGTCTGACACCTCCTCTAGGATACCTGCCTCAGCTATGGAAGCTTCAATCTTAGCTTTGTTTCCACATTTGGATCGGAGATGCTTGTTCTGTCTCTCAGGGCCGTACTGCCAACGATTCTGCACAGGCCCCCCCAATAATACCTCCTTCGCGAGGTGCAAAATGAGATGTATCATCGGAGTAAAGAAGCCTGGCGGAAAGATCTTCTCTAGCTTGCATATCAACTCCGGTGCCTTCTTATGCAATTTTTCAATCACCTCGGGACATACTTCTTTAGCACATAGCGTGCGAAAGAAATGGCTTAGCTCCGCAAGCACTCTCCAGACACGCTTGGGGACATAGCCTCGAACCATCACCGGCATTATCCGCTCAATCCATACATGATAGTCATGACTCTTGAGCCCGGTCACTTTGCCCGTTGAAAGATTGACTCCCTTACTTATATTCGATGCATAACCATCAATGAACTTCACAATGTTTTTGAGCCACACAAGTACTTCCTTCTTGTCTGGCAGTTTAAGGACAAAGTCAGCATCTGGCTTGAACCAGTTTCTTCGACCGCCTGTGGGAGGCCGCATGTTTAGACGTGGTCTATCACAAATTTTCTGTTGATCGGCTCTAGCTTTAACGTTATCCTTTGTCTTATCAGGAATGTTGAGGATCGTGCAAAAAAGGGACTCTGCGACATTCTTTTCGGTGTGCATCACATCGATGTTATAAGGAAGTTTGAGGTCCTTGAAATAGGGATGCTTCGTGAACGGGGAAATGTGAGTCCAGTTGTGCGTCTCACCATATCCCTCAAAGCGTTTGGCTTTGCCTTTGCCTTTGCTTTCCCCTTCCCCTTTGTCTTTGCCTTTGCCTTCGCCTATAGGCTTGAGAGCTTTTAGCTGAGCAAGAACATCTGCCCCAGAAAACGTTGGAATCTCTTTTACTTCATGGACAACCAGACCTTTCGTGAAGTTCTTCTTGTCTTCCCTGTCTGGATGGTCTGGAGGGAGGAACTGTCGATGCAAGTCAAAGGCTACATACTTGCGACCCTTCTGCAGCCAAATTAAACGTAGAGCCTGCATGCACACTGGGCATGGCATCTTCCCACTTGTACACCATCCGCAGAATAGGGCATAGCCGGGAAAGTCATGCATGCAATACATCAACCAAACTTTCATCAAGAAATTTTTCTGCAGATGTCGGTCGTATGTCAACCTCGGGAAGTACCAACAATGGAGCAAATCATCCACCAGCGGCTGCATAAACACTCCTAAATTCTTCCCTGGGTATTCAGGCCCCGAAATGATCAGCGACAAGAACATGGTCCTGCGTTGCATTAGGACACCGGGAGGAAGATTGAGCGGAATAACAAACACGGGCCAGCAGCTATATGGATTGGACGACATACCATATGGATTGAACCCATCACCTGTTACCGCAATTCTGACATTCCCAGCCTCGGCTGCTTCCTCGGGGTATTCTTCATCGAATGACTTCCATGCTTCAGCTTCCGATGGATGTACGATTTTACCTGGATGGTACCTTCTACCTTTCTTGTGCCACTTCATCATTTTGGCAGACTCCTTCGTGATGAAAAGGCGTTGCAGTCTTTCTATGAAATGGAGATATCGAAGAATCTTAGCGGGGATGTCTAGTTGCTTCTTCTCACCATGCTCATCGACCACCTCAAGGTACCGAGAGGAACCGCACTTCCTACAGTACTTGTCATCCGCATACTCGTGCCTAAACAAAAGGCAATTCTTCGGACAAACATCTATTTTCTCATAATTCATAGATAGTGCCTTCATGATTTTCTTCGTAGCGTACATGCTTTTCGGCAGTTCATGACCCTCAGGAAGGCTGTTAGCCCATACTCCCAGAAATGCTTCGAAGCAAGCTTGGGTACAGCCGTACTCAGCCTTGACTACAATCAGTTGCGAGATGGCATCCAGCTGAGAGAGTTTGGCACCCGCATAAAGCGGTTTCTTTGACGAGGCCAAGACCTCCAAGAACGCCTTTGCGATTGCCTCTGTCTCCTCCGGTTCATTCTCTGAAGGTGTTGCATGTGCCGTCTCTGCAGCAAAGACATCATCTAGCATGTCTCTAACCCCATCGTCCTCATAACCATCGATGCGTTGTCGCATCACCTCCTCTCTACCACGGTCCCGCTCGGCAAAGTTTATTGGCATGTGAAAGTCTGTCATATATCCGTACGTGCGAAGGTGCTCAGTCATTTCTCCCTTATCTCTACTGTGACGTCTGCCACATTTTGCACAGGGGCATGCTGGGATAATTCTCATTGGACGACGGAATATCTCCTTCAAAAACACATCGGTTTCTCGACCCACTCTTTTGTTACTCGATTCCGACGGATAAAACCACTGTACATCCACTGATTATCTGCCATCCTCTGCTTTATTGGGAGCCACACAACAAAATTAACGATTCATTTAAATTAATCACATCGATTTTTTATTTTCTACCGCGTTGACGGCATTGAATCCACCTACATCTCTAATAGGTAAAGATAGGTCCTAATCCCACCCGAGGATGTGTAGATTGAGTACGTTCTCCATGCTCTACCCCGTTCCGAGACAAAATTTCGGCAGCACCTCCCCGCTGTTCTCCAGATACACGTCTTGGCAAATAGCCGAGAGAATGTCCTCCGGAGAACAACGGGGAGGCGCCGCCGAAATCCTGTCTCGGAACGGGGTAGAGCATGGAGAACGTACCCAATCTACACATCCTCGGGCTGTCCGTGGAAAACGCTGGACAATCCGAAAAAGTTGCGGTGATAAATATGCAATTGAATGCATATTTATCGATGCAACCATTTCGGACGGGAGATGCCTAGGTTACGCGACTTGACGATAAAAGAAAATCTAGTGACATGATTAAAAGAGTGTACAAGGTTAAGGTGGATTCGTAGCTCACCCTCGGCTGTAGAGGAAGTAGTCAAACAGCGACGAGATCACGGACCAATGCCTTCGACGACGATGACTCCAAAGATATGCAACACCACAAAGCCTGTAAATTTTAGCAGATAGTCTAACATGAGAACATCTAGCTAAACTGCTCCCAAATGAGAATGCAGAAAATGTTAAAATCATTTCATTAAAAAGGAAATGTGAAATAAGCAATCATGGCATACACTGCTAGACATGTCACGTATACACTGCTAGAAATGTGAAATAACCAATTATCCAACAACACAGTTAGTCAAAATATTGTATTACTATGCATTTGAGTTACTGTTCACTGCAAAATATTGTACAACCACCCTAAACTAATAGATTCAGACATTTGTGCTAGTGCCCACAAAACCACAACTAATCAACAAGTCCACAACTAACAGTTTCTACAACATAGATATATTAAACATTATTTCCAACAAAATGGATTATATTCGTTTTCATTTCTGCCCATCACCAGACGTGGTCCAGATTTTTGTGTATTGTATAGCTATTAAAAAGAAATTGGTAGGTGTAGGGGAGGGAGGGAGGGGAGGAGGCAGCAACCTTGGCTGTTGGCGATGGCGATGGGGAGGGGGCAGCAACTTGGGCAGCAACACGACGGCGGAGGCGGCGGCCCAGGCGGGGGCGGGGACGGGGCGGCCGGCCCGGGCGGGGGCGGCGGCGGCCCGGGCGGGGGCGGGGACGGGGCGGCCGGCCCGAGCGTGGGCGGGGACGGGGCGGCCGGCCCGAGCGTGGGCGGGGACGGGGCGGCCGGCCCGGGCGGGGGCGGCGGCGGCGGGGCAGAAGGGGCCGGCGGCGCGCGGGTGGAGCGAGCGGCGTGCGGGTGGAGCGAGAATGAGTGGTCGCGGGAGAGAGGGGGGGTGGGGCGCCCGACCAGATAAGGTCAGGGCTGTGCCGACGTCTTAGCCGTCGGCATAGCCCTGGCCTTATCCGGTCGGGCCACGTGGCCACCTATGCCGACGGCTAAGCCATAGGCATAGGTTTTTTTTCATTTTTTTATTTTATTTTTTTATTTACATTAACTTTAATTTATTTTTTAAATGTCCTAATTTTTTTAATGTATCCACTATCCTTCCTCCCCTCCGAAGACCCTGTGCGATATTTCTGTGGCATAGACGCCCCCCGACCGGACTAAACCCAAGCCGACGCGCACGATTCCCCCCTTCAAGTGACGGCGGCACTGCCGTCCGTGGAGGGGGGCCACACCCCGGAGCCCCAAGACGGGCGTCTACGCATGCCACATCACTTTTAGACTTGCATTTGGACCCGGTGCGGTGTTTCGGTGGCATAGCTACACCCGGAAGGCCACCACGAAGCACCGTTGACCAGGAGATCTAGCCCTTTGACTTTCGCAGGGCGGGCTTTGACCAGTGGACTCTTCCACTTGGTTGCGATAGGTCAGCCCATAGGAACATCCCCGAACACGGTCTGGACCTAACCCACCACTAGATTCCCTCCGGCTCAACCCGACCCGCACGTTTCCCCTCATCCAAGTGATGGCGGCGCTGCCGTTCGTGGAGGGGGGGCACACCCCGCAGCCCCAAGAAGGGCGTCTATGCATGCCATAACACTTTCACACATGCATGAGGACCCGGTACGAGATTATGATAAAAAAAGTCATTTAAAAGTTGTCCAAATCTATGGAAGTATCAATTATTTGTGATTTTTACTAAGTATAAGGACCTATATGCAAAATTACATGAGGTTACATTTTAACATACTCAAAAGTAAAAAACAAACCGGATATTCATAATCTATGGAAAATTCTGCCCCAAATCCATATATAATTTGTGTATGTTTAAGTTTATATAAATTAGATTTAAATTAATCAAATCTAAAGTTTAAAAAATATAAAATGAGAAATAAAAAACATATAATATATATGCCGACGGCATGGCCGTCGGCATAGATAGCCCAAGGTTTTTTGCTGACAAAAAAAAGTGTGCTAGCTATGCCGATGGCCTCCGTCAGGGCCATCGGCATAGTGGTGACGGCGTCAACCCTCCGTCTGGTCCTGGGTCGGCGGGCCCACACGTGTGCCGACGGCGGATATATGCCGACGGCCCCCGTCGGTATAGTGAAAGATATGCCGACGGCATTCTACGCCGACGGCCCCCGTCGGCATAGATGGAGGTTTGCCGACGGCTTTAGTACGCCTACGGCCTTTCCCCGGCCGTCGGCATACCCGCATCTATGCCGACGGGGGCCGTCGGCAGCGGCAGTTATTCTGGTAGTGATCGATCGTGAGTAGATGCAACAACTAGGACATGATTTGCCATTGAAATCATGCAGTGGGTATCGATTCAGGAGGCTAGCAACATGTGTAACTCTACAATGCCGTGTTGTGCTTAGCGGCAGGGGGAAAGGAGAGCCGAGGTGATGCGGAGCATCCTTCGGTCATCCTCACGGATACCACAACAACTCATCAAGCACCAAGTGGAGCCATGACAAGAGCTCGCGCACATGTTATTGAAAACTAGGTGAACTCAATCCTCTTCGAATTTGACATGAATATGGATGGAACTTGGATGCTACCTCACCATGAAACATTGTGCATCTTGAGGTACGAGGACGGTCCCCACCAAGGAGCTAAGGAGCCTCGTCAAGTCCAAGAAGAAGGACGGGAATACCGCAATGAAGACGGAGGCAAGCAACAGGAAGAAGAGGTCCTGCCCAGGCGATCCCGTGCCCACGGGCCTGCTGGACCCCGTGCGCACGGCCTGTCCAGAAAGTCTCTGGACACCCCGTGTGAACGGGCCTCAAAGACCCCATGCGCACGGGCCCCCTCGTTGTAGCTGCTGATAGCCCGTGCACACGGGGGTGTACCGTGCACACGGGACCCCGTGTCCACGGGCTCCACTTACCCCATGCGCACGGGCCCTCTAGGATGTTGGCCATGGAGTTCCTATTTTACCCCTCCACTCGTCCCTCACCTTCAGCCACCTATATATTCCTTGCCTAAGACATTTGTTAGGGTTAGCAAAGTATTTGAGACTATTTGAGAGAGCTTTGCTCCTTATACCTCCATCTTGGGAATGAAGACCTCCTAAGGGAGAAGGATCTCCATCATAGGATCATCAAGACCTCCTAAGGGAGAAGGATCTCTCAAGATTATCAAGACCTCATCTCCTCTTGAATTTGGGAAGAACTTTACCCTTGTGCTATTTCCTTTGATTGTTCATGTACCTTGTGGATCTTGTGTATGCTATTCTAGTGGATGTGTGATTGGGCTTGTTTGAGAGCTTTCCCCTTTGTGTTCTTGTGATTTTGCTCTTTCCCCACCTTCAAGTGTGAAAAGATCTCATCTAGGGTTCCACCCGACAACACGAGGGCACGCAGCGACGCTTCTTGCATGTGGCAGCACAGTGCGGGCTCGTGCAACAAGAGGAGGTGAGGTCGGTGGCAGGCTAATAGGAAATTACAAAGTTGTCCTTGAGCTACATCTGGAGCTGAACCATATTAACCGTTGGATCAACTTAATACTACTCTGTACATCTTAAATCCGGTAGTACGATGTACAGTAAAAAAATCTCCATAACAATCGCGAGTGGACTAACTAACTAAGAGTAAAATTCATTGAAGGTCCTAATTCTTCTCCGATAGTGTCAAACTAGTACTAACTGTACGAATTCTTCAAAATTGCATATCTAGATCCTGAAAGGTTTTATGTTTGAGATATGTGTCTACCGAGCCGAGACAAGAATAAAGCCGGCCAATCTATCTCCACGGGCACGACATTTGGAACCGTGTAGTAAAACTTCTCCGTCATGTCCTCCATTGCCCCAGTTTCGAGATTAGCGAGGTACGCGTGGAGGTCCCAGTCCATGATGAGCAAGGTGTGGCTCTTTTCTCCCGACCAAACCCATAGCACGTTGTCAATCCGTCTGTTCTTGGGTGGTTTCAGCTCCATCACCCCCTTGTAAATCCAGTCTAAGTTGTCATGCCCATCGTCGCCTTTTAGTGTCCAGATCTCCATCCGGAGGCTTTCCTCTGCGAACATTAAAAATAACGAGAGCTCGCTGCCGACGAGGGCCAGAAGATGAGTGTTGGCGGTGGGTTCGTAAGACGAGAGACATAGCTCCCTTACGCAGACGTGGCCCTTCATGTCAACAGTGTAATATGGCAGGCGATGTTTGTCTGGTCACTTCGTGATGAGGTAGTGTGCCACGCCGCGGTCCACGATGACGCTATGCTCCATGTACCGCCACAGCTCGCTGTCATCGCCCCGCATGACGTAAAAACTGTCTAATTTTGTACGCGAGCTCCAGCTCGACGACAAGGAGGACGACGAGAACATGTGGAGATTGTAGAGCCCAAGCACAAAGCTCCCAGTTCGGATGTGGCTGAGGCCGAAGATTAGGACCTTGAAGAAGGTGGAGTAGTTGGGCCCAGGCGATGGCGTGGACGAGGAGAAGCAGTCTTCGCTTGTTAGGATGGTGTAGCTGATGGGCGATGACGACCCGTTGTCTAGTGGAGGAAGCACGTCGCAGGTGCCGGCGATCAGGTTGCACGCAGCCAGATGGATAGGGCCACCACCTCCGTCGGCGCACGGGCTGAGGCGTACCAGGAGGACCCCGTTGCGTGCGGTGAGCGGCTCCGCGCCGGCCAAGAGGTCGGCCATATAGGGTACAAGAAACGAGGTGATGGGACGGCGGGCAGGAGCAGGACCGGCTGTGGATCGCGTCGCCGGGACGAAGATTGGCGGGGAGCTGGCGTCAGCGACGTCATCGTCCTGTTCTCCTTGGCACCGTCGCTCGCGAGCAAAGAATCCAGCGAAGTAAGACGCACTCGCCGCCCAGCGGCGGCGGAGGAAGGATCGGTCAACGATGAGCCCTCGCCACCGCTTGCACACCGCGGCGCACCGGAACAGCGTGCCGGCGTCGGGGACGCGCATGAGGACCTCGAGGACGACGTCGTCCGGGAGGGCGCTTGGTGCCACCGTAATCTCGTCCATCTTCGATCCCCGGCCACGTACGTAGGAATTACGGTGTAATGCGATCGATCAATTGAGGTCTGGTTGTGTTATGCATACTAGCAAAAATGTCCGTGCGTTGCAACGGGAGAAAATAAATTTCTTAACAAAACCTAAAATAAAAATTATTATTTAATTTACGATCCATATCAATTATATCCAACATGAAAAAGATTTGTGTTTTCAACCATGTTGTGTTTGCAAAAACATTTAATAAATGGTTGAAAATTTTCGATTAGATTCACTTTTCCTAATAAATTTATAGTTGACGAAAATTGTTTGGGAATTGAAATTGTTCAAAATTTCTTTGAAATTTCTTGTTCATATTTTCGAAAATTGTTCAGGTTTTCAAAATTATCTTCACATTTCCAAAAGTTGTTTACGTTTTAAAAATTGTTCATTTATTTACAATTCCATTCACTTTTCCAAAAGTTATGTTTTATAATATGTTTTTAATTATTATTTTTTGAATTTCAAAACTTCTTCACTATTTCAAACACTGTTTGCATTTATTTTAGAATTTCTTTTTACAGTTTACCAACAAATCTCTACTACTATTAAAAGAGCAAACATGAATTTCCTTAAAGACACACCACAAAGTGTACACGGGGTAATTAGAACCCTCAGATCCAATAGATTAAATGAAATCTAAGAGCCCATAATGATCCGGTGGTCTGCCGGTCAATCGAACGGTTCGGATTCGATGTTCTGCCGGCAGACCATCCTTGCGTACGTTTTATTTAGGAAAAAAAAACATAATTACTCCCCACAATGAATGATGAGATATTTCAGCGATTCTTTCCATCTGTACTCCTCTAAAATTGCTTCCGTCATAACTCCTGCATTAATTACTCCGGATTGCACGCCTCCTCCTCCTATCTCTTCGCCTTACAGTCCGCCCCTTCTCCTCCCCGTCAAGGCTCATGTCATGGAAAATATCCACTTGTGGGAACTGGGAAGACAGATAGCTTTCTTGCGGAGGACAGCATGCTCGCTGACGGCGGCATCCCGGACGATTACACGCTCGCGGTCAACGGCGTCCACCTGCACGGCGGTGTTCTCGCGGAGGGCGGCGTCCAGCAGGGCAACTGAGTCGTCCACCTGCACGGCGGCGTGCCCGCGGAGGGCGGTGTCCAGCCGGGCGACGGAGTCGTCCACCTGCACGGCGGCATGCCCGCAGAGGGCAGCGTCCAGCAGGGCGACGGAGTCGTCCACCTACACGGCGGCGTGCCCGTTGAGGGCGGCGTCCAGCAAGGCGACGGAGTCGTCCACCTGCACGGCGGCATGCCCGCCGAGGGCAGCGTCCAGCAGGGCGACGGAGTCGTCCACCCGCATGATGGTGTGCCCGCTAAGGGCGGCGTCCAGCAAGGCGACGGAGTCGTCCACCCGCATGATGGCGTGCCCGCCGAGGGCGGTGTCCAGCAAGGCGACGGAGTCGTCCACCCGCATGATGGCGTGCCCGCGGAGGGCAGCGAGCTCACGGACGGACGCCATGGCATCAGCCATGCCGTTCGGAGGATTGCCACCTCGTGCAGCCCAACATGGTGACTATGTGGCGTATGCGAGTGGCGGAGCGGCCAACATGCACGCACTGACGATGGCCATGGCATGGCGCAGGTGCTCAACACCGCATCCATCAGGGGTTCTGTCTTCACCATCTAATCATGGACCAGCGAGTAAGTGAAGAGAAGAGTGAGGAGAGAAGAGCACATCAAGGACAGGGTGTGCAAGCGATTTATAGCGATGTTCTTCTGTGTTCTAGACATTCGCACTAAAAAAAAAAATTATAATAAATTTTATGCCGCTGACAGGGAAAGAATTTTGGAGATGGTTCTTTCCTTCCTTCGTTCAAAACACAGAGTTTAAGGACAATGGGTAAAACTGGAGCTCTAATAAATTGCGGGTTCAGAATTGAGATCCAGAAAAGAAAATGCATTGTTCATTTTCTTCATTGAAACTGACACGTCGCATATAAATAGAAAATACTAAGTTATAGCTACATTTTTTCATGGAAATATTTTTGCTGAAGAGGCAACGATATTTAGTTTCAGGCCGTGTCTTCTTTTTGTTTTATAGTTGTTTAAACTTTATGGTGCTGCTGCTCTTGTTGGCCTTCTTTAGGTCGACTTCCCTTAATATATTTACATGCAATTCTCATGTGTGTTCCCGGAAAAAAGGAAATGAGTGTTTTCTGAATTAGAGCATTGCAGTTTTAAGTAAAGTTTCAACCATTATTGTTTTAGTACAAAATTACTTATCTATATGCAAACAATTTCTCTGTTTTCAATAGTCTTGCAGGACAGGACATCAGAGAGCAGATGACACATTAGCCACAACTCCAGTAAATGTAGCAATCATACTAAATCATCAAAGGTTGCAGACTTTGGATATTGAAAGAATGATACGTTCTGAAGTAATATGAGTATTGATTGACTCATTTTTCTGCTTCTAGGCTGCCTTGATTTTTCTAATAGCTATTTTGATGTTTCTCTTGGCAGCAAGTACCATACTTAAGAAGAGTGGGACTCTGGAAATTGTAAGTGTGGCAGATTCTGGTTCCAAAGTTATTGGTAAAGGTGATTATGAATGAATTCATATTTATCTTAAGGTTATTAAAATACTTCATATGAAATTAAACTTGTCTTTTTTTTTCATGAACATATAGGACAAGAAGTAGAGTTGTGTGCTTGTATGGAGGGAATATTCATTGCCATTCAGAGATCAGAATTGCCTATTTGTGCGGAATTGGACTCGCTATCAGCAGTGAACGTGCTCAAGGGGAAGGATCTAGACAGATCAGTGTTTGCATCATTGATTGCAGAGATCAAATATCTTTTGTCTCTTCGTATGACTTGTATTACTCATATCAACCGTAGCCAGAATTTGGTTAGTGATTTGTTGGCTACGTATGCTAAAACTCAAAGTAGAACTGCCGTTTGGTTAGGTTCCGGCATGTCAGAGGTAGTAAATCTTTGTAATGCGGATTGTAATGATGACGCTATTTGAGTAATACAAGTTGTTCTCAACATGCATGCCCTCACTGCCATTAGTTTGACATTCCATACCTGATAAGCTCCCAGGCAATTCGTCAACCATGTTTCGGGGGGGGGGGGGGGGGGGGGGGTTGCTATCATGCGCGCGCTGGAGCGGCCGATTCCGGACAGGGTCAAAGTTTCCTATTTTAGTAATTGAGGGGAGAAACGTTTGCCGCACCAGGACCCCACCCGTTGAAATCAGGGTGGGTGAAATGATTTGGACCGAGCATTGGAACGCTCGGGCACGTAGGAGTAAACTCCCCATGTTTGGATCCATTGGTATTTACTTTATAATCAAACGAATCAGCTATTTTTATGTTTATTTTGAAGCAACACCAATATGACAGGGGAAAATGACATAAAGACTCAACCTCATGACAATTGTAAAAAAAACTTTTTGCAGGTACACGTGATGCGATTGCCACAATACAACTGGCCAGGCAACTGGATAGGGGCTCAAAACATGAGGAAAATGGGTGCATGGATGAATGTAAACGACGATTATTTTTAATTCTTTTTCACGAAATAATGACCAACCACGTTAGTGCTTGCAACCACAAAGGGGATGCGTTAATGACTGTTGCTCTAAACATCTAGAGATGAAGCAACGCGGTGAAAGCCGAAGCCCGAGCGTAGGTGTGTTGTTAGGCAACTGATTGTATGTAACACTGAAAACTATTTCTTAATAGATTGCTGTTTCTCCTAAAAGAAAAAATATGACATGAATGGTGTGTTCTCAATAATTTTTGGGAGGTGGACGAGAGCGGATTGTATTATTTCGGTGCACCGACATCCTCATCGCGCTGGAGTCGAAGCATCCCCCTCCCGTTTGGAGTGGTGGTATATGGATGTGGGGACCCACTATCTTGACGACAAAGGAAGTGGCAAACTCTCGCCGCCATTATCCCCTTAGTGGGAGAAGTTAGGAGAGAGTGAACCATGACCCTTTGATGGTACGTGTGTTGCACGTGCACGTTTACTAGTGGTTGAAAAAGATCGATTTTTTTAATCTGCAGCTGTATTTGGTTCATATAGTATTCGCGCTGTTTACTAATTGTTATAGGCGGTAGCTCAAGTGGTTGGGAACACTGTGTGTCCTTTGAGGGGTTGTGAGTTCGATTCCAGAATAGCACTATTTTTAGACTTTTTTTCGCATTGTGCCACTGAATGGGCCGGCCCATTAAGATTGTGCCCTCCGCTCTGGTTGTTGACGGGCCAGACGTTTTTTGCGGTCCTGAAAAAAGAACGAACGACGTACGGATATATTTTTGCGTGCAGTCGTTTGTGTTTTAGTACCACCTCGTAGAAACCGGCCAAAGAGACCACGTATGGGAGAAGTGGAATAAAAAGGATGACGGTGAACCCGACGGAAGCAATAGGCACTTTATTATTATAGCAAAAATGCCCGTGCGTTGCAACGGGAGAAAACAAACACCACAAGTCCTAACTCAACCAATTGAGCATGGCGTAAGACCTCACCTCCATGCCCCTAACCAAATAAACATGACTAAGACCTCACCCTTAGGTCGGCGTCCTCTATTTGAACATGACACCGGAATCAAGTTTCCGCTTATCCACTTTTCCACCCTCGTCGTCGATAGCCGCCCTGCCAATTGTTACTAAGCAAGGTTGGCCAGGCCCAAGAACTGGATGGTTTAGCATCCTTCGTGTTCAGCTAGACTAAGAATGTTGGGCAAAGATTTATTATCATTCGGCTAATATAGTAGGGAAAATCGAGTAGTTCGTGTTGGACACACCATGAAATTTGAGTCCGACTCCTCATGCGTTGTGACTGGTGGCACTGGGCTGAGCGAGGCTGGCTTCTACGTGACGATGTCTAGCAGAGGAGCATGTCAGTGACCGGCATCTGTTGGTCGACTCGGTCATACCAAAGACGCAATGGAGAAAAAAACATCCAATGTAGTCGTGGACATAACTTTCTTCTTAAAGTTTGAACATATATTCATTCCCGGCATTACGTCGGCGCTTTCAATATTATTATTCAGTCTTAGGGATCTGTCTAAATAGCAGCCACCACGTATAGGCATGGGTGGCTCTCCTAGTTTAGGAATATGTTTAATTAGCCCACCACTTAAATAGAAGATTAGCCTCCACGTACGGATATCATGGAAATTTGGCACAATTTTCCCTCAATTCTCGTTCCTTCCTTTATTATTTCTCTCAGTCTATATTATTGACTTTTCCCTCAATTCCCGTTCCTTCCTTTATTATTTCTCTCAGTCTATATTATTGACTTGTCCTCAATTCTCAATCCTTCCTTGAATTACCTTTCTTATATTTCTGTCCCTAATTTTCCCAACAATTCTCAATCCTTCCTTGAATTATCCTTCCTGTATTTCTCTATTTTTCTGAGAGATGCGGAGTCATTGGGCCGATTTGTGTGCATGCGTTTTCTCATTGGTACCACGTAGGTGCAGTTTTCACACACATATTTTAACTGGTGATATGGGATGTACTAAAGCGAGGTGGGACTAAACAGAAACATTGTCTAGCTCGGTTGGCTGCAGCCTTAGAAATTTCCTAGGAGGTTGCGAGTTCGATCCCGGGTAGCGACACAATGCGCCACTATTTTTGCCTTTCCCAGTGTAGGTGGGCCGGCTTCATGAGGCCCAAGCGGGTGCGAGGCGGATGGGTGCAGGCCCAAAAAAAACGCAGCGCAAGGCGCACGCTCAACGACAACGCAGCGCAGGGCGCACGCTCAACGAACCGTTGAGGAGGCAGGGGAATAGTACCACACCTCGTAGGAACCGGCCAAAGAGACCACGGAAGAAGTGAAAAAAAAAGAGGATGACGGTGAACCCACGGAGTCAATCCGTGCTTTATTATTAGGTTATTAGGGAAAGATAGGTAGAATACATAACGAGCGTCAGATGTTATTTGATCTGGAGTTCTCGACCTCTTGGTCCACCGGCATTAATCTTAATTAATTTTTCCACGTTTGGTTTCTGTATTTCTACTTGGACTCGTCTTGAGAGTCCATATCGGTTCCGGTTCGATCTATCTAAGATAATAAACTAACCAAAGTATGTCACATGTTCAAAAAAAAAAAACCCAAAGTACGTCACATCGATGAAATAAAAAACATAGGGAATTTAAGAAAATTTGGAACAAAGTTGATGAATTTGCAAAATAAATCATAAATTTGAAAAATTCCATGAATTGGAAAGAAGTTCATAATATTTGGAAAATTCAAGAATTTAAGATATTGCATGAAGCTGAGAAAAGTTCACAAATGATTGAAATATTCACGAATTTGGGAAATTCTGTAAATTAGAAAAAATGTTGAAAAATTTGAAAAAAAATCCAAATTTGAAAAAATATCATGGATTTTGAAAAATGAATACGAATTTGGGAAAATATCATTTTTTTAAAAAAGCATGAAAATGAAAAAATAAAACGAAAAATACAAAGGAGAAAATAATAATAATAATATTAACCGGCCAAAAATCACAAAGAACCAGCCAGCAGAAAGAAAAACGCAAGAAAAAATGCACTACAGGGGTACAGTCCTATGTGGGCCGGCCGTTCAGTCGTGGGGGTTTGCACCCCATAGACATTGGCCTTTATTTGGGGCGTCGTATCTAGTGCATCTGGGATAGCTTGTGCATCCGTATATCCATCGATTCTCAGCCGGCGGATCAACATCCCACGCATAGGGTCAAAAGCAACGCAAAGTTGCAAAAACACGCCCGCCACGCTCATAGTTAAGTCAACTAATTTTCCATTAACCCCCGCAGGCGAAGCACACCTCCCACATCCAGGCTCCCCATCTGTCTCCCTCCCAATCCCTAATCACAGCCGCCACGTACATCAGAACGACAGGCACGACCGCGACGACATGCATCCGCACGGACAATCGCCACGGCGGAATTCATCCACGCTCACGATCCCAGCGACGGCCATCACGGGATGCAACTCCAAACTCCCCATCAGCAGCATGGTGGAAAAATCCTCCGCACGTGATACACCGCAGCCGATCATCATGGCGGCTTCTGCCGTTATGGATGTTCAGTATGCATCAGCAGTGATCGATAATTCAGGTGGTGACCCTCAATGTGCCTCTGCAACTAGCAATCGTGAGGCCCATCTCACTTGCCCTATTACGACTGTTGAAAATACTACTACTGCTGAATACGGACTGAACTTCAGTATGGTACATGCCGCTTCAGGTAACATGGGTTAAAGCTAAGCTTGTTGGGTACGACTCTTAGTATTTGTGTATGCGTACTTGTCTAGAGACTAACCATGTTGATGCATGTACAGAATCAGGCAAAGGCTTGCAAACTGAAATGAATGAGGGGGAATTTGCTACGCCAAGAAAGAAAGAAAGCATTCCACTATTCGTGAGTTTAATAAATTACCCTTGACCATGTCGCTTATCAGTTCAGAGAGTTGTGCATGATGATGATAACTGTGGTTCATTATTTATGTTGCAGTGCTCGTCTTTTACGCCGAGATGCGACGAAAATTTGAAGCCTAAAGTAGGGATGACATTTGAAGGGCTTCAGGCTGTGGAGGAATTCTACAAGTCCTATGCACATCATGTGGGTTTTGGAGTTCGTGTGGGACAGCAAAAATTGTTGAACAATGATGTGGTCCGGACAAAGCGTTTCCTGTGCAGTAGGGAAGGATTCAGGGTTGAGAAGAGCAAGGAGATTAAAGACCCATCAAACCAATCAAAGAAAAACCGTAAGAATACAACTACACGATGTGGTTGTGAGGCACATATCTTCGTCAAGTTGTGTGGAGACAACACCTACAAGATAGAATCATGGGTTGAGCACCATAGTCATGGACTTGTATCGCCTGATAAACGCCACTTGATCAGATCAAATCGTAGAGTTACTGAGAGGGCAAAAAATACACTATACACATGTCACAAAGCAAGCATAGGTACATGCCAGGCATACAGGCTCCTTCAAGTCAGCGAAGGTGGTTTTCCGTATGTTGGATGCACCAAGAGGGACCTGCAAAATTACTACCGTGATCTCAGGCTTAAAATCAGGAACGCTGATGCTCAAATGTTTGTCGCTCAGCTATCTAGAAAGCAAGAGGTCAATCCAGCTTTTTTCTATGATTTTGTTGTCGACGACGAGGGGAACTTAATGTATGTGTTCTGGGCAGATGCCATGAGTAGGAAAAACTACAATCACTTCGGTGGTGATGGTGTGGTATCCTTCGATTCTACGTACACCACAAATCAATATGACATGATCTTTGCACCATTTACAGGGGTCAATCATCACTTACAAAGTGTGTTTTTTGGTGCGGCATTCTTGCTAAATGAGCAGACTGAGTCATATGTATGGTTGTTTGAGACCTTCCTTAGAGCAATGGGAGGAGTTGCACCTAGACTCATAATAACTGATGAAGCTGTTAGCATGAAGAATGCAATTGAAAAGGTTTTTCCAGCCACAATGCACAGGTTATGTATGTGGCACATAATGGAGAAACTTCCGGAGAAGATTGGACCAATAATCCGAGAAGACTCTGATTTTTGGGATAGGATGAATTCGTGTGTATGGGGTTCGGAAACTCCCGCCGAGTTTGAATCGCAGTGGAATTCCGTCATTAGGGACTTTGGCTTGGAGGAGAATGAGTGGTTGGTTAAAAGGTTTAGCATTCGCGAGTCATGGATACCAGCTTACTTTATGGACATACCATTGGCGGGTGTTCTCCGAACCACATCAAGGTCTGAAAGTGCAAATTCATTTTTTAACCGTTTCATTCATCGTAAGCTTGCTTTGGTTGAGTTCTGGCTTAGGTTTGATACGGCGTTAGAGTGCCAACAAGAAGAAGAGTTGATTGCTAGCTGACAACTCCAGCATTCACACGACCCCGCAACTACTAACACCATGGGCAATGGAAAAACAAGGTAGAGAAATATTTACATATGAAGTGTTTGAGAAATTTCAGAAAGAGATTATTGCAGCAAGAGACCATTGTTGCATCCAAGGCATTGCACAAGATGAAGCAGTAAAAATAGTGACCTTGATAGGTCGATCCCACAAGATTAGGGAAGTTCGCTGCGACACCACAACCATGATAGCTAATTGTTCATGCAAGTTATTTGAAAGAATTGGAATCCCGTGCCGCCATATAATCCAGGTGTTGAGGGCTGAAAAACAAAATGAACTTCCATCCTACTACCTTATGAAAAGATGGGACAAACGGTGCAAAAGGTAAAGTGTATACAATTGATATTTTAATTGAAAATAAAATGGCTGGTATCATATATTTTTATTTACAGGGAGAATGTGTATGATGAGCATGGGAATTTACTACAAGAGAAGGCAGCCGACTCCTTGAATGAGGCTACGAGGAAGAAGATTTCGGTTGTACGCAACAAGTTAGAAGATCTAATTCAGAAGGCCAAGCACTCAGATAAAGCCATGGATTTTTTAACATCAAGTGTACTGAATATTGAAGCACCTTTGGATGAAATGGTTCCTACATCAGGTGTGAAGCAGACTAGACAAGCTGAGTATGAGGCTTTTATTGGTTGCAATATTCCTACCGAAATTGATATACACCCACCAACTGATGTTCGTACGGTTGGGAGATGCAAAAGAATAAAGGGAGGAAAGGAAACAAGTGAGGAGGAACAGAAAAAGAAGAAGAAGAAGGAAGCCAAGGTAAAGGTCGCACGCATGTGCAAGACGTGCAAACAAATAGTATTTCATGACAGTCGCAATTGCCCTAGCAAAAAAGAAGGCAAAGGGGGCGAAATTGTGCAACAGATGATGCCAAATACTGTTCCGTGATGGCCTTGAGTCTCTTGAAAAACATGAATTATATTAGCCAGTTATTAGTTCATTTCTTTGATGTACTGAATTCTTGTAATGGATGGAAATATGTGTTGTGTCAAATGTCTTCCTCTTATTTTCTCTAACTTGATGCATATTCAATGGAGTGTAGCAAGCAAGCAGCTACAGGTACAAGAATATTTGTCAGCCTGTGAACGCTCATCCCTTTATTCAGTTGTATAACAGTATAACCAGTGAGCTCATTGATTCATCTTGGCTGCTAGTTGCTTAATTAGTACCAGCTGTAGCATCAGGTGTAACAAAATTCAGTAGCATTTGAAATCACCAAAAGAAATTAAAAAGTTGTTTGTTTGTAAGCTTGTAAGTTTGGAAGCTTGCAGCAACAACAGCATGTTCTTGTTTCTAAATAACTGAATATTTGAAAAAACACTTAACAAATGCAGAATCATCAGGAATGTGCAAGCACTAGCTAATACTGTTGCACAAATGGTAAATTCACTTGTCTCTGAAAACGATACTCAGCACCAATGTACAGTTCAAATTCAAAACTCTGAAGGTACACGCACATTCAACAGAGAACAATTAAATGGATTGGCTCATAACCTACAATCTGCAAGTAGCCAAGTACTAGATACAGTGAATAGGAACAAGAAATCCAAAGGCGTGCTCCTTGTTTGCTATGCAAGAGTTGCCAGCCACACGAGTCTCTCTTGCAGCAGGTGGACGCCGTCAGGTGGAGGAGCAACCGCTGGACGTGGGCACATGTAGTCGATTGTGTGCAGGTTGCAGCCGGCGGCCAACTCGGCGTTGGGAACCGACAAGGAGGCCGGTCGGCTCGGAGTTAGGCCAAACGTGGTGGATCTCGCCGAGGCCGTCGAAAGGATCACGGCGCCGTGGAGCAGTTTGCGGCGGACAGACGCGGAGGCAGGCCAAGCACAGCCACCGTCCAAACGATCACCAGGGCCGTGGAACCGTTCTAGGCGGACGGACCAAGCGCGGCTGCCGTCGAAGTATTCATCTAAGCGCCACCATGGAGCGATTGAGGAGAGGATCCAGATTGAGAAGGCAAGGGTGTGCTTCGCCTGCGGGGGTTAATGAAAAATTAGTTGCCTGCGGGGGTTAATGGAAAATTAGTTGACTTAACTATGTGCGTGGCGGGCGTGTTTTTGCAACTTTGCGTTGCTTTTGACCCTATGCGTGGGATGTTGATCCGCCGGCTGAGAATCGATGGATATACGGATGCACGAGCTATCCCAGATGCACTAGATACGACGCCTTTATTTGGTGCTAAAATAGGATTGGCGTATGCTTGCATATCACGGAGGGACAGATCGTTTCGTTTTTGTCTTCGGTTGCTTCGTTTAACGACTACCATGGCTGGCCGGATGGTCTACATGAGCGGCAAGGAAGAAAAGGTCAGTTTACTCTTTTTTAATGGTCACTAATTCTGATTGTATGACTTGTATCTTCGGTAGTACTTGATTCCTTGGCTCATCTCCCTAAATTACACAAGTTTGTGATATTAAAACTGTAGAAGTAGATAAGTGGAGATAAATCAATACCTAAGATCTTCAATCCAATTTTTCCGAGCTTCAAATTAATAGATTTGGAATTTTTGTTCACAATACACCACAATTTGCATTTTCGACGCAAACCGGGCGCGAGGGCGGGGGGGGGGGGGGGGGGGGGGGGGGGTCAATTCCTGATTCCATACCTTGTGGGAGGAGACCAACGGGAAAGTCTACGAGGCTGCCAAGGATGGTGACGTCGAAGATCTTGCTGCTCCGCTTCCGTGCGAGGGGCTGGAAGCCGATGTGGCGGCCTCGGGTGGCAAGTTGGCGGCGGCCCTATGCACGGGTAGCTCCTCATTGTATATTGAGCACCAATGGTAACATTATAAGACCAATGAGAGGGTGTGCTTGTGTATTGCACCCATCACTATTGTACAGTACTAGCTGGTACTGGAGACATGCACGTATTGATGATCAGGTAAGCACTTTGAACGATCTCTTAAAAAGTAGGACAAAATATAATTAGAAGTAGGAAATATACAAGGTGAAAATTGATCATGACATAAATTTTTAAGCAAAACGTAGTGCGATATAAAGCATGTTATATTACATGCCAAATATAATGTTTATTCAGGTAAAATTGAAGCCTACATATATGATGCCAACATTTACATAAAACCATGATAACCGGATTTCTTTGGATTATAAATACTTGGGAAACTAATAATTAAGACCTGAATAAACATGCGATTTACTCATAAGACTTGCATCTATGTAATATTCAAAGTTAACCAAGCAGAGACAAAAACAAAACGGGCCAGTCTACATACACGGGCACGGCTTCCAAACCAACGCCACCTGGGAATTCTTCCACTTTCATGTTTAGGTTTTCGATATCAACCCACCGCACGAGCCATGAATCATCTACGATGAGAACTGTACCGCCCTTCTCTCCGCGGAACAAGCGTGCACAACGGCGAATCTCTTGCTGCCTCGGTACATTTAGTTTGACCACCTTAGTGTGGAGCCAGACTCCACTATTAGTGTTGTTTCCCCGCGTCCACATGTCTACGTACCAGATGCCAAGTTCCTTGTGCGGGCAAAACATGGCGAGAGACCCGTCTGCGGCGACGCTGAGCATCGGCAGCATGCTACCATTGTTGGCATGTCTGTGCACAGGGCCTGAGATCTCCGTCAAGGAGACAAGATCGGTCTCGGTGCTCACGTCTAAGGAGTAATATTTTGGTGAGGCCCCGACTTCCGATAAGTACCAGGCGAGCCAGTGCGCCACACCATGACACACGACGGCATTATCATATGTCCGTTGTAGCAGCGAGAAGCCGCCCCTGCTGATCCCCGACATTTTCTCGAAACACTTTGTGGGTGCACCCCAGGTAAGCTCTGCGGACGAGAAGGTGTAGAGGTTGCACTCCTCGCTGTCGTCGCCCTTGTGGCCGCTGACGACGAGGGTTAGCAGCTTGAAAACGGCTGAGTAGTATCCCGGACCCGGAGACTTCCCTCCCAAGGAGGAGGATGGATAGTCTTGAGCGGCTAAAATTGTGCAGCTGACGGAGGAAGCCTCGCACGTGAGCCGGAGCCGGGGGAGCACGTTGCAGGCGCCGACGCGTAGGTCGCAGACGGCCATGTGGACCGAGTTGCCGCGGACACCACGGAAGAGACGCACGACGACTAGGCCGTGACGCTCAGCAAGCGGCTGCGCGCCGTCCAGGAGGCCATCCGGCACGCATGATAGGAAGTCGGTGAGGAGGCGGGGGCGAGCGCTGAGCGCCGATCCCAGCGGCGGGACGAAGAGCGGCGGGTATGGGGCATAGATGTCTGCATCGTTGCGTTGTTGCTGAATCAAGAAGCCGAGGCGGGAGGATGGGCGTCCACCGTTCTCCGTCCAGCAGCGTTCAAGGAAGGCGCGGTCGGCGATGAGCGCGCGCCACCGCTTGCTCGCCGTGGCGCAGCGGAACAGGGCGACGGAGTCGGTAGAGACGCGGAGGAGTATGTCGAGGATGATGTCGTCCGGGAGCGTGGCCGCCGCTGTATCTTCCATGATCGGTTTGATCTGCGAGAGATCGAGGCTGTAGTACGTCGGCTGCATATAATGTGAGTGGGTCCCGTCTTGTGCCTGGACTCGTTCGTCTTCCCTGTCGTATACGGGTGAGGTCGGCCCACGTGCGGCCCAAAGCCCTAACTGATGTAGAAACTCGGATGTTTTGGATTTCGTTTTACAAAATATGCCGCCCCAGAACGAAATTGGCGAAATTCAGCTTTTCGGAAAATTATCGGAGAATTCGGGACGAAAAGCGCCCTCCAAAATTTGAATTCTTGAGCGAAATATGAGCAAATTTTGAACGAAAAAGGACTGAAATTGCCAAAAAAAAATTGAAATTCTGTAGCAACAAAAATAAAGCAGAACCCAGCTGAACAGCAACGATCCATTGATTGCTTATACACACACGAATCAAAAATTGTTGAACCAGCAGGAATCAGAGTCCCACGATACACAGGCAAGCGCATCTGCTTCACCAGCCGGTTTAGTTCCGGCCGCCGGACGAGCACCCGCGCCCCAGCAAACAGCGCCCTGTGCCATGGAATAAAGCGAGCACATCGGGCACGAGGAGGATCGGCTCCAGGACGAGGCGGCGGCGCGAGCACATCGGGCAGGAGGACTGCGCCGCCGCTTACAGATAAGAGTTAAGGAATTTGATATTTTTCTAGGGTTGGAAGCTCAGTTACGGCCTTTTGTATCACCAGAAGGGAAACGCAGATTGGACCAGAGGCTGCGTTGGTTCAAAAATTCAAATAGGGCAGAAATTTTTGGGCCGGCACACAAATCTACCGGGCCTGAATGAAATGGCCGGATTTCGCTGGGATTTCGACTCCTCGACGAGTTTAGGCTCCTCCCTTCTTTCTCTTGCCGGATCGCACAAAAACATACACCAAGGAAGAAGAACACGATGGCTTTGAAGGGACACTTCTCCTTGGTGAAGACATTGGCTCTGAACAAACAATTGACTGCTCTAAAAAACCAAGTACAGAAGTAACAAAATCAGTTTCCAATCGCAAGCCAGATTCTATTTGTAGAGCACACAATCTGCAGTCATGTATATCTTCTGCGCCTGATATTACGTAAGTATACAGAATTCAACTTCCGACCACAAGACAGATTGTCATTTATATAGATCTATATATGAAAATAGCATGTGTTTTCCCTGCCCTTTAGGAAACACTTTGACTGTTTTTTGTTACGGTAGGAAACACTTGACTTTACCTTGTTGCTTCCAGTATTTGATTTTTTTTCCATTAGTCTGTAACAGCCAGCTAGCAACACCAAGATACTTAATGGCTTACTGCCACACCAGCAACGTAAGATAGAAGAGGCGATCGTTCAGGCGGCTAGGGTTTGCTGGCTCAACGCCGTCCGCCCCCGGCGGCGGCGCTGGTGCCGGCGTCTTTGTCCCAGGGCAGCGACCCTACGTCGTCGCGGCTGGTTCTCCAATCTCTACTGCAGGTTTCCTTGATGGTTGTCCACCAGGGTCCTAGGAGTAGATTTGTTTTCTGCTTCTTCGTCTTCGGCCGCTGAAGCATGCTTTGCAGGAGTTTTTGCTGAATTATGAAGGTGTGATCTGGACTATAGTCCAGGTTTGTTGCTGTGAGGGTATTTGGTGATCTTGTAAACGATTTTGCGGCGTTGGAAAATCTGTCCTGCGGTGATCAAGAGCAATGAAACTCATCAGCTGGAACTGCAGGGGTCTTCTCGGCGCCCCGACAGTTCGCTCGCTTCTAGATGTTCAGAGGCGGCACAGACCGGATGTGTTTTTTCTGTCTGAAACGCATTTGGACGAGGAGAAGGCAGAAGCACTAATGAGAAAGCTAGGCATGGATGAGAGGATTGTTGCACCAAGTCCTGATGGAAGAAAGGGTGGTTTGCTTTTGGTCTGGAAGAAGGAGGTGAGGATCTACTCCCGGACAACCACTCTTGATGGTATTGATGTCTCTGTTCATGAGGCTAATGGTGACATTTGGAGATTGACTGGAATTTATGGTGAGCCAAGTTGGGAAAATAAAGATTGTACGTATCGTTATATACGGGATTTACATGCTCAGTCAAGGCTGCCTTCGGTCATCATTGGAGATTTTAATGAAATATTGCTGTCTTCGGAAAAGGAGGGGGGTGCACCCCGACACCAGTCACGCTTGCAAGCGTTTCAAGACGCTTTGGCTGACTGTTCTTTGGAGGATATGGGATATGTTGGTGACAAGTTCACCTGGTTCCGGGGAGGGCTAAAGGAGAGGCTGGATCGCGCGGTAACTAATGCAGGTTGGTTCGACATGCACCCTCAAGCCGGTCTATGCAATTTAGAGATGGGCAAATCTGACCACCGCCCTATCCTACTAGACACCGAATATCTCAGATGTGTGGCAGAAGAGAGACCCAAGTATGAGCGCCGGTTTGAAGCTCGGTGCCTAGAAGAGGAAACAGTTGAGGAAATAGTTAAAACAGCTTGGCAAAAGGCGATGCACCGAGGCATTTGTCCGTCGGTAAAGGAGAAGATTGACTCTGTCCATCGTGATCTTCATGTATGGGATCATCGGGTCCTAAAGGGACCTCGCTGTAGGCTAAATAAGGCCCAGAAGGAGCTCGAAGCGCTGATGCAAGCTTCATATACCGATGAGATTTTGGCAAAGCAGAAAGATCTCTCGGTGCTTATTGAAAATTTGCTCGATCAGGAAGAAATTTATTGGGCCCAACGTGGTAGAGTTAGATGGCTACGTATGGGAGATCGTAATACTCAGTACTTTAATCAATTTGCTTCGGCAAGAAAGAGACGGAATCTGATAAAAAAATTGCGTAATAATACTAATGGGTGGGTTGAGGGTAATGATAACCTCAACCCACTAATTTCTGGTTATTTTGGAGGCCTATTCACATCGGATGTTGCTGAGTGTGACCAGAACTTGCTGCAGGCAGTTAAGCCCCGTGTGACGTCGGAGATGAATAGATTGCTGGTTGCACCATACTCTCGTGAGGAAGTCCGCAAGGCTCTTTTCCAGATCGGGGACATGAAGGCGCCAGGCCCTGATGGCTTGCATGCAGTCTTTTTTAAGCGTTTTTGGCATATTCTTGGAGATGAACTCACTGATGAAGTTCTAGAGGCAATCCATAGAAGGAAAATACCTGAGGGGTGGAACCAAACTAATATTGTGTTGATCCCAAAAGTTGACAGTCCATAGGTAATCACTCAGTACAGGCCCATTAGTTTGTGCAACGTGATTTATAAAATTATATCAAAAATGCTAGCAAACAGGCTTAAGAAAATTTTGCCTGAAGTCATCTCCCCAACACAAAGTGCCTTTGTTCCAGGAAGGCTCATAACAGATAATGTGCTAGTGGCATATGAGTGCTTTCATGCAATCAAGAAGAAGACCCATGGCTCTAATGGGTACTGTGCAGTGAAATTAGATATGATGAAAGCATATGATCGTGTTGAATGGGGTTTTCTCAAGCAAATAATGTTGAAACTAGGCTTTCATGTGCAATGGGTGGAGATGATTATGGAGTGTGTTTCTTCAGTAAGCTATAGAGTAAGATTCAATGGCACAGAGACGGATGATATTTCACCCACCAGGGGCTGCGGCAGGGAGACCCTTTGTCTCCTTATCTGTTTCTACTATGCTCAGAGGGATTCTCTAGCCTTTTGGCTCATGAGGAAGAGGTTGGTGGGTTGGAAGGTATACGTGTTTGTAGAAATGCACCGTCTATCTCTCACCTTCTTTTTGCAGATGATTCATTGATCCTTATGAAAGCCAATGTCCAGAATGCAAGTACTCTGAAAAGAGTTTTGGACATTTATTGTGGAAGCTCTGGACAACTTGTGAGTACGGCAAAATCTAGTGTATTTTTCAGTCCTAACACAAGTGTCAGTGTCAGGGAAGATGTCTGTAGAAATCTTGAAATCCTAACGGAAGCACTCTCAGATAAATATCTTGGTCTACCCACAATGGTGGGGGTGGATAGGAGTGACTGCTTCCAGCACCTCATTGATAGAATTTGTCAAAGAATTAAAGGTTGGAAGGAAAAGGTATTATCCATGCAAGGAAAAGAAATCTTATTGAAAGCGGTTGCTCAAGCAATTCCCTCATATGCGATGTTTGTTTTCAAATTGCCCAAAGGGATTTGTAAATCAATCATAGATGAGATTGCAAGATTTTGGTGGGGAGATAATGAGGAAAAAAAGAAGATGCATTGGTTTGCATGGTGGAAGATGTGCATCCCGAAGAGGAAAGGTGGCTTGGGGTTCAGAGACCTACACAGTTTTAATCTTGCTTTATTAGCAAAACAGTGTTGGCGACTACTCCAGAATCCAGAATCTTTGTGTGCACGGGTTCTAAGTGCAAAATACTATTCGGATGGGAATATCCTTAATGCTGGCCCCAAAAAAGGATCTTCTTTTACATGGCAAAGCATTGTAGCAGGAATACAAACGTTCAAACGAGGGTGTATTTGGCGTGTGGGCTCAGGCGCGCAAATCAATATTTGGCATGATCCCTGGGTTCCATTGAGTGAATCTCGGAAAGTCATTACACCAAGGGGAACAACGATGTTAACAAAAGTTGAAGAGCTGATTGATCCGCACACTGGCCAATGGGATGAGGACCTGTTACGGTCTGTTTTCTCTCCTGTAGATGTCCATAGAATCCTCCAAATTCCATTGCAAGTGGAAGTGGTCGAAGACTTCATAGCATGGCATTATAACCGTTCAGGCACATTCTCGGTAAGGTCAGCATATCATGTGGAATTTGAACATCAATTTGGGCATCACTGGAACCGAACCAATGGGCAGGGAAGCCAAGTACAGGACAGTTGGAAGTATGTTTGGGCTTTGCGCACTCCGGGAAAAGTAAAACACTTTATATCGAAAGTTCTGAGGGGAGTTCTGCCATGCTTTGGTACTTTAGCTGGAAGGCACATTCCCGTGTCGGGCCAATGCCCGATCTGCCACATAGGGTTTGAAGATATCCAACATTGCCTATTTACCTGCAGTCGAGCATTGGAGGTTTGGGCTGAACTTGGTCTGAAAGAAGAGATCCAAAAAGCAGTGGTAGAAGACCGTTCGGGTTCAGTCACAATGGACGCTCTTATGAGACGGCAAAACTGTATAAGTGAGCTACCAATGGCCGAACTTATTGCAGTTGGTAGCTGGTTTATCTGGTGGCAGCGACGACAATTTGTCAAAGGCGAAACGATCCGTCAACCGGATCGAACGGCAGTGTCCATCAAAGTTCTTGCAACAAACTTTGTCCGTGCTGCAACTCCTAACCGACCAGTGATGAAACGTGATCACATGTGGCAAAAACCAAAGAGAGGAATTGTTAAAATCAATGTGGATGCATCCTTTTGTGCGGAAAATATGACGGGAGGTACAGGTGCAGTAGCTCGCGATGACCATGGCGAGTTTGTCGCGGCAGCCTCATGGTTTATACCGCATGTCCCTTCTGTGGATATGGCGGAAATAATGGCTATTCGCAATGGCTACTACCTGGCAGCTAAGATTGAGTGCAGCTCACTAATCATCGAATCTGATAGTTTGGTCGCTGTTGAGGCACTAAATCAGGAAGAGTATTTAGGAGCGGAAGTGGCTGTGGTTTTGGAATGCAAAGAATTGGCGCTCGACTTGTCCGTGTCTGAAGTTATAAAGTGTTCTCGTGAAGCTAATGGAGTAGCGGATAGCATTGCAAAATTTTCCCATAGTAGTAGATCTTCTGAAGTTTGGGATAGTTCAATCCCGGATTTTATTTCTCACCTTATTGTAAATGACCTTTCTATTGTTTGAGAAATAAAGTCCTTTTCCTGTCAAAAAAGAAAGATACTTAATGGCTTACCATATATACTACTCCCTCCGTCTCAAAATAAGTGACTCAACTTTGTACTAAAGTTAGTACAAACTTGAGTCACTTATTTTGGGACGAAGGGAGTATTACATATTTGGCCTTTAATTTCTTTTCTTGGGGGATATTTGGCCTTTGATCCTTGTAGGAAAAGCATCGGTTGTATGTGAGACTGTGAGAGCACATGTCATTCCCATTTCTATGTACTGAGAACAGCCAGCTCACGAATTCGAAAAAAAATAGAAAATGAATCCTACATAATCATGCAAGGCTATTACAAAAGGAGAATATATATTCACCCAATCCGATTACTAAATATGGAGAATATTACGCAAATGGTATGCCTGTAAAGAATGTGATTGTAACACTATAATTGTGATTCGTTCAGATCATGCAATCTTTCTCATTTATTGGCAAAACGTAAATGCACGTTTACTATATATAGGCGTGATGCAGCGATGGTTGTTGTATGCTACAGTCAATTCCTCTATACCCATCAGACCCTCGATCATCGTGCATATAGTTGCGACAATCGAGAAGATCGAAGCCAAGCCGGGATAATATGAGACAGAACGGCCTGGCACACTTGATAATCTTCTTGTTCCTTTTCAAATGCCTTGCATCGACAACTGAGTGTAAGTATATATAGCGTACGTTGATCAGACCACCTGAGCCCCGCATACTATTTGGTCAGTTGGTATTTTCCATTTTCTCAAGATTCTCTTTTACATGTGCAAATATGGAGGTACTTCTAAAACATGACGGAAATCGTATATAAGTATACTCGAAGCGATACAACTGCCAACACCGGATCTTATGATTTTCCATCCATATGTGTGTTTACATGCAACTAATACACAACTACAATTGCATGCAATAGGTCGTCTTATGCAAGGAAGGAGCTACTCAGATGGGCTTACAAACACAAATAACGGCAATGGTACCCAGGTTGACTCGAGCAAGCTTTCCTTGATAATCTGCTTCCGAATCAAGTGTGACAATGACCGTCGTCGTGTTTGTTACTCCTGCCCGGTCCTGCCGAACAACCCAATGTATCCATCGTTGGACGAGTGCAAGGCAGCATGCCCTGCCTGCAGCCCTAAGTGCCCATCCTATAATTAGTCGGTACCAGTGGAAATAGCGGCATGAGAGGATGCTATGTAAGGCTCTTTGAGCAAATCTGAGCTATAAATCGTGGTCATAATAAACCCATGGCATCGATACTGAGATCTGATGATTAACAGTCTTTGTCGACGAAAATAAAACTTAATTCACATTGAAGTGACACTAAATTAAGCACCATTTATAACAACAGTCGTACGTCTACCGAGCTAAGCGAGATATGAATAAGGATGGTCATTCTATCTCCATGTACTATACAAGATTCGTAACCAAGCATTCAAGTTTGTGTCGTTTCTACATCGCCCCAGCTTCGAGAAAAGCAAGAAACTGCTAGGTACTCTCCTGTAAATTAAAATTGGAGCGTCAAACCTAATGCCCGGCTCTCCAATCTAATTAGGGGAGCTACCCATAGGTGTGATTCTGCTTGGGTTGTTTTAGCTTCATTGCGGTAGAGTGGAGCCAGTCATTTTCTTTTCCTTTTCTTTTTTTTTCTTTTTTTTGCGGGGAGGAGCCAGTCATTTTCGGTGCCAGTCATTCTGCCCGGTTCTCCAATCTAACATGTTGGCATGAACAAAAATAACGAGAGCGCCCCATCAGCCAATTAACACTAGTAATGTTGCCTATATATTAACTCTTTTTAGTGCTCAGTTTGATGTCATACCGAAATCACTTCTAAATCAATTCACAAAAAAACTAGTAAGTCAATTTGTTTAATGATATATTTAAACATTTTTTTCGAGAAAGGGTGAACTTTATTAGCTTAAAATGGAGCATCAAGAGGATACAAACCCAAAGAGTACACACTCGGCCTCTGCATAATTAGCATGCACAAAGCCAACACCAACACATGCACAGAAAAAACACGCCGACAAATAGCAAAGTCATATAAGACCAAACATATGCGTAGGTGAGCAGGAAAGAAAAATCCAAAGCGATCAGATCCACGATCGGCAAACTACAACAAAAACCATATCCGCACAAATCATCTGATGACACCACACAGAAGAGGAGGTTCCTCAACAACAACGCCTTTAGGATGGTTGCGATACTAAAGCGTCGCCGTCACCGGATCCAATCACCAAGGACAGAATCAAGGTTTTTACCTTGAAGAAGCAATCCAAGCATATTCGAGCACTGCCTTCAACAAGGTAACGACGTAAAAAAGCATCACGATTGGTAGGTATAACCAGCTCGGGTCAGACCTAGACTTTCGCCCCGGAGCTCAGGACTGCTTGGTCGAATAGCACCACCATCGAAGTTACTCAAGTGTTTTTGCCACAACTTTTTCACAATCCCAGCAGCTACATGTGATGCGACCGCCGCCGCTGCACAAATATAATGATTGAGAGAGATCATTGCACAGTTTAGCGCAACAAATATGTAGATTTATTTACTACAACCATGTCGCGTGTGTTGGTGCAGTCCTATGTGTGTTTGCAATATTTCAGAACACTACATGTGCTTCACATTATATGTAGGTCTCAGCCTCCCTGCCTTAACAATGTGAGCCTAAACATTACGCACACTTTGAAATGTTCCGAGTTTAGAATGTGCCACATACACATATGGCCATTTTACGCACACAGGGTCAATTTTTCCACCTTATTTGCTCTCGGTGTACGTGCTCAAGTCATAGACGAGATAGATCCATGGCCATCTTTCACGAGGGAAGATAAAGCATGTTGCAACTGCATACTTTCACTGTAATTCTTGCTCAAAATCGCAACACATGAGTTGGTTCTCTGGTACAATATTCAGGGTTGATTGTGGCGAGCAGCCAGTGTAGAAGAGAAGAGGGAAAGAATATCTAGGACAAGAGGAGGGGGGGAACTACCGCTAGGGGGTTCCCATTGAACCGTCCTCCCAACCCTAGCCGCCCCCCGGCCTCACCCCCTCACCCTCCCTTCCTCGCCGCCGCCTGAGGCAGCCGCCGGGCAAGCCCGGGGCGCCAAGGATGGTGGCGGCGGGGCCTCGGCTGCCTTGCCTCTGCGTGGGGAGCCCCGGATCTGGAGCGGCGGCTCCATTGGCGAGGCACGGAAGGCTAGCAGCCGTGCGGGCGGTGAATCTGGCGTCCCGGCCGCGCGGGCGGCGGGATCCGGTGGTCGTTGGCGGCCGGCGGCGGCTTCTGCGGTGGCCGGTGCGCGCGATCTGGCGCCTCCCCTCCTCCCCTGTTCGGCGTGCGGGCCAGCCTGGTCGGGCCGCGCTTCCTTGGGTCGCCGGTTCTGTACAGGAGGCGCCGCTGGTGGCGGGGATCTAGTTCGGGCGAAATCCCTGGCCGGCCATGGCCGGCCGCGTCGACGGCGACGCCTGAGGGCGCCGTTCCCCTCATTGGAGGCGTCGGTATGGACTGATCCCCTAACTTCCCCTTCCCCTAGGTCTCCCGGGCGAAAGCCCTAACTTTGTTGGGCAGCGGCGGCGCTCACGGCGCCGTTCCCTTCTTGAAGGCGCCGCTTTGGGAACCTTGGGGCTGGGTGGCGCTTGTGGGTGGCGGGCGACGGCGGTGGTGCGGCCCTATCCTAGCATGGATCTGCGTCCGCTGCTTAGAGTTGGACTCGCGTAGGTGGAGGTCGTCGTTTGGCGTCATGGTGGCGTCGACGGCGAAGGCACCTGCCAAGGCTGGCACCTCAATCTGCTTTGAAGATGGACCAGTGGAAGATGGCGGCGACAACACATGTGAGTGCGTCGGACTGGTTTGTGCACCGGACTCGGTATGTAGCTCGGCCGGGGCCTCCGCCTTTAGATGTTAGGCTTAGGTGAGAGGTCTGGGTATTTGGCCCAGCTTGCACCCCTTCATCATTTGGATAGGAGTAGCGGCAGATGTTGCCAAGATGGCGGATTCAGGCATATTGTTGTACTACTTTGTAAGGTACTCAAGAATAATCAATAAAATGGCCGCATGCATCTCCCAGATGCAGAGGCCGGGGGTCATCCTCCTTCTCTAAAAAAAAAGAGGAGGGGGGAAATAAATTGGGCTAGCTGAGCAGCTTTGACATCAAATTTCTTGTGATTTTTGTTCAAGAGTTTCGTACAAGTTGCATTCACTCAACAACTAATACATAAAAACATAAAACTGTACTACTTCCTTTCATATGATGACGGACGACCACTGCATTTGTCGCTGGCTGTCGACCTCAAAGGAAAGTAACAGATCGGGGATGGTCTTACACTGCAGCGGCCGTCATATCAACCATGCAGCAGATTATATGCTTGGCTATCCGGAACATCGTCATCAGCAGATTGTTAATTTTGCTTGTTCCAGTATCAACTATATATTCAGAAGGGATGCATCAACCCTTTGTGCTGCTGTGAATGGACTATTTTTAGAGAAAAGGCACAACCCGAGCCCGAGAAGGGCTCGAGCATAGCCCGGCTTTGAATTAACAAAGCCATCAACCGGCCAGATTACAGCGAAAACAGACCATACAACAAGGAAAGAAAAGAAAGCAGGGATGCAACCCTGCAACGGCCGATACAAGGAGCTAAAGGAGAGCACAAACGCGACAATCAGAAAAGAAAAAGACTACAGCTTGAAGATCTAAGTTCTTGAGGGGAATCGCGCCACCGGAAGGGATCGACCTGCACCTGAAGCCAACAAGATTGAAAGCCACCGCCAACAGACGGGGGCCAAGTCTTCGCGCACAGGCTTGAGACTTGAGTGATGCCGCGCCGTCGACAAAGAGAAACTGCTCCCCGAGAGCAAGCTCGACATAGATGTCAGGCCGGCGGAAGGCAATGGGCGCGACCACCCCAGCAAGCAACATCGAACACAAGCAGCCGCCCACAATTGAAGCATGTCGTTGACGCAAGGCAAGGACCAGAGGCGTCCCAAGAAGACACGGCACTGATTTGAGCAACACAGCCACCAGGAGGAACCAGAGCTCGCCACGGCCACCATCTCAGAACCACCGTCACGCCCATGTCGCCGAAGAGGGGACCACTATCCCCTCTCGCCCAGGCCGTGGGCATCGATCCACCGGACAGACAGGACCACACGGGGGAGAGCACGACTGCCATAGGAGGGAACCGGTCATCCATGGCGAAGAGTCACCACCGGAAGGAGAAGCCGCCGCCACCAGGAGTACCCGAAGCACGCAGCAGCCTGCCCGCCTCCCCACAGACCCAAAACGGTGCCTTCAAGAAGGTAACGGCGCCGCCATGGCGCCGCCGCCGCCCAAACCAAAGTTGTGGGCTTTCACCCGGGTGCAGGGGAAGGGGGGGAGGGGGAGGTGAACCTCAACGCCGCCTTCAGGAAGGAGAGCAGCGCCCGAAGCGCCGCCGACGAGGTGGCCGCCGCCGCCGCCAGAGGCCAAGGGGTTACCCCGATCCAGAGCACCCCACTCCACATCCACGCAGCCAACAACCAGATCGGGTCGAACCTGACGTAGAGGAGGCTGCTGCAAGCGACGGGACACCGTCTTTAGATCTGACGTAGAGGGACGCGGAGGCCCCAACGCACGACGCCCTAGTCCACCGCCGCCTCGCCACCCACGCAGCCGAGGGGAGGCGGCCCCAACTCCAGCGACCGCCGCCCGCCGCCGGGACGGCGCCGCCCACACCACCAAGGCCGCCGCCTGGAACCCTAGGTCCGTTCCCAGGGAGGAAACGCGACCAAAGACCTCGCCGCCACCCTCATCGGCGTCCGCACGGGGTTGCCAATGGCTGCCTCTGGCGGCGGCAAGGGGAGAGGCGGAGGAGGGGGGTGGCGGCGACCGGGGTCTGGATCGCCCCCGAGTCGCCCCTGGGGGGCGACGCGAGGGAGGTGGGGGGGGGGGGGGGGGGGGGGGGGAGGGTCAAGCACTAGTGTTCACCAAGGAGCAGACCCGCTGTGAATGGACTATTAGTGGTAGGCGGTAAAGAACCTCGTCTTGCTTTGGAACTTATTTTGAGTCTGTTTCTGAACTAATTTAGTTCTGCTTTCTATTTGCTCAAAATTGATTTTTGAGTCTAACATCTTTTATTAGGGACAAACAGACACAATTAACATCGAAGCATGACATTACCTAGCTAATTAAACATGCATGCACCGGCTGCATTTTTTATTTCTGTTTTGAATGAGATGATCAGATGCACATACGACATCCAAAAATAAATAAGTAAAATGTGCAAATTTAAATGGATGAAGCAAGGAATTCTCTTCACCCCTGTAATACAATTAATCTCCCCACAAAAAAAAATATACGATACAATTAATCAATCTGTCAACAGTCAAGAATAATGGTGGTGTGGAGGCATATACTAGGAGACCAATGAAATTCTTCTTTTTTTCAAAAACATAATTAACAATGCTCATAAATACCACCGTTGGTTTATATCTTGCACTCCAACTTAACCAAGTAGAGACGTAAACAAAGCCAGCAAGTTTGACCCCATGGGCACAGCTACCAAATCTATGCCACCTTCAAATTGCTCATCCTCTATTGTTTCGTCATCGATATTGACCATCCGCACGAGGCGGAATTGTCTACAATGAGAAATGTGCCGCTCCTCTCCGGCGACCACATGTGTGCATACCAACGGGGAAACTTTGGTTGTTTTCGTACGTTTAGCCTTACCACTTTATTGAGCAGCCCGATTCCACTATCTACGCCTTTTTCCCGCGTCCACACGTCTACCCACCACTAGGGCTGCAAGAAAACCTCGAGGCTCATGAGCCGCTTGAGATCGACTCGTCTTTTGACTCGACTCAAGATTGACTCGAAATAAAATGAGTTGAGTATGAGCACGTTATGTAGCTCGATCAAGAAATGAGGTGATCTTGAGTCAGTAGTAGATCGCTCGATTTTAGCTCGATAACTCGATGTAATATAATTATATTAAATAATCCTATATATATTAGAGCGAAATAGGATAATTTATTACCATATGTTGTTAGGATTTTTCTCTATTTTATCTACTAGTAAACACGTCCGCAAAAAAATAAAGCGCAGGGAAAATTTATGCCTTAATATAGTACAAAACCAACCTGTGGTTGGATGGTTAGGTGGACAATAATATCCTAGCCCATCAGGGTTCAAGTCCTGGTGCTCGCATTTATCCTGAATTTATTTCAGGATTTCTGGCGATGCGCGTTCAGTGGGAGGAGACGTTCCCGTCGACTACGAGGCGCCTACGGTGACTTCGTAAAATCTCAAGATGATATGCCGGCTCAGTCTTTCGAAGGTTCTTATAGGGGTAGGGTGTGCGTGTATGCGTTCATAGGGTGAGTGTATGCGCGTATATATGAGCGTCTGCGTCTGTACTGTGTTCAAAATAAAATAGTACATGATCAGTCGTGTTTAAATATTCCGTTATTATTGACAAAAGTTTAAAAGTAGATGCACCTTTGTTTTCTTCTCTTGATAGCCAGACAATATTGAGGAATATATATTATCAATGTTTTGATTGAAATAGTAGTTTATACTGGTTTTTTTATGTTGTGTTGTGGCCTATCTTATTTGAAAATTCACCTTAGATTATAAAAAGAAATGTCGTCTTATTTAGCTCAAAACTAGCTTGAAATCGACTCGGGATCGTTACAAGCTGAGTACGAGCCACTTTCTACAGGTCGACCTTGAGCTTCACTCAGTTTGAGCTCGCTCGAATTTCAGTATAAATTGAGCTGAGCATGGTCCAACTCGCTCAAACTCGACTCGTTTGCAGCCCTACCCACCACATGCTAAGGTTCCGGGTGGCAGGTGAATGCCGAGAGCGACCCATCCACGGTGATGCTAAGTATTGGTGGCATGTCACCAGAACATTTTGTATGAAGTTGGTTCTTCGGGATTGAAATCTTCTTCAAGGCGGCGCGGTCGGTCTTGGCGCTGACTTGGAAGGTGTAATATTTTGACTTGTTCCAATAATGTTCCGAGAAGGTTCGGACGAGCCAGTGTGCCACCGTGCGATACACGACAACAATCTCATTCCATCGTTGAAATGAGCTGAGGATGAGCACGTTATGTAGCTCGATCAAGAAATGAGGTGATCTTGAGTCAGTAGTAGATCGCTCGATTTTAGCTCGATAGCTCGATGTAATATAATTATATTAAATAATCCTATATATATTAGAGCGAAATAGGATAATTTATTACCATATGTTGTTAGGATTTTTCTCTATTTTATCTACTAGAATTAAACACGTCCGCAAAAAATTAAAGCGCAGGGAAAATTTATGCCTTAATATAGTACAAAACCAACCTATGGTTGGATGGTTAGGTGGACAATAATATCCCCAGCCCATCAGGGTTCAAGTCCTGGAGCTCGCATTTATCCTGAATTTATTTCAGGATTTCTGGCGATGCGCGTTCAGTGGGAGGAGACGTTCCCGTCGACTACGAGGCGCCTACGGTGACTTCGTAAAATCTCAAGATGATATGCCGGCTCAGTCTCTCGGAGGTGCTTATAGGGGTAGGGTGTGCGTGTATGCGTTCATAGGGTGAGTGTATGCGCGTATATATGAGCGTCTGCGTCTGTACTGTGTTCAAAATAATATAGTACATGATCATTCGTGTTTAAATATTCCGTTATTATTGACAAAAGTTTAAAAGTAGATGCACCTTTGTTTTCTTCTCTTGATAGCCAGACAATATTGAGGAATATATATTATCAATGTTTTGATTGAAATAGTAGTTTATACTGGTTTTTTATGTTGTGTTGTGGCCTATCTTATTTGAAAATTCAGCTTAGATTATAAAAAGAAATGTCGTCTTATTTAGCTCAAAACTAGCTTGAAATCGACTCGGGATCGTTACAAGCTGAGTGCGAGCCACTTTCTACAGGTCGACCTTGAGCTTCACTCAGTTTGAGCTTGCTCGAATTTCAGTATAAATTGAGCTGAGCATGGTCCAACTCGCTCAAACTCGACTCGTTTGCAGCCCTACCCACCACATGCTATGGTTCCGGGTGGCAGGTGAATGCCGAGAGCGACCCATCCACGGTGATGCTAAGTATTGGTGGCATGTCAATAGAACATTTTGTATGAAGTTGGTTCTTCGGGATTGAAATCTCCTTCAAGGCGGCGCGGTCGGTCTTGGCGCTGACTTGGAAGGTGTAATATTTTGACTTGTTCCAATAATGTTCCGAGAAGGTTCGGACGAGCCAATGTGCCACCGTGCGATACACGACAACAATCTCATTCCATCGGTGAAATGAGCTGAGTATGAGCACGTTATGTAGCTCGATCAAGAAATGAGGTGATCTTGAGTCAGTAGTAGATCGCTCGATTTTAGCTCGATAGCTCGATGTAATATAATTATATTAAATAATCCTATGTATATTAGAGCGAAATAGGATAATTTATTACCATATGTTGTTAGAATTTTTCTCTATTTTATCTACTAGTAAACACGTCCGCAAAAAATTAAAGCGCAGGGAAAATTTATGCCTTAATATAGTACAAAACCAACCTGTGGTTGGATGGTTAGGTGGACAATAATATCCCCAGCCCATCAGGGTTCAAGTCCCGGTGCTCGCATTTATCCTGAATTTATTTCAGGATTTCTGGCGATGCGCGTTCAGTGGGAGGAGACGTTCCCGTCGACTACGAGACGGCTACGGTGACTTCGTAAAATCTCAAGATGATATGCCGGCTCAGTCTCTCGGATGTGCTTATAGGGGTAGCGTGTGCGGGTATGCGTTCATAGGGTGAGTGTATGCGCATATATACGAGCATCTGCGTCTGTACTGTGCTCAAAATAAAATAGTACATGATCAGTCGTGTTTAAATATTCCATTATTATTGACAAAAGTTTAAAAGTAGATGCACCTTTGTTTTCTTCTCTTGATAGCCAGACAATATTGAGGAATATATATTATCAATGTTTTGATTGAAATAGTAGTTTATACTGGTTTTTTATGTTGTGTTGTGGCCTATCTTATTTGAAAATTCACCTTAGATTATAAAAAGAAATGTCGTCTTATTTAGCTCAAAACTAGCTTGAAATCGACTCGGGATCGTTACAAGCTGAGTACGAGCCACTTTCTACAGCTCGACCTTGAGCTTCACTCAGTTTGAGCTCGCTCGAATTTCAGTATAAATTGAGCTGAGCATGGTCCAACTCGCTCAAACTCGACTCGTTTGCAGCCCTACCCACCACATGCTAAGGTTCCAGGTGTCAGGTGAATGCCGAGAGCGACCCATCCACGGTGATGCTAAGTATTGGTGGCATGTCACCAGAACATTTTGTATGAAGTTGGTTCTTCGGGATTGAAATCTTCTTCAAGGCGGCGCGGTCGGTCTTGGCGCTGACTTCGAAGGTGTAATATTTTGACTTGTTCCAATAATGTTCCGAGAAGGTTCGGATGAGCCAGTGTGCCACCGTGCGATACACGACAACAATCTCATTCCATCGTTGAAATGAGCTGAGTATGAGCACGTTATGTAGCTCGATCAAGAAATGATTTGATCTTGAGTCAGTAGTAGATCGCTCGATTTTAGCTTGATAGCTCGATGTAATATAATTATATTAAATAATCCTATATATATTAGAGCGAAATAGGATAATTTATTACCATATGTTGTTAGGATTTTTCCCTATTTTATCTACTAGTAAACATGTCCGCAAAAAATTAAAGCGCGGGGAAAATTTATGCTTTAATATAGTACAAAACCAACCTGTGGTTGGATGGTTAGGTGGACAATAATATCCCCAGCCCATCAGGGTTCAAGTCCAGGTGCTCGCATTTATCTTGAATTTATTTCAGGATTTCTGGCGATGCGCGTTCAGTGGGAGGAGACGTTCCCGTCGACTACGAGGCGCCTACGGTGACTTCGTAAAATCTCAAGATGATATGCCGGCTCAGTCTCTCGGAGGTGCTTATAGGGGTAGGGTGTGCGTGTATGCGTTCATAGGGTGAGTGTATGCGCGTATATATGAGCGTCTGCGTCTGTACTGTGTTCAAAATAAAATAGTACATGATCATTCGTGTTTAAATATTCCTTTATTATTGACAAAAGTTTAAAAGTAGATGCACCTTTGTTTTCTTCTCTTGATAGCCAGACAATATTGAGGAATATATATTATCAATGTTTTGATTGAAATAGTAGTTTATACTGGTTTTTTATGTTGTGTTGTGGCCTATCTTATTTGAAAATTCACCTTAGATTATAAAAAGAAATGTCGTCTTATTTAGCTCAAAACTAGCTTGAAATCGACTCGGGATCATTACAAGCTGAGTACGAGCCACTTTCTACAGGTCGACCTTGAGCTTCACTCAGTTTGAGCTCGCTCGAATTTCAGTATAAATTGAGCTGAGCATGGTCCAACTCGCTCAAACTCGACTCGTTTGCAGCCCTACCCACCACATGCTAAGGTTCCGGGTGGCAGGTGAATGCCGAGAGCGACCCATCCACGGTGATGCTAAGTATTGGTGGCATGTCACCAGAACATTTTGTATGAAGTTGGTTCTTCGGGATTGAAATCTCCTTCAAGGCGGCGCGGTCGGTCTTGGCGCTGACTTCGAAGGTGTAATATTTTGACTTGTTCCAATAATGTTCTGAGAAGGTTCGGACGAGTCAGTGTGCCACCGTGCGATACACGACAACAATCTCATTCCATCGTTGAAATGAGCTGAGTATGAGCACGTTATGTAGCTCGATCAAGAAATGAGGTGATCTTGAGTCAGTAGTAGATCGCTCGATTTTAGCTCGATAGCTCGATGTAATATAATTATATTAAATAATCCTATATATGTTAGAGCGAAATAGGATAATTTATTACCATATGTTGTTAGGATTTTTCTCTATTTTATCTACTAGTAGACATGTCCCCAAAAAATTAAAGCGCAGGGAAAATTTATGCCTTAATATAGTACAAAACCAACCTGTGGTTGGATGGTTAGGTGGACAATAATATCCCCATCAGGGTTCAAGTCCTGGTGCTCGCATTTATCCTGAATTATTTCAGGATTTCTGGCGATGCGCGTTCAGTGGGAGGAGACGTTCCCGTCGACTACGAGGCGCCTACGGTGACTTCGTAAAATCTCAAGATGATATGCCTGCTCAGTCTCTCGGAGGTGCTTATAGGGGTAGGGTGTGCGTGTATGCGTTCATAGGGTGAGTGTATGCGCGTATAAATTGAGCGTTTGTGTCTGTACTGTGTTCAAAATAAAATAGTACATGATCAGTCGTGTTTAAATATTCCGTTATTATTGACAAAAGTTTAAAAGTAGATGCACCTTTGTTTTCTTCTCTTGCTAGCCAGACAACATTGAGGAATATATATTATCAATGTTTTGATTGAAATAGTAGTTTATACTGGTTTTTTATGTTGTGTTGTGGCCTATCTTATTTGAAAATTCACCTTAGATTATAAATGGAAATGTCGTCTTATTTAGCTCGAAACTAGCTTGAAATCGACTCGGGATCGTTACAAGCTGAGTACGAGCCACTTTCTACAGCTCGACCTTGAGCTTCACTCAGTTTGAGCTCGCTCGAATTTTAGTATAAATTGAGCTGAGCATGGTCCAACTCGCTCAAACTCGACTCGTTTGCAGCCCTACCCACCACATGCTATGGTTCCGGGTGTCAGGTGAATGCCGAGAGCGACCCATCCACGGTGATGCTAAGTATTGGTGGCATGTCACCAGAACATTTTGTATGAAGTTGGTTCCTCGGGATTGAAATCTTCTTCAAGGCGGCGCGGTCGGTCTTGGCGCTGACTTCGAAGGTGTAATATTTTGACTTGTTCCAATAATGTTCCGAGAAGGTTCGGACGAGCCAATGTGCCACCGTGCGATACACGACAAAAATCTCATTCCATCGTTGAAGTGAGAAGTAGATTTTTTAACACCCCACCCCCCCCCCCTCCCCACCCACCCGCACACGCTTGCTTTGCTTGAAGCAGTTTCTAGGTGCGCTCCAGCTAGACTCAGAAGATGATAACGTGTAGACATTGAACTCCATGTTGTTCATCCTCTCGCTGCCGCTGATGATGATGGGCTGCCGGTTCGCAGGAGCCCAGATTGTTCCCCTTGATAGCGCACTCAAGCGCGGGGGGGGGGGGGCGTTGCAGCTGCCGGTTCGCAGGTTGCACGCGGCCACGTGGACCGAGTCATGGAGGACACCACGGCGCAGGCACACGATGACTACGCCGCGGCACTCCATGAGCGGCTTCGCCCCATTCAAGAGGCCATCCGGCGCACCAGTGACCAAGGAGGGTCCATGGTCGGCGTATCGGGAACAGGTTCTATGCTTGGCTATCTGGAACATGATCATCGGTGGATTGTTTTGGTTTGCTTTCTCTATTATCAAATACTACTCTGAACGGATGCATCAGCCCTTTGTGCTGTTGTGAATCGAGTATGGAGAGCATGTGATGTGGAGCATCCTATGGACATCACCATGTCAAGAGTTCGTTTGCCAAGTGACACGTGCGACATCTACTTCGCATATATAAAGGTGAATCATCTCCTTTACACGTGCTCACTTGACCCCTTCGAGAATGGTATACTACTTGACACTCCTCTCGTGTGCATACATAGGTATTCTCGGAGCTTCAAGGATGATAAGGAGGAGTCCAAGCACAAGAGTACATCTACACCATCCGCGAGGGAAGCATGGAAGAGAAGGAAGAAGAGGATTGTGTCAGCCCAGAAATACCGGTACAACCGGTCCGAACACCGGTACAACCGGTCCACTACCGCCCAACTACCGGTCCACGTTCTGTAATCAAGCGGCGCAAGACCGGTACCGCCCCGGTTGTTTCCCACAGCTGCAGCCTGACAGGTACAACCGGTCCTCCCACCGGTACAACCGGTCCCTACTTCCGCGAACACCTCCAGGACCGGCACTTGAGCTCCCAGCGGTACAACCGGTTGGATGACCGGTACAACCGGCCTGCCTGCGCGCAGTGAAAGGGCAACGACCCATGTATCTCTCTCCCACTTACCCCTTCGTGGCTTGTACTATAAATAGACCTTCCCCTCCTCCATTTTAGGGTTAGCTAAGAATAGATCTAGACATTAGAGCTTAGCTCATGTATCTCCCCTTGTGGGATTCCTCTTGAGAGAGAGAAGACTCCATTGGAGTGCAAAACCTCCTATGGAGAAGATCCCTAGTGGATGCAGGACCTCCTAAGGGAGAAGGATCTACCTAGATCATCAAGACCTCATCTACTCTTAGATTTGGGATGAACTCTACCTTGTATCTTTCCCTTTGTTGTTCATGTATCTTTGTGGATCTTGTGTAGATTTGAGTCTAGTGGATGTGTGATTAGACTTGTTCTTGACTGTTTCTCTTGTGATTTCCCCGTGTTCTTCGTAGGATCGCCCTCCAATTCATGAAAGATCGTCAATTAGGGTTCCACCCTACATCATCTTGATATCATGAGCCATGTTGATCACGAATTTGGAGCCCTACTCCCCCCCCCCCCACTTTCTAGCCTAATTTTGTTTGTCTTTGTCCCAATTTCGAAAAGCCCCACCAAAAATAGCCCTCCCAAAATTTTTGCATTTTGTTGGTTCTTATGAGATTTTGTTGTGTTTGATCCACGATTTTGGTGTTTGGCAAGTGGATCTTGGCATTCCCCACCTCCCCACCACGAAATCCATCCGAAATTTTATTTTCCCCTTCGATTTGGCCGCAAACTTTCGAGTTGGTCCGCCCCAAGTTCATCTCGTGCTAAGATCTGGGAATTTTCCCGAGCAGAGCGGTACAACCGGCCCCCAAGGCGGTACAACCGCTACCCCGTCCCATGATACTTCCGCCAACACAAAACTGGAACCCCAGGCCGCTCCAGGAGCGGTACAACCGCCCTCGCAAGTGGTACAACCGCCCCTCACAGTTTCATCCTCGACTGATTGACCGTTTTGACCATAACGTTCACATTCGGAGTCTGATTTTGACGTTCTTTAGCTCGTTGGATAGATATTGACATCCCCCATCCATATAGATAGGTACCACCATCATTTGACTCCATCAAAATTTTGAATTTTGGCATCTTTGCCTAGGCCTTCCACCATATCATCCACAAATACCACCATAGCCTTCCGCAACCTAATCCATTTTGATCCTCATTGCATTTATGGTTGCTTGAGTTGTGATTTGAGTCTCCTAAGGTGTTTCGGCTACTTAGGGACGGTTACTTCTTCATCAACCACCATCTCAACTTCCACATTGCCGACTTCGCAACCACCACCGCATTCCGCTACCACCATTTGACATTTGACGTTTGAGATTTTGAGTTCGCGGTTTCCGTTTCCTAAGGTGTTTCGGCTAATTAGGAACGGTTCAACATCGACATCACCGCCACTCATCATCGCCTCAGATTCGTCATCGACAACAACCACTTCACCTTTTGACACCGCAACCGTAAGCAAGGACGGTAACCTCAACGACATCATTGTACATTTCCTTGTCATTGCATTGATAGCCCCGAGCCTATTGCGCCCCTTACCTATCGAGACTAGCTAGTTGAGAATTGCCGGGCCACGCTATTTGTGCACCTTAGTGATACGCTTACTCCGCATAGCTACTTTGAGCGTGCAATCATCTTGCTATCATTATTGTGCCATTAAGTCTCTCCCGTGCATATCTTACATACTTGTCTCATATATTAGCTCGAGCATCAAGCATAGTGGCAAAGGAAGCATATTCATACAAAAAAAGAAGCTTTTAAGCATAAGAGGAGATGCAAAAGAGCTTGTAAGCAATAGAAATAGCATTGAGCCATTTGGCATAGTACATACTCTTGGAGCATACATACATGGCATACTTGGGATTGAAGATGGCACGGTTTTCTCTCGTAGGTTGGTGGACGAAGCGTATCTAGCCCATTTGAGCAATCGAGCTATTGTCTCTCTAGTATCCATGCAACAAGAGCTTTTTGCGTGGTAACACATTTTGTGCTCATTCCTTGGTTGCGTGGATCCCACTTATCTATCCGTGTGTGTGTTTCTTGTGCCACTATAGCTATTGATCTATTTGTTTTACATTGCAATTTTGTGAATCTTTCTCAACATTATCAATATCTTGGACTAACATTTGCTTGAATTTTGTGCCACTTTGTCCTAACCAAGCCACTCGATAAGCTTTAGTTTGTAGGTGTGAGTGAACAAGTCCGGTACCAATTCCACTATTCTCGCAATTCACATTGAGTGACGCGGGATACATCCTCAACTTTGGGAAAAGGTATCTTGGTATTGTTTCTCTCATTTCCTACTCACCTCTACTCGAGTCTTGTGATGGATAGGCAAAGCACATCTACTTCGGTCTACACCAACAACGACGAGTTTGATGCCATGAAGAACCACTTGGACGCCAAGATGGATGCTCAAATGGAGGAGCTCAAAGCCATCATCAAGACCGGCAAGAGGTCTTCCTCATCTTCGAGAAGACGCTCAAATGCACATGCTTCTGAGCTACCATCTCTGGCAAGATCACATCGGCATCGACACCATCACCGACTACAACGTGAAGATCAAGAGCTCAACACCAACCACCGCTCTTCGACTTCACCATCTACCTTGGCATATTCGCCAAGCGACTTCAAGGCATCTTTGCTTTTGCATATGCGGCATCTTCGCCGACAAGCAGCTCAAGATTACGCTCAAGAGAAGCTCCCCAAGGTCAAGTCCACGACTTCCACGAGCTACTACGACTTCGACATCGATCATGAGATTCCTTTCTATGGGAGTCACGACCCCGAAGAGTACCTCGAGTGGGAGCGCAAGATGGACGACTACCTCAAGCTACATCAAGTCCCCTACGAAGATCACGTGAAGTGCGCCACACAGAACTTCCACGACTACGTGTCGACATGGTGGCTTCACACACCTTCGAAGAGCTTCAACATGAGTTGGCCCAAGACGAAGAAAGCGATGCGGCGAGAATTTGTGCCTTCCACTTACACGGAACATCTTCAACGCCAATTGGAGGACATCATACAAGGATCCAAGTCCATCGACGAGTACTTCATGGAGATGAAGAAAGCCTTGCGACGAGCCGGCGTAGACGACCCCATTTGGATGAAGTTCCACTTCATGATGGGATTGAACAATGACATCTCCAAGACTATCTTCCTCGACAACTATGAGTCCCTCGACGACATCTACATTGGTGCTCTCAAGGCGGCAAAAGAACTCAAGAAGGCCAAGACTTCTCCACCCCAAGCACACTTCACGAAGACCAAGCTCCAAGACGGCGAGCATGAGGATAGTACCACCAAGATGTCCAAGCCCGACAAGCTCCAAGACGACGCTCCCAAATTCGACTTCACCGACATCCCTCTTTGTGGCATTGACGCGACCGAGTCTACCACGACTCTTTTTGAACACGGCGCGGCGACGACTATGAATACGGAGCCAATCAAGGACCAAGCTTTGGAGGAGAGTGACAAGGTGGTGAGCAAGGATGATGCTTCCATCTTTGGAGGCGAGAGTGAGATGATCGAGCATGGGATTTTCCCTTCGGTCATGGAGGCGAGTGATGATGTGCCATCTTTGGCCTACATCCATGGCGACGGTGACGAGATGATTGCGTACGGGATTTTCCCTTCGACCACGACAGCGTTTGGAAATGACTTGAGCGACATGAGCACCCATATTGAGAGTGAGAGCGAGTTCACCACTAGCCCCATATATGACGAGTTGCCCCAATTCCCATGTGAGAAGAGCCATAACCCCCACCACTTGAGTGAGATGAGTGACTCCACCATATGTGACTTTGAGTGCACCTACTTTGAGAGAGTGAGTGAGCCACCACATAGGGAGAGTGAGATAGTTGATAGGTCATGTGAGGACATTTTGAACTCTAACGACTTCACCTCTACCTCTATTGTGTCTTCTCATTTGGTGCTAGGTCCCATATATGATGACGCGTCGATCCTCAACGACTTCATCCTTCCTTTGGACAAGACGATGGCCATGGTGGAATGTGATGCACCCCCCACATGGTTCCATCACGATGAAGATGACCACAATTTGGTCTTTACAACCTCACCTACACCACATGAGTGGAATGACAAAGGTAACATAGGTGAAGGTGATGCTCTTGTCCCACTAGTGGACATTGATTGCTTGCATGATGTCGATCCTCCTATTGACATGCTTCATGCTAGTATGATTTCCCCATGCGATGATTTACCCATTTATGATGAGTTTGATGATTGCCATGTGGAGTCTATTAGTTGTGATGCCATGTTGCATAGGATTTCTGGTCACATCATGTTTGACAATCCGCTTGACTTGTGCATATGCCATTAAAATGAACCCAATTTGCACATATCGCATAGATGAAAAGCCCATGGTTATTGGCATTTGTTTTTCTTGCGATAATATTGATATGCACCCTTTGCATCATTGCCATCATATGTCATGCCATGACCACCTAGCTTCGGACATGCATCATTTGCCATGTTGTCAATTTTCTCCATATTTTGTTTCCGCTATTGCTCATGAGGAGACCCCCCATAGTTTCCTCATCCTTATTAGGAGATTTTGACCCATCCTATACATTCCATGATTTCCATGATTTTGTGCACCATATGCATCCCATGAATACAAATGATATTGATGTGCCATATACTTGCATGCTCAATTTGTGTCCCTATCGTGTTATACATAACAATTATTCTTTCATGATGGATGACATGTTCATATACCATGCCTCAAATTTATTTGAGCATTGCTTGTTTTGTGCTAACTCTCACGTGCACATACACATCATGATGGATGATGTGTACATTTATCACGCACACACATTCTTTCGCTTGTGTCTTTCTTGTGTAGGTAATCACACATATTCGTCAACCTCGCAAGCGCATGAGTTGACGAAATGAGCTCTAGAGAGCAATGAAGATGTGAGCCACCATGGAGTACTTACCCTCCACCTGCCCTCTTCGCGACGAGGCTCCGCGCATTTCTTATACATGGCCCTCACATGGTTATGGGTTATTGTCCATTACATATTGTATGCCCATCTTGCCATGTTCACTTTGCATGATATGCTCATTTCCATTTGGATGACATGCTTTGGTGGCCCATGCTTTGCATTACACACGATCCATGATTCTACTACTTGTATGTGTGTTTGCATGCTTGGTGGAGATATTGCTTGTTATTACCATGTTCCATTTGTGATCCATGCCTATTATGATCCTTTGATCATGTTTTCTTTTCATGCTTGTGCTATGTCATGTGCATTGCCTATGCCTACTATTTGCTCACATGATATGATTGCCATGATTTCTTCTAGTATGTTGCATCTTTGCACTACTATCTTGCTTGCACAACATGACTACTATGCTTGCTTTGTGTAGTGCATCACCCATGATTCATACTTGCTCGTTTCATGTGGTTGATGGCATCCATTCACATACTTTGCACATGATTGATATTACATGTTGTCATATGTCTCCATAGGTTGCCTCTCTCATCCTAGATGATTTGCCATGTATTGAGTGCAACAATGCTTTTAGTCTTGCTAATGAGATTGTCCCCATAGCTTTCTCCCATATACTCGGAGCTTTTGAGATATTTCATGTGAAGCATGCTTGTCTTACCTATTTGCACCATATGCATAGTGCCATGAACATTAAGATTGTTGCATCATATTATTCATGCACTTTTGCTTCTAATGGTTATGTGCAAGAGAAGAGAACCATCATGATGGATGATGTGTTTATCTACCATGTACATGCGTTCTTTGCTTTGTTGTGTGCATGTGTAGGATACTTCGACATCGTGTCAACTTCCACTTCCCGTGAGTTGACAATTCGAGCTCTTGAGAGCGAGCCACTTTCGACCGACGTGCTTCTACAACGCATTTCGTACCACTTCGGCATTGTGAAGGACGCACAAGGACATGCTTTCGAGGTGATATCCTTCTCTTCTGAGAACCCCAAAACCATGAGCATGAATATTGTAAATCATACTTCATGTGTTGCTTGCACCATGACACATTGCACACATGTTAGAGATATTGCTTTCCCTCATGATTGCCACATTGCCATGCCTCATGACATATATACCTTGTGTGTTGCATCCAACTTGTGGATTACTTGCTCCTATCATATGTTTGGTTGCAACAATGTCATCTCTTCACATATGCCATGCCCCATTGATTGCTACATGCTTGTATTGATTGCCTCACACATGATGAACAATTGATATTTCCATTGTGTTGAATGCCACAATATCTTCACTACACCCTATGCACATTATGCTTGGTTTGTCTTGCATGTTACTCATGTGTTTAGACATCTCATTTTCTTTGGTGTTGTGAATGATTCATATGCATACCATCGACCATTTGTTGAGCGCTTTATGCATGCTTGCTATGACCTTGAGGTAGATGCTTGTTCATTTTTCATGCACATTAAATACACTACCTCACATTTGCTATTGCTTCTTGCCTTTGCGCATGATGCCTTTGATTGTGCTCAATTGATATGCCTACAAGACATGCCACTATCCTTTGTCACACCATATGATATGCATGATGACGACACTTGTTGGGCGAATCACCTCTTGAATGATTGGTTTTGCACTAACGTTAACCAAATTTGTTTTTCCAAGTGTTTGTTGTCTTTGCTCCTTTTGAAGGAATCACTAGACGGTGCGACATTGGAGGGTGCCCATTTCGAGATTCAAGATGATGAATGCTTGGTGATCGTCCACTTCTACACGGCGACGACATCTCTTTCCCATGGTGATTTGGATTTTGATCCGAGGACGGATCTTTCCCAAGGGGGAGGGGATGAAGCGGAGCATCCTACGGACATCACCATGTCAAGAGTTCGTTTGGCAAGTGACACGTGTGACATCTACTTCGCATACATAAAGGTGAATCATCTCCATTACACGTGCTTACTTGACCCCTTCGAGGATGGTATACTACTTGACACTCCTCTCGTGTGCATACATAGGTATTGTCGGAGCTTCGCGGATGATGAGGAGTCCAAGCACAAGAGTACATCTACACCATCCGCGAGGCAAGCATGGAAGAGAAGGAAGAAGAGGACTGTGTCCGCCCAGAAATACCGGTACAACCGGTCCGAACACCGGTACAACTGGTCCACTATCGCCCAACTACCGGTCCACGTTCTGTAATCAAGCGGCGCAAGACCGGTACCGCCCCGGTTGTTCCCACAGCTGCAGCCTGACCGGTACAACCGGTCCTCCCACCGGTACAACCGGTCCCTACTTCCGCGAACACCTCCAGGAACCGGCACTTGAGCTCCCAGCGGTACAACCGGTTGGATGACCGGTACAACAGGCCTGCATGTGCGCAGTGAAAGGGCACCGACCCATGTATCTCTCTCCCACTTACCCCTTCGTGGCTTGTACTATAAATAGACATTCCCCTCCTCCATTCTAGGGTTAGCTAAGAATAGATCTAGACATTAGAGCTTAGCTCATGTATCTCCCCATGTGGGATTCCTCTTGAGAGAGAGAAGACTCCATTGGAGTGCAAGACCTCCTATGGAGAAGATCCCTAGTGGATGCAAGACCTCCTAAGGGAGAAGGATCTACCTAGATCATCAAGACCTCATCTCCTCTTGGATTTGGGATGAACTCTACCTTGTATCTTTCCCTTTGTTGTTCATGTATCTTTGTGGATATTGTGTGGATTTGAGTCTAGTGGATGTGTGATTGGACTTGTTCTTGAGTGTTTCTCTTGTGATTTCCCCATGTTCTTCCCCGTGTTCTTCGTGTTCTTCGTAGGATCGCCCTCCAATTCGTGAAAGATCGTCAATTAGGGTTCCACCCTACATCATCTTGATATCATGAGCCACGTTGATCACGAATTTGGAGTCCTATCCCCCCACTTTCTAGCCTAATTTTGTTTTTCTTTGTCCCAATTTCAAAAATCCCCACCAAAAATAGCCCTCCCAAAAAATTTGCATTTTGTTGGTTCTTGTGAGATTTTGTTGTGTTTGATCCACGATTTTGTTGTTTGGCAAGTGGATCTTGGCATTCCCCACCTCCCCACCACGAAATCCATCCGAAATTTTATTTTCCCCTTCGATTTGGCCCCAAACTTTCGAGTTGGTCCGCCCCAAGTTCATCTCGAGTAGGCCGTAGATGTGAAAAATTCTGACCCGACAAATAAATCTTTCCTCGGAACTTTTATTGGACAAAAGCTGACATTGAATTCGTTTAGACGATGAAGCTTACATCAGTTGTCAATTCACGTCGGGGGTATGTGGTGCTTCTTATTCAAACGACCTATTAAAGACAGCAACTCTGGAAATTAAAAATGCCTCCAAAAAGATAAGAATTTTTTCCAGTTATTTATGTATAGAGGTATCTATTTCTATTTTTTTTCTTTTTTCAAAAAGGAGAATTACCCCCGGCCTCTGCATCGATCAGTGCATACAACCATCTTTATTATTATTCAACAGAGTACAACATGCATACATAGATCAACCCAAAGCAACCTAGCTGGCGAACAAAGTCACAACACCTACACTCATGATAATGTGCCCGAACCGCATGAACGAGCACTATCTAATCCGGTGGCCTAACGCAGTTGCCCCGCATCGGGTCGAGAGCAACCCCCCCCCCCCCCCCCCCCCCCCCCGGTCTGGCCGATCCGCAGCGCACACCGCATGCACACGCTCTGGATCCGCCACCGCCACCTATCTATTTCTATTTCTATCTATCTATCTATTATCAAAAAATAGAGAAATAGGCTAGAAAATCCCACTTTAATATGAAACATCCCGCCCTTTGTTTAACTGAACGGAAAATGACCACCGTTTGATCTAGAAGCCCCTCATCTCCAAATGTATCTTCTTCCACGGTTCCTACTCAAAGCTCTCTCTCAGTATCGTTTTCTTTGGCATCACAATTCAAAATTGGAATCGTTAGATTCACAATGTATAACTCCAGTGCAATTGGGAACGCAACTACATGCATATATGCGGCACGTACAACAAATTAGTTATAGCGCAGAAGTAAGGTACTCCCTCCGTCCCAAAATGTAAGACCATTTTTGAGACTATGTTGGTGTAAAAAAATGATCTTATATTTTGGAACGGAGGGAGTAAGTTTTATTGCCAATTTTTATCAGCATCAATGTTTATAAATGCCTTGGAAATACAAAGAATTTTGTGGATGTCATGTAAAAAATGAAGTTTGTAGATTTCATTTAGCTATGAGGAAAGAAAGAAGAAATTGTTATATCCTTGACCGTGTCTCAGGATTTTTATATTGGCAGACAGTGTACATTAAACAGTCAAGCACTTCATTGTTAGAATCAGAAAGGCTTAATGGAAGATATCAAGCAATACACGCAGGAATATAGACCATATATTGGTCTTGTCCCGGTACTACCAATGAGCATGCTGAGTGTTGCGGTGCTGGTTGCTGCTGCACGACGGCGGGCATGGAGCCAGCGTCACTGATGAAGCTGTGGAGCGTGTTCCTGGTGCTCAAGTCTGACACCCTGGCCTTGAGCTGCTCCATCTCATCCACCGCCTCGTCCAGCAGCAGCGCCGGCGCAACGCTGCCAACGATGGGGCCATGCGCCAGCACCATCTGACCTTCTTGTTCAGGTGGACTACAAACTCGAGGCAGTCCTCATGGTAGGCCCGCTCACGGATCTGCCTCACCAAGGTCATCACCACAGCTTTCTCCACGCGCTCCCCATTGTCCACCTTGAGGAAGGAGTGCATCCTCTGGAATTCGCTGGTGACAGAACACCAGGTCACGCTACGCGCTATCGTTCCAGATGATGCAGTCCTTCCTCAAGGTGGCCAATGCGGATTTTCCTCCACCTTGGCCAAACCAACCGCTAGGTCGTCACTACGGGGTTCTTCAAGCCCGCTGCCTTGATGAAGGCCTGCATCGTCTGGAACTTGGAACTTGCCGGTGATGAACACCAGGTCATGCTGCGTGCTATCGCACCGGCGAGTTCCAAATGATGCAGGGCTTCCTCAAGGTGGCCAATGCAGGTTCCCCTCTACCTAGGCCATATATTCACCACCGACTTCGCCAGACGAACTGCCAGGTCCGCCATGGCCGGATTAGCTAGCCACTCAATAAATTGGGTGGTGTTTCTTGCCTAGAGAGTGCTAGCTGGTGTTGCGCATCTGGCTAAGAGCGCCTGGACACTGGAATTCATAATGGGAGCTCCATTATCAGTTTACCAGTGCACAGCTAATTATGTAGACTCGGTATGTCAAGTGGACACGCAATACATAGAGATCTGAATCTGCTTGCTTAATTTAATCTGTAAGTAAGGCCGGCCGGCCAATTGATTCCCGGAGGCAGCACGCATCGATCCATGACCTCGTGTATGCATGTGAGGTTTGTCGATGGAGCATCTTTCTACGCGACGAACACTACATAACAAGTAATTCACTCAATCCACCAGTATTTTAAACCAAGGGGACAGCGAGAATCCTTGACTTTGGGTTTTAGCGCTCTGTACAGTAATGCGCTGACCCGGTGACCCCAAGACTGGATCGATCTCAAACTAGCCATCTAAGCATGTGAGCTTTGTCGAGCTAGTTGAACCAATTTAATCACACAAGAATGCATCCATCTATCTAGCTAGGGGCTCCAGTAATTACTAAATGAACTCGATCTGCGAGTATTTATAAAATCTGGGGGGTCTGTAACATGTCCTATTAGTCATCGGTTTTTTTTTTTTTTATGAATGGTCCTATTAGTCATCGTTATTTGTGAGTACAAGTTAAAGACATCATCAATACAATAACAACAAAATCATTTTATGTAGGTTGTCTGTAAAAGTCCTATATACTGTTTTTAATTCTCTCTCTTCTTTATTTTCTCTCTACATCACTAAAATTCTTACGTGGCATCTTTCAAAGACAAAGAGAGACAGAGACAGAGTGGGAGGGAAGTGGGCCGGTGGAAGAGATGAAGATGATTATAAGGAAACATGTGGGGATGGAAGAGTTTAACCTTCTGACTTGGTTGTATGAATACTCATCTCTGCTAGATGCAGGGACATAATCTCCACAAATAAGGGACAAGCGATTGTTCGCCGAGTACTATCTCGCTCACATAAAATATCTACACAATCCTTTTGCAGTGATTGTTTGAGCTCATTTTCAATTCTAATTTTGAATAGGTCTATACTAAACATTTGTAAGAACGAATGTGAACCGAAATCACCAGTTTTAAGTAATTATTTCTTTAACATTTTCTACAGATATTTAAGAGGAAAAAAATAAAATTTAAAAGTTGGCAAATTTTGTTAAACCTGACACGGTGTCGTAATATTGATACATGAGATTGTAAAAAACATCCACACGGTTTGTCGTTAGATGGAAGACCACGTCTATGACAAAATTTTGAAAAAAAATGATCAGATAAATCAAGTAATTCTACATGCATATGTTGGACGAGATAAGAAAGTTTCAACTTAATTGCCATAATAGTTTTGAACTTTTGGTATATTTTGTTTGTTTTGTGTCATTTGTGTGCTACTTAGATTTTGTGTCATTTTGTGTCATTTGTGTCATTTGTGTGTAAACTGCCAAATGATGGAATGTATGACTAAACTACTCCTATTTAATATGGCCCGCCAGAGCTCGGGCGTGCATGGTCCTTGTGCAGCCGAACCTACTCGTATGAACAGGCTTTCCCATTTTCATCTGTTTTTAGGCAATTTCGGGTTGAACTGAGTTTCCGGATCACGTCACGGATGAAGGGCGGTGTAGGGGCTTGCCCTGCAAATTTCTCATTATGACAAGGCTGATAAAATGACTAGCATGTAATAATGAGAGAGGCCAATAGAAAAAAAAATGGTTGGTGTATTTGTTGTTATGCTGACAGATAGAAGAAACAACGACTTGTAAGGTTAGTCGTGCAAAATTTTATGTATTATTTCTATTCAAACGATGAACTAGTTGTTGCTCGGGGCAGATGGTTTTGTTATATATGGTTTCAAACGCCCGGCCAAGTCTTCACTCCAGCGTTTTACGGATCTGGAACGTACTACTGTTTTACCTCTCTGTACAGTAATGCGCTAACCCCAAGAATGGATCGATCTCAGGCTGGGGGGGGGGGGGGGGGGGGGGGGGTTGTCTCGTGTGTGGACAAGTTAAACACATCACATACAATATCAACAAAATCATTGTTTGTTGGTTGCCCGTAGTAATCCTATATATATTCTCTTAATTTCCATGTACGTCACCAAAGTTCTTACACTGCATCTTTGAAACACAAAGAATGAAAGAGTGGAAGAGATGAAGTTGATGATAAGGCAAAATTGTCTGTATTAGTTCTATTCAGACGATGCATTAGCTGTTACTTACGCGGATGATTTGATTATATGATTTCAAACGCCCGGCCAAGTCTTTGTGTATCATATAATCAAATAATTACATTGGTTCAACTATCTCGGCAAGCTCACATGCTTAATTACCTGATGAGTTTGAGATCGATCCATTCTTTGCGTTAGCGCATTATTGTACAGAGTGGTGAAACAAGATTGTAGTGCGTTCCAAATCCGTGAACCAATGCAATTACACATGAATGCTTACATCTATCTAGCTAGGGGGCTTGTCTCATACTCCCTCCGTCTAGGTGCGTAGGACGTCTAAGGAGTTGCACCACGACCAAGACGCGTTGTGATATAGGTTAGCATTATGTTTGAGGTTTGTGAAAACGAGCCTATCATGTGCCCTCAATAAATGCAATTCAAAGAGTGGAATAGGAGGATTAATATGTGCATGAATGGTCAATATTGAACTGATGTACCGTAAAACGTCTGTAAATATAAACCACATAGCCTACTACGGCAGGAGGTACGCTTAACATAATCTTACACGACGAGCTCGATGGAGTCGTCCATGTCGTAGGCCAGCTCACGGATCTGCCTCACCAAGGCCATCACCACAGGATTCTCCATTCACTCCCCATTGTCCACCTTGAGGAAGGAGTGCATCCTCTGTAACTCGCTGGTGACGAACACCAGGCCACGCTGTGCGCTATCGTTCCAGATGATGCAGTCCTTCCTCAAGGTGGCCAATGCGGATTTTCCTTCACCTTGGCCAAACCAACCGCTAGGTCGTCACCAGGGGGTTCTCCACGCGCTCCGCCTTGATGAAGACCTACATCGTCTGGAACTCGCCGGTGATGAACACCACGTCACGATGCGCGCTATCGCACCGACGAGTTCGAGATGATGCAGGTTTTCCACAAGGAGGCCAATGCGGGTTTCCCCTCCACCTGGGCCAAACCAACCGCCAGGTCCGCCATGGCCGGATTAGCTAGCCACTCAATAAATTTGGTGGTGTTTCTTGCCTAGAGAGTGCTAGCTGGTGTTGGGCATCTGGCTCAGACTGCCTAGACATTGGAATTCATAATGGGAGCTCCATTATCAGTTCACCAGTGCACAGCTAATTAAGTAGACTCAGTACGTCAAGTGGGCACGCAATACATAGAGATCTGAATCTGCTTGCTTAATTTAATCTGTATAAGTAAGGCCAGCCAGCCAATTGATTCCCGGAGGCAGCACGGATCGACCCATGACCTCGTGTAAGCATGTGATGAGGTTTGTCGATCGAGCATCTTTCTGCAGGCTTGTCTTCTAGTCTGCCGATTTACAGGACGAACACTACGTAGCAAGTAATTCACTCAATCCACGAGTATTTTAAACCAAGGGGACAGCGAGGATCCTTGACTTTGGGTCTTAGCGCTCTGTACAGTGCACTAACCCCGAGAATGGATCGATCTCAAACTGGTCATCTAACCATGTGAGCTTTCTCAAGCTATTTGAAACCAGTATAATCACACATGAATGCATCGATCTATCTAGCTAGGGGGCTTGTTCTCGTCTGTGGATCTACGTGGCGAGCTCCAGTAATTACAAAATGAACTCGATCTGCGATTATTTATAAAACCTGGGGTGTTTGTAACATGTCCATTTTAGTCATAATTATTTGTGAGTACGAGTTAAAGACATAGTCGATACAATAACAGCAAAATCATTGTATGTAGGTTGTCTGTAAAATTCTCCATTGTGTCTTTAATTCTCTCTCTTTATTTTCTCTCTGCATCATTAAAATTATTATGTGGCATCTTTCACGATTCGGAAAGTTTGGGCTCCTCCAAAAGTGAAGTATTTTGCTTGGTTGGCCATCCAACATAGAGTCTGGACCGCGGACAGATTGGCCAAATGAGGGTGGCCGGACTGTGGCATGTGTCCTCTTTGCAAATGCAAGCAAGAAACGGCCGACCACCATTTATTCAAATGCCGGTTTACCATTAGACTTTGGGGCATGATCAAGGACTGCCTCCAACTTTCATGCATCGATACCTCCGTTTGGCACCTAATTCGCTCCGCCAAGGAGTGGTGGACCTGTTTATCCGACTCCTCCATCCCCTATAGGGAGGTGATGGCCTCTCTTGCACTGCTTACTATGGAATGAGTGAAATACCTGAGTCTTCCGCCACAAAAGTGCCCCACCCTTTGTAATCCTCGGCTATATCAAAGCTGAGGCAGCCCATTGAGTTACCGCGGGGGCAAAAAAGTTGTGATCAGTCATGCCGGGACAGTTATTCTTTGGTAAGGCGTCATGTAACTCAAATAAACTCTATTCTCCTTCTTAATTAATATTTGAGGCAAATATTTTGCCTCGGGTTCAAAAAGAATAGAGAGAAAGAGTGGAAAGGAAGTGGGTTGCTGGAAGAGATGAAGTTGATGATAAGGCACATGTGGGGTTGGAAGAGTATAACCTTCTGACTTGGTTGTACAAATACCCATCTCTGTTAGATACAGGGACATAGTCTCCACATATAAGAGACGCGCTGTCTCACACATACAAATATCCACACAACCCTTTTGCAGTGATAGTTTGAGCTCATTTTCAATTTAAATTTTAAATTTTTTGAATAGACCTACTAAACATTTGTAAGAACAAATGTGAACTAAAATCACATTTTTTATGTAATAATATTTATTATTATTTTCTACAGCTATTTAATAGGAAAAATTAAAAAAAAATGTCGGATTTTTTTGTAATACCTGGCATGATGTCATAATATTGATAAACAAGATAAAAATCCACATGATTTCTCGTTAGTTGGAAAACCACTTGTTTAGAAATGAACCCTTTTGACCTATCTATGACTCAATTTTGGAAAACACTAATCAAATAAACCAAGTTTCTCAGAAAAATCTTTAAAAATCATGTAATTCTACATGCATGTATTGAAAGAGATGAGAAAGATTCAGCTTAATTGCCCTAATAGTTTTGAACTTTTGCTATATTTTATTTTATTTGTGTCATTTGTGTCATTGATTCCAATCACTTTACTGGCCTGTGTTGGCAGGGGCGGCGACGAGTATCGACTCAGCAAGTGATACAAGATCGATAATTAGGGAAGTATTTCAAGCTTATTTCATTACATACTTGATTAATGGGAGATCCCATGATAAACTACCTAATAATATGATTTATGACTAATCTACTCCTATTTAACATGGGCTGCCATAGCTCGAGCGTCCCTGGCCCCTGCGCGGCCGAACCCTGCTCGTTATTAACAAGCTTTGCAAGTTTCATCTATTTTTCAGGCAATTTCGGGTCGAAACGAGCTTCCGGATCACGGTGCGGATGAACAGCAGTTTTTTCTGAAGTCAAAGTATCATTAGTTTGACCAAACATATAGAAAAAAACTATCAACATTCATAGTATGAAATCAATATAATTAGATTCATTAGGAAATGTAGTGTTGTAGATGTTGAGATCTATAAAGTATAAATACGCAGAGTTTAACCTTCTGACTTGGTTGTATAAATACGCAGCATTCGCCCTTTCTTCCCGGAAGATTTCCTCGTTATCTGCGAGCACCCCCTCATCCGGCAGCTCATGGTGGAGCGTGGTTTTGCCCCCGGTAATGGCTTCGGCCTTGCCCTGCGGCCGTGGATGCGCCAGGCGCAGGCGACCGGCGCCACCATGCCCTTCCTGGTGCCCCTGGAGCTGGTAGGCGTGCCGGCACACGCGTGGACGAGAAGAACGGCGGAGGTGGTTCTGCAGGGCTGCGGGCGCGTGGTCCAGGTAGCAGAGCGCACAGCGAGCCGGCACGACATGTCGCGTTTTCATGTGTGGCTAAAGACGATGGACCCAGAGCGCATCCCTCGGTGTCGGCGGCTCTTCGTCCCGGAGCCCGGTGCGGGCAGGCGGCGCCTTCCGGTGGGCGCGCCGGAGGAACTGTGGTACCCTGTCACTATCTCGCGCCTTGCTCCGCCGGTCAGGGACGCGTCCTTCGTGGAGGATGCGCCGCCGCCCCCGCCACCGTCCCCGCCCTCTGATGCTGCGGAGAGTCCGGACCGTGCTGGAGTCCGCCCGCCGCCTGCTGCTCTGGCGCCTGGAGGCAGCGGGGTGGCCGGTTCTGGGGGCTCATCGGCGGCTTCGGCGCCACCGGCGCATCAGGCCGGAGATTGGTCCGTGGCGGGTCGTCAGGCACGTGGACCAGCGATGGCGTGTACTTCTAGCTATGCCGCCATCGTCACGGGTGCTTCGGTCAGGCGTTCGCAGCCCGCTGGGCAAAGCGTGGCTCAGCCAGCGGATGGTGGACAGCTGGCAAGTCTGGCCAGGCACAGAGAGGTGGAGCCGGCCCAATGCGCTGTGGGCGTGCTGCCTCCTGCTCCTGCTACCCAAGCGTCGTCTTGTGCTGAAAACCAGCAGACGCGGCAGGGCGGTCGGGTGGATGAGTTGGAGCAACCACAGGGGTCCCCTGCTTCGGTCTCGCTGCCAAGATGGAAAGGTGCGGCAGAGGGGCATACGGACGCGGCGCCCAATAAGGAACTGGCTGGGGATCTGAGGCGGGCCAAGGCGGCAGGCCGCGGCAGCGCGTGCGCTGGAGATGATGGAGCGCCGCAGTCCATTATGGTGGGCTCGGTGCAACTGCAGGTCAACGCTGCTTCGCACGCAGGTGAGCAGCACGATGTGGGGAGAGACGATAGCGACCACATGCTACCCTCGGGAGAGGACAAGATGAGGTCTGTGGATTGCTTGGTGGAGCCGGGCTCAGAGGTGGGGCCAGCTCTACAGGACAGCCAAAGCGGCTCATTGGTCCAGCCTGCCGCGGCAGGCATGCATGGGGGCGAATTCGTACTGGTCAGCCTGTCGGGGACTCGTGACCCTGCCACCTGCCCTGCCCCGGTAGGCCCGGAGCCATGCAGCCCATGCACGCCGCCTAGGCTACGTAGCCCGGTGGAGGAGCTATGTTCCGAGCTGAGGAGGGCGCTGACGCCACTTCTGGCTAGCAGGCCAGACGCATCAGCTGCTGCAAAGAGGCGTCCGAGGCAGAAGCGGGCACCCGTGTCCAATCCAAGGAGGAGTGTGCGCCTTGCCAAAGGGGTGGGCCGTGGATCTGCGGCTTCTAGACAGCAGCAAGTTCTAATCCGCAAGCTGTGCATAGCCAATGAGGGGGAGACAATCAGTGATGAAGCGCTCCAAGTGTACTCGAAGTTGTTTGAGCAACCATTAGCGGAAGACCACATCAAGGCGATCTTGGCGCTGTTCGGGTGGGAGGCTTCGGCCCTACCGCTCATGGCACAGGAAGACGCAGGGGAGGACCGGCACTAGGACCGGCCGACGGTGGCTCTAGCGCGTGGGATGTCAAGATGAGTTCAACGCCGTTCAAAGCCCTCGTGTGGAATGTGCGCGGGCTGAACAACCCGGCCCGCCGCAATGCTATATCGCAAGTAGTAAATGCTTCCAGGCCTAGTATCGTGTGTCTCCAGGAAACCAAAGTGGAGGTTGTAACGAAGGACGTGGTCATCCACTGTCTGGGCAATAGATTAGAAACTTTCTACTATCTGCCTGCGGTTGGTACACGGGGTGGAATCCTCATTGCTTGGGACGCAGCGGTCGTCAACCTGACCAACCCACACTACACACAAAACACGCTGACGGCACTTGTAAAGCCGCTCGACGGCCCAGAGTGGTGGCTCACGGGGGTATACGGGCCCCAACCCGACGCGGAAAAGATCGAGTTCATGCAGGAGATAGTAGAGGTCCGGGAGCTAATCGCGGGCCCGTGGGTGCTTGCCGGCGATTTTAACCTTTTGGTGAACCAGGAGGACAAAAGCAATGATCGGATTAACAGAAAGATGATCGCGCGCTTTCGGGCTAAACTGAACTTTCTTGAGCTCAAGGAGGTTTACCTAAATGGTAGGCGATACACCTGGTCCAACGATCGGGCGAGTGCTACGCTAGAGAAGATTGACCACATCTTTAGCACAACATCATGGGAAGAGGCCTACCCAACCAGTTGTCTCACGGCCTTGGGATCTGCGGTGTCCGACCACTGCCCCCTGCTTCTGGATCTCAACGCGGAGCTTTGCATCGGAAGGCGCTTCAAATTTGAATCATTCTGGACCAAAGTGGATGGTTTCTTCACCACGGTGGAGGAGGCATGGGAGTCAATCCCACGGGAGGGCAACCCGTTTGTGGTGCTTGATAAGAAACTAAGAGCAACGGCAAAAATACTCAAGAAGTGGAGCGACCGGTCCATTGGCAGTATCAAACTTCAAATCGCTATTGCCATGGAAGTGATCTATAGGCTGGACAAGGCCATGGACTCGCGCAAGCTGTCGGACAGGGAGAGGGAACTGCGGAGGCTCCTTAAGCGCAAGCTGTTGGGGCTGAGCTCATTGGAGCGCACGATCGCTCGGCAACGCTCGCGGCTCCTCATTCTTCGCGAAGGGGATGCAAACACGTCCTTCTTCCACCAGCATGCATGCCACCGGCAGAGGAGGAACATGATGACCAAGGTACAGCACAGAAACCGCATCGCCACGGGGCAGGAGGAAATCGCGGAGACGGTAGATGAGTACTACGATCAGTTGTTTGGGCACCCGCCAGACAGAGCACACTCGGTGGATCTCTCTGTTCTTCGAATGCCAGCCGCGGACCTATCACACCTTGAAGCCACGTTCACTGAGGAAGAAGTAGAAAAGGTGGTCAAATCTATGCCCCGCGACAAGGCGCCGGGACCCGATGGTTTCACGGGAAGGTTCTTTGCTTCATGTTGGCAGATCATAAAAGGAGACCTCATGAGCGCTTTTGAGGTTTTTCACCGGGGAGACGCCATCCCGTTCTCCTCCGACGAGGTCCCTGAGATCCTTAGCCGCTTCTCTGTGGGGCCGGACTCCCCGGAGGCGGCGGAGATGGCGCGGACGCTGCACGTCTGCGAGGCGCCGGCGGCCGAGGGTGAGCAGAAGTGGTGCGCCACGTCGCTGGAGTCCATGGTCGACTGCGCCACGTCCAGCCTTGGGACCAGCCACGTGAGGGCCGTGTCCACCGTCGTCGGCAAGGAGGGAACGCCGAGGCAGGAGTACACCCTGACCGGCGTGAAGCGCGCCGGCGCCGACCAGCTCGTGGTCTGCCATGCTGAGCCTTACGCGTACGCCGTGTTCGCGTGCCACCTGACGCAGGCGACGAGGGCGTACACGATGTCCATGGTCGGCGAGGACGGCACGGCGGTGGAGGCCGTCGCGGTGTGCCACGCCGACACGACCGGCTGGAACCCGAGGCACGTCGCGTTCCAGGTGCTCAAGGTGCAGCCCGGCACCGTGCCGGTCTGCCACTTGGTGCCGCAGGACCACGTCATCTGGACCCGCAGCCTTACGTTTGCTAGCTATTTGGATGTCTGAGTTTGTTTCGTTCTAGCCTCGCTCTGTCCTGACAGACACCGATACTAGTAGAGAGTGAGAAATAGCTATGAGTCGATGGCTACTGCTATTTGGATGGTCGTGTTTCTCTTTTGAGTTTTCCTCGCGGACCTGTCGCGCCAGATCTTTTGTCTTCTATTGAAACCGATGAAAAATATGCAGACGCTCACATTCACACACGCACACTCATCCTACGCGTATACAGTACTACGTGTTAGGCCATCTCCAATGTTGATCCACAAATTCGCTCTCGCATCTGTCCTCGAGGGGGCGAGGGCAGTCCGCGGACACGGATGCGGGAGCCGGCCATCCAAAGCTATGAGCATACATCCGTCCCCTTTTTTTTAAGTCCGCACATTCAAATAGCCGCATAAATAGACTAAATAGACTAGAGAATTTCAAATGTTCAAATGCAGCAGCAGTTTAAATATTACATTCCAACATTGTTGACGACTTTAACCGCCCACATATGCTTAATCAGATCTTTTTTCTGTTACTCGATGCCGAATTTGATGATACATTTGAACAAACTCTTCAAATGTGGCCTGATTCTGGTCTAAAAGTTTGATAGGATCACCCATGTTCTTAAATTCTAGAGTTGCGGCAGCATCCTCACCATCATCCTCCACGATCGTGTTGTGCATGATCACACAATATGTCATCACCTCCCACATGGTCTCCGGATACCATTGTTTAGCAGGTCCACGAACAACTGCAAAACGGGCCTGCAGAACTCCAAATCCCTCTCGACATCCTTTCTAACTTACAGGTGGATGGGCAATTTTTTTGGAGAAACGCATCATCCTTAATTGTTATTAAATTGAAAATTTGGTACGGAAATAAAGAGATAACGTTTCTTCTCGTAATATTTTCACATGTGCCGAAGTGCAAGTCGCACACGGACATGTGAACAGAGCTACGATGGCCACCACGGAGTAGGCCGCGACGCTTGTGAGCGGCTCTGCGCCATCCATGAGGCCATCCGGCACATCTGAGACGAAGGAGCTGAGGAAGTGGCGTCGAACACGGGGCACCGGCAGGACCAAAGCTGGTGGCTGTAAGGCTTGTTTCCTAAGTTGTCACTACACCACCGACTGAAGAAGCCGATCAGGCGAGAGGACAGGCATCCAGGTCCAGCATTCTCCATCCCGCAACGTCGGAGGAAGGAGTGATCGGCAACAAGAGCGCACCACCCCTTGCTCGTCGCAGCGCAGCGGAACAGGGCGGCGCAAACGATGAACACACGAAAGAGTATCTCCAGCATGACATCATCCGAGAGCAGGCCGTCACAGCATCTTCCATGCTGGAGTTGATCTACCAGAGTTATGAGTGTGTACGTCGGGCTGTTAGTAGGCGCGGGAGCAATATCTCGCTTATAGCGAGATGCTAGCTCCCCTGGTTCGTTTTCCTTTCTCTCTGTGTTTATTTTGTTCGGTTCTTTTACAGTTTGAGGCGGTTTTTTGTGTTTTTCATTCAGGTTTCATTGTTTGGGGTCGGGTTTTCTTGGTTTTTTCCCTGTTTTCTTTTTTCTTTTCTCTTATGGTTTTCTTTTGTTTTTGTATTTCTTCGCCGGTTTTCTTCCTTTTTTTCCTTCTTCGTTATACCTTGGTTTTCTTAAACTGTTTTCATTGGGTTTTTTCTTTACATGTTGGGTTTCCTTGTTTCTTTCTCAGTTTCTTCCATTTCTTTGCCTTTCTTTTTTGTTTCCCTGTCGATTTTCATGGGTTTTTCTTTTATTTCTTATTTTTAAAAAATTTCTTCGGTTTTCTTCGTTTCTTTCTTATTTTTCACTGGATTTTTTCATTTTCCTTTGTTTCTCTCTTGGTTTTTACATTTTTGTCAAAATGCACGATCTACATTTTTTTTTCTTAAATACAAGTTTTCAATACATGCTCAACATTTTTCAAATATATGGTACACATTTTTTTAATGAGAATAAACATTTTTCCAAACAATGTATATTTTTCGTACACATCAGGAACATTTTTATATACGTGTTTAACATTTTTATATACAGAACTAACTTTTTTACAATATTTTTTTATGTCTAATTTTTTTATGTACGTTGTACATTATTCGTATACATCGGGAATATTTTTCTACATGTTTAATATATTTTAAATACGTGATCAACATTTTTTTCATACACATGATATATTTTTTGTATAAACTTTTTGTGTACATGAGATACATTTTTCTATACAGATTTAACATTTTTCAAATGCTTTCTTAACCAGCCGTGATTCACGCTCGCCTGCGCCTTCAGGGCTTCCCTTTCTTTTTTTTTAAGATCTGTTAGCAGGGCTTCTATCCAACTCGCGGTTTGTGTCATGCAGGGGTTCAGGTCGGCCCATTTACAGCCTATGGTATCACGATGCTCTGAGATTTTCGGGACGAAGACAAATTTACCGTCTCTCCCACACCATTTGGCTGATGTGAGTCGAAGAAGAGCTTATCATGAAAAACAGATATATATATATATATATATATATATATATATATATATATATATATATATATAGACATATAAATAAATAGGCTATTTTGAATTCTTTTACTTCTGATATAACTGTTACCTGTTCTTTCCATCATAAAAATCAACGAACTCGTATGCGTTTAAATTGAATTTGCAACCTTAAAACATAAACATTGTTAAGAAAAAAATTGTTATAGACCACTGATGTGTACAGAATTATATCGGTTTTTGAGAACTAGACAAAATAATATATCGAACAAATTGATGTCCAAAAGTTTTTTCTTTTCCTTTTGCTAAGGAGTTGGTGGCCATGAAAATCTTAAATCTATGGTTGGAATTTCGTGTTGGTAGCTTGCCAAGCCAGCTGGTTGGTATGAAGTTCTTTTTTTTTTAGAAAAGGAGGATGACCCCCCGCCTCTGCATCTGAACGATGCATGCAGCCATTTTATTGATTATTCACAAAGACCTTACAAAGTAATACATCGGTAAGTCTGAAGCCATCATCTTGGCAACATCTGTCGCTACTTCTATCCACTTGATGAAGGAGTGCCGAATGTCCGAACCGAATACCAAACAAACCTCGCACCAAAGTCTAACATCTAAAGCCGGAGGCCCCAACCAAGCCTCTTGCCGGGTCTGGGGCACGCACCGGTCCGGCGCACTCTCAGAGGCCGCCACCGCCGTCTTGAATCTGTTATATAGGTGGACTCCATTCTTGTGCCTCCAAATTAGGAGGACAATCTCGAGCTGAACAAGGTTGGCCAGTCTATCTCCATGGGCACCGCCATTGGGCCTAAGTCATCTTGAAACATCTTTGTCGTCACGTCCTCCATCGCTCCTGTTTCTGTGTCGGTCTCGTGTATACGCCCGTAGAAATCTGTGGTGAGCAAAGTGTTTCTCTTCTTTCCCCACCACATGCTTACACAACCAAGATGCCAATCCCGCTTTGATGGTTTTAGCTCGATCACCCCGGTGCGGAGCCAGGTTCCATCGTCAACCCGCGTCCACATGCTTAGTCTAAGATCTTCCTTGCGCAAGTGGAGCAACGAGAGCCTCTCGTTGCTATCAACGCTAAGCATTGGTCCAGAATAACTTGGTTTGGCTAGTTGGTTCGCCGGGATCGGGAGATTCGCCAAGGTGATGTGCCCGGTCTCGGCGTTGACACCAAAGGTGAAATAATGTAACAACACTAGTAGAAAACAGGGCATCAGTCCCGGTTCCAGAGGGCCTTTAGTCCCGGTTCTGCAACCGGGACTGAACAATCGGGACTAAAGGCCCCCACTTTTAGTCCCGGTTGGGTTACGAACCGAGACTAAAGGAGCTCCACGTGGCCGCTGTGGGGCGCCCAGGTAGGAGGACCTTTAGTCCTGGTTGGTAACACCGACCGGGACTAAAGGGTCTCCACGTGGCCGCTGCGCAGTGCTCAGGCAGGAGGACCTTTAGTCCCGGTTGGTAACACCAACCGGGACTAAAAGGCCGCCACGCGTCAGCCCCTGCCAAGCGCTGTTTTTTTTTAAAGGAGGGGTTTATATAGGAGATATGCCCTAGAGGCAATAACAAATGTTATTATTTATCTCCATGATCATAATTATGTTTATGTTCCATGCTATAACTGCTATGGTTCTCGAGTCTGCAATAACCACGAGGCTTGAAGGAAGACTCATATGCACGTGTGGAATAATAAACGGTAAAATGTATTCCTAGTGTGGCCTCTAAGACTAGCTCAAGTGTTGCATGATGGTTCTGTTTTCCTGATCATGGGCATGACTATGCCGGCAACTTTGAGGGCACAATGTTAGTAGAACACTTGTGTTGAATCGACCCGATTGATGTTATGCTATGAGATTCATTCGTCATAAGTTAATGGTTAATAACACAGAGAAGTTAATGTTTGCATAATTCCTTAGACCATGAGGGTGTCGAGTTTCTTCATGCTTGCTTCATGAACTTTGGGGTTTGTTAAACGTCATCCGTAAATGGGTGGCTATTACGGCGGCTTACGGGTTCATGGAAAAATATGTCAAGTAACTTGATAGCTCAAGATTGGGATTTGCGCCTCCCACGATGGAGAGATATCTCTGGGCCCTCTCGGTGTTACGGTATCCATCATCGTCTGGCCAGACACAAGTGTGATTTGATCACAGGGATGCCGGAACACAGAAACGAGAAAAGAGAACAAAAACCGGCAACGAGGTAACTGGCATTGTGGACAAGTGTTGATCCACGAGGATGCCGATGTTTCTCACCTCGGGTATTTGTAACATATCGCGAAGCAACAGGAATAGCACACGGCAACTGGAGGTTCACTCGAATATTCATTCGTGTGGGTATAGGGGTCAATATGGGTGTCCACGGCTCCGATGTTGATCATTGATCGGAAAGAGTTCCGGGTCATGTCTATAATTCACCGAACCTATAGGGTCACACGCTTAAGGGTCATCTATCTGCTGAATACTAGACAGGGAGTCTGAGAGAAAATCACCGAAAAAGTTTCGGACGAAACGGAAACGTTCCGGAGAGAACACCGGAATAGTTCCGGTGAAACTGAAAAGTTGTTTCAGGGTATTCCATTAAGTCAAATTGGTTCTGGCACACGCCCGGAAATTCTTGGAGGATGCCAGAAGTGTTCTGGAAACTTCTGGGAATTTTCCGGGACAAAAACCGGAAATGTTCCGGAGCAGCCGGAATTACTTTGGTTGCTTTTCGCTGAAGAAACATTGTTCCGAAATTGTTTCGGAATGCATTCAAAATTGTTTTGGTGGGTGCTAGAATTGTTCTAGGCACACAGAAATAATTTGGGTTTTAACGGACGCAGAAAAATGTCTTCATGAATAGTGAAAAGCACTTTTTGGGCTGATTTGCAAATGGGGTTTTTCTTCTAGAAGAAAACCACTTTTGGTGTGTGAAAGGGAGGTGGAGCCCCCCCAAAGGGGCTGCAAATTTCGGCCATGGCATGGAAGGGGCCCTCCTTGAGGTGTCCTTCCACCTCATGGTGGATATCTTCTACACACCCTTATGTGGCTTGTGGTGGAAAGATCCTAGGAAGGTCCTTTTGGTCTTTTCTCTACCCCTTGCTCCTCCTATAAATAGAGATGGAGGGAGCTCTCCAAAATCAGATCATGCTTGCTCTCATACACATGCCATTTGACTTGTCTAGCTTCTCTCTCCCTCCCAGCGAAATAGTTTCGTAGAGCCGAAAGGCTGTCTGGGTTCCGGTGGGAACTAGTTCTGGACGGCGAAGCCCTGCCGGATAGATGACACCGTATGTGTGCAACTCTGTAGAGAGATCGTAGTTTCGCTCTTAGTTCGAGAGTGCCTCCCGAAGGGCTGTCCAAGTGATCGTCTTAGTTTCGAGGGTCCTCCCGAAGGGCTGTCCGAGTGACCGTTCGAGTTTCGAAGGTCCTCCCGAAGGGCTGTCCGCGACACCGTCCGAGGGACTGTCCGACCGCCTCCCGGAGGGCTGTCCGAGGGGCAGATGTGGGAGTACATCCTCGCGGTTGGGAGGTTGTAAATCCTAGCTGCGGGGATCTGCACCGCCGATCGTCATCGACTCTACTTCCGCTGCGCTACGAGTCGGTCACGAAACAGATCAAACCTTGTATGCAGTCTCCATAGTGATCCTGGGATGGTACGTAGGTCGGAAATTTTTTGTTTTCTGCTGCGTTACCCTACAGTGGCATCATGAGCCGTGCTATGCGTAGATGCAGGTGCGATCTAGAATACATGAGATGTATGGGTGTTGCACAATATAATCAGGTAGTAGATGAGTTCTATTGCTGAAAATTATTTGTGCGGGTAGCAGATGAAATCTATTACCCGATGTTCTTGTTGCTTCCCTGGAATTTGCATATTTCTGATCTTGATAACGGTATGGTGGAGTTTCAAAGTTCTGGCAATCCGCGATCCTGATTGATCAACGAAGTGCTAACAGTTCTTTGAATTCCACCGTAGTTAAAAAGAAAGATGAAATTTCGCAGATGAAAGGGCAATGCAGATATGATCTGCACGGGGGTCATGCGTATGACGAAGTTTAGTATGGGGCTCGAAATTTAATTATCTCGTGTTTCATGCACCCCGAGATGTTAATCTAGCGACTTGAATTATCATACTTGATGATAAAACGTTGGTAGCTGCGGTTTGTTCGAAACCTTAGAAGCCACGTAAAATGAAATTATGCATAAACCGATTAGAGGCGTCTAACTTGGTTTTGCAGGATGGTTTGCATGTGCATATGATGTGGTATAGCAAGTGCTCATATTAATTTGATTATGTATGAGATGACTATATGATGTAAATTAATTAACATGACCTGCGTGTCATGATTCGGCATGATGGCTGGAGCCATATGATTGTCACTTTAATGACCTGCGTGTCAACCTTAAGTTATGCACTTATTTTATTAGCTATAGAGATAGCAATATTATCTGGTGCATCGACAAGGTGGTGGCAAACTTCGCGAAGGTGAACACCGACGCGAATGGCGAAGACGAAGAAATACAAGACTTCTCCGTCAGAAAGGGCTATACCATATCATGCTATTATGAATTGCCTGAGATGTTTATCCCTTGTGATGCACCCTTCTTGATTGCGTGGTAGTCGCTTTTTATTAGGGTGATCTCTCACAAAAAATATCAAGTAGTTAGTGTTCTCCCAAGTGTAGCACCGTCACGGCACCTATCTTCTCGGGGTATCACATGGATGCATGGGTACGAACGATTAGGGAAGTTTGAGGCGGGTGAGTTGAGACCTCGCAGCGAGATCACTTGCTTGTCTTGACGTTCAGGCATGAAAGTCATGAGCTCGGAACACACGCATCGAAAGATGAACAAGAGTCACATAGAGATGTGATTGGCAAGTTAATTGGCCTACCGATTGCAATTCTCGTCACTTGAGATGGATGCATCCTTGGCGTTGAATTGTAATATGGGTCTTGAATCACTCACAATCAATTATGAGAGATATTGATTTGAGTGGGAGCGCACTTTAGAATTAATTCTTTTAATTCTTAGTGAAATTAATTGTGAACTTTGTCAAAGTAAAATTTGCATAATAGTTGTAGAATAATGGCTCGCGTTTCCACCTTCCCTGTTAAAATTGAATAAGCTGTTAAATATCTGGTTAAAACTTTACGGTTGGTAACGTAATGTGAGGATTGTCCTCAAGAGTGCCGAGAAGGACTTTGTCCTATCGCATGCTTTTTGTATTCTCCCGCTAATGCTATGGATAATGTGACTCTCGTCCTTCGATCCAAAAGCTAGAATTCCGTTATAGTCAAGTGCAAAATGTTTGCTTCCATGAGATCCGGACTTCAAAAGTTTGGGATAGCTATGTGATATTCATGGAACTGAAAATCATTTTTCAGACACAAACAAAGGCTAAAAGATATGGGATATCCAAAGCAATGTTTGTTTTGCAAACTGTTAGTAAAAGGTGTTTACTATGCATTTGACTAATGACAGAGGGATCCAGTAGAACGCCTGTCATATGATGAAGGTGAATAAAACAACAACTTAAAGGAAATGTCCGAAGGGTGTTAGTAAGACTTTCACGCCTAGGAAATCCGGGGCTAACGCCACTCTTAAGTTGGATGCTTCTTCTGAGATAGAAGAAATACTGAAAGTTAAACTGTTAGAAGTATAAAGGCAAAAGGAGAGAAGACTGGAATATCCAGCTCATGTATGAAAGTCATACAAGTTATTGATGTATAGAAGGCTGGTCAAAGAAATAGTTCTTGGGAATTATGATTAAACATGTTAATCACTGATTCTTGGGTATTGTGAGTTGATCACAAAGATACCCGCTCGATTGCATTCTGTTGCAATTCGATGCAAGAACTACTACGGCCTAAAAGACTGGCAGGAATGAGGTTTAAATACATGTTGGGAACTTAGTAAAAGTTACTATACCTTCCATCGGTGTATTACCTATGTATTTACTTTCAAAATTCATTATAGAGTTTTTACACACTCTAGCCCATTGCATAAGGTATCTTGCAAGAAGGTTGTTCATAAGAGAACTTTTAATGTTCGGTGTTATGAATAACATAAGGGCCATACTTTCATTATGAATGAGATGTATGTTATAAATATTGATAATAATACTTTACCTCTGTATTTACTTTCATAAATCATTTTAGAGTTTTATACACTCTAGCCCATTTGCATAATGTTTGTTGCAAGAGTGTTGTTCATGAAAGAACAATTGTTGTTCGGAATCATGAATAACATAAGGGCCATGCTTCCATAGTGGATGGAACGTATGTTATGAATATTGATGGTAATATGATACATCCATAACACTGACGCTAAATGTCGCAAGACTAAAAGAATACCACACAAGTGTGGCACTGCAGTTAGTCACATTGGAGAAACCCGCATGGAAAATTCCATTATGAAGGATTTTGAAGTCGTTTGATTTTGAATCATCTGACACTTGCAACTTTCCTCTAAAAGGTGAAGTGACTGAAATACCGTTCACAGGCCATAAGGAACGAGCAACGAACCTATTGGTGATCATACATTTTGATGTATGTAGTCCGATAAATGTTGTTGCTAGCAGTGGATTTTATCTATCTTCAGAAAAGACTCAAGTAGATATATGGATATTTGCTTGATGAGATGTAAGTCTGGATCTTTTGAAATCATTCGAAAGGTTTTCAACATGAAGTAGAAATTATTGTAACAAGGAAATTATGTTTCTGCAATTTGATTGTGGAAAGGAATATTTTGAGTTACAAGTTTAGCGAATGTCTGATGAGTTGTGAAAGGAGTTTCATAACTTACACCTCCCGAAACACCACTGTGTGTGGTATGTCTGTGAAGATGTAATCAAACCATTTTCGACATGGTAAGATAAAAGATGACATAAATCAATTTGCCATTATCCCTTTTAAAGTAATGATTTAGTGACTGCGGCTTTTACACTGAAAAGAGCGCCATCAGGTCTGTTGAAATGACGCCATGGTATGGTACGCCCAACCATGCTTGGTCTTTCCTTTACATTTGGAATATGGGGCTTGTGTAAAAGGTTACAAACCTATTTCAAATCAGACAAGAGCTACTTTGTAGGTTATCCCAAGTAATTGGGAATTCCTCCACCACTATACCGAGGCAAAAGGTTTGCCACAGAGAACGGTATGCTTTTAAAGAGATAGTTCTTGCAAAAAGGTGAGTGGGAGAACAGTGCAACTCGACGAGATAAACAGTATCTTCGTCATCAGATCAAAGGAAAGGAACCTTGGAAGTGATTCCAGAGTTTCCTACTGCGACTGATACGGAAGTCTCTACAATAAAATGTATGGACTTCGGTCGGACTTGCAGCTGAACCACGTAGGCAAAAGTCGTGCAAACCTCTCAGGTGCGCAAGCGAGATATTGTTGTTAGACAACAGTATACCTACGATACACAAGGAAGCGTTGATGGGCCCTGACTCCGGAATTGGCTAAATGCCAATACTATCTGAGATAGTTTCCATATAAGTGATTCAAGATTAAAATCTTGTTACACCTTTCGGAAGACTTAGAGTCTAACGAATATTTATGGAACTGTAAACTAATGTGGATAAAATATTTTATCTATAAAGCTCGACTTGTTGCAATAACAAGTTCAAGGAGTTGACTACGATGAGATTGTCTCACCGTGGTGATGCTAAAAGTCGGTTCGGGTTGAACTAGCAATTAATACATATTTCAAAATGAGATATGAAACATGGATGCCAAAAGGATTTCCATCTGATGGAAATGCAACCTAGGACTTACGTGCAGTACAGTCCAAGGTATTTTGTCAAATCCAGAGGATGCTAGTAAGTATGCAAACTTCAGAGTTCCAGCGATGGACAGAAGAGAGCAAAATGGAGTTGGAATCTTCGTTTTTGATGAAATAGTTTGATTTCATCAATGGATAACGAAGATGCTTGTGGTTTCAAGAAAGTAAGTGGGAGCATAATAATATTTCTAAAAACTTTGTGTGCTTGACACATTGTTGATTGGAAATTTCGTGACACGAATTAGGACTTCATTAAAAATAGTTTTTCGATGAAGTGCTTGGGCTAAATAGCCTTGACATTAGGCATATTTATCTACGAGATAGAATTGCCTAATAGGCTAAAGCCAAAAATACATATTGACAAGATGCTAAAACTTTTTAGCATTAAAATGCCAAGGAGTGATTCTTGCCGACATGGAAAGGGTTTTTGCAAGACTCAGTGTCCCAAAACACTGATGAGCAAAATACATGATGGAGATTCCACACACTTTCGTGTTTGGATTAATCATGTATTCCATGGTATGTAAAACAACCAGATATGTCCAGTACTCCCAAGGAGTTGCGAGTATAGATACCAAAGTGATCAAAGTACTGATCATGGGACAACAGTGAAAAATGTCATTAAGTACTAAAGTAGCACTGATGACATGTTTTCTCGCAAGCAGAGATTATGAAGTGCTCGTTGTAAGTGTTACATCGATACAGTCTTCATCAATGCTCCATGCGATTTTCGATTTAAGTTAAGGGTTTTTTGTGTGATACACAATATGGTGGCACGGTGTTTGGAAATCGTTTCTAAACAGGTTACTGTGGCGAATTCTATAACTAAGGCTAAGCATGTTGCCGCCTTCGAAGCGACATAGAAGATGTTGAATCATACAGTTCGTTCATGAACTTAGTATGATTCCAAGATGGCTTTGGTCAATGGAACACTATTGAAGATAGTTGCTCCATAGCTCAGTCTGGGGAATCAAGGTTTGACCAGTGATTCACATATATACGAAGCCAAGTCCACACAAAATATGAATTTTGTGAAAGCATGAAAACGCAAGGACATGCAAAGATACACACGGAACTGAAGTTGTCAGATCCGTTGGACATCAGGCTATACCACATGCGAAGCATTTTTACACCGGTGTGCCACATGTGTAATGTGCATTAGCATTGACTAGATTATTGACTCTAGTGCAAGTGGGAGTCTGTAGGAGATATGCCCTAGAGGCAATAACAAATGTTATTATTTATCTCCATGATCATAATTATGTTTATGTTCCATGCTATAACTGCTATGGTTCTCGAGTCTGCAATAACCACGAGGCTTGAAGGAAGACTCATATGCACGTGTGGAATAATAAACGATAAAATGTATTCCTAGTGTGGCCTCTAAGACTAGCTCAAGTGTTGCATGATGGTTTCGTTTTCCTGATCATGGGCATGACTATGCCGGCAACTTTGAGGGCACAATGTTAGTAGAACACTTGTGTTGAATCGACCCGATTGATGTTATGCTATGAGATTCATTCATCATAAGTTAATGGTTAATAACACAGAGAAGTTAATGTTTGCATAATTCCTTAGACCATGAGGGTCTCGAGTTTCTTCATGCTTGCTTCATGAACTTTGGGGTTTGTTAAACGTCATCAGTAAATGGGTGGCTATTACGGCGGCTTACGGGTTCATGGAAAAGTATGTCAAGTAACTTCATAGCTCAATATTGGGATTTGCTCCTCCGACGATGGAGAGATATCTCTGGGCCCTCTCGGTGTTACGGTATCCATCATCGTCTGGCCAGACACAAGTGTGATTTGATCACAGGGATGCCGGAACACAGAAACGAGAAAAGAGAACAAAAACCGGCAACGAGGTAACTGGCATTGTGGACAAGTGTTGATCCACGAGGATGCCGATGTTTCTCACCTCGGGTATTTGTAACATATCGCGAAGCAACAGGAATAGCACACGGCAACTGGAGGTTCACTCGAATATTCATTCGTGTGGGTATAGGGGTCAATATGGGTGTCCACGGCTCCGATGTTGATCATTGATCGGAAAGAGTTCCGGGTCATGTCTATACATCACCGAACCTATAGGTTCGCACGCTTAAGGGTCATCTATCTGCTAAATACTAGACAGGGAGTCTGAGAGAAAATCACCGAAAAAGTTTCGGACGAAACGGAAACGTTCCGGAGAGAACACCGGAATAGTTCCGGTGAAACTGAAAAGTTGTTTCAGGGTATTCCATTAAGTCAAATTGGTTCTGGCACACGCCCAGAAATTCTTGGAGGATGCCAGAAGTGTTCTGGAAAATTCTGGGAAATTTCCGGGACAAAAACCGGAAATGTTCCGGAGCAGCCGGAACCGCTTTGGTTGCTTTTCGCTGAAGAAACATTGTTCCGAAATTGTTTCGGAATGCGTTCAAAATTGTTTTGGTGGGTGCTAGAATTGTTCTAGGCACACAGAAATAATTTGGGTTTTAACCATGGTTTTAAATAGCGCGCTATAGCTCCGCTATAGCACGCTATAGCGTTTAAAAGAGGTCTTGCGCTAAGCGACTTTGGTTCAAACGCATGAACAAACATTTTAAATAGCGCGCTATAGCACCGCTATAGCACGCTATAGCGTTTCGAAGAGGTCCGCCGCTAAGAGGCTTAGCGCGCTATTTAAAACTATGGTTTTAACGGACGCAGAAAAATGTCTTCGTGAATAGTGAACAGCACTTTTTGGGCTGATTTGCAAATGGGGTTTTTCTTCTAGAAGAAAACCACTTTTGGTGTGTGAAAGGGAGGTGGAGCCCCCCCAAAGGGGCTGCAAATTTCGGCCATGGCATGGAAGGGGCCCTCCTTGAGGTGTCCTTCCACCTCATGGTGGATATCTTCTACACACCCTTATGTGGCATGTGGTGGAAAGATCCTAGGAAGGTCCTTTTGGTCTTTCCTCTACCCCTTGCTCCTCCTATAAATAGAGATGGAGAGAGCTCTCCAAAATCAGATCATGCTTGCTCTCATACACATGCCACTTGACTTGTCTGGCTTCTCTATCCCTCCCAGTGAAATAGTTTCGTAGAGCTGAAAGGTTGTCTGGGTTCCGGTGGGAACTAGTTCTGGACGGCGAAGCCCTGCCGGATAGATGACACCGTATGTGTAAAACTCTGTAGAGAGATCGTAGTTTCGGTCTTAGTTTGAGAGTGCCTCCCGAAGGGCTGTCCAAGTGATCGTCTTAGTTTCGAGGGTCCTCCCGAAGGGCTGTCCGAGTGACCGTTCGAGTTTCGAAGGTCCTCCCGAAGAGCTGTGCACGACACCGTCCGAGGGACTGTCCGGCCGCCTCCCAGAGGGCTGTCCGAGGGGCAGATGTGGGAGTACATCCTCGCGGTTGGGAGGTTGTAAATCCTAGCTGCGGGGATCTGCACCGCCGATCGTCATCGACTCTACTTCCGATGCGCCACGAGTCGGTAACGAAACAGATCAAACCTTGTATGCAGTCTCCATAGTGATCCTGGGCTGGTACGTAGGTCAGAAATTTTTTGTTTTCTGCTGCGTTACCCTACAGTTTAGGGTTTAGGGGTTTGGGAGGGTTTAGGGGTTTCATATTGTGTTTCCCCCTTTTCTTTTTGTGTTTACCATTCAATTCTTTTACATTTAGGGTTTTCGGTTTTATTTTACGTTTTCCATTGAACTCGACGCTAGCTACTACATATAGCAATGAAGGAACCATTACACAAATCGTCATGAATATAGAGAGAAGTGACCTCTCTTTCTCCGTGCTTGGTCGAACAACAAGTTTTCGTATATCTATTCGACGCTACTACGTATAGTACACATTCATGCATATATACAATGTAACATCTCTTACGATCCCTAATATCTAATTACCAAAATCGCATTGCCACTCCCGATGGAATTCTCCGTCTGTAGGTATGACATGGTCAACAAAGAATCCCGCCAATTCCTCTTGAATTGCTCGTATGCGATCAATTGTTAGGAGTTCGTCCCGCTTCCGCTTGATCTAATTTAAAGAAGGGGGTCAATATATATATATATATGAATGAAACTCAACACAATTGATGGTAATTAATAAAATGTGAATATTGTTTACATACTTCAATTTGTTCTTCAGATTTGCCCCGCTCAGAGGTCTTGTGGCGAATGTACTCGCAAACGTAGTATCCACATAAATTATTCCTGGGTTCCTGCCACAAGAACTTTACGAGAATAGAGTTCAATCAAAATGATAATCAAGCATGATAATGGTATTGAAACTAGAATCAATGAGAGATGCGCGGAACTAGCTAGTAGTACTTACTTTGGGTTGTTAAAATCGCAGCTCCTTTTTCCATTCACCCCTAACCTTGTTGGTGAACTTTTTCCAAGCCCTGCCCGGCAAAGAAAATGATTACTTGATATCAGGAAATGAACGAAAGTTGCCGATATGGTGCGATAATGATTGAACTTACTTCTGGAGCATTTGACTCATGTCCGCCCACTCCTTAGCCTCTTTACGTCTCGAGTCCAAGACAACTACTAGTCGCGCGTCAAGCTGAATGGCTAGCAGAATAAAGTGGAACCTGCGCACGCATAACTCATCAATTACACTTAACCTCGAGTAAGCGAAACAGAATGTGCACAAGACAGTAACACTCACTTGAAGTTGTAAGGAAATAGTATTTCCCTTTTGTTTTGTTGTCCAAGTAACGCATTTAGCAAGGATTTCTCTATATCATCGGGGCTTTTTTGTACCGTATATTCATTTACGGTATTTGGGTTAATGAACCCAATGTCATAGATTTTTCCTCTGCATTCGCGGATCTTCAATCTGCATAATATAGTGTGAGGATAATTATACATGCAATGAACGAGCTGAGCTAGAGACTTAATTACAGAAAAAATACTTACAGACAATAGCAACTGATGATAGCTTTGTCGAGGGCGGCTTGATGGTATAACTGAAATAATTCTTCAAATTCAATGTACAACGCCTCGACCCCATTGAAGTAGTGCTCATCTTTAATTCCCACTAAGATACTGTTGGTCCCTTCCTTGCAGGCTTTCAAGTACCAGTTATGCAATGTTCGCATCATCGTTGGTAGACGCGGGAGCTGCTCAGGTCTGACGAGAGGCTTCCCGTGCTCGTATCTATAGGCTACCTCAGCCATTTCGAACTGTACCTCATCGCCTAAGTAATCAGCAAGAGTGTAACCAGGATGAGCGGCCGCTACCCCCGGATCATTAGCGATATCGGGAAACACCTTGAGCGGGGGGCACGATTGTTTTTCCTGTTCGCCGAGCTGGGGAATTGTTTTCCCACTTCTTGCAGCACTGCTAGTACTTCCCGACCTTTTCGCTTCATGAAATGTCTTTACAATACAGCGGTCATAGTGTGAGAGCGGCAGAGGAGATGGTGGGCGCTGAAGGGCATCCAGACAGCGCTTCGCTTTTACCGGATCTATTTTCTCCTTTGGATCTGGACGTTTCGGTGCAAGCTGGCGTTTCACATCGGCAGCCACGAACTCGTCGGTTTCCTCCTCAGTCATGTCGTATGGTAACTTGGGAGGAGCCTTCTTGACGCTTGGACCTGCTCTGGATTTCTTCGTTGTTGTACTGCTAGCCGCCGGAGCGGCGGCGGGTCTCTTCCGCCGTTGTTGGGAGGAGCCTTCTTGACGCGGCGGAGGAGGCGGAGTCCGCTGACGCGGCGGAGACAGCTGAGGCGGCGGAGGATTCTGCTGAGGGGCCTCCTTCGATGGATTCCGCTGACGCGGCAGAGACAGCTGAGGCGGCGGAGTGTGCTGACGTGGCGGAGACGACTGAGGCAGCGGAGATAGAGCTGGATAGTGAGGAGTCTGCTGAGGGGCCTCCTCCGGCTGAGTCTGCTGACGCGGCATCCATTGTGGAAGCACGATGTATTCCTTTCTCCATAGAATGGTAGTCCTTACGGCATCTACCAGATGAGTCTCCCCTTCACCTGTAGGGTACTCAAGCTCCAGCCCCTCGAATCCGTTGGTAACTTCATCCACCCCGACAATAGCAAAGCCATCTGGAATCGGATTGCAATGGAAAGTTGCATCAGGTCTAGGAGGTAAGACATAGCCGACCGCCACCTTCAAGGTTAGGTTGATGCATTTCGCCATTAGCTCACAATGTTCCCTCTCCGTGATATAATCCACGGGGTAGCGAGGAGCCGTGATATCAGGCCGAACGAGCTCCGTGGAAGCCACGCTGCTTTTCCGCTGAGATGGTGGGGTAGCTTCGTGGGCAGTATCGAATGAAGGATCTTCGTGCTGCTGAGATGGTGGGTCGGTAGCTCGCTGACTGGTAAGTGCCTCTAGTTTCTTCTCCTGCAACGCTAATCTTTCTTCTACCTTCTGCATCCGGTCTGCTTCCTCTTTCTTCTTTCTCCCTCGGCTTCTATAACCAGCGCTGTCGGGAAACCCATGCACCCACGGAACGGAGCCTGATGTGCCTCGTGTTCGTCCAGGGTGTTCAGGATTCCCAAGGGCGCGTCACAGCACGTCCTTCTCTCTGTCGGGATGGAACGTCCCTTCCTGCACGTCCTTGATTGCTTCCTGAATCTTTGTGACGGGTGTTTCAAGTTGTTCTTTCGTGTAAACACACTTCCCTGTTTCTGGGTCCAAAGTTCCCCCATGCCCGAAGAACCAAGTCCTTGCCCGTTCGGGCCAGTTCAATGTCGCTGGTTGGATCCCTTTAGCAAGCAGGTCGTTCTTAGCTTTGTCCCACGTAGGCCGGGCAACCTTGTAGCCACCTGACCCCGTAACATGGTGATACTGCTTCTTTGAAGCATTTAGCTTATTTGTCTGTGACCTGTTCTTAGCTTTCTCCGATTTCTTGTATGCCACAAATGCGGGCCAGTGATCTTTTATCTTCGCATATTGACCGGTGAATTCTGGAGTCTCGTCTTTCTCGACAAACTGTTCGTTCAATCTTTTCTTCCAGTTCTTGAATTGTTCTGACATCTTCTTAAGAGCCCATTTTTTGACTTTTCGCTGTATAACTGGGTTATTTGGATCCTCCTCTGGTGGTAGGCTGAAATTTATCATGAGCGAGTTCCAAAGCTGATCTTTGCATCTATCGTCGACATAAGAAACTCCATCGTCCTTCTTCTTATTCCATTCTTGGATGCTGATCGGGACGCTGTCCCTAACAACAACTCCGCACTGATGTATAAATCGGTCTTGGGTCCGCTTGGGAACAGTCGGTTTGCCATCTGGATCGACTTGTTCGATCGTGAACCTTTCATTCTCGCCCAACCTTTTCTTCGGGCCTCGTCTCCTTATAGAAGTTTGGCTCGATCCAGAGGGCTAAAAGAAGAAAGAAGTGTTAATATATGTACATACAAAACAATTAATGCATCTAGTCAGCAGAGGCTTAATTAATATATATACCTCGCCGGACTTTGCAACAGTTAAGGCTCCAACACTGGCGGAGCCGTCATCTTCTCTTCCCTCACCACCGGAGTCGTTGAGAAACTATGAGGTCATGATATCATCATCTCCCTCGCGGATTATTTCCTCCAACACCTTTTCTTGTTCTAAGTCTCTGTCGTGTTCCATAGTTTCTGCAAATATTACAACATGGCAATATACAACCATGAGAGATGGATTAGTGGCAAACATAGACCTAATCACAACAAGGAATCATATGCATATGAGCAATGGATTAGTGGATTATCGGGGTTATGTTTTAACGACCCCTCCCCCCTGATGTCGAAGTTATACCGAAATTATCGGGGTTATGTTTTAACACGACCCCCCCCCCTCATGTCGAAGTCAATGAACAACATGAAAATTTGTAAGTGATTGCTAAACTTTTATGCTTCATTTATACGAAGATCAATTATCCAATATAACTATGTTCGCGATATGAGGCATTGGACATTATCTAGAATCATATCTGGTGAGTCGTCCTATCTTTCGGGAGAGGATACTTTGCGGACCGCCTCTCTCATGCCTGTCCGACGTGCAAATCAGGTTTTCATATGCCTTAAAATCAAAGTTATCGGGGTTATGTTTTAACGACCCCCCCCCTCTCATGTCGAAGTTACGACGATATTTGTACAAGATGAATACAAGATTTATACACAAGTTGAATACAAAATGAATACAAGATTTATACACAAGATGAATACACAACTCAACAAATGAACCAACCATCATCCTATGAACAAAACTCAACATACGACAAATGGGCACCTTTTGTCGAACAGCGGAGGGACGATCAGGGACCAACTCCACGGAGATGCAACACCACAACCTGTAATTCCACCGAGTGAAAAAAAATTAGGCAAACCCAAGTATGCCACTGGATAGAATGGAAGATTTTAGTTGAAATGGACTTATAAAGATCATGGCAAACGGATGCACGGAACTCAAATGGTGATCAAAGCAATATGCAATGCAAATCTGTCCATTATAGCTAGATACCAATTTGAAAGCAAGATTTGAACATGCTACAGAATTTCTACATGGCAACAAATGGCATGACACATGGCAAAACATGCTTAATTACTAAACTAATTCAAATGAGTGGCAGAAAACAGATTCATGATGCAACCTTTTAGGCAAGTAAAATATATGCTACAACAGTTTTTCATGCCAACAAAGAGCATGGCAAGCATGTACTAATTACCCTCAACAAAACACCCTTACTGATCATGATCCAAAGATGCACAGATTTGTTGCAAACCTCAAGGCAAAATGCAAAGTATTAATACTGCCAGTTTCAGACTTTGAGCAAAATAGCATGACATGGCAGAAAAGAATAGATAGCCAAATATACTTTTTAGTCCCGGTTGGTGGCTCCAACCGGAACTAAAGGTCTTTTCCAGTTTTTTTTTTTTTGCTTTATTTTTTTTCTTTTGTTTCTACTTACAGCCAAATATTTAGAGTTTTTGAGTGAATCTTTTTGGTTTAGGTCACAAAAATTATAAACTTTCTGTTAGTGCCAGTAGTTTTCAAATTTGAATAGTTTAAATTTGAATTCTTTGAAATTTGTGTGAATCACTAGTTTGTGAATAACTTTACTTTAAAAATAGATTTTTGAGTGATTCTTTTTCCTGCTGTTTAATATTAGTGTGTTTTATCAGTATGTTCAATTTGGTAATTTTTAGGTTATTTAAATAGGTGTTTTAATCAAAAACAGATTCTGTTTAGCTCTTTTAGTTTTATAGCTCAAAAAAACATTAAATGCATGAAAAATAGCGAATGAAGTCAGAAAGGGTTGAAAATTTATAATGTGGCTTTGAATGGTGCATGTTGAATGCACAAAAAGTCTAGAGTTAAAATAAATTTAAAAGAATGAAATGCCTTTGTAACAGATGAGTTTTCGTCCGAAACCCTGATACTTCGAAAGAGATTGTCTAGTTTGTACACGAAGTACATCCAGTTTTTGCCGTAACCCTCTCAACTTTTTAGCACATGCTATGTGGGTGAAATGATGATACCATGCCAAGTTTCAACCTTTTCAGAGTTCATTTGTAGTGCTTTTCAATTTCAGGGTCATTTAGCTCAAAAAATCAATAAATGCATGAAAAATAGCAAATGAAGTCAGAAAGGGTTGAAAATTGATGACGTGGCTTTGAATGGTGCATATTGAATGCACAAAAAGTCTGGAGTTAAAATAAGTTTAAAAAAATAAAATACCTTTGTAACAGATGAGTTTTCGTCCGAAACCTTGATACTTCGAAAGAGATTGTCCAGTTTGTACACGAAGTGCATCCAGTTTTTGCCGTAACCCTCTCAACTTTTTAGCACATACTATGTGGGTGAAATGATGATACCATGCCAAGTTTCAACCATTTGAGAGTTCATTTGTAGTGCTTTTCAATTTCAGGGTCATTTAGCTCAAAAAAATCAATAAATGCATGAAAAATAGCGTTCCTTCGCGTTTCAAATGCCAAAACACACATATATATATATACCCTAACTATTACAAAGATTCCCTCCGTTTGTCCGAAGTGGCACTTTCCAGCTATAAGTCCGGAAACTCACACTAGAGAGAAAGTGATGGCGGTGAAGCCGGTCACATCCCAGAGTGGGATCTTGGGGTATAAAACTATTTCTTCGCGTGTGTCCCTTGCTTATTGCACCGTAACCATGGATAATCTTCATCATTTAACAGGATGCTTGGGTCAGTCTTCACTCTGAAGGGAGAAATTTCATGAAACTTTTCATAATCTTCTGACATGTTTGTCTTGTCCTCCACTCCCACGATGTTTCTTTTCCCTGAAAGAACTATGTGGCGCTTTGGCTCATCGTATGATGTATTCGCGTCCTTATCTTTTCTTTTTCTCGGTTTGGTAGACATGTCCTTCACATAGAAAACCTGCGCCACATCATTGGCTAGGACGAATGGTTCGTCTGTGTACCCAAGATTGTTGAGATCCACTGTTGTCATTCCGTACTGCGGGTCTACCTGTACCCCGCCTCCTGACAGATTGACCCATTTGCACCGAAACAAAGGGACCTTAAAATCATGTCCATAGTCAAGTTCCCATATGTCTTGTATGTAACCATAATATGTGTCCTTTGCCCTATTGGTGTTTGCTGCATCAAAGCGGACACCACTGTTTTGGTTGGTGCTCTTTTTATCTTGGGTGATCGTGTAAAATGTATTCCCATTTATCTCGTACCCTTGGAAAATCAATACAGTCAAAGATGGTGTCCTGGCCAACAAGTACAACTCATCTCCAACAGTGGTGTTACCCATGAGATGTGTTTGCAACCAACCGCCGAAAGTCCCCATGTGTTCACGTGTAATCCAGTCGTCAGACTGCTCCGGGTGTTTGGAGCATAGAATATTCTTGTGTTCATTGATATACGGGGCCACCAAGGTAGAATTCTGTAGAACTGTGTAGTGTGCTTGCGCCCAAGAATGCCCGTCCCTACATATTATTGAGTTCGGTCCTAGCGTGCCTTTTCCACCCAGTCTCCCCTCATGCCGCGATTCAGGAACACCAATCGGCTTAAGGTCGGGAATAAAGTCAACACAAAACTCAATGACCTCCTCTGTTTGATGGCCCGTGGAGATGCTTCCTTCTGGCCTAGCATGGTTACGAACATATTTCTTTAAGACTCCCATGAACCTCTCAAAGGGGAACATATTGTGTAGAAATACAGGACCCAGAATTGCAATCTCGTCGACTAGGTGAACTAGGACGTGCGTCATAATATTGAAGAAGGATGGTGGGAACACCAACTCGAAACTGACAAGACATTGGACCAAATCATTCTGTAACCTTGGTAGGATTTCTGGATCGATTACCTTCTGAGAAATTGCATTGAGGAATGCACATAGCTTCACAATGGCTAATCGAACATTTTCTGGTAGAAGCCCCCTCAATGCAATCGGAAGAAGTTGCGTCATAATCACATGGCAGTCATGAGACTTTAGGTTCTGGAATTTTTTCTCTGCCATATTTATTATTCCCTTTATATTCGACGAGAAGCCAGACGGGACCTTGATACTGAGCAGGCATTCAAAAAAGATTTCCTTCTCTGCTTTGGTAAGAGCGTAGCTGGCAGGACCTTGATACTGCTTTGGATGCATGCCGTCTTTTTCGTTCATACGTTGCTGGTCCTCCCATGCCTCCGGTGTATCTTTGGTCTTCCCATACACGCCCAAGAAGCCTAGCAGGTTCACGCAAAGATTCTTCGTCACGTGCATCACGTCGATTGCAGAGCGGACCTCTAGGTCTTTCCAATAGGGTAGGTCCCAAAATATAGATTTCTTCTTCCACATGGGTGCGTGTCCGTCAGCGTCATTCAGAACAGATTGTCCGCCAGGACCCTTTCCAAAGATTACTTGTAAATCCTTGACCATATCAAGTATATCATCACCAGTACGGAGGACAGGCTTCTTCCGGTGATCTGCCTCACCTTTGAAATGCTTGCCTTTCTTTCTTAAGGCATGATTGGTCGAAAGAAATCGACGATGTCCCAGGTACACATTCTTCTTACATTTATCCAAATATATACTTTCGGTCTCATCTAAATAGTGCGTGCATGCGTGGTATCCCTTGTTTGTCTGTCCTGAAAGGTTACTAAGAGCAGGCCAATCATTGATGGTTACAAACAGCAACGCTCGTAGGTCAAATTCCTGCTGTTTGTGCTCATCCCACACACGTACACCTTTTATGTCCCACAGCTGTAAAAGTTCTTCAACTAATGGCCTTAGGTACACATCAATGTCGTTGCCGGGTTGCTTAGGGCCTTGGATGAGCACTGGCATCATAATGAACTTCCGCTTCATGCACAACCAAGGCGGAAGGTTATAGATACATAGAGTCACATGCCAGGTGCTATGATTGCTGCTCTGCTCCCCAAAAGGATTAATGCCATCTGCACTTAAACCAAACCATAAGTTCCTTGCGTCACCTGCAAAGTCCGGCCACTTTCTCTCGATTTTTCTCCACTGCGACCCATCAGCGGGTACTCTCAACTTCCCATATTTCTTACGGTCTTCTTTGTGCCATCGCAACAACTTGGCATGCTCTATGTTTTTGAACAGACGTTTCAACCGTGGTATTATAGGAGCATACCACATCACCTTGGCAGGAACCCTCTTCCTGGGGCGCTCGCCCTCAACATCACCAGGGTCATCTCGTCTGATCTTATACCGCAATGCACCGCATACCGTGCATGCATTCAAATTCTCGTACTCCTCCCCGCAGTAGAGGATTCAGTCATTAGGGCATGCATGTATCTTCTGCACCTCTAATCCTAGAGGGCAGAGAACCTTCTTTGCTTCGTACGTACTGTCAGGCAATTCGTTATGCTTTGGAAGCTTCTTCTTCATTATTTTCAGTAGCTTCCCAAATCCCTTGTCAGATACACCATTCTCTGCCTTCCATTGCAGCAATTCCAGTGCGGTACCGAGCTTTGTGCTGCCATCTTCGCAATTAGGGTACAACCCTTTTTTGTGATCCTCTAACATGCGATCGAACTTCAACTTCTCCCTTTCACTTTCGCATCCTCTCTGTGCATCAACAATGACCCGGCGAAGATCATCATCGGGCACAACTGGTGCCTCTTGATCTTCAGCTTCCCCGGTTGTAGTATCACCATATTCAGGGAACATAGGATAGTTGTCATCATCCTCTTCTTCTTCGTTGTCTTCCATCATAACCCCTCTTTCTCCGTGCTTGGTCCAAACATTATAGTGTGGCATGAAACCGTTCTTAAGCAGGTGGAAGTGAAGGGTTTTCGAGTCAGAGTAATCCTTCGTATTCTCACAGACAGTACATGGACAATACATAAAACCATTCTGCTTGTTTGCCTCAGCCACATCGAGAAAATTATGCAGGCCCGTAATGTAGTCGGAGGTGCGTCGGTCACCGTACATCCATTGCCGATTCATCTGCGTGCATTATATAATTAAGTATATCAAAAACTATTACAGAACATCATGGATAGAGAAATGAACAAATTAATACAAGTTCATCATCACATTAAAACCAAAGTACAGTAGTGATCAAATGTTATTACTGAAAAAAAATACATAAAGTTCATACATAGTTCTCATAGAACAACATATAGCTCTCTACACATGTGCAAACTAAGAAGTGCAAACTAAGAAGTTAATTTGAGCTCACCACGGTGGTGCCGGCGACGAGATCGGCGCGGGCGATCGACGGTAGTGAGGACGGGGACGGGGACGGGACGGCACTCTACACATGTGCAAACTAAGAAGTTAATTTGAGCTCAAATTGTGCATCTAAATCAAATAAACTCACACATGCACTCCTCCACTAAAACCCACAAACCACACTACTTCTCTAGAGCATTTGAAATGAGCTAAACTAGCAGTGAGAGATGAAAGGATGAAGTTGCTAACCTTTTTAGAACACTTGGATAGTTGGTGCACCGCCAAACCTAGACAAATCTTGAGGAAAATGGAGCTTGAAGATCGAGCTTGGAGGAAGAACAGAGGAGAAAGCTTAAGTGTGGCTCCGGCATTTCATCGAACACCTCATGTGCATATATAGGCAAAAAACAGAGTAGCCCACACCTCCACCCTTTCACGGCCAAAAAACAGAGAAGATGGGGGGAGGCGTGGATATATATAGGCAAAACTTTAGTCCCGGTTTGTGTCTAAAACCGGGACTAATGGCCTACCCTTTAGTCCCGGTTCCAGACACCAACCGGGACTAAAGGGGTTGCGCCAGGAGCGAGGCCCTTTAGTCCCGGTTGGTGGCTGGAACCGGGACTAAAGGTCCCAGCCGAACCGGGACTGGTGCCTGCCGAGGCCCGGCCGGCGTCCTGGCCGCTCGAACCGGGACTGATGCACGCATTAGTCCCGGTTCGTAAGTCAACCGGGACTGTTGCTCTGATTTGGCAAAAACCAATGCCCTGTTTTCTACTAGTGCAAGTCCCCTTGATTCGCCGAGTAGTACATCCCGAGCCAGTGTGCCACGCCACCACACGACAACCTTGTTCGTCCCTTGTATAATCCAAAGATGTTGCTTACCACGTGCCCAGACTTCGTCGAAACACTTTCTCGGTGCGCTCCAGTCCGTCTCGGAGGACATGAAGGTGTAGAGACTATAACCATGAGGGTCCTCGGCGATGGTTAGCACCTTGAAGAAGGCCAGGTAGCCCGCTGACGTTGTCCGTCCCTGCTGGCCGTCCAAGGGATAACAATCTTCTCGGGTTAGAATGGCGTCACCACCCAATATAACTGGGGGAAGCACGTCACAAGTGCCGACAAGTGTGTCACACACGATCAGTTGGCCCTTGGCCGTGTGACCCATGAGGAGGAGGCCACGGCGCGCGGTAATCGGCACTGCGCTGTTGAGGATGTCGGCCGGCACGCCAGAGACAAAGGTGGTGAGGGACCGATGATGGGAACCGAGTACCGACCCCGGCAATATCAGGGAGAAAAAAGGTGGCTGATCCTCGAGCAACTCCTTCTGGAAGAAGCCGAGCAGCAAGGAAGAGCCAGCAGCGTTCTCGGGCCAGCGGCGGCGGAGGAAGGAGCGGTCGGCGATGAGTCGGCGCCATCGCTTGCAAGTGATGCCACAGCGGATCAGGGCGGCGACGTCGGTGGAGACGCGCAGGAGGATCTCGCGAAGGGCGTGGACCGGGAGCAGCAGCGTGGACGCCGCAGTGTGCTCCATTGTTCACTTACGATCTGCATAAACTCGCGTGCTTTGCTGTACATATATAGCGTCCGCACAAACTCGCGTGGCACACATCGACCTTGGTCCTGTCTGTTTTCCGACTCGGAATCGAATCCTAACAAGAGTCCTGCTAATCGGCCCGTGTATGGCCCGCGAATTAGTAGGAATCTCTCGGTTTTCTCAACAGCAACAAACGAGGTATAAAGAAGGGACAATTGCATTTTTGCCCCTAGTTGGTTCCTACCCACGGGTTTTGCCCTTACTTTTTGAGCTTGCTCAGTTTTGCCCTTACTTTTTCCGCCGAGGTCGCTCGAATGCCCTTTGACCGTTAGACCAATACTTTGACCATTCATAACAAATTCATATGAACTCGGAAAAATGCAAATAAGATATCACAATGTTCAGAAAAACATTACCTTTATGAGCATGTCATTTTCATTCAGGACAAAAGTACCGTTTAAACTACCCGAGGTTATTAATGTTATTAACATTATTAAAAATAAAAATGTATAAACAATACTTTTTTCATGAATAAAAATTACGTGCAAATGTAGGTGATATTTTCTGAACATCCTGATATATTATTTGCATTTTTCTGAGTTCATATCAACTTGTTATGAAGTTTCAAATGACTTTGACCATTATTTTGAAACTTCATAACAAGTTGATATGAACTCAGAAAAATGCAAATAAGATATCAGGATGCTCAGATAAAAACACCTACATTTGCACGTAATTTTTATTCATGAAAAAAGTATTGTTTATACATTTTTATTTTTAATAATGGTAATAACATTAATAACCTTGGGTAGTTTAAACGGTACTTTTGTCCTGAATGAAAATGACATGCTCATAAAGGTAATGTTTTTCTGAACATTTTGATATTTTATTTGCATTTTTCCAAGTTCATATGAATTTGTTATGAATGGTCAAAGTATTGGTCTAACGGTCAAAGGGCATTCGAGCGACCTCGGCGGAAAAAGTAAGGGCAAAACTGAGCAAGCTCAAAAAGTAAGGGCAAAACCCTTGGGTAGGAACCAACTAGGGGCAAAAATGCAATTGTCCCTATAAAGAATGAGAAACGCTTCTAATCAGGAGCTCCTATTTGCCGCATTCTGCGGCAAACAGACGTCCCTTCGCACAAGGCGCGCCCAACTGAGCCGGCCCATTACGGCTGAACAGGAGCGAGCGATCGGGCGGAAAATGCGCAAAAAAACAACGAGATGCGAGAGCAGAGAGTCTCGAACTGTAGATCTCCTGCTAGTGCACTCAACTTGCTAGCCAGTGCGATCAAAGACTGTTATTGACTAATGCGTAGCGCCGGGTTTAAAGAACTAAAAGCAGTGGCGTAAACTGAACATTACTTAAGATTTGCAAACAAAATTCCAAATTTTGAACACTTTTTTGAAATTATGGATAGTATTTTGACAAAGTGCCAATTTTTAAAAATCCTGATCATCTTTTAGAACTGCAAAAGAAATTTTAAAATTCCCATACATTTTACAAAAAAGCAAACATTTTTTGAATTTGTACAAAAAAAACTTGAAAAAGGGTACTTTTTTGTTTTCAAAAAAACGAAGTGATCTGTGGAACGCAAATAATTTCCAAATTTTCGAACATAATTTTTAAAAACAGAAACATTTTCGAAAATCAGGAACATTTTTTGAAATTCCAAATTTTTTTGGGAACGCGAATGTATTTTGAAACTCCCAATTTTTTTTTTGAAAACAGGAACATTTTTTGAAATTTACGAACAATTTTTTAAAACGGGAACATATATTGAAGCGCCCGAACTTTTTTTGAAAAGTTGTGAAAATTTTGAACAAAAGCATTAGGAACATTTTTTGAAATTCCTGAACTTTTTTTGAATTTATGAACAATTTTTTAAAAGGCGACCATTTTTCAAAATTTCAAACACTTTTTAAAAGCAAGAACATTTTTTGAAATTTACGAGCAAGTTTGAAACATGAACTTAGTTTTAAAAAGATAAATAACCTTGTAAAACAAAGAGCAAAAAAGAAGAAAAAATAAAAAGAAAAGGAAAAGAAGAAAAAATAAAAAGAAAAGGAAAAGAAGAAAAAAGAAACAGAAACAGAAAAACGAAAAACGAAAAAAGGAAAAAAATAAAAAAAATAAAAAAAACGAAAAAACGAAAGTAAAAAAAACAAAATGAAACAGGATATCTGGTAAAAGAATCAAAAAACCGGTTCAGAAGGTTCCCAAAACCGGCGGGCCAGTTGTGGTAAAATGGGCCGGCCCATTTCTAGCGCTAAGGGGTTCCGGCTGTGCGTTGCGTCGACTGTTCGACGCACCGAGCGGCGAATAGGGTTTTCCTGTTCTTCTCGCTATGTAAAGGATTTAAATGAGAGCTCCTATGTGACGCGTTCTGCGTCGGGTTGCTGGGTTTCCGCACAGAGAACATAGTTCGCGGGCTTAGTGGGCTGCGTGCGTGTTTCTACTCTTTCAACTGTTTCGCTAGCGCGTGTTTTTTTTCTAAAAGAGCGAAATCAGCGCGCGTTCAAGGGATCACCCTTGAGCGGTGCATGTGTTTTTTTGTGTGTATTATACTGTATATGTACTAACGAGAGGAACAACACTAACAGCTAGCAGTGCACGTGTTTAACCGAATTGATTCGTTTTGGCTATGTGTGCACGTTAATTTGGGCGAGATAATCTAAAGGAGATCGTTTCTACTGTTTGGACTGTTTCAACTGTTTTGTCAGGTTGAATGTAAAACTGTTTCTTTCACGAGTAACACAATTGGGCAGTCTGAAAAACTTAGACTAGACTGTTTCGAGAACTGTGCAGTGCAAAAAGAACCTTCTCTTTCAGAAAAGACCAAATTCTTTGCAACTGAAAAAGGAGCGTGCGGGCAATGGGATTCAAACAAGCGACCCTCGAAGCGGGTTGCGCACCGAGCTAGCCACTGCGACAGGCAAGTTCTAGTGTCCGATTGACAGCGCGACACTTAAAGAAGTAATCGACGGCGGCAAAACTTAAACACCCGGTAGCGCAAATTCGAATAAACACAAGTCTGTGTGAGGGATCGAACAGAGGTCCTCTTACCAGTGAACAACGTCGCTAGCCACCATCTTTACTGCGATTAGATGTCTAAAATGGCAGCCCGGTGTGTATGAACAATAAGCTGCAAACAGATTAAAATTATTTTGAAAAAAGTAAATATTTTTTGAAACATGAACATTTTCTAATTTCTGTACAAATTTATAAAAAGTAGGACATTTTGTGAAACCCAAACATTTTTTGAAAAAGGAACAAATTTCAAAGGGAGAACATTTTTTGAAATTACGAATATTTTTTGAAAGTGCAAATATTTTTTGAAAAACAAGAAAAAAAATTAATAATGCAAAATTTTTTGAAATTCCCTTAACAATTTTGAATTGGTGAACACATTTTCTAAAACATGATTTTTTTTTATTCCTGAACATATTTGGAAAGTGAAATTCCAGAACATTTTTTTAATTTCTGAACAAAAATTCAAAGGCGAATATTTTTTAAATCCCCGGAACATTTTTTGATTTTGCGAATTTTTTTTGAAAACATTAACATTTTTTGAATTTGCGAGAAAATTTTGAAATTCAGAACATGTTTTGAAATTCCCACAATTTTCTGAATTTATGAACAAAAATTAAAATGTGAAAAAAATTTAAATTTGAAATTCTAAACTTTTTTGAATTTTCGTACATTTGATGTAAACTAGCGAACAAATTTGAAAATTGGAATTTTTTTTGTAATTTGTTAATAAATTTCAAAACAAGAACATTTTTGCAAAAATGAACATTTTTTGTAAAATGCGAACATTTTTTAAATTTCAAAAGATTTGTTGAAAAATAGAAATAAAAACGAAATAAAATAGGAAAGAAAAGAGAAAACGAAACAAAGAAAATAAAAAAAAAAGAAAATGAAAGAAAAAGAAAAAAGGATAGAAAATAAAAAAGAAACAGTAAAAACACGAAAAGGAAACAGAAAAAGACATAAAACCGGTTCAGGAACCTTCCCTTACCTTCTAGAACGTTCCTAAAACCTAAAAACCCGACTCGAACCTCCTAGAACGTTTCCAAAACCGGCCGGTACTGTAGCACGTCCTTTACTGATAATTGGGCCGACCCATGGCGCTCGCTAGTCGCTAACTCTGTGCGAATCAACAACAATCTGCCGCTGCGGCAGATAGGATTTTCCCTCCTAACAGTGTATCCTATTTGACGCTGGTGAGCGTCCAACCGTCGGGGTTTCGCTGAATGCGCTCCGAGTTGGGCCGGCCCAGGTAGGCGTCGCAGTTTTTCTGTTTCTGTTTCTTTTTGCTTTCTGTTTCCCTTTTCGTTTCTTTTTTTTTCTTTTTATTTTTTTCTGTATTCAAATATTTGTTCTATCATTAGAACATAGATATGAGTTCCAAAAAACATTTTTATACAGAAAATTTCAATATAAATTTAAATATTGTTCAACGCATATCGCAAAATGTTAAATGTGTATTTGAAAATTGTTCAGCATATACTACAGAAATGTTCAATTTATATTTTAAAAATTGTTCAACATGTATTTAAGTGTTGTTCAGCGTATATCACAAAAATGTTCAATTTGTATTTAGAAATTGTTCAACGTATATAAAAAAATGTTCAATATATATTTTACAAAAATTAACGTATATAAAAAAATCAATAAACATTTGGAATTTAAAAATTTTGTTCATGTTTTCAATAATTGTTCAGGTTTTAAAATTTTGCTCGGATTTTGATATTTGTTCATGATTTTCAAAAATTATTCAAATATATTTAACGAAAATCATTCACATTTGTTTGCAAGAATTGTTGGAAATTTTTAAGGAAAAAAAAAGTTCCGTCTCTGTACATTTGTAGGATCGAAAGTATGTCTAGAGGGGGGTGAGTAGACTACTTGACCATATAAAAACTTATCATTTTCCCAATTTTAGTTGTGAGCAGATTTTAGCAGTTCTATCAAGTCTAGTACACCCTACACATGCAAGTTTGAGAGTTGTGCAGCGGAAAATAACGACTTTGCATATGAATGTAAAGGAGGGGTTGGAGATTTCAAACGCAATGAAGACACGATGATTTTTGGCATGGTTTCGATAGGTGGTGCTATCGTACGTCCACGTTGATGGAGACTTCAACCCACGAAGGGTAACGATTGCGCGAGTCCACGGAGGGCTCCATCACGAAGGGTCCACGAAGAAGCAACCTTGCCTATTCCACCATGGCTTCCGTCCACGAAGGACTGTACTAGCCTCACTCGGAGTAGATCTTCACAAAGTAGGGAATCTTCTTGCCCTTACAAACTCATTGGTTCAACTCCACATGATCCTGGAGGCTCCCAAGTGACACCTAACCAATCTAGGAGACACCACTCTCCAAAAGGTAATAGATGGTGTGTTGATGAAGAACTCATTGCTCTTGTGCTTGAAATGATACTCTCCTCAACACTCAATCTCTCTCACACAGATTTGGCTTGGGTAGGAGAAGGATTGGAGTGGAAAGCAACTTGAAGAGGCTAGAAATCAAGGTTCAAATGGTAGGATTGGAATCTCTTGATCTCAACACATGAATAGGTGGTTCTCTCTTAGAAAATGAATGGTGGAAGTGTAGGCACGTTCTGATGGCTCTCTTTTAGAGTAAGTGGGGGTGGAGGGGTATAAATAGCCTTCACCCAAAATCCAACCGTTACACACTTTTGCCCCAAATCGGTGAGACCGAATGTAAACTCGGTGAGACCGGTTAGTGTAAAAGATATGAACGTTGGGCTTTTCGGTGGGACCGAAGTGGAACAATTCCGTGGGACCAAAGTGCAATGGCTAGGGCAAAACCCAGTCTCGGAAATTCTGATTATTTCAACTCGGTGATTCCGAAGTGAAACAATGTCATCACAGAAACTTGGCAATGCCATCTCGGTGGGACCGAGATCCATTTCGGTCAAGATGAATTGCTAGGGTTTGGTAGTGGCAATGGGAGTGGTTATCTCGGTGGGCCCGGATGGGGTAGTTTCGGTGTGACCGAGATGGAGATTTAGGTTTTGGACAGATGTGTTTTTGAGAAAGTGACTGAGGGTTTTTGGAGCAATATCACTAAGCACTTGAGCAACAACCTCATCATTAATACCTCACCCCCTTTTAATAGTATTGGCTTTCCTATGGGACTCAATGTGATCTTGGATCACTAAATCAAAAATGTAGAGTCTTGGAGTTGCCAATTCTTGTCCTTGACATTTTGAGGGGTCCACATCCATTAGTCCTTGCCATGCCAATCATTGATCTTTTCTAAAATCTATTAGCAATGAGTATTAGATCAATGATATATATGTTGTTATTGATTACCAAAACCACCCGGGGATTAGTTGCACTTTCAATCTCCCCCTTTTTGGTAATTGATGACAACATATAGATCAAAGCTTCGACAAATGATATAATCAATGGAATACATCGTCGCTTTGAGAAGTATGTGATAAGTAAGAGCTCCCCCTAAATTTGTGCATTATTTAGAATTTGCGTTTGAATGCAAATGCACAATCGATTAGGATCATGGTTCGCTTTTCCATGTCACATACAACTTGGTGGAGCGCTCAAAATGATAAGATTGCAATGTAATAAGCACTCATCACCAAACAACCGAGTGAATGATCATACAACAAGCATATGAAAAGATATATAAGCATAGCATCATCAAAGTACGGTATGATCAATCACAAACATACGAAGTACCAAATGAGCAACGAACAAAAGTAACACTCAAAGTAGCACACAAATGAAAATCAAATGAGAAAAAGCAAAACACTCGCTCTCTCGAAGCCCTAATGATCTATACTAATTCTCCCCCTTTGGCAACAAGTACCAAAAAGTTTGAAGAAGTACAGAGCTAGACGGCGCTCTAGGCTCGATCTCCGGCAGCTCCTGGTGGTGAAGTCCTCTGACTTGCAGCGCTGGTGTGCGTCGATGTCGGGTTAGAGAGAAGTGCATCTGCAAATGCCTCGGAAGAAGTCTGCGGAACTGGTGGAGGAGTGGCAACGACTGGAGCAACTAAGGGTGCAATAGCTGGAGCTGAAACTGTGGCTCTGGAAGTGTCTGGAACTGCTGCTGACCTGAGCTGAGTCCGAAATTGAGTTTTCGTGGGAAGTACTGAACCATGATGCTCGTCATCATCACTGCTAGCAAGCTTTGCCTCATCCACCTCTTTCTTCAGGCTCTCAACAGTAGTTTGCATCTCTGTCACCTTGACATCCAGATCATGGAATTTTGTCTCAACGATCCTCTCAAGACTCTTCTGGTTCTCAGCTAACTTGGCTAGACTCCGCTCGATCCTCTGAGTAGCTCGAAGAAGATAGTTCATTTGATCGGCCTTGGTCTTCAGTGACGGAGTAGGTGTGGCTCTGGGCTCTGCAGACTTAGCAGCTTCAGCTCGTGCTTCCTTCTCTGCATGTTCTGCGGCCGAAGTGGGATGGGATGGATCCATCATCACTGTGTTGTCCTCAAACTCCGGCTTAAGCGGCAAATGCTCTCGGTCAAGCAGATATGTCTTGTTACCAACTTTGGAGTTGATAAGCACCTGAATGTGTGGAGCAAATCCACACGACCTCTTCTAATCCGCGGCAGTCCTCGTGATAGTCTCTACAATAAGATCCATGACTCTGAATCTCTCAGATCGATCAATGTGATGAAGCATATTGATGGAATGTCCTCTAATCATCCTCTCATCTCCTGACTTGGGCATCAAGGTGTGCCTCATGATCGTGTTGGAGGTAGCAAGTCCTGCCAACAGATGATAAACTGAGCCTAGCTTGTGTGTTTCAACATCATCCAAAGGAATTTCCTTATACATATTGGCCATGGAATTGCGATCCATCTTGCTCTTGGCATATACATCAATGTCATTTTCCTCGGGCTTGGGTACATCTAGCAAAGTTGTCCATTCTTCAACTGTGGACTCATATCGAACACCTTCTGTCATCCACACAATCCTGGCATCGGGATAGAAACGAGCTGTGGAGTAGAATTGCGTGATCATCTCGTCATTCCAAGCAGTCAATTTCTTCCCTATGAACTCGTCAATGCTTATCATCTTGAAGCTCTCATGCACATGAGGAAAGTGGTCTTCATTATCATCAATGAATTCCCAGTCCACCCATCTCATATCACCGACTATAGGCTTCTTGTCAAGTAACACAGTCTCATAGAAGTCCTGCTGTTCCTTGGTGTGAAAGCGGTAGTCTACAGCAGTTCTCCTCCTCACAGCATATGGGTCTGACTCTCTCCACTTCCTCAGGCCATTGTCCTTCCTCTCTTTCATGTTCTCAGCAACTAGATGTGTATCATTGTGCTCAGGCAATCTGGGTCTTAGCTTCCTCAGAACTGAAGGTTCCTCATCAACAGCATTCTCAGGCACTGGGGCCTTCTTTTTCTCAGCTGCAGAAATGTTTCTGATAGTCCTGCCTTTGGACTTGGTTGCAGCAACCTTCTTAGGCTTGGAGGAGGTGATAGTCTTCATAGCATCAGCCATGAGCTTTTGCTGCTTGGCTGGAGGGGGTACAACTGTCTCTGGCATATCATCTCTCCTCATAGAAGTTGGCTTGAAAGTCACTTGGACAGATTCTTTTCTCACCCTCTTCTTGCCTGCAACCTAGGCCATATATTTGCTTGCAGCTGGCCTTGCACTTGCAACAGTGCCATACTCCTTGGTTATCACACTTTTCTTTTTCTTTGAGGTCACTTCATCAGCAACAAAGTCCTCATCCTCATCATCTGAGTTCCTTTTCTTCCTTGATCTTGTAGCTGCTTTGTGTAGGGTAACGCAGCAGAAAACAAAAAAATTCCAACCTACGTACCAGCCCAGGATCACTATGGAGGCATACAAGGTTTGATCTTTTTCGTTACCGACTCGCAGCGCAGCGGAAGTAGAGTCGATGACGATCGGCGGTGCAGATCCCCGCAGCTAGGATTTACAACCTCCCAACCGCGAGGATGTACTCCCACATCTGCCCCTCGGACAGCCCTCCGGGAGGCGGTCGGACAGTCCCTCGGACGGTGTCGCGGACAGCCCTTCGGGAGGACCTTCGAAACTCGAACGGTCACTCGGACAGCCCTTCGGGAGGACCCTCGAAACTAAGACGATCACTTGGACAGCCCTTCGGGAGGCACTCTCGAACTAAGAGCAAAACTACGATCTCTCTACAGAGTTGCACACATACGGTGTCATCTATCCGGCAGGGCTTCGCCGTCCAGAACTAGTTCCCACCGGAACCCATACAGCCTTTCGGCTCTACGAAACTATTTCGCTGGGAGGGAGAGAGAAGCCAGACAAGTCAATGGCATGTGTATGAGAGCAAGCATGAGCTCATTTTGGAGAGCTCTCTCCACCTCTATTTATAGGAGGAGCAAGGGGTAGAGGAAAGACCAAAAGGACCTTCCTAGGATCTTTCCACCACATGCCACATAAGGGTGTGTAGAAGATATCCACCATGAGGTGGAAGGACACCTCAAGGAGGGCCCCCCCATGCCATGGCCGAAATTTGCAGCCCCCTTGGGGAGCTCCACCTCCCTTTCACACACCAAAAGTGGTTTTCTTCTAGAAGAAAAACCCCATTTGCAAATCAGCCCAAAAAGTGCTTTTCACTATTCACGAAGACATTTTTCTGCGTCCGTTAAAACCCAAATTATTTCTGTGTGCCTAGAATAATTCTAGCACCCACCAAAACAATTTTGAACGCATTCCGAAACAATTTCGGAACAATGTTTCTTCAGCGAAAAGCAACCAAAACGGTTCCGGCTGCTCCGGAACATTTCCGGTTTTTGTCCCGGAAAATTCCTAGAAGTTTCCAGAACATTTCTGGCATCCTCCAAGAATTTCCAGGCGTGTGCCAGAACCAATTTGACTTAATGGAATACCCTGAAACAACTTTTTAGTTTCACCGGAACTATTCCGGTGTTCTCTCCGGAACGTTTCCGTTTCGTCCGAAACTTTTTCGGTGATTTTCTCTCAGACTCCCCGTCTAGTATTCAGCAGATAGATGACCCTTAAGCGTGTGACCCTATAGGTTCGGTGAAGTATAGACATGACCGGAACTCTTTCCGATCAATTATCAACATCGGAGCCGTGGACACCCATATTGACCCCTATACCCACACGAATGAATATTCGAGTGAACCTCCAGTTGCCGTGTGCTATTCCTGTTGCTTCCCGATATGTTACAAATACCCGAGGTGATACATGTTGGCATCCCCGTGGATCAACAACTTGTCCACTATGCCAGTTACCTCGTTACCGGTATTGTTCTCTTTTCTCGTTCCCGTGTGCCGGCATCCCCGTGATCAAATCACAAAGTGTCTGGCCAGACGATGATGGATACCGTAACACCGAGAGGGCCCAGAGATATCTCTCCATCGTCGGAGGAGCAAATCCCAATCTTGAGCTATCGAGTTACTTGACATACTTTTCCATGAACCCGTAAGCCGCCGTAATAGCCACCCATTTACAGATGACGTTTAACAAACCCCAAAGTTCATGAAGCAAGCATGAAGAAACTCGATACTCTCATGGTCTAAGGAATCATGCAAACGTTAACCATCTCTGTGTTATTAACCATTAACTTGTGACGAATGTATGTCATAGCATAACATCAATTCGGGTCAATTCAACACAAATGTTCTTCTAACATTGTGCCCACAAAATTGCCGGCATAGCCATGCCCATGAGCAGGAAAACAGAATCATCATGCAATACTTGAGCCAGTCTTAGAGGCCAGACTAGGAATACATTTTACCGTTTATTATTCCACACGTGCATATGAGTCTTCCTTCGAGCCTCGTGGTTATTGTAGACTCGAGAACCATAGCAGTTATAGCATGGAACATAAACATAATTATGAACAGGGAGATAATCAATAACATTTATTATTGCCTCTAGGGCATATCTCCTACAGACTCCCACTTGCACTAGAGTCAATAATCTAGTCAATGCTAATGCACTTTACACCTGTGGCATACCGGTGTAAAATATGCTTCACATGTGGTATAGCCTGATGTCCAACGGATCTGACGACTTCAGCTCCGTGTGTAACTTTGCATATCCTCGCGTTTTCACGCTTTCACAAAATTCATATTTTGTGTGGACTTGGCTTTGCATATGTGTGAATCATTGGTCGAAACCTGATTCCTCAGACTGAGCTATGGAGCAACTATCTGCAATAGTGTCCCATAGACCAAAGCCATCTTGGAACCATACTAAGTTCATGAATGAACTATATGATTCAACAACTTCTTTGTCGCTTCTTAAGCGTCAACATACTTAGCCTTTGTTATAGAATTCGCCACAGTATCTTGTTTGGAACAATTTCCAACTACCGTGCCACCATATTGTGTATTACAAAAAACCCTTAACTTAAATCGAAAATCGCACGGAGCATTGATGAAGACTGTATCGATGTAATTACTTACAACGAGCACTTCATAATCTCTGCTTGCGAGAAAACATGTCATCACTACTACTCTAGTACTCAATGACATCTTTCACTGTTGTCCTATGATCAGTACTTTGATCACTTTGGTATCTATACTCGCAACAACTTTGGAGTATTGGACATATCTGGTTGTTTTTACATACCATGGAATACATGATTAATCCAAACACAAGAGTGTGTGGAATCACCATCATGTATTTTTCTCATCAGTGTTTTGGGACACCGAGTCTTTCAAAAACTCTTTCCATGTGACTTCGGCAAGAATCACTCCTTGACGTTTTTCAATGCTAAAAAGTTTTAGCATCTTGTCAATATGTATTCATAGCTTAGCCCCATTAGGTAAATCTATCTCCATAGATCATCATGCCTAATATTGAGGCTATTTAGCCTAAGCACTTCATCGAAAAACTATTTTCAAATGAAGTCCTAATTCGTGTCAAGAAATTTATTTCCAATTAACAATGTGTCAAGTACACAAGGTTTTTAGAAATATTATTATGCTCCCACTTACTTTCTTGAATCACAAGCATCTTCGATACCCATTTGATGAAGTCAAACCCCTTTGACCATTCCATCAAAAACGAAGATTCCAACTCCACTTTGCTCTCTTCTGTCCATCGCTGGAACTCTGAAGTTTGCATACTTACTAGCATCCTCTGGATCGACAAATTACTTTGGACTGTATCACATACAAGTCCTAGGTTTCATTTCCATCAGATGGAAATCCTTTTGTCATCCATGTTTCATATCTCATGATTGAAATATGTATTAATTGCTAGTTCAACCCGAACCGACTTCAAGCATCGCTACGGTGAGACAATCTCATCGTAGTCAACTCCTTGAACTTGTTATTGCAACAAGTCGAGCTTTATGGATAAAACATTTTATCCGTATCAGTTTTTAGTTCCATAAATATTCGTTAGACTCTAAGTCTTCCGAAAGGTGTATCAAGATTTTAATCTCGAATCACTTATATGGAAACTATCTCGGATTGTATTGGCATTTAGCCAATTCCGGAGTCAGGGCCCATCAATGCTTCCTTGTGTATCGTAGGTATACTGTTGTCTAACAACAATATCTCGTATGCGCACCTGAGAGGTTTGCACGAGTTTTTCCTACGCGGTTCAGCTGCAAGTTCGACCGAAGTCCATACATCTCATGTAGAGGCTTCCGTATCAGTCGCAGTAGGAAACTCCGGAATCACTTCCAAGGTTCCTTTCCTTTGACCTGATGACGAAGATACTGGTTATCTCGTCGAGTTGCACTGTCCTCCCACTCACCTTTTGTAAGAACTATTCTCTTTAAAAGCATACCGTTTTGTGGCAAAATCGTTTGCCTCGGTATAGTGGTGGGGGAATACCCAATGACTTGGGATAACCTACAAAATAGCACTTGTCTGATTTGGAATAGGTTTGTAACCTTTTACACAAGCCCCATATTCCAAATGTTAAGAAAAGATATAACATGGTTAGGTGTACCATACCATGGCGTCATTTCAACAGACCTGATGGACCTCTTTTGAGTGTAAAAGCCGCAGTCTCTAAAGCATTACTCCTTAAAAGGGGTAATGGCAAATTTATTTATGTCATCTTTGATCTTACCAAGTCATGAATGGTTCGATTACATCTACACGGACTCTCCACTTGCAGTGGTGTTCCGGGAGGTGCAAGTTATGAAACCCCTTTCACAACTCATCAGACATTCGCTAAACTTGTAACTCAAATATTCCTTTCTGCAATCGAATTGTGGAAACATAATTTTCTTGTTACAACAACTTCTACTTCATTTTTGAAAACCTTATGAATGAATTCAAAAGATCCAGACTTACGTCTCAACAAGTAAATATCCATATATCTACTTGAGTCATTTCTGAAGATAGATAAATCCACTACTTGCAACAACATTTATTGGACTACACACATCATAATGTATGATCACCAATATGTTCTTTGCTCGTTCCTTATGGCCTGTGAACGGTATTTCAGTCACTTCACTTTTCAGAGGAAAGTTGCAAGTGTCAGATGATTCAAAATCAAACGACTTCAAAATCCATCATAATGGAATTTTCCATGCGGGTTTCTCCAATGTGACCAAATGCAGTGCCACACTTGTGTGGTATTCTTTTAGTCTTGCGACATTTAGCATCAGTGTTATGGATGTATCATATTTCCATCAATATTCATAACATACATCCCATCTAGGATGGAAGCATGTCCCTTCATGTTATTCATAATACTGAACAACAATTGTTGTTTTTATGAACAACTCTTTTGCAACAAACATTGTGCAATGGGCTAGAGTGTATGAAACTCTAAAATGAATTATGAAAGTAAACACAGAGGTTATGTATTATTATCAATATTCATAACATACGTCTCATTCATAATGAAAGTATGGCCCTTATGTTATTCATAACACCGAACATCAAAAGTTCTCTTATGAACAACCTTCTTGCAAGATACCTTATGCAAAGGGCTAGAGTGTGAAACTCTAAAATGAATTATGAAAGTAAATACATAGGGAATACACCTATGGATGGCATAGTAACATTTACTATGTTCCCTGTATGTATCTAACCTCATTCCTGGCTAGTCTTTCAGGCCATAGTAGTTCTTACATCGAGTTGCAACAGAATGCAATCGAGCGGGTATCTTTGTGATTAACTCACAATACCCAAGAATTAGTGATTAACATGTTTAATCATATTTCCCAAGAACTATTTCTTTGACCAGCCTTCTATACATCAATAACTTGTATGACTTTCATACATGAGCTGGATATTCCAGTCTTCTCTCTATTTGCCTTTATACTTCTAACAGTTTAACTTTTAGTATTTCTTCTACTCTCAGAAGAAGCATCCAACTTAAGAGTGGCGTTAGCCCCGGACTTCCTAGGCGTGTAAGTCATACTAACACCCTTTGGACATTTCCTTTAAGTTGTTGTTTTATTCACCTTCATCATATGACAGGCGTTCTACTGGATCCCTCTGTTATTAGTCAAATGCATAGTAAACACTTTTACTAACAGTTTGCAAAACAAACATTGCTTTGGATATCAAATATCTTTTAGCCTTTGTTTGTGTCTGAAAATGATTTTAAGTTCCATGAATATCACATAGCTATCCCAAACTTTTGAAGTTCGGGTTTCATGGAATCAAACATATTGCACTTGACCGAAATGGAATTCTAGCTTTTGGATCGAAGGACTAGAGTCATATGATCCATAGCATTAGCGGGAGAATACCGAAAGCATGCGATAAGACAAAGTCCTTCTCGGCACTCTTGAGGACAATCCTCACATTACGTTACCAACCGTAAAGTTTTAACTAGATATTTAACAGCTATTCAATTTTAATAGGGAAGGTGGAAACGCGAGCCATTATTCTACAACTATTATGCAAACCACATTTAGACAGTGTTCAAAATTAATTGCAGTGAGAATTAAACAAGTTAATTCTACAGTGCGCTCCCACTCAAATCAATATCTCTCATAATTGATTGTGAGTGATACAAGATCCACATTTCAATTCAACGCCACGGTTCGAGATGAACTCAAATGGCGCGAACTTCAATCGGTAGGCAAACTTGCCGCTCACATCTCTATGTGATTCTTGTTCATCTTTCGATGCGTGTGTTCCGAGCTCAGGACTGTCCTGCCTGAACGTCAAGACAACCAAGTGATCTCGCTGCGAGGTCTCAACTCACCCGCCTCACACTTCTCTAATCGTTCGCACCCATGGAGATCATGTGATGCCCCGAATAGATAGGTGCCGTGACGGTGCTACACTTGGGAGAACACTAACTACTTGATATTTTAAGTGAGAGATCACCCTAATAAAAAGCGACTACCGCGCAATCAAAAAGGGTGCATCATAAGGGATAAACATCTCAGGCAATTCATAATAGCATGATATGGTATAGCCCTTTCTGACGGAGAAGTCTTTCATTTCTTCGTCTCCGGCATTCGCATCGGTGTTCACCTTCGCGAAGATTGCCACCACCTTGTCGATTCACCAGATAATATTGCTATCTCTATAGCTAATAAAATAAGTGCATTACTTAAGGTTGACACGCAGGTCATTAAAGTGACAATCATATGGCTCCAGCCATCATGCCGAATCATGACACGCAGGTCATGTTAATCAAATTACATCATATAGTCATCTCATACATAATCAAATTATTATGAGCACTGCTATACCACATCATATGCACATGCAAACCATCCTGCAAAACCAAGTTAGACGCCTCTAATCGGTTCATGCAAAATTTTATTTTTCGTGGCTTCTAAGGTTTCGAAACAAACCGAAGCTACCAACGTCCATCATCAAGTATGATAATTCAAGTTGCTAGATTAACTTTCCAGGGTGTATGAAACACGAGATAATAAAATCTCGAGCCCCATACTAAACTTCGTCATACGCGTGACCCCCATGCAGATCATATCTGCATTGCCCTTTCGTCTGCGAAACATCCATCTTTCTTTAACTATGGTGGAACCCAAAGAACTGTTAGCACTTCGTTGATCTGTCAATCAGCATACTCAGGAGCAGCATGAAAGGATCGCGGATTGCCAGAACTTTGTGAGATTCCACCATGCCGTCAAGATCAGGACTACGCAAATTCAGGGGAAGCAACAAGAACATCGGGTAACAGATTTCATCTGCTACCCGCACAAATAATTTACAGCAATAGATCTCATCTACTACCTAATTATATTGTGCAACACCCATACATCTCTATGTATTCTAAATCGCAACCTGCATCTACGCATAGCATGGCTCTTGATGCCACTGTAGGGTAACGCAGCAGAAAACAAAAAAATTCCGACCTACGTACCAGCCCAGGATCACTATGGAGACTGCATACAAGGTTTGATCTTTTTCGTTACCGACTCGTAGCGCAGCGGAAGTAGAGTCGATGACGATCGGCGGTGCAGATCCCCACAGCTAGGATTTACAACCTCCCAACCGCGAGGATGTACTCCCACATCTGTCCCTCGGACAGCCCTCCGGGAGGCGGTCGGACAGTCCCTCGGACGGTGTCGCGGACAGCCCTTCGGGAGGACCTTCGAAACTCGAACGGTCAATCGGACAGCCCTTCGGGAGGACCCTCGAAACTAAGACGATCACTTGGACAGCCCTTCGGGGGGCACTCTCGAACTAAGAGCGAAACTACGATCTCTCTACAGAGTTGCACACATACGGTGTCATCTATCCGGCAGGGCTTCGCCGTCCAGAACTAGTTCCCACCGGAACCCATACAGCCTTTCGGCTCTACGAAACTATTTCGCTGGGAGGGAGAGAGAAGCCAGACAAGTCAATGGCATGTGTATGCGAGCAAGCATGAGCTCATTTTGGAGAGCTCTCTCCACCTCTATTTATAGGTGGTGCAAGGGGTAGATGAAAGACCAAAAGGACCTTCCTAGGATCTTTCCACCACATGCCACATAAGGGTGTGTAGAAGATATCCACCATGAGGTGGAAGGACACCTCAAGGAGGGCCCCCCCATGCCATGGCCGAAATTTGCAGCCCCCTTGGGGAGCTCCACCTCCGTTTCACACACCAAAAGTGGTTTTCTTCTAGAAGAAAAACCCCATTTGCAAATCAGCCCAAAAAGTGCTTTTCACTATTCACGAAGACATTTTTCTGCGTCCGTTAAAACCCAAATTATTTCTGTGTGCGTAGAATAATTCTAGCACCCACCAAAAAAAATTTGAACGCATTCCGAAACAATTTCGGAACAATGTTTCTTCAGCGAAAAGCAACCAAAACGGTTCCGGCTGCTCCGGAACATTTCCGGTTTTTGTCCCGGAAAATTCCCAGAAGTTTCCAGAACACTTCTGGCATCCTCCAAGAATTTCTAGGCGTGTGCCAGAACCAATTTGACTTAATGGAATACCCTGAAACAACTTTTCAGTTTCACCGGAACTATTCCGGTGTTCTCTCCGGAACGTTTCCGTTTCGTCCGAAACTTTTTCGGTGATTTTCTCTCAGACTCCCCGTCTAGTATTCAGCAGATAGATGACCCTTAAGCGTGTGACCCTATAGGTTCGGTGAAGTATAGACATGACCGGAACTCTTTCCGATCAATTATCAACATCGGAGCCGTGTACACCCATATTGACCCCTATACCCACACGAATGAATATTCGAGTGAACCTCCAGTTGCCGTGTGCTATTCCTGTTGCTTCGCGATATGTTACAAATACCCGAGGTGATACATGTTGGCATCCCCGTGGATCAACAACTTGTCCACTATGCCAGTTACCTCGTTACCGGTATTGTTCTCTTTTCTCGTTCCCGTGTTCCGGCATCCCCGTGATCAAATCACAAAGTCTCTGGCCAGACGATGATGGATACCGTAACACCGAGAGGGCCCAGAGATATCTCTCCATCGTCGGAGGAGCAAATCCCAATCTTGAGCTATCGAGTTACTTGACATACTTTTCCATGAACCCGTAAGCCGCCGTAATAGCCACCCATTTCCAGATGACGTTTAACAAACCCCAAAGTTCATGAAGCAAGCATGAAGAAACTCGATACTCTCATGGTCTAAGGAATCATGCAAACGTTAACCATCTCTGTGTTATTAACCATTAACTTGTGACGAATGTATCTCATAGCATAACATCAATTCGGGTCAATTCAACACAAATGTTCTTCTAACATTGTGCCCACAAAATTGCCGGCATAGCCATGCCCATGATCAGGAAAACAGGATCATCATGCAATACTTGAGCCAGTCTTAGAGGCCAGACTAGGAATACATTTTACCGTTTATTATTCCACACGTGCATATGAGTCTTCCTTCGAGCCTCGTGGTTATTGTAGACTCGAGAACCATAGTAGTTATAGCATGGAACATAAACATAATTATGAACAGGGAGATAATCAATAACATTTATTATTGCCTCTAGGGCATATCTCCTACACTTTGGGCAAATCTAGAGAAATTCTTTCTCCCTCATGGTAACTCTCCTCTGGGCTAGATCCTGCATCAAGATCAACACTCTGCTCTTCAGATCTGTTCTGGCTGTCACTGAGGTCAGACATCTTGCAAGCTGACCTGTGAAGTAGTTGGGTACAGGCAGAGTGGATGAGTCATCACAAAATCCAGCTGGTTTTCAAAAAAAAATTGAGTTCAAATCTTAGTTTCAAATTTTTCATAGAAGAGATTTTGGATCAACCGAGTTGATCATTTCGGTGATACTGAAGCACTTAACAGAGACTTGGCACACAGTTTCGGTCAGACCGATATGTGGTTCAGTCTCTCCGGGATGCTAGGGTTTCACAGAAACTTTATTTCGGCCTCACCGATCAGTACAACTCGGTGGCACCGAGACGTACTAGTGCAATGGCCACAGCCAGATCGGGGACTCTGAAATTTTCAGATCGGCTGGTCCGAGATGTATGCTGCGAAAACTTAAACCTAAAATCTTTGCTCGAAACTTTATTTCAGCCTCACCGATCAGTACAACTCGGTGGCACCGAGACGTACTAGTGCAATGGCCAAAGCCAGATCGGTGACTCCGAAATTTTCAGATCGGCTGGTCTGAGATGTATGCTACGAAAACTTAAACCTAAAATCTTTGCTCGAATCTAATCTACGGAATTTATACTTGGTATAGAGGTTGCAAACTGTGGCATGAATAATGGCAAAAACCCTAGTGCATTGAATCATAAATAGAGGCACTAAGGGGTCGGATTTTACCCTAACTTGGCGCAAATCCTCTACGGCGGCAACGGAGGGAGGGATTTCCATTGACGGCGGTGGAATCCAACTGCGAGGGCGCGCTGGACGGAACGGCGACTGTCCGGAGACTGGGGCGACGGCAGCTATGGGGCGCGAGGACGAAGCGTTTGAGAAAATTTCAACCGTACGGACTCACGGGATATATATACCCATCAGCTGTCGGTGGCTCCGATCGAAACATATCAGTGGCTCCGTGATGTGTAACTGCTAGCAGTACAACACATCGGTGACTCCGAGATGGTTTAGATCGGTTGCACCAAGATGAAAACTCAGATCAATCCAAATGATTTCGGTGAGACCGAATGGGAGTGAGTTGGTCAAACCGAAAGGCATTTAGAAGGTTTTGGAATTCAGTCTTTGACAGATCGGTGATTCCGAGTGCGCCTCATCCGGAGGGTCCGAAAAAGATTTGTTCAAATTTTGTGATGTAGCATGAAGAGAATTTGAGACAAGAAAGAAGAGATAGCTAGAGAGGGTGCTTAGGCATTCTTGTACATCCATTTGGCCAGAAAAACCAAATCAATCAAACTACAAATGGATGTCCTCGAATGAGAAATATGCATAGCAACATGCTCACACAATAATATAGCAAATGAAATATGTGTCAAACATGCACAAACAATTCTAGCATCTATCACACAATGGGCGATGACATAGTCATCTATATATGAGTATATTGACTTAGGAGCCAAATGAGAACATTTGATCATAGGTCATACTCATCGTTTAAGAAAAAGTGGGGTTACCACTTTTACATAAAGCATTAATGTGTTCACACCATTAGAGTTGCTTTAGCTCGAGTCTTAGAGCCAAGCTCACCCTAGATGTGATATCCCCCCAAAGAGGGATGAACTAACCTTGGGTTTTGTTGATGATGACTTCATGTAGATGTTGTAGATGTGGATGCTCAATGTTGATGTAGACCATCAAGAGTTGGGAGCAATCCTTGGAGTTTTGCACTTTCAATACCTACATGGGTTAGTCCCACAAGGAACAAACAAGGATATCCATAGACATAGAGTGAAATGCACAAATGATGATGTCCACGAAACACCCAAGATCTAATCTAGGAGATGCAAAGCAACGAGAGGGGAGTGTGTCTACATACCCTTGTAGACCGAAAGCATTAGCATCGTAATGCGTTTGATGTAGTCGTACTCTTCAAGATCCAATCGCGATCCAATCCGATCTAGTGCCGAACAAACGGCACCTCCAAGATTAGCACACGTTCAGCTCGATGGCGTCCTCTCCTTCTTGATCCAGCAAGTGAGGGAGAGGATATAGATGAGATCGAAACCAGCACGGCGGTATGGTGGTGGTGGCAGCAGCGGAATTCCGGCAGGGCTTCTCCAAGCGCGTACCGGAGGAGAGTTGAGAGCGACGGAGGGCAAGGATGAAGGGTTGCAGCCCCCTGCGCCCCTCCCCACTATATATAGGGGTGAGGGGGAGGGGGCGTCGGCCCTAGGAGGTGGAGTGCCCACCAAGTCAGGTGGGGCGCCTCCCACCCCTAGGGTTTGCCCACCCTAGGCGCATGGGCCTGGTGGGGGGATGGTGCGCATGGCCCAACTAGGCCAGGACGCCCCCCCTACAGCCGACGTGGACCCCCGGAACCCTTAGGTGACTCCGGTACACTGTCGGCATGCCCCTGAACTTTTCCGGCGACCAAAATAGGACTTTCCATATATAAATCTTTACCTCCAGACCATTCTGGAGCTCCTCATGATATCCCGGAACCCATCCGAGACTCCGAACAACCTTCGGACGTTCCACTGTTAATATCTCAATACTACCCTAGAGCTACCGAACGTTAAGCGTGCGACCCTACGGGTTCGGAACATGCAGACATGATTGAGACTCCTCTCCGGTCAATAACCAATAGAGGGACCTGGATGCCCATATTGATTCCTACATATTCAACGAAGATCTTTATCGGTTGAACCACGATGTCGAGGATTCAATTAATCCCGTATGCAATTCCCTTTGTCCGGCGATATGTTACTTGCCCGAGATTCGATCGTCGGTATCTCCATACCTAGTTCAATCTCGTTACCGGCAAGTCTCTTTACTCGTTCCGTAATACAAGATCCCATGACTAACTCATTAGCCATATTGCTTGCAAGCTCTTTACGATGTTGTATTACCGAGAGGGCCCAGAGATATCTCTCCATCATACGGAGCGACAAATCCCAGTCTCGATCCATGCAACCCAACAGACACCTTCAGAGATACCTGTAGAGCACCTTTATGATCACCCAGTTACGAAGTGACGTTTGATAGCACACAAGACATTCCTCTGGTATCCGGGAGTGACATGATCTCATGGTCTAAGGAACAGATACTTGACATGAACAAAGCTACATCAAATAAACTAAACGATCTGATGCTAAGCTTACGGTTGGGTCTGTCCATCACTGTAGGGGAACGCGACAGAAAACAAAAAATTCGGTACCGCGCACCCAGGACCACTATGGAGACTGCATACAGGGTTTGATCTGATCATTACCGACTCGTAGCGCAGCGAAAGTAGAGTCGATGTAGATCGTTGATGCAGATCCCCGCAGCTAGGATTTACAACCTCCCAACCGCGAGGATGTACTCCCTCGTCGTACAGCCCTTTGGGAGGGGGTCGGACAGTCCCTCGGACGATGTCACGGACAGCCCTTCGGGAGGACCCTCGAAACCCGAACGGTAACTCGGACAGCCCTTCGGGAGGACCCTCGAACAGCCCCTCGGGCAAAAGATCGAAACTACGACCTCTCCACGGGGTTGCACACATACGGTGTCAGCTATCCGGCAGGTCTTCGCCGTCCAGAACTAGTTCCTGCCGGAACCCAGACAGCCTTTCGGCTCTACGAAACTACTTCGCTAGGAGGGAGAGAGAAGCCAGAAATGTCGTGGCATGTGTATGAGAGCAAGGGATGAGTGTGGAGAGCTCCTCCCCACCTCTATTTATAGGAAAGCCAAGGGATAGGGCCGCCTCCAAAAATACCAAAATACCCATGCATTAGGTCACAAATGGTGGGCATTTAGGGCATAATGGGAGGCCATGTGGAGCTCCAAGGAGCACCACCACCCTTGGCCGGCCACTTCATGCCCTCCCCAAAAGGGGTTCCTTCCCTTGCAAGCCTCTTCCTTCTAGAAACTTTGACTAAAGTCCGAAAAGGTGGCTATCCAAAATAGTAACCATAAAGTGATTTTCACTATTCACGGTAACAATTTTCCACGACCGTTAAATCCGAAAATATTTCTGTTGGTCTTAGAATAATTCCAGTACCCACACAAATGATTTTGGACGTGTTCCAAAACAATTTCGGATTAGTGATTTTCATCTGCGAAAAGCAACCAAACCGGTTCCGGCAGCTCCGTAACATTTCCGGTTTTTATCCCGGAAAAATCCCAGAAGTTTCCAGAATAATTCTGGCACCCTCCAAGAATTTCCAGGCGTGTGCCAAAACCAATTTGACTTAGTGGTATACCTCGAAACAACTTTTCAGTTTTACCGAAACTATTCCGGTGTTCTCTCCGGAACATTTCCGTTGTCTCCGAAACTTTTCCGGTGACTTTCTCTCAGACTCCCTGTCTAGTATTCAGCAGATAGATAACCCTTAAGCGTGTGACCCTATAGGTTCAGTGAAGTATAGACATGACCCGGAACACTTTCCGATCAATGATCAACATCGGAGCCGTGGATACCCATATTGACCCCTATACCCGCACGAATGAATATTTGAGTGAACCTCCAGTTGCCGTGTGCTATTCCTGTTGCTTCGCGATATGTTACAAACACCCAAGGTGAGATTTTCTACATCCCCATGGATCAACAACTTGTCCACTATGCCATTTACGTCGTTACCGATTTTGTTCTCTTTTCTCGTTTCCGTGTTCCGGCATCCCAGTGATCAAATCACAATGTGTCTGGCCAGACGATGATGGATACCGTAACACCGAGAGGGCCCGGGAATATCTCTCCATCGTCGGAGGAGCAAATCCCAATCTTGAGCTATCTCGTTACTTGTCATACTTCTCCGTGAACCCGTAAGCCGCCGTAATAGCCACCCAGTTATGGATGACGTTTAACAAACCTCAAAGTTCACGAAGCAAGTACGAAGGAACTTGACACTCTCATGGTCTAAGGAATATTGCAAACATTAACCATCTCTGTGTTATTAACCATTAACTTGTGATGAATGTATCTCATAGCATAACATCAATTCGGGTCGATTCAACACAAGTGTTCTTCTAACATTGTGCCCTCAAAATTGCCGGCATAGCCATGCCCATGATCAGGAAAACAGGATCATCATGCAATACTTGAGCTAGTCTTAGAGGCATGACTAGGAATACTTTTTACCGTTTATTATACCACACGTGCACATGAGTTTCCCTCCGAGCCTCGTGGATATTGTAGACTCGAGAATCATTGCAGTTATAGCATGGATCATAAACTTTAATTACAAACTTGGAGATACAGAATAACCATTATTACTGCCTCTAGGGCATATCTCCTATAGACTCCCACTTGCACTAGAGACATAATCTAGTTACATGGCTTCCCTAACACCAATGGCTATCCGGTGTTGCTCATGCTTTGCTCGTGGTAGAGGCTTTGTCATCGGGTCTGACACGTTCAGATCCGTGTGAACTTTCCGTACTTTCACTAAACCCGCTTCGACATGATGTCGAATGAGTTTATATTTGCGTTCAATATGTCTTGTCTTATGGTGTGAAGATGGCTCCCTAGCCTGAGCCACGGCGCCACTATTATCACAATAGATCTCCACCAGGTCCGGCGCACTTGGAACCACACCAAGGTCTTCAAGAAACTGCTTGATCCAGACCGCCTCCTTGGAGGCTTCTGAAGCTGCAACATATTCTGCCTCTGTCGTAGAATCCGTCACAGTCTTTTGTTTGGAAATTTTCCAATCAACTGCGCCGCCGTTCAATATGAAAACATAGCCTGATTGAGATTTGAAGCCATCTGGGTCAGTCATGAAGCCTGCATCAGTGTAACCACTTACAATGAGCTCTTCATCACCTCCGTACACAAGGAGTAAATCCTTGGTCCTTCTGAGGTACTTAAGAATACCCTTGACTGCGGCCCAGTGTTCCAATCCTGGATCACTTTGGTACCGGCTGCTAACACTTAGCATGGCATACATAATAGAACCAACTCTCATGGTCTAAGGAATTTTGCAAACATTAACCATCTCTGTGTTATTAACCATTAACTTGTGACGAATGTATCTCATAGCATAACATCAATTCGGGTCGATTCAACACAAGTGTTCTTCTAACATTGTGCCCTCAAAATTGCCGGCATAGCCATGCCCATGATCAGGAAAACAGGATCATCATGTAATATTTGAGCTAGTCTTAGAGGCATGACTAGGAATACTTTTTACCGTTTATTATACCACACGTGCACATGAGTTTCCCTCCGAGCCTCGTGGATATTGTAGACTCGAGAATCATTGCAGTTATAGCATGGATCATAAACTTCAATTACAAACTTGGAGATACAAAATAACCATTATTACTGCCTCTAGGGTATATCTCCTACAATCATGATCATTCTCCTAATGATGTGATCCCGTTATCAAATGACAACTCATGTCTATGGTTAGGAAACCTTAACCATCTTTGATCAACGAGCTAGTCTAGTAGAGGCTTACTAGGGACACGGTGTTGTCTATGTATTCGCACATGTATTTAAGTTTCCGATCAATACAATTCTAGCATGAATAATAAACATTTATCATGAACAATGAAGTATGATAATGACCAATTTATTATTGCCTCTAGGGCATATTTCCAATAGAAGTTTGTTGGCGGAGTCACCCTCAAGAACTCTCTTGTTCTTCTTCTTTGGGACCCACATCAACTTGATGGGAATCCTTGGAGTTGTAGTTGAACTTGATGAAGTAGAACTTGATGAGCTCTTGAGAACCCACTTGACCAAAGCTTGAGGTGGTTCTTCAAATGAGTCAATCTCTTCTTGAAGCTTTTCACTGCCTTTTAGCTTGTGGTCTTGTGGTGGAAGATCATCTTGAGCTTGTGTCCCCTTGAAGGAAGTAGGATCATACTTCTCTTGTTGAGGAACAAACTTCGTCTTGGGATATTGATCTTCTTCCCACTCAACTCCATTGGCATTGAACTTTCGTTCAAAACCAATACCTTGGTTCTTTCGGTGCCTTCCTTGCTTGTGTACAATTTCCTCAAATTGCTTACTCCCGGCAAGGCTCTTGTAGACACCCTTTTCTATAATTCCTTTCAATAGATTGTTTTCTTGCTCAAGTGTAACTTGGCTAAGAGAGTCATTAGTGGAATCAATAGAACTACTAGAAGCAACAACATTGGATTTAGCATTGTTATTGTTACTACTAGAGGTAGAACCCTTTTTATCCTTGTTACTAGTTTGTAGATTTAACTTGTGGCATAAAAGTAGACAAGAGTAAACGTTTGGCAATGTAAGAGGAACTCTTCTTTCGAAGATCGTCATTGATAGCTTTTAGAAACTCATGCTCTTGCTCTAAATTTAGCTTCTCGAAGCGTAGCTTCTCATGAGTTCTTAGAAGCTCTCTATGATCCTCTTGAGTTGTTTCATGAGCTAACTTAAGCGTGTTTAGTTCTTTAGTTAGACGCTCAATCTCCCTCATAGCATTGTCATTTGTTTCCTCTTGACTATCATGATTACTAGCAAGTTCATTATAATTCTCATCACTAGTTTTATCAACAAGCAAATCATCATCACCAAGCAAATCATCATCATCACTATTAAAGTCAAGATATTCGGGGTGTGATACCTTGGGGCCATTTGCCATGAAGCATCTTCCAATTCCCTTATTTGGTGAATCAAATAGGTCATAGGATTTGGAGGATACGAGAGCAAGTCCGGCAACACCTTGATCTTGACTATAGTCGGAGTTGGAGTGATAACTTCTCTCGGATTGGTTGTCGGAGTCGGAGCCGGAAATCCATTCACCAACATGAGCTTGATGTCTTCTTCTAGTGTAGCTCTTGGTTGACTTGTCCTTCCTTTCTGAATCCTTGCTTCTCCGAGAAGGTCTTCGTTCATAACGATCAGCTCTACTCCTTCTCTCCTTGTGAGGTGATTCATCTCTTCTATACTTTCCTCTTGGTGATTCGTCTCTTTTCTCGTGAGGTGCCGTACACTCATTGGAGTAGTGTCCGGGTCTTCCACAATTGTAGCAATTACGGTCACGACTTGATGATATTTGCTCATAGTTTCTTGAGTTTGAGCTCCTTTCTTTTCCTCTACTCTTGTAGAACTTGTTGCATCTTTTCACCATTAGGCTTATCTCTTCATAGGATACTAGCTTGTCACTTGATGTTGTGGGAGCATCGCTTGAGGCTTTGTAAGCACCACTTAACTTATTGTGTAGCTCCTCTTTGTCCTTGAGTGACATTTCATGAGCAACAATCCTTCCAATGACTTTCGTGGGCTTGAGATCTTTGTAGTTGGGAATCATTTGGATCAATATGCACACGGTATCAAATTTTCCATCCAAGGCTCTAAGAATCTTCTTAATGATGAATTTGTCGGTCATCTCTTCACTTCCTAAGCCGGCAATCTCATTTGTGATGAGAGCAAGCCTAGAGTACATCTCGGTGACTCCTTCACCATCCTTCATCTTGAACTTGTCAAGTTGACTTTGAAGCACATCCAACTTGGATTCCTCGACGGACTCGGTACCCTCGTGCATATCAACCAAAGTATCCCAAATTTCCTTTGCATTCTCGAGGCGGCTGATCTTGTTGAACTGCTCGGGGCACAACCGTTGAAGAGAATGTCACATGCTTGAGCATTGTATTGCGACATCTTCAATTCTTTCGCGGTTGCTTCACGATCCGGTTCCTTTCCACCATCAAAGAATTCACCTTGCAAGCCAACACGAACAACAGCCCAAACGGCGGGGTTATGACCAAGAATATGCATTTTCATCTTATGCTTCCAACTAGCAAAGTTTGTATCATCAAAATATGGACCTCTACGATGGTAATGTAACACCCCCATGTAATAGCTACAGTGATCACCTTCTGCTAATGCCAAGTCACCATGCTTAACAGTGCTTGCTCATCATTAGCATCATATCTCATTTCAAATTCCCATTCAAATTGAAATTCAAATTTAAAGTGAAAAATAAAAGTTGTTCAACTTGGAAACTAAAATGTTCATTAAATAGCAAATAATCCATAACTAATTATGTTAAGAAAAACAACATCACCTAAATTACCTAGATGAGTCTAACAACCTAAAACAGTACCAAAACAGCACTTTAAAATGCCAATTCATTTAATAAAAATTCAAGTGAAATCATTTATTCACCAAACCAATTTTTGGCAGTGTTAAATATTGCCTGGTATTTAAATGAACAACACTTGTATTTTACAAAAGTCATTTGTTAGCCAAACAATGTACAAAACCGGATTAATAACAGAAAACAGAGAAAAGAAAAAGAAAAGAGCAAAGGCCTACTGTGCACTTGGGCTTCCAGTGCACAGTAGCCGGCCCAGCCCGCCTCACAGGTCGTCGTCCTCCTCGGGCAGGTGTCGACGCGCGCTCGCGCCCGAGCGCGGATGGCCTCGCTGTCGTCGATCCCGCGGCTCCCCCGTGCGGATAAGGTCGCCCCCGAGCTGCTCGCGCCCTCCCCGAAACCCTGGGATGCCCCATTCGCCCCCGCTCGCCATGCCTCTCTCTGTCTCGCACCTCGCCCGAGACGCCGTCGCCGCCACCGCTCGATCCCGCGCTCTCCGTCGACCTCCAGCCTCGCCGACATGTCGTAGCTCGTCGCCGCAGTCCTCTCCGTTGACTATGCCCAGCCGTTCAAGCCGGGAGCCTCCGAGTCGAGCTCGGAGACCTCTTCTTCCCCCTTCGGCAACCGCGACTCCGGCGACGATTCCGGCGACGACGAGCTTCCCCGAGCCCACTTGAGCACACCTGCAGGGCCCGGTGAGTAGTCGCCATCTTCTCCCCCTCTCCCCGGCCTCTCCCCGTAGCCGTAGCGGCCATCCCCGACGTGCCCGAGCTCGCCTCCGCGGAGCTCGTCGCCAGCGAGACTCCGGTGACCATTTGGTCACGGGCTAGTGCCCGTTGAACTCGCCGCACCGCGTAGCTCCTCCCTAGCCATTCCGTTTGCTCGATAGCACGCCGTCCCCGTGGCTCACCCGAATGCCCCGCCGCCGGCAACGCCGTAGCGCTCGACTCCGGCCACCTCGGCCGCTCCGACCACCGCCATTCGACGCGGCTCGAAGAGCCCGATCGAAAGAGCCCAACCGCGCAGCAAATGGTGGTCCGTGCGCGATTTCCGACCACCTCCCGTAGCGCCGCCGCGATTTTTGGCTCGCCGGAGCCAGCTCTGGCGACGGCGCCGACGACGCCGACGTGGCAAGGCCGGGCCCCCCTCTGGGTCACTGACCGCGGGCCCCACGGGCCCCAGTTGACTGGGTTGACCCAGTCAACTGCTGACTGGGCACCCGTGGGCCACTAACATGTGGGGCCCCCTCGATTAATTAGACTAATTTAATTTAAACTTAATCTAGAATTAGGTTAGTCACTGACAGGTGGGTCCCGCTAGTTAATTAGGTTAGTTTAATTAAATTAACCACTGTTAATTAGCACTGTCACTGACCAGTGGGACCCACTGGTCAGAATTGACTGGTCAGCCGGTCTGTTGACTGCTGACATCACTCCCACGTCATGCTGACGTCACAACTACTGTTTCGGATAATTCGGAATTAAATAATTTCAGTAATTCCAGAAAATCAATAAAACTTTGAAAAATCATATAAAATAAACCGTAACTCGGATGAAAATAATTTATATATGAAAAATGATCAGAAAAATATGAAGAATCCGAATATGTGGTCAAAATGCTTGACCATTACTCCTATCAAGGTGAACATGGGACTTTTTGCCCGTATTCAATAGATGAATAGTGCATGACTTTAATAAAATAAATCCAAATAAATTCCTAAATTAACTAAAACATTTGGATAGGCAATATATCACCTCTGCATAATATTTAGGCATGTCATGCATCGTTGTTGCATTGTTGCCGTGGATTTATTGTTTCTTCCCCCTCCTTCTTCCCCCGTTAGACCCCGAGACCGCCGCCGACGCAACTGAGTACGACTACGCTCCTGACGAGCAGCCTTCCGACGATCAGCCTCTCTCAGCAGAGCTTCCAGGCAAGCAACCCCCCTTGACGCATGCCTATATCACCTATTCTCTCTTCCTCCTGCTTGCATTAGAATTTGCTGCTGCTATTGTTTTATCCTATTTTGATGCATAGCCTGTCCTTGTAACTATTATTGATACCTGCCTGCTATCCGAGATGCTTAGTATAGGTTGGATGGTAAACCATCGGTGGCCCCTCTTCCTTGCTATAGTTGCCCCGCCTTAGTACCTGTGCCCCGATCGATGTGATCGAACGGGTTGAGAACAGCACATCACCGCACACCCCCTAAGTTGCTCGTCTCTACAGAGCTGGCATCGAGTATCGAGGGTGATACCTCTTATCTCACTTCCAATGATGCCTTTGTAGAATAGCTATCTGGTTGTGAGTTACCGAGGGTGATTCCTCTTTCATCACTTTCGATAAAGCTTCCGTCGTTCAACTCCTCGAGTGGGAATCCATCGAGGGTGATTCCTCAGATTCCTTCTCGATACTTTGGACACATGGATACTTTGGCCTTGTTGCAGGCGGGTCGACCCCGAGGGGTACCCGCGGGGAGATATGAAGTCGGGTTTACCAGGAGGGCACCCGCGAGTGATACTGTGGCGGAACGACCGGGCAGGCGGAGACCACCCTGTTCGTGATCCATGTATTACCAAGTCGGAGCGACAGGAATCCTGATCGTCTCTGCGAGTTACTAAATACGCCTAACGGATTTGGGTATTTGATCTGAGTGGGTCGTTGGCCCTATACGCACTACCACCACGTGGGATAATGGTTATGGGACCCTCTATGTCGTATGTATCAGCCGAAAGCTCTTTAGACGTCACAGCTCAGAGATGCGGGCTGATTGTTGGGGTGAGCTGGTTACGTCTGTGGTGTTTCCACAGTTGCGGTTGGGCCCCGGCCAGTCTCGCAACGTGCAGGAGTGCAAAGGGCGATGTGCCAAGACCCCTTCGCACTTAGGATTTAGACCGGCGTGCTGACCTCTCTGCTGAGCCTAGGTAGGACTGCGTCGTGTCGATCACCCGAGGCCGGGCATTACCCAGCAAGTGTGTCCGGCCAGATGTGATCGAGCGTGTTGGGTAACAGTAGTGCACCCCTGCAGGGAAGTTATATATTTGAATAGCCGTGTCCACGGTAACAGGACGCTCAATGTTGTATCCCGATCTACCACTATTTGAACCGGATACATGTTAATTAATTATAAGCTCCGGGATCGCTTTCTCGCTGGGAGTCGAGGAAGGATCTCTAGGCTTTACTTCAACATGCTTGTTAATTTATAATATGCTAATCTGCACTCTTCTAATGCTGCAACATTGCTTCAAGATGCTAGTCTTTGATAGGCTAGGCTTCTCCCCCTCTATTCTGGCATTATGCAGTTTAGTCCAAAGATATAGCCCCATTCCTTTGAAACCAATGCATAATTCAGTATAGTTCTGATGTCAGTCTTGCGAGTACTTTGGATGAGTACTCACGGTTGCTTTGCTACTTCTTTTTCCCCTATACCCGATACTTACGAACAGACGATGGAGTCCAGGAGCCAGACGCCACCGCAGGAGACTACTACCAGGAGAGCCCCGGAGGCACGTACTACTGGGTTGAGCCAGCCGACCAGGAGTAGTTAGGAGGCTCCCAGGCAGGAGGCCTTGCCTCTTTCGATCAGATGTCGTTGTTTGTTTTCGCCTTCTTAAGGAAGATTTGTCTAACTTTGTGTCTGTACTCAGATACTGTTGTTGCTTCCGCTAACACTTGATCGCGAGCTTATGTATTCGAGCCCTCGAGACCCCTGGCTTGTAATCTAAAGCTTGTATGCCTTTTATTTGTGTTTAGAGTTGTGTTGTGATATCCTCCCATGAGTCTCTAATCTCAATCATGTGCATTTGCATGTATGATTAGTGCACGGTCGAGCAGAGGGCGTCACAAGTTGGTATCAGAGCCGACTGCCTGTAGGAAGCCCCCTTCCAATTCCTTGGTCGAAGTTGAGTCTAGTCTTTGAAAACTATATTTTACTAACATGGCTGTGTGGCTTACGGACCCACGTCGCCAATTGGTGGTATTAGGATCTTTTATTCCTCTTCCTTACTCTGGGATTCTATTCTCTTCTCTATTCGGGATAAGATTTTATTAACCTTGACTCTAGGTTCTCGTGATCACGTCCACCCGGAGAGCTGGATTATCTGCACCTGTTCCTTCCCATTGATCTGATTAGCCTGATAATCACATTTCCTTTTCCATTGGTCTGTTTAACCTTTCCTTCCAAGTTATTATATGCTTCTCACATTGTCATTTGACAATCTTGAGTTTCCTCTGTTTCAGATGGATCGCTTGTTTCCGCCGCGCCCTGCGACGCAGCTTGTACTTCAGACTTGGGCTTGTGATGCGACTGGTTTTCCAGCTATCCTGATCGCCCTCCTGACCAGATTGGGCTACTGTTGGTACCCCGAGTACATGGTTTATGAGGATTACCGCGAGTTCAACCACGAGCAGTACCATGCCGAAGCTCAGATATATGCTCTGAATGCTTTGAACACTTCACCTCTTGAGGGAATTGAGAACGTTCCAGTCGTTCACGATTTTCCGGACGTCTTTCCAGAAGAACTTCCAGGAATACCCCCTGTTAGAGCCGTTGAATTTGTCATCGACTTGAAACCGGGCACCACTCCTATTGCTAAGCGCCCATACAAGATGCCGCCACATGAACTCCTTGAGGTTAAGGAGGAAATCGACAAGTCACTTAAAAAGGGTTTCATTCGTCCAAGTTCCTCTGCTTGGGGAGCACCTTCTCTCTTTGTTAAGAAGAAGGATGGAACTAACCAATTGGTCCAGGACTATCGGCCTATTAACCAAGTAACAATCCAGAACAAATATCCACTTCACCGGATCAATGATCTCTATGATCAACTTGCTGGATCCTCTGTGCTCTCTAAACTCGACTTAAGGTTGGGTTACCATCAGATCCGAGTCCGCAAAGAGGTTATTCCGAAGACCGCCTTCGTTACTTGTTATGGATCATACGAGTATACCGTCATGTCCTTCGGATTAACTAATGCTCCAGCAACCTTCTCTCGATTGATGAACTATATCTTCATGGACAACCTCGACAAGTTCGTCATGGTTTATTTGGATGATATCCTTATATTTTCCAAGAATGAAGAAGAACACGCCGAACATCTTCAGCTTGTATTGGAGAAACTCCGAGAACAACAGCTTTATGCCAAGTTTTCCAAGTGTGAATTCTGGTTATCTGAGGTGACTTATCTTGGTCATGTGATTTCCAAAGATGGCATTGCTGTTAACCCAGAACGAGTTCAGGCTATTCTTGACTGGACTCCCCCGAAGAATGTTAAGCAAGTCAGAAGTTTTCTCGGTCTTGCTAGCTATTGCCGCCGTTTCGTCGAGAACTTCTCCAAAATTGCTATGCCACTGACTGATTTGCTTCACAAAGGCAAGAAGTTTGAGTGGACGGAAAAGTGCCAAGAAAGTTTCCAGATGCTCAAAGATAAGTTGACATCTGCCCCAGTGCTAGCTCCCCCTGATTCTCGCAAGGACTTTGTGATATATTGCGACGCATCCCGTCAAGGATTAGGCTGTGTCCTAATGCAAGAGCGTAAGGTGATTGCTTATGGCTCTCGTCAGTTGCGTCCTCACGAAGATAAGTATCCAACGCATGATCTCGAGTTAGCAGCAGTTATCTATGCTTTGAAGTTGTGGCGATATTACCTTCTCGGTAATCGTTGCGAGATATACACGGACCACCAAAGTCTGAAGTATCTGTATACTCAACCAGATTTGAACCTCCGTCAACAAAGATGGCTAGAGACAATAGCCGACTATGACATTGATATCTCTTATACCCCTGGCAAGGCTAATGTAATGGCCGATGCTTTGAGTCGCAAATCTTATTGCAACAACCTCACGGTTCAGCAAGCACAACCTCTTCTTTATGAAGAGCTTCGTAAGTTGAATCTTCACATTATCCCATAGGTTCATCTCAATACCCTGGTTGTTGAACCAGATCTCGGGGACCTCATCAAGCATATACAGAAAGCCGACTCTGAAGTCGAGAAGATTAAGCGCGAACTCAAAAAGGGAAGGCCCTCGTTCTTTACTATTGACGCTGATGGCACCTTGTTCTTCAAAAATCGCTTAGTGGTTCCTAGAAAGGGTAATCTGGATCTGACCCCGCGCGTCATGAAAGAAGCTCATGATACACCTCTTTCAATTCACCCTGGTAGTACCAAGATGTACCAGGACATTCGACAGAGATATTGGTTGCCTGATATGAAGCGAGACATTGCTCGCTATGTTGCTGAGTGTGACATTTGCCGTCACATCAAGGCAGAGCATCAAAGGCCTGCTGGAACTCTGCAACCCCTTGAAATTCCTGAATGGAAATGGGACAAAGTCGAAATGGATTTCATTACTGGTTTTCCCAGATCGCGGAAGGGTCATGATGCTATCTTTGTCGTCATTGACCGATTCTCCAAGGTTGCTCACTTTCTGCCAGTCAAGGAGACAATCACTGCTAGTCAGTTAGCAGATTTGTATGTTTCCAGAATTGTGTCACTCCACGGTGTTCCGTTGGAGATCAGTTCAGACCGTGGCAGCCTCTTTACCTCAAGATTTTGGAACAGTTTCCAAGAAGCTATGGGAACTCATCTGTCCTTCAGCACCGCTTTTCACCCCCAGTCCCAGGGACAAGTTGAACGAGTCAATCAAGTGCTTGAAGATATGCTTCGAGCTTGTGTCATCTCATTCGGTAAGAAATGGGAGGAATCTCTCCCATATGCTGAATTCTCATACAACAATAGCTATCAGGCTAGTTTGAAGATGGCTCCATTTGAAGTTCTCTATGGAGGTAAGTGCCGGACCCCTCTGAATTGGTCAGAAACTGGGGAACGATCACTCGTTGGACCGTACATTATTCAACAAGCTAAAGAACAAGTCCACATTGTTCGTGATCATTTGAAAGCTGCTCAGTCTCGTCAGAAGAGCAACTATGATCAAAAACACCAGGTAATGGTCTATCAACCTGGCGAACAAGCTTACCTTCTTGTCACTCCGATGAAGGGCACTCACCGTTTTGGAATCAAAGGCAAGTTAGCTCCTCGCTACATTGGCCCGTTCCGTATCCTAGCCCGACGTGGAGAAGTGGCATATCAACTGGAATTGCCGCCGAACCTCTCTCAAGTTCACGATGTTTTCCATGTGTCGCAACTCCGTCGCTGCTTCAAGGATCCTATTCGAGCAGTGGATCATGAAGTGCTTGAATTGCGAGAGGATCTTTCTTAACAAGAGTATCCGATCCGCATTCTTGATCAAGCTGAACGACGAACCCGTCAGAAGGCAATCAAGTTCCTTAAAGTTCAGTGGTCGAATCATTCGGAAGATGAAGCCACTTGGGAACGCGAGGATCGTCTTCGTGAAGAGTACCCCACTCTCTTTCAGCCTACCTCTTAATTCTCGGGACGAGAATTTCTTTTAGAGGAGAGTTGTAACACCCCCATGTAATAGCTACAGTGATCACCTTCTGATAATGCCAAGTCATCATGCCTAACAGTGCTTGATCATCATTAGCATCATATCTCATTTCAAATTCCCATTCAAATTGAAATTCAAATTTAAAGTGAAAAATAAAAGTTGTTCAAATTGGAAACTAAAATGTTCATTAAATAGCAAATAATCCATAACTAATTATGTTAAGAAAAACAACATCACCTAAATTACCTAGATGAGTCTAACAACCTAAAATAGTACCAAAACAGCACTTTAAAATGCCAATTCATTTAATAAAAATTCAAGTGAAATCATTTATTCACCAAACCAATTTCTGGCAGTGTTAAATATTACCTAGTATTTAAATGAACAACACTTGTATTTTACAAAAGTCATTTGTTAGCCAAACAATTTACAAAACCGGATTAATAACAGAAAACAGAGAAAAGAAAAAGGAAAGGGCAAAGGCCTATTGTGCACTTGGGCTTCCAGTGCACAGTAGCCGGCCCAGCCCGCCTCGCAGGTCGTCGTCTTCCTCGGGCAGGTGTCGACGCGCGCTCGCGCCCGAGCGCGGATGGCCTCGCTGTCGTCGATCCCGTGGCTCCCCCGTGCGGATAAGGTCGCCCCCGAGCTGCTCGCGCCCTCCCGGAAACCCTGGCCTGCCCAATTCGTCACCGCTCGCCTTGCCTCTCTCTGTCTCGCACCTCGCCCGAGACGCCGTCGCCGCCACCGCTCGATCCCGCGCTCTCCGTCGACCTCCAGCCTCGCCGACATGTCGTAGCTTGTCGCCGCAGTCCTCTCCGTCGACTACGCCCAGCCGTTCAAGCCGGGAGCCTCTAAGTCGAGCCCGGTGACCTCTTCTTGCCCCTTCGGCCACCGCGACTCCGGCGACGATTCCGGCGACGATGAGCTTCCCCGAGCCCACTTGAGCATACCTGCAGGGCCCGGTGAGCAGTCGTCGTCTTCTCCCCCTCTCCCCGGCCTCTCCCCGTAGCCGTAGAGGCCATCCCCGACGTGCCCGAGCTCGCCTCCGCGGAGCTCGTCGCCGGCGAGACTCCGGTGACCATTTGGTCACGGGCTAGTGCCCGTTGAACTCGCCGCACCGCATAGCTCCTTCCTAGCCATTCCGTTTGCTCGATAGCACGCCGTCCCCGTGGATCACCCGAATGCCTCACCGCCGGGGACGCCGTAGCGCTCGACTCCGGCCACCTCGGCCGCTCTGACCACCGCCATTCGACGCGGCTCGAAGAGCCCGATCGAAAGAGCCCAACCGCGCAGCAAATGGTGGTCCGTGCGCGATTTCCGACCACCTCCCGTAGCGCCGCCGCGATTTTTGGCTCGCCGGAGAGCTGGCTCTGGCGCCGACGACGCCGACGTGGCAAGGCCGGGCCCACCTCTGGGTCACTGACCGCGGGCCCCACGGGCCCCAGTTGACTGGGTTGACCCAGTCAACTGCTGACTGGGCACCCGTGGGCCACTGACATGTGGGGCCCCTCGATTAATTAGACTAATTTAATTTAAACTTAATCTATAATTAGGTTAGTCACTGACAGGTGGGTCCCGCTAGTTAATTAGGTTAGTTTAATTAAATTAACCACTTTTAATTAGCAAAGTCACTGACCAGTGGGACCCACTGGTCAGAATTGACTGGTCAGCCGGTCTGTTGACTGCTGACATCACTCCCACATCATGTTGACGTCACAACTTCTGTTTTGGATATTTCAGAATTAAATAATTTCAGTAATTCCAGAAAATCAATAAAACTTTGAAAAATCATATAAAATAAAACCGTAACTCGGATGAAAATAATTTATATATGAAAAATGATCTGAAAAATATGAAGAATCCGAATATGTGGTCAAAATGCTTGACCATTACACCTATCTAGGTGAACATGGGACTTTTTGCACGTATTTGATAGATGAATAGTGCATGACTTTAATAAAATAAATCCAAATAAATTCCTAAATTAACTAAAACATTTGGATAGGCAATATATCACCTCTGCATAACATTTAGGCATGTCATGCATCGTTGTTGCTTTGTTGCCATGGATTTATTGTTTCTTCCCCCTCCTTCTTCCCCCGTTAGACCCCGAGACCGCCGCCGACGCAGCTGAGTACGACTACGCTCCCGACGAGCAGCCTTTCGACGATCAGCCTCTCTCAGCAGAGCTTCCAGGCAAGCAACCCCCCATGACGCATGCCTATATCACCTATTCTCTCTTCCTCCTGCTTGCATTAGAATTTGCTACTGCTATTGTTTTATCCTATTCCGATGCATAGCCTGTCCTTGTAACTGTTATTGATACCTGCCTGCTATCCGAGATGCTTAGTATAGGTTGGATGGTAAACCATCTGTGGCCCCTCTTCCTTGCTGTAGTTGCCGCGCCTTAGTACGTGTGCCCCGATCGATGTGATCGAATGGGTTGAGAACAGCACATCACTGCACACCCCCTAAGTTGCTCGTCTCTACAGAGCTGGCATCGAGTATCGAGGGTGATACCTCTTATCTCACTTCCGATGATGCCTCTATAGAATAGCTATCCGGTTGTGAGTTACCGAGGGTGATTCCTCTTTCATCACTTCCGATAAAGCTTCCGTCATGCAACTCCTCGAGTGGGAATCCATCGAGGGTTATTCCTCGGATTCCTTCTCGATACTTTGGACACACGGATACTTTGGCCTTGTTGCAGGCGGGTCGACCCTGAGGGGTACCCGCGGGGAAATATGAAGTCGGGTTTGCCAGGAGGGCACCCGCGAGTGATACTGTGGCGGAACGACAGGGCAGACGGAGACCACCCTGTTCGTGATCCATGTGTTACCAAGTCGGAGCGACAGGAATCCTGATCGTCTCTGCGAGTTACTAAATACGCCTAACGGATTTGGGTATTTGATCTGAGTGGGTCGTTGGCCCTATACGCACTACCACCACGTGGGATAATGGTTATGGGACCCTCTACGTCGTATGTATCAGTCGAAAGCTCTTCAGACGTCACAGCTCAGAGATGCGGGCTGATTGTTGGGGTGAGCTGGTTACGTCTGTGGTGTTTCCACGGTCGCGCTTGGGCCCCGGACAGTCTCGCAACGTGCAGGAGTGCAAAGGGCGATGGCCCAAGACCCGTTCGCACTTAGGTTTAGACCGGCGTGCTAACCTCTCTGCTGAGCCTAGGTAGGACTGCGTCGTGTCGATCACCCGAGGCCGGGCATTACCCAGCAAGTGTGTCCGGTAAGATGTGATCGAGCGTGTTGGGTAACAGTAGTGCACCCCTGCAGGGAAGTTATATATTCGAATAGCCGTGTCCACGGTAACAGGACGCTCAGTGTTGTATCCCGATCTACCACTATTTGAATCGGATACATGTTAATTAATTATAAGCTCCGGGATCGCTTTCTCGCAGGGAGTCGAGGAAGGATCTCTGGGCTTTACTTCAACATTCTTGTTAATTTATAATATGCTAATCTGCACTCTTGTAATGCTGCAAGATTGCTTCAAGATGCTAGTCTTCGATAGGCTAGGCTTCTCCCCCTCTATTCTGGCATTATGCAGTTCTGTTCAAAGATATTGCCCCATTCCTTTGAAACCAATGCATAATTCAGTATAGTTCTGATGTCAGTCTTGCGAGTACTTTGGATGAGTACTCACGGTTGCTTTGCTACTTCTTTTTCCCCTATACCCGATACTTACGAACAGACGATGGAGTCCAAGAGCCAGACGCCACCGCAGGAGACTACTACCAGGAGAGCCCCGGAGGCACGTACTACTGGGTTGAGCCAGCTGACCAGGAGTAGTTAGGAGGCTCCCAGGCAGGAGGCCTTGCCTCTTTCGATCAGATGCCGTTGTTTGTTTTCGCCTTATTAAGGCAGACTTGTCTAACTTTGTGTCTGTACTCAGATACTGTTGTTGCTTCTGCTAACGCTTGATCGCGAGCTTATGTATTCGAGCCCTCGAGGCCCCTGGCTTGTAATCTAAAGCTTGTATGCCTTTTATTTGTGTTTAGAGTTGTGTTGTGATATCTTCCCATAAGTCTCTGATCTCAATCGGGTGCATTTGCATGTATGATTAGTGCACGGTCGAGCAGAGGGCGTCACAGGTAATTTCCCTCACTAGACGCCATACTCTCCTAGGTTGTGAAACCAATGCAATGGAGACCAATGCTCTGATACCACTTGTAGGATCAAAAGTATGTCTAGAGGGGGTGATTAGACTACTTGACCAAATAAAAACTTATCATTTTCCCAATTTTAGTTGTGGGCAGATTTTAGCAGTTCTATCAAGTCTAGTACACCCTACACATGCAAGTCTGAGAGTTGTGCAGCGGAAAATAACGACTTTGCATATGAATGTAAAGAAGGGGTTGGAGATTTCAAACGCAATGAAGACACGATGATTTTTTGGCGTGGTTCCGATAGGTGGTGCTATCGTATGTCCACGTTGATGGAGACTTCAACCCACGAAGGGTAACGGTTGCGCGAGTCCATAGAGGGCTCCACCCACGAAGGGTCCACGAAGAAGCAACCTTGCCTATTCCACCATGGCTTCCATCCACGAAGGACTAGCCTCACTCGGGGTAGATCTTCATGAAGTAGGCGATCTCTTTGCCCTTACAAACTCCTTGGTTCAACTCCACATGATCTTGGAGGCTCCCAAGTGACACCTAACCAATCTAGGAGACACCACTCTCCAAAAGGTAATAGATGGTGTGTTGATGATGAACTCCTTGCTCTTGTGCTTCAAATGATAGTCTCCTCAACACTCAATCTCTCTCACACAGATTTGGCTTGGGTAGGAGAAGGATTGGAGTGGAAAGCAGCTTGAAGAGGCTAGAAATCAAGGTTCAAATGGTAGGGTTGAAATCTCTTGATCTCAACACATGAGTAGGTGGTTCTCTCTCAGAAAAATGAATGGTGGAAGTGTAGGCACGTTCTGATGGCTCTCTTTTAGAGTAAGTGGGGGTGGAGGGGTATAAATAGCCTTCACCCAAAATCCAACCGTTACACACTTTTGCCCCAAATCGGTGAGACCGAATGTAAACTCGGTGAGACCGATTAGTGTAAAAGATATGAACGTTGGGCTTTTCGGTGGGACCGAAGTGGAACAACTCGGTGGGACCGAAGTGCAATGGTTAGGGCAAAACCCAGTCTCGGAAATTCTAATTATTTCAACTCGGTGATTCCAAAGTGAAACAATGCATCACAGAAACTTGGCAATGCCATCTCGGTGGGACCGAGATCCATTTCGGTCAAGCCGAATTGCTAGGGTTTGGCAGTGGCAATGGGAGTGGTTATCTCGGTGGGTCCGGATGGGGTAGTTTCGGTGGGACCGAGATGGAGATTTAGGTTTTGGACAGATGTGTTTTTGAGAAAGTGACTGAGGGTTTTTGGAGCAATATCACGAAGCACTTGAGCAACAACCTCATCATTAATACCTCATCCCCTTTTAATAGTATTGGCTTTCCTAAGGGACTCAATGTGATCTTGGATCACTAATCCGAAAATGTAGTGTCTTGGAGTTGCCAATTCTTGTCCTTGACATTTTGAGGGGTCCACATCCATTAGTGCTTGCCATGCCAATCATTGATCTTTTCTGAAATCTATTAGCATTGAGTATTAGATCAATGATATATATGTTGTTATTGATTACCAAAACCACCCATGGATTAGTTGCACTTTCAACATTGTACTTTAAGATTTGCGGTGCAACTGAGCAATACTCAGTAGCTAGCTCATGTGGTTGGCGTCGCTGCTACTCAGCGTGAGGTCGAGTGTTCGAATCTGTCGTGTGTGCTTTTGTTTTTCGAGTCATTTTTACTTTTCGTTCGTTGCTTATGGGCCGGCCCGTTTGCGCGAGCTTTTCAGCGAAAGCTCGACTGTTGGACGCCCGCGAGCGTCCAATAAGAGCTCTCCTTCTAATCATCCGACGGATCGCAGCTCGTGCGTCCGCCGCCTTCCCTGCATGCCATGAGCCCCATGGGCCACCACCACGTAGTTTTGCAACTGGCCAGTTGTTGCAATCTTACCACCGCAACAACTAGTCTGTTGCAGTCCAACGAAGATGAAGGCAAGGCAGCGACATCCAGATCCCCGCAACGCCGAACGAGAGACGTGTGTCACCCCGATGCTTCGGTGCCGGTATCAGCAACCGCCCACCTCGCCGGAGGAGGATGGCGGCGAGGTTGCAGCCGGGGTTGTGTGCGGTGGCCGCCATTCCCGCCCGCCTCCACCACGACCGTCGACAGCGCGCGGTGTGCCCACCTCGCCGGAGAGGAGGATGGCGGCGAGGCGACCTGGTTGTTGGTCTCGCACTCGTCGGCGGCGGTGCGATGGCAAGGATGGGCGGCGCCGCTCCTCCCTCCCCACCGTTCGACGGGAGCTCGTGGAGAACGACCGACGCTGATTTTTTTCCTGCAACATCCTCCCTATTGTAAAAAAGATTTTTGCGACATCACGGACGTTGCAAAACTTTCTTCCGTAACACCTATAAAAATCTGTAACATTAGCTCTGTTGTAAAAAAAATCTGCAACAATACTTTTGTTGCAAAAGTTCTGCAACATGAACTCTGTTGCAAACGTCTGAGCGCAAGATCATCTTTGTTGCAAAGCTAACAGCTAAATCTGATGCTCATCTTGCCTTAAATCCAATGGCTGGCGAGGCGGCGGATTTTTTTAAAAGATCCACCAGCCGACGCGTAGCATTGCCCATAAAGAATGCATTGTCTAAAAAAAGGTATAAATAATGCAGGACTGGGGACTCCTTTAGATTGTCAAAAAAATCAAGGAGACTTTATCTTTTATTTACAGTAAAATTATTACTATAGGGTTGGATTATCCACATCTCCCAACGAGACATTTTATCTCTCGCTAAGAATACTCCTCCGTTTTTACCCAGTATAATGCAATATGTATAGTTGCATCTGTAGAGTTCAAATAGAATAAAAGAACAGAAATGATAAAATCCGAACGTCAGATTTTTGACCATCGTAAATCAAATTTTTTTAATGATAATTTTAGTTGACGCGAGGATGACAAGTTTAGTTGGCAAGCACGGCAATTTTCCTGGCAAAAAACTAACTGGGGGCGGATTTGCCATGCTTATCAACTAAACTTGTCATGGTCAACAAATATTAAATTGCCACAAAAAACGTTTGATTTGCCATGGTCAAATTCCAAACGTTCAGGACTTATCGGCGTCCTAAAAAAACGACTACGCCCATGGCTCGCTTATTGTTATAGTCAAGTAGATGTCCACCTCCCCCACCGCGCGAGACTAATGGACCAGGCCCAGCTAACACCTACAACTTCTAGAGTATATACACCGTTGTTTTTTCTAGATTTTTTATTTTTTCCCTTTATATATATATATATATATATATATATATATATATATATATATATATATATATATATATATAGCCGGTCTATTCTGCCAATATTGGCAGAATAGTTATTCTGCCCACACTTCCGAACTGCCCGCTCAACGCGAGTGCACAGCACTTTCTGAAGCAAACGCACTGCAGTACTGAGACTAGTGAACTTCTCGTTGAAAAAACTGTACGCGGTGTTTTTCGATACGGTTTTCGCTCCAGTTTTTAAACCGTTTGTCGGAATGAGGCGTCTAATATACCGTTGGAAAGATATGGATTAGGCGCAACTTCGCCATGTTGAATTTTTTTTGAGATTCCTCGCGGTTTAAGAGCAGTTTCGAAAACGGTCAGCGCCGGACGAGTGGCAGCGAGCGTATTTTCGCGATTTTTTCTAAACCGCTTGTCGGAATGAAGCAAATGATACGCCGTTGAAAAGATATTGTCAAGGCGCAACTTTTTCATATATATTACTTTTCCTAATTCCTTACGGTTTAAGAGCAGTTTCAAATTTATTAAATCGCGGAATTCTGTTTTTTCAAATTTTTGCAATTTTTCGGTACTGTTTTCGCTCCAGTTTTTTAACCGTTTGTCAAAACTAGGCGTGTAATACGCCGTTGGAAAGCTACAGACGAGGCGCAACTTTCATATGTAGAAATTATTTTGAGATTTCTTACGGTTGTAAATTAATTTTGAAAATGGTGCGGCGGACGACGAGTGGCAGCGGCCATTTTTTTGCGAATTTTTACAAACCGCTGGTCGGAATGATTCAAATGATACGCCGTTGGAAAGATATCGACGAGGCGCAACTTTTTCATGTAGAATACTCTCTCTAATTCCTAACGTTTTAAGAGCAGTTTTGATTTTACCGAAATGCGGACACTCTGTTTTTCGCGACCCTAAATCGACGTGAGAACTGCATCAGACAGAAAACCGCACTGCTTCAGAACCGAAAACCGCACTGCATCAGACGGGCAAACGAACTGCATGATTTTTTTTGTCGAACGTAAATTTTCTCAGACGAGAAAGTGGACCGCACTTCACATCGGACGTAAGTGAACCGCAACACTAAAGAAGTGAACCGGATTACTTTTTGTTGTTGTTTCCGTAATTTTTTCTGCACTTCATATCGAGACTAAGTGAACCGCGACACTACCAAAAGTGAACCGCAACACTATCAAATGTGTTTCGTGAAGTGAACTTCTTGTGATTCTTTTTCTTTTCTTTTTTGTTCTACCAAGTGAACCACAAAGAATTATTACACTGAACCGCATCCGAGTATAATTTTATAACAAAACAAAACCCTGCAATTTGACACATCATTTTTTATACACAAGCAGTACGCACTGTACACGCCATAATCAGCACGAGCAACCCAGCCGAACTGCATCGACGATCGAGCGGAACTGAGCCAAAGCATCCTGTAGCAAAAACAGACTAAACAAGAGTAATTTTTACAAAACAGCACCAAACTGCATCCGAGCCACACACACCAATGCCCAGCGAACTGCACATATAATTTATCAAACTGCATTTGAGATTTTACTGCACTGAATTCATCAAAATCAACAACAAAAATCTGAAAAACACACAAAAATTTGTGAACTTCACGTTTCACTGAACCCTGCAAAACTGCACGCCACGCACTGCAGCCGGACTGCAATTTCGTCCGTGGTCAACTGCACGATGGAGTGGGAGGAGAGATGCCACGACTCTTTGCACTACAGCTACCCGGCAATCGAACCACATGCAGATCTGAAGCGAACTGCTCTCTCTGGTCAAAGGAGGCATGGCGTGCCGGAGGAGGAAGTCAAGCCGGTGTGAGGTGGAGCACGTCCTCCCCCTCTGCCCCTACACCCATGAACTGCAAACTGCACTGAAACTCTGTAAAGTAAAATTCATCAACTCCCAAATTGCAATGGACCGTCAGCCGAACTACACGGTCTCAGCATCCGTAGGCGGAGCACCACCACGTTTTGGGGGGTAGCGACCTCACCTTGATCCGGCGACCACCTTTGGCCGTCGCCGTGCAGTACAGGAGATGGGAGGCGAGGAGTTCCCCCGCCTCTGGTCGCTGACGGGAGTGGCGGGGAGGTGTTGCTCGCCGTCGGGTGGCACATCCACCACCTCTAGCCGCCGCTCAGGGACGGCAGCCCCGCGTGCTGCACATGATGCCGGTAACGTAGGGGATCGACAGGGGGAAGGCCGTCACTACCTGCACCAGGAGGAGGTGGTGGTGTCGGCGGTTGCCAGTGGCCGTGCCACCACGTCCCATGCGAAAGGATGAATCTCGGGCAGGCGGGATGGCCGCGGCTCGACTCGGATCCGTGGTGTCGTGGCATGGCAGGACCGGCTCCACCCGGATCCATCGCCTGGTGCCGCGGCAGGGGCGGCTCTGCCCGGATCCATCGCTGGTGCTGGGCGGGGTTGCGCGAGGCGGTGGGGTGGGCTCCTCGATGGCTGAGGGCACCGTCGATCCACCGCAGGTCGCCGTCGCGGTCGAAGAGGCTCCGTGGCCGTGGCTCGTCGTATCTAGCCGCAGGCTCGCGGATCTGGCACGGCAGCCGACGGATCTAGGGTGAGGTCGGGCGGCGCGCGGCAGGGACGAGGTCGGGCGGCGCGCGGCCAGTGCGGGGTGGCGCGCGGCAGAGGAAGGAGGAGTGGCACGCGGCCGGTGCGGGGTGGCGTGCGGCAGAGGAAGGAGGAGCGGCGTGCGGCCGGTGCGGGGTGGCGCGCGGCAGAGGAAGGAGGAGCGGCGCGCGGCCGGTGCGGGGTGGCGCGCGGCAGAGGAAGGAGGAGCGGCGCGCCAGGGGGGTGGGGCATCGGGGAGAAGGTGGGTGGGGGCTTGACCTAGGAAGAAGGTGGGTTTGGTGGGGTGGGGTGCATGGGGGTGGGGTGGATTTTTTTCTTTTCGTTTTTGCAGTTCGGTGGGTTCCGGCACGCGCGTGAGGGGTGCGGGGTGTTCGGTTGGGTGTCGCCAGATCGGGCCTCCCCGCACCGCTGGACTCCAGATCGGGCTTGCCCCGTGCTCGTTGCCCCAAGCTTCTCTGCCGCCGCCCAAAGCTTCTCCGCCGCCGGCCTCCGCCGTTCCTTCACCCCCACCCCCGGCTAGAAGTGCCACCACCTCACTCCTCCCAGCCTCCCGCACTGGATTGCATCCCCACCGCCAGAAAGAGGACTGCATCCCCTTCCCCGCCATTGACGGCTAGGTCAACGGCCGAGGCCGTGGCCACCACACGGGGCGGCAAACAGTGAGCATCTGCACCTCACCTTGCGTCCCCAGCTGCTGGATGCGTTGCACAATGCGATCGAGGGAGCGGATGGGTTCTCCACCGCCGGCGAGATTCCACCCGGTGCCCTGCAGTTCGGTTCGTGTGTGCGCCACAGCCCTCCATCGGGTGCGCGTGTAGTGCAGTGCCTCCACTATGTTCCTCGTGATGCCGATGCAAGAGCAACAGCCAGACCAACCACCAGGTGGTCCGTCGCAGTCCACTTCGCGTGCGTGCGCAGCTCCCCCAGGCCGATTGCCTCCTCCCTCTTGAATCACTGCATGCTGCTGTTCTCAAGTTAAATGAGAAATTGGATAGAGTCGTTCTCAAAGTTGGGCAAAGGTGAGCGTGAAGATCCTGTCGTGGACATCCACAGTTGGTGCAACGGCAACTCTGAATGGCGAAAAACTCAACCTGACATTTGCAGGTAACTTCACTAATGAACTGTACTGATATTTCAGATGAGAGATCCCATGCTTCAACCTTGTCTCGTTCTCTCGCAGGTGATTTCCTCACGTTGACCAAACTTTGGAGCGATGCTACCTTTATGCTCCAATTTCCCATTAACTTGAGAACCGAGGCAGTCAAAGGTATTCTCAGGAATGCAGTTCGGCTCCCGGCATGCTGCTGTGTCCGGCAGCACCGCCGTCCAGTACACGTGTCGCGGCCATGCTGTTCGCTGGCGACTCTGGACCAGAGATGTCGCGTACGTGAGCAATTCAGATGGCCCTGGCGTGCAGCTCGGATGGGTTGCGTGGGTGGTTCAGATGGCCTTGGTGTAGTTTTTTTTTTTCTATTGTCCCTGGTTTTGTTGTTTTGATTTGGGGAATTTTGGTGCGCATTGCTCTGAACGTGCAGTTCGTTCATGTTTTCACATTCATGGGTTGTTCATTTTACATGGAAAAAAGTCCTATTGAAGTACACGCGGTTGTTCATTTCACTCAGGGCTCAGCTGTCAGTGTAGTTCATTTTGAAGCTTGTCAAACTGGTTCACTCTGTAAAACAAAAATGTCGGGAAAAAGTATGAAGTTCACTAGCTACTCTTGTCTGTGTGGTTTTGAAACGTTCACTGCACTGTCGTTGGCAGTTTATACTTTGTAATTGAGAAGTGCCTATGTAAAATTTCAGAGCTAGTTTGTAAAAATGTTGAAAACGATGCAGTTCGTTGTGACACCACCAGGTGGTTCGCTCTGAAAAACGACTATGCAGTTCTCTACGTCTACATGGCGATTGATAAAAAACAGAAAAAGAACCCAGTCAAAAAACACTGTGGTTCACTCGCCTTGTCCTTGGGGCTCGCTCGCCTTGTCCTCATAGTGAGGAAGAGTTTCTAAAATTTAGTACTCTCTACTGTTGCAGTACAGAGCGCCACAACAAAACAAATTTAGTAGAAAAAAATGCAGCTAAAACAGAAATTAAAAAAACATGTCGTTCTGTGTGGTTCACTTTGTAAAATTAAAAAAAACATGTAGTTCAGGACTCTCTACTGTTGCAGTACAGAGCGCCACAACAAAACAAATTTAATAGAAAAAAATGCAGTTAAAATAGAAATGCGGTGCGGTGCACTTTGCTCTTAAAAAAAGTCCTCTACGAAGGACTTTTCAGTACACTCCATTTAGAACAAAAATGCATTTTAAAAAACATGCAAATGCAGTGCACCCTGTCTTACAAAAAAGTCCACTACGAAGGACTTTTCAATACACTCCATTTAAAACAAATTTCATTTTAAAAAATATGCAAATGCGGTGCACTTTGGTCTTAGAAAAAGTCCACCACGAAGGAACTTTCAGTACACTACATGCAAAACAAAAAAGCATTTAAAAAAATATGCAGTTCTCTAGCCCGTCTGATGCAGTGCGGTTCTCAGTCTGAAGCAGTGCGGTTTTCTGTCCGGTGCGGTTCACTCGTCGATTTTGGTGTCGCGAAAAACAGAGTGTCCGCATTTCGGTAATTTTAAAACTGCTCTTAAACCGTAAGGATTAGAGAGTGTGTTCTACATGAAAAAGTTGCGCCTCATCGATATCTTTCCAATGGTGTATCATTTGAATCATTCCGACCAGCGGTTTGTAAAAAATCACGAAAAAACGGCCGCTGCCACCCATCGTCCGCCACACCATTTTCAAAATTAATTTAAAACCGTAAGGAATCTCAAAAACATTTCTACATATGAAAGTTGCGCCTTGTCCATAGCTTTCCAACGGCGTATCACACGCCTCATTTCGACAAACGGTTAAAAAACTGGAACGAAAACAGTACCGAAAAATTGCAAAAATTTGAAAAAACAGAATTCCGCGATTTAGTAAATTTGAAACTGCTCTTAAACCGTAAGAAATTAAAGAAAGTAATATATACGAAAAAGTTGCGCCTCGACGATATCTTTCCAACGGCGCCCACCGTTTTCGAAACTGCTCTTAAACCACGAGGAATCTCAAAAAGTGTTCAACATGGCGAAGTTGCGCCTAATCCATAGCTTTCCAACGGCGTATTACAAGCCTCATTCCGACAAACGGTTAAAAAACTAGATCAAAAACAGTACCAAAAAACACCGCGTGTAGTTTTTTTCGACGAGAAGTTCACCAGTCTCTGTATTGCAGTGCGCTTGCTTCAGAAAGTGCAGTGCCCTCGCGTTGAGCGTGCAGTTCGGAAGTGTGGGCAGAATAACTATTCTGCCAATATTGGCAGAATAGACGGGCTGTGTGTGTGTATATATATATATATATATATATATATATATATATATATATATATATATATATATATATATATATAGGGTGGGTCTATTCTACCAACCCCCTTAAGACCTTATTCTAACAACACCTCGGCTTATTCTGCCAACACTTCGGCACTGCAAAAAACACCGAACCAAACCACAACCCCACCCCACCTTGTTCCTCTCCCCTGCGCACCCACCCACCCCCAACCCGCCTTCTTCATCCCCCGCTCCACCCCCAAAACTCCATTGTTCCTTCGGGTGTTGCGCCTCCACTGCCGCCAGGGGCCCTGCGCCTCCATCGCCCTACCTCCCCGCGCTACCGCGCCGCCCTGGCACCTCCCCGCGCCACCGCGCCGCCCTACCACCTCCCCGCATCACCGTCCCTACCTCGAGCAACGCGCCGGATTCATCGATCCCGACGGCGCCATCCTCGAGCCACGCGTCGGATCCGTCCATCCCGGCGGCGCCTCCCGCGAGCCACGCGCCGGATGCGTTGATCCCACCGGTGCCTTCCTCGAACCACAGCGCCTCCTCTTCTCTTCTTCGGTCGCCGTGGGAGACGAACCTCGCCGATGTGGGAGGCACCAGCCGGGGGCAGCGCTGCACGGTGCTCCAAGCTCGGGAGGACGGGCGCGTGGCTGGATCGAATCGGGACTAAAGCCCACCGCCTCCGAGGTAGCCGCACTGCTCTGGTCGCCCACCACCTCCACCGCCGTGCAGGAGGCCGCCGTGCATGGAACATGGCGACCCAGAGCTCCCCGGCGAGCACCTGGTAGCTATGTCAGCCCGTTCACCTCCAACTCTCCCTTCTCTGTCACATGAAAATCGTAGTGCAATGAAAACCGTAAGGAATCGATGTTCGGTTCGATCCCCTGGTGCCGCTTGATTTTTTTGTGTTGCAGATTTTGCTGTGTAGTGCCCATGGAATCGCAGCTCACAAAATTCTTCTTTGCGTTTTTTCAGATTTTGGATATGTGCTGATTCATTGCTGTGCAGTACAGTTCCCGGGCGCTGCAGCTTGTTCTCGCCCAAGGTCGAGGAACATCGGGGCGAGAAGGAAAGCGGGAGGAGTCCTGGCCACCCCTCACCAGCTTCTGCTCTGGCCGCCCACTGCTACCCTGCAACTGAAGCAGTTCGCCGGAGCGACCCCAGCAGCTCTCTCCTCCCCGATCTGCAGATCGCCAGCAACGCGCCCCTTCCATGTCGCGGTTCATTTGGGCCGTCAATGTCGTCCACACCACAGATCGTGGGAGCCATGGTCGAGCAGTCGAGTCTGCCTATTGTTGTAGTCCGTCCCATGGGCACCTGCAGTACGCATCGCCCCCACCTGCGTTAAGCTCCGGCTCCCCCCTGGATCGAGCTGCCACCGGCGAGGTTTCTTCCAGATGTAGTGCGGCAACGCGGAAGTGTGCGGTTCCATCGCGTACTTTGTGCAGTTCGATTCAACCCCCACCTCTTCCACATCCCCTCGTTCGTCCCTGGAGCAGCACGGGCTTGGTGGTGCAGTGCACTGAGACTCCGCGTGCAGTGCATATTGGGCATGACAAAGGGGTGCAGTTTGGTGTGGAGCCTACATGCCACGATGATTTTGTTTGACTCATTTTGCAGTTTGCTCATCACTCAACCATGGCCCCGAATTGCAGTTTGCCAAAGTTATGGCGTGCGGTTCAGTAGTGCGGCCTTGTAGTACGCGGCTCGCTGGAGACGAGGGTACACACCGGCCAACAATTCGCCTTTGCACTTCACTGTTTCTGAGCGTGGTTGAGCAAAAATGCAAAAGTTATTTGTATGAAGCCTTGTGGTTCGATCTGTAAAGAAGAAAAGGAAAATGGAGCCCTTCTTACAAAATAATATAGAAAAAAAAGTTGCAGTTCTCTCGGTTGCATCAAGCAGTTCTCTCGGGTGCATCAGGTAGCTTAGACTCATTAAGAAAAAGTATTTGAAAGTGAAAAAGCAAATAATGCAGTAGACTAATATTGAGGTGCGGTAGAAAATGCATTTATATTATAAAAAAGGGTTAAGAAAAATACATGTCGTGCACTTCAATCTGTGTCGTGGTTCACTTATTCGTTGTAGTTCACTAGCCCTCAACCATGTGCAGTTCTCTGTGGTCTACGCGCATAAAAAAATAAGTATGAAAAAAGACTACAAAACATAATGCGGTTCACTTCTGATAGTGTTGTGGTTCACTTTCGGTAGTGCCGCGGTTCACTTACTCCCAACGTGAAGTGTAGAAAAAATGTTACGGAAATGACAAAAAAAATGATGCGGTTCGATGGTGTTGCGGTTCACTTACGCCCGATGTGAAGTGCGATCCACTTTCTCGTCTGGGAAAAATTACGTCCAACAAAGGATGTTATGTAGTTCACTTGCCCTTCTGATGCAGTGCGGTTTTTTGTCTGAAGCAGTGTGGTTTTCAGCCTGATGCAGTTTACTTCGTCAATTTGGTATCGCGAAAAATAGAGTGTCCGCATTTCGGTAAAATCAAAACTGCTCTTAAACCGTAAGGAATTAAAGAGAGTGTTCTACATGAAAAAGTTGCGCCTCGTCGATATCTTTCCAACGGCGTATCATTTGAGTCATTCCGACCAGCGGTTTGTAAAAAAATCGCGAAAAAACGGCCGCTGCCACACGTCGTCCGCCGCACCATTTTCAAAATTAAATTAAAACCGTAAGGAATCTCAAAAACATTTCTACATATCAAAGTTGCACCTCGTCCGTAGCTTTCCAACGGCGTATCACACGCCTCGTTTCGACAAATGGTTAAAAAACTGGAGCGAAAACACTTCCGAAAATTGCAAAAATTTGAAAAAAGAGAATTCTGCGATTTAGTAAATTTGAAACTGCTCTTAAACCGTAAGGAATTAGAGAAAGTAATATATATGAAAAAGTTGCGCCTCGATAATATCTTTCCAACGGCGTATCATTTGCTTCATTCCGACAAGCGGTTTGCGAAAAAACACGAAAGTACGCTCGCTGCCACTTGTCGGGCGCCCACCGTTTTCGAAACTGCTCTTAAACCGTGAGGAAATCTCGAAAAAATTTCAACATGGCGAAGTTGCGCCTAATCCATAGCTTTCCAACAGTATATTAGACGCCTTGTTCTGACAAACGGTTTAAAAACTGGCTCGAAAACAGTACCGAAAAAACACCACGTGCAGTTTTTTGCGACGAGAAGTTCACTAGTGTTTGTATTGCAGTACATTTGCTTCAGAAAGTGCAGTGCCCTCGCGTTGAGCGTGCAGTTCGGATGTGGGCAGAATAACTATTCTGCCAATATATATAGATATATAGGAAAATGGCTCTGTACTCCTGGGAGTACGTACTCTCGCTCCTCATATACCACATATATGAATCTTTTATACCTCATTATTATTTTTAATATACTTCATTAATAAATACTAGATACCCCAAAATGAGTTTAATGGAAAAATTCATTTGAGTCTACATGTTTTTAAAGGTTTGCGTATATACTGATTTGTTTGTACGAGAAAAAAGCATATTACAAAAAGTACGTCGTAAATAATACTTTTTACAAAAAGTACGCTCGCTGCCACTTGTCGGGCGCCCACCGTTAAATTCGAAAATATTTCTATGGGTCTTAGAATAATTCCAGTACCCACACAAATGATTTTGGACGCGTTCCGAAACAATTTCGGATTAGTGATTTTCATCTGCGAAAAGCAACCAAACCGGTTCCGGCAGCTCCGCAACATTTCCGGTTTTTATCCCGGAAAAATCCCAGAAGTTTCCAGAATAATTCTGGCACCCTCCAAAAATTTCCAGGCGTGTGCCAAAACCAATTTGACTTAATGGTATACCCCGAAACAACTTTTCAGTTTTACCGAAACTATTCCGGTGTTCTCTCCGGAACATTTTCGTTGTCTCCGAAACTTTTCCGGTGACTTTCTCTCAGACTCCCTGTCTAGTATTCAGCAGATAGATGACCCTTAAGCGTGTGACCCTATAGGTTCAGTGAAGTATAGATATGACCCGGAACACTTTCCGATCAATGATCAACATCGGAGCCGTGGACACCCATATTGACCCCTATACCCACACGAATGAATATTCGAGTGAACCTCCAGTTGTCGTGTGCTATTCATGTTGCTTCGCGATATGTTACAAACACCCGAGGTGAGATTTTCTGCATCCGCATGGATCAACAACTTGTCCACTATGCCAGTTACCTCGTTACCGGTTTTGTTCTCTTTTCTCCACTTCCTCAGGCCATTGTCCTTCCTCTCTTTCATGTTCTCAGCAACTAGATGTGTATCATTGTGCTCAGGCAATCTGGGTCTTAGCTTCCTCAGAACTGAAGGTTCCTTATCAACAGCATTCTCAGGCACTGGGGCCTTCTTTTTCTCAGCTGCAGAAATGTTTCTGATAGTCCTGCCTTTGGACTTGGTTGCAGCAGCCTTCTTAGGCTTGGAGGAGGTGGTAGTCTTCATAGCATCAGCCATGAGCTTTTGCTGCTTGGCTGGAGGGGGTACAGCTGTCTCTGGCATATCATCTCTCCTCATAGAAGTTGGCTTGAAAGTCACTTGGACAGATTCTTTTCTCACCCTCTTCTTGCCTGCAACCTTGGCCATATATTTGCTTGCAGCTGGCCTTGCACTTGCAACAGTGCCATACTCCTTGGCTATCACACTTTTCTTTTTCTTTGAGGTCACTTCATCAGCAACAAAGTCCTCATCCTCATCATCTGAGTTCCTTTTCTTCCTTGATCTTGTAGCTGCTTTGGGCAAATCTGGAGAACTTCTTTCTCCCTCATGGTAACTCTCCTCTGAACTAGATCCTGCATCAAGATCAACACTCTGCTCTTCAGATCTGTTCTGGCTGTCACTGAGGTCTGACATCTTGCAAGCTGACCTGTGAAGTAGTTGGGTACAGGCAGAGTGGATGAGTCATCACAAAATGCAGCTGGTTTTCAAAAAAATTGAGTTCAAATCTTAGTTTCAAACTTTTCATAGAAGAGATTTTGGATCAACCAAGTTGATCATTTCGGTGATACCGAAGCACTTAACAGACACTTGGCACACAGTTTCGGTCAGACCGATATGTGGTTCAGTCTCTCCGGGATGCTAGGGTTTCACAGAAACTTTATTTCGGCCTCACCGATCAGTACAACTCGGTGGCACCGAGACATACTAGTGCAATGGCCACAGCCAGATCGGTGACTCTGAAATTTTCAGATCGGCTGGTCCGAGATGTATGCTGCGAAAACTTAAACCTAAAATCTTTGCTCGAAACTTTATTTCGGCCTCACCGATCAGTACAACTCGGTGGCACCGAGACGTACTAGTGCAATGGCCAAAGCCAGATCGGTGACTCTGAAATTTTCAGATCAGCTGGTCTGAGATGTATGCTATGAAAACTTAAACCTAAAATCTTTGCTCGAATCTAATCTACGGAATTTATACTTGGTATAGAGGTTGCAAACTGTGGCATGAATAATGGCAAAAACCCTAGTGCATTGAATCATAAATAGAGGCACTAAGGGGTCGGATTTTACCCTAACTTGGCGCAAATCCTCTACGGCGGCAACGGAGGGAGGGATTTCCATTGACGGCGGTGGAATCCAACTGCGAGGGCGCGCTGGACGGAACGGCGACTGTCCGGAGACTGGGGCGACAGCAGCTGTGGGGCGCAAGGACGAAACGTTTGAGAAAATTTCAACCGTACGGACTCATGGGATATATATACCCATCAGCTGTCGGTGGCTCTGATCGAAACATATCGGTGGCTCCGTGATGTGTAACTGCTAGCAGTACAACACATCGGTGACTCCGAGACGGTTTAGATCGGTTGCACCAAGATGAAAACTCAGATCAATCCAAATGATTTTGGTGAGACCGAATGGGAGTGAGTTGGTCAAACCGAAAGGCATTTAGAAGGTTTTGGAATTCAGTCTTTGACAGATCGGTGACTCCGAGTGCGCCTCATCCGGAGGGTCCGAAAAATATTTGTTCAAATTTTGTGATGTAGCATGAAGAGAATTTGAGACAAGAAAGAAGAGATAGCTAGAGAGGGTGCTTAGGCATTCTTGTACATCCATTTGGCCAGAAAAACCAAATCAATCAAACTACAAAAGGATGTCCTCGAATGAGAAATATGCATAGCAACATGCTCACACAATAATATAGCAAATGAAATATGTGTCAAACATGCACAAACAATTCTAGCATATATCACACAATGGGCGATGACATAGTCATCTATATATGAGTATATTTACTTAGGAGCCAAATGAGAACATTTGATCATAGGTCATACTCATCGTTTAAGCAAAAGTGGGGTTACCACTTTTACATAAAGCATTAATGTGTTCACACCATTAGAGTTGCTTTAGCTCGAGTCTTAGAGCCAAGCTCCCCCTAGATGTGATATCCCCCCAAAGAGGGATGAACTAACCTTGGGTTTTGTTGATGATGACTTCATGTAGATGTTGTAGATGTGGATGCTCAATGTTGATGTAGACCATCAAGAGTTGGGAGTAATCCTTGGAGTTTTGCACTTTCAATACCTACATGGGTTAGTCCCACAAGGAACAAACAAGGATATCCATAGACATAGAGTGAAATGCACAAATGATGATGTCCACGAATTCATAGAATACCTTGTCCCTTGGCTTACCAACAAAAGGGTTTGTGACTCCATGAACTAGTGCAAGATGTTGAAGTTGGTTGCACAAGTCCTTGCCATGAATGAATATGAGTGAAGTTGATGGGGAACGTTGCATGAAAATGAAAAAAAAATCCTACAAAACACCCAAGATCTAATCTAGGAGATGCAAAGCAATGAGAGGGGAGTGTGTCTACATACCCTTGTAGACCGAAAGCATTAGCATCGTAATGCGGTTGATGTAGTCGTACTCTTCACGATCCAATCGCGATCCAATCTGATCTAGTGCCGAACAGACGGCACCTCCAAGATTAGCACACGTTCAGCTCGATGGCGTCCTCTCCTTATTGATCCAGCAAGTGAGGGAGAGGAGGTAGATGAGATCGAAACCAGCACGGCGGTATGGTGGTGGTGGCAGCAGCGGAATTCCGGCAGGGCTTCTCCAAGCGCGTACCGGAGGAGAGTTGGGAGCGACGGAGGGCAAGGATGAAGGGGTGCAGCCCCCTGTGCCCCTCCCCACTATATATAGGGGTGAGGGGGAGGGGGCGCCGGCCCTAGCCCCTCCTCCAAGGGAGGGGGCGGTGGCCCTAGGAGGTGGAGTGCCCACCAAGTCAGGTGGGGCGCCTCCCACCCCTAGGGTTTGCCCACCCTAGGCTCATGGGCCTGATGGGGGCAGGTGCGCCTGCCCAACTAGGCCAGGGCGCCCCCCTACAGCCCATGTGGGCCCCCGGGGCTGGTGGACCCCCCCGGTGGACTCCCGGAACCCTTCGGTGACTCCGGTACACTGCCGGCATGCCCCTGAACTTTTCCGGCGACCAAAATAGGACTTCCCATATATAAATCTTTACCTCCAGACCATTCTGGAGCTCCTCATGATATCCCGTAACCCATCCGAGACTCCGAACAACCTTTAGACATTCCACTGTTAATATCTCAATACTACCCTAGCGCTACCGAACGTTAAGCGTGCGACCCTACGGGTTCGGAACATGCAGACATGACTGAGACTCCTCTCCGGTCAATAACCAATAGCGGGACCTGGATGCCCATATTGATTCCTACATATTCAACGAAGATCTTTATCGGTTGAACCACGATGTCGAGGATTCAATTAATCCCGTATGCAATTCCCTTTGTCCGGTGATATGTTACTTGCCCGAGATTCGATCGTCGGTATCTCCATACCTAGTTCAATCTCGTTACCGGCAAGTCTCTTTACTCGTTCCGTAATACAAGATCCCATGACTAACTCATTAGCCATATTGCTTGCAAGCTCTTTACGATGTTGTATTACCGAGAGGGCCCAGAGATATCTCTCCATCATACGGCGCGACAAATCCCAGTCTCGATCCATACAACCCAACAGACACCTTTGGAGATACCTGTAGAGCACCTTTATGATCACCCAGTTACGAAGTGACGTTTGATAGCACACAAGGCATTCCTCTGGTATCCGGGAGTGACATGATCTCATGGTCTAAGGAACAGATACTCGACATGAAGAAAGCTACAGCAAATAAACTAAACGATCTGATGCTAAGCTTATGGTTGGATCTGTCCATCACTGTAGGGGAACGCGACAGAAAACAAAAAAAATCGGTACAGCGAGCACGCCCAGGACCAGTATGGAGACTGTATACAGGGTTTGATCTGATCATTACCGACTCGTAGCGCAGCGGAAGTAGAGTCGATGTAGATCGTCGGTGCAGATCCCCGCAGCTAGGATTTACAACCTCCCAACCGCGAGGATGTACTCCCTCGTCGGACAGCCCTTCGGGAGGCGGTCGGACAGTCCCTCGGACGATGTCACAGACAGCCCTTCGGGAGGACCCTCGAAACCCGAACGGTAACTCGGACAGCCCTTCGGGAGGACCCTCGAACAGCCCCTCGGGCAAAAGATCGAAACTACGACCTCTCTACGGGGTTGCACACATACGGTGTCAGCTATCTGGCAGGGCTTCGCCGTCCAGAACTAGTTCCTGCCAGAACCCAGACAGCCTTTCGGCTCTACGAAACTATTTCGCTGGGAGGGAGAGAGAAGCCAGAAATGTCGTGGCATGTGTATGAGAGCAAGGGATGAGTGTGGAGAGCTCCTCTCCACCTCTATTTATAGGAAAGCCAAGGGGTAGGGCCGCCTCCAAAAATACCAAAATACCCATGCATTAGGTCACAAATGGTGGGCATTTAGGGCATAATAGGAGGCCATCTGGAGCTCCAAGGAGCTCCACCACACTTGGCCGGCCACTTCATGCCCCCCCCCCCAAAAAAAGGGGTTCCTTCCCTTGCAAGCCTCTTCCTTCTACAAACTTTGACTAAAGTCCCAAAAGGTGGCTATCCAAAATAGTTACCATAAAGTGATTTTCACTATTCACGGAAACAATTTTCCACGACCGTTAAATCCGAAAATATTTCTGTGGGTCTTAGAATAATTCCAGTACCGACACAAATGATTTTGGACGCATTCCGAAACAATTTTGGATTAGTGATTTTCATCTGCGAAAAGCAACCAAACCGGTTCCGGCAGCTCCGCAACATTTCCGGTTTTTATCCCGGGAAAATCCCAGAAGTTTCCAGAATAATTCTGGCACCCTCCAAGAATTTCCAGGCGTGTGCCAAAACCAATTTGACTTAATGGTATACCTCGAAACAACTTTTCAGTTTTACCGAAACTATTCCGGTGTTCTCTCCGGAACATTTCCGTTGTCTCCGAAACTTTTCCGGTGACTTTCTCTCAGACTCCCTGTCTAGTATTCAGCAGATAGATGACCCTTAAGCGTGTGACCCTATAGGTTCGGTGAAGTATAGACATGACCCGGAACACTTTCCGATCAATGATCAACATCGGAGCCGTGGACACCCATATTTACCCCTATACCCACACGAATGAATATTCGAGTGAACCTCCAGTTGCCGTGTGCTATTCATGTTGCTTCGCGATATGATACAAACACCCGAGGTGAGATTTTCTGCATCCCCGTGGATCAACAACTTGTCCACTATGCCATTTACCTCGTTACCGGTTTTGTTCTCTTTTCTCGTTTCCGTGTTCCGGCATCCCAGTGATCAAATCACAATGTGTCTGGCCAGACGATGATGGATACCGTAACACCGAGAGGGCCTGAGAATATCTCTCCATCGTCGGAGGAGCAAATCCCAATCTTGAGCTATCTCGTTACTTGTCATACTTTTCCGTGAACCCGTAAGCCGCTGTAATAGCCACCCAGTTACGGATGACGTTTAACAAACATCAAAGTTCACGAAGCAAGTACGAAGGAACTCGACACTCTCATGGTCTAAGGAATTATGCAAACATTAACCATCTCTGTGTTATTAACCATTAACTTGTGACGAATGTATCTCATAGCATAACATCAATTCGGGTCGATTCCACACAAGTGTTCTTCTAACATTGTGCCCTCAAAATTGCCGGCATAGCCATGCCCATGATCAGGAAAACAGGATCATCATGCAATACTTGAGCTAGTCTTAGAGGCATGACTAGGAATACTTTTTACCGTTTATTATACCACACGTGCACATGAGTTTCCCTCCGAGCCTCGTGGATATTGTAGACTCGAGAATCATTGCAGTTATAGCATGGATCATAAACTTTTAATTACAAACTTGGAGATACAAAATAACCATTATTACTGCCTCTAGGGCATATCTCCTACAGACTCCCACTTGCACTAGAGACATAATCTAGTTACATGGCTTCCCTAACACCAATGGCTATCCGGTGTTGCTCATGCTTTGCTCGTGGTAGAGGCTTTGTCATCGGGTCTGACACGTTCAGATCCGTGTGAACTTTGCGTACTTTCACTAAAACCGCTTCGACATGATGTCGAATGAGTTTATATTTGCATTCAATATGTCTTGTCTTATGGTGTGAAGATGGCTCCCTAGCCTGAGCCACGGCGCCACTATTATCACAATAGATCTCCACCGGGTCCAGCGCACTTGGAACCACACCAAGGTCTTCAAGAAACTGCTTGATCCAGACCGCCTCCTTGGAGGCTTCTGAAGCTGCAACATATTCCGCCTTCGTCGTAGAATCCGCCACAGTCTTTTGTTTGGAACTTTTCCAATCAACTGCTCCGCCGTTCAATATGAAAACATAGCCTGATTGAGATTTGAAGCCATCTGGGTCAGTCATGAAGCCTGCATCAGTGTAACCACTTACAATGAGCTCTTCATCACCTCCGTACACATGGAGTAAATCCTTGGTCCTTCTGAGGTACTTAAGAATACCCTTCACAGCGGCCCAGTGTTCCAATCCTGGATCACTTTGGTACTGGCTGCTAACACTTAGCGCATAGGAAACATCCGGTCTTGTACATAGCATGGCATACATAATAGAACCAACTGCCGAAGCATATGGAACATCATTCATTTGTACTAGCTCATCGAGGGTCCGAGGACACTGATATTTGCAAAACACTGTGCCAGTTGACATGGGGAGTAGGCCTTTCTTGGAGTTCTCCATGTTGAACCTTTTCAACACCTTGTCAATGTATGTGCTTTGGCTAAGCGCTATCAGGCGTTTTGATCTATCTCTATAGATCCTGATGCCCAATACATATGCCGCTTCGCCTAAGTCTTTCATTGAAAAACTCTTCTTCAATGAATCTTTTATTTCGCTAAGAAAATTCACGTCATTTCCAATCAACAATATGTCATCCACATACAAGATTAGAAATGCTTTTGCGCTCCCACTAAACATCTTGTAAACACAAGTTTCTTCGTCATTCCTGATGAAGCCAAACCCTTTGACTACTTCATCAAAATGAATGTTCCAGCTCCTTGATGCTTGCTTAAGACCATAAATGGCTTTCTGAAGCTTGCATACCTTTCCAGCATCCTTTGGATTGACAAAACCTTCTGGCTGTATCATGTATACATCCTCTTTGAGGTTTCCATTTAGGAAAGCCATTTTGACATCCATCTGCCATATTTCATAATCGAAATAAGCAGCAATTGCTAGTAATATCCGAACAGACCTAAGCATAGCTACGGGCGAGAAAGTCTCGTCGTAGTCCACTCCAGGAACTTGCGTGAACCCTTTCGCGACAAGTCTAGCTTTATGGATAGTAATGTTACCATCCGCGTCCGTCTTTCTTTTGAAAATCCATTTACAACCAATGGGTTTTATGCCATCTGGAAGTTCTTCCAAGTTCCAAACTTGGTTTTCGTACATGGATTCCATCTCGGATTTCATGGCCTTGTGCCATTCCCTTGAGCTGGGCCCCGCCATCGCTTCCTTGTAGTGCGCAGTTTCATCGTCTTCAAGAATGAAGATTTCGTTATGAAACCACTCAGGTGGCTGGATAGCCCTACCTGATCTGCGCGGTTCAGTTACAACATTGTCTGAAGTTTCCGCATCACATGCGACAACTTCCGGCTCGGTTGTAGGGATAATTTGTGGAATTTCTTCCGGTTCATCAGCCATAACAACGGTTGCCGAAGATTCACTAATCTCATTAAGTTGTACTGTCCTCCCACTTAATTCTTTTGCGAGAAACTCTTTCTCAAGAAAGTGTCCAACTCTTGCGACAAACACTTTGCCCTCGGACTGGTTGTAGAAGGAATACCCAATGGTGTCTTTGGGATAACCTACAAAGTAACATTTGTCTGATCTGGGATCGAGTTTGCTTGGTTGTAAACGTTTTACATAAGCTTCACAACCCCAAACCTTGAGATGCGACACATTGGGTTTCTTCCCATACCATAATTCAAATGGCGTCGTCTCAACAGACTTAGACGGTGCTCTGTTTAATGTATAAGCGGCAGTGAGTAGTGCATGACCCCAAAAAGATATCGGTAGATCTGTAAGAGACATCATCGACTTTACCATGTCTAACAGGGTTCGGTTACGTCTTTCCGACACTCCGTTTCGCTGTGGAGTTCCGGGAGGCGTAAGCTGCGAAACGATTCCACGGTCACTCAGATGTTGGCTAAACTCATGACTAAGATATTCGCCCCCGCGATCAGACCGCAGAAACTTAATACTTTTGTTACGATGATTTTCTACCTCATTCTAAAATTCTTTGAACTTTTCAAAGGTTTCCGACTTATGCTTCATCAAGTAGATATATCCATACCTAGTCAAATCATCAGTAAAAGTCACGAAGTAGAAATACCCACCCCGTGCGATTGTGCTCATTGGACCACATACATCACTATGTATTATTTCCAACAATTCACTCGCCCGTTCAGGATGACCCGTGAACGGCGTCTTGGTCATTTTTCCCATCAAGCAAGCTTCACATGTGTCAAATGATTCAAAATCAAAGGGCGGTAAAACTCCATCTTTATGGAGTCTTTGCATGCGTTTCTTTCCGATGTGGTCAAGCCGACAGTGCCACATGAAAGTGGTGGTGGTATCAGCCTTCTTAAGGCGTTTAGCATTCATGTTAAAGACATCATTTTCACATTCAAGATTTAGTATGAAAAGGCCCCCAGCAATGGGTGCAAATCCATAAAACATATCCTTACAATAAAGTGAACAACCATTGTTCTCAGACTTGTACGAATACCCATCGTGTACTAAACATGATCCGGAGATAATGTTTCAACACAATAGTGGAACAAAATAACAGTTACTTAGTTCTAAGATAAATCCTGAAGGGAGACGTAGAGGCATAATGCCGACGGCATGAGCGGCGATCCCAGCGCCGTTCCCGACGCGCATCACGACTTCATTCTTTGCTAGCTTGCGCACCTTCTGCAGGCCCTGTATCGAGTTGCAAATGTGAGCAACCGATCCGGTATCAAATACCCAAGACTTAGAATTTTCGCTAGCAAGCAAAACGTCAATGACATTAACTTGTATAACAATTATACCTTTTCCAGTTTTCCCGGACTTTTTATCTTCCAGATACTTCTTGCAGTTTCTCTTCCAGTGTCCAGTGCCTTTGCAGTGAAAACACACAGTTTCAGTCTTGGCTCCGCCCTTAGGCTTGCCTTTCCTTTTGAAACTGGCGGTTTTATTCACCAGCAACTTTTGCCGATTCTGTAGTCCTATCTCATTTGTTTTGAGCATCGCTTCATAAAGCGAGGTAAGGATCAAATCATTACCAGGTGTCTTTGCAAAATTAATTCCCTTTTCAGCATAACTATTGTAACAGTTTGCTAGTCTGACACTATGCTCATCAACTAGAGATTTCTTATTTATATTGCATGCTTTCATGGCCTCAGTCATCTCATGAACTTTAGCCGAATCCTGTTCATGATACAGAACTTCTAGTGCCTCGATAATCTCGAAGGTACTAAGCTGTTCAAAACGGTTCTGTAGCACAGGATCCATGCAAGATAACATAAGGTTTTTAACAACACTGAAATCATCCTTTCGTGAGTTAAACACGTTGATGATATCCAGAGCCATTTCTGGCGTAGGGGAATCACCTAGAGTTTGATCAAGCACATAGACTTTCTTAGCACTCTTGAGGACAATCCTCAGGGTACGGATCCAGTCCGCATAGTTGTTTCCAGTTCCAGCTAACTTCACTCTCTCTAACATCAGGGCTAAGAAGAACGTGGTGTCATGGTCCATTTGATCTACAACGGTAAACACAAGTTTCACTTAGACTTTGTTCATAATTAATTTGCACTAGTGAATAAACAATTTTATTCTAAAGTGCGCTCCCACTCAAATCAATATCTCTCATAATTGATTGTGAGTGATTCAAGATCCGCATTTCAATTCAACGTCACGGTTCGAGATGAACTCAAATGGCGTGAACTTCAATCGGTAGGCAAACTTGCCGATCACATCTCTATGTGATTCTTATTCATCTTTCGATGCGTGTGTTCTGAGCTCAGGACTGTCCTGCCTGAACGTCAAGTCAACCAAGTGATCTTGCTACGAGGTCTCAACTCACACGCCTCACACTTCTGTAATCGTTCGCACCCATGGAGATCATGTGATGCCCCGAGGAGATAGGTGTCGTGACGGTGCTACACTTGGGAGAACACTAACTACTTGATATTTTAAGTGAGAGATCACCCTAATAAAAAGTGACTACCGCGCAATCAAAAGGGTGCATCATAAGGGATAAACATCTCAGGCAATTCATAATAGCATGATATGGTATAGCCCTTTCTGACGGAGAAGTCTTTAATTTCTTCGTCTTCGGCATTTGCGTCGGTGTTCACCTTCGCAAAGATTGCCACCACCTTGTCGATGCACCAGGTAATATTGCTATCTCTATAGCTAATAAAATAAGTGCATTACTTAAGGTTGACACGCAGGTCATTAAAGTGACAATCATATGGCTCCAGCCATCATGCCGAATCATGACACGCAGGTCATGTTAATAAATTTACATCATATAGTCATCTCAAACATAATCGAATTAACATGAGCACTGCTATACCACATCACATGCATATCCTGCAAAACCAAGTTAGACGCCTCTAATCGGTTTATGCAAAAAATTATTTTACGTGGCTTCTAAGGTTTTTACTTAAACCGCAGCTACCAACGTTTATCATCAAGTATGATTATTCAAGTCGCTAGATTAACATCGCGGTGTGTATGAAACACGAGATAATAAAATCTCGAGCCCCATACTAAACTTCGTCATATGCATGACCCCCGTGCAGATCATATCTGCATTGCCCTTTCGTCTGTGAAATTTCATCTTTCTTTTGACTATGGTGGAACCCAAAGAACTAATAGCACTTCGTTGATCAATCAGGATCACGGATTGCCAGAACTTTGTCAAATTCCACCATGCTGTCTCGAGATCAGAAATACGCAAATTCTAGGGAAGCAACAAGAACATCGGGTAACAGATTTCATCTGCTACCCGCATAAATAATTTTCAGCAATAGATCTCATCTACTACAAAATTATATTATACAATACCCATACATCTCCATGTATTCTAGATCGTAACCTGCATCTACGCATAGCACGGCTCTTGATGCCACTGTAGGGGAACGCGATAGAAAACAAAAAAATTCGGTACAGCGAGCACGCCCAGGACCACTATGGAGACTGCATACATGGTTTGATCTGATCATTACCGACTCGTAGCGCAGCGGAAGTAGAGTCGATGTAGATCGTCGGTGCAAATCCCCGCAGCTAGGATTTACAACCTCCCAACCGTGAGGATGTACTCCCTCGTCGGACAGCCCTTCAGGAGGCGGTCAGACAGTCCCTCGGACGATGTCACGGACAGCCCCTCGGGAGGACCCTCGAAATCCGAACGGTAACTCGGACAGCCCTTCGGGAGGACCCTCGAACAGCCCCTCGGGCAAAAGATCGAAACTATGACCTCTCTACGGGGTTGCACACATATGGTGTCAGCTATCCGGTAGGGCTTCGCCGTCCAGAACTAGTTCCTGCCAGAATCCAGACTGCCTTTCGGCTCTACGAAACTATTTCGCTAGGAGGGAGAGAGAAGCCAGAAATGTCATGGCATGTGTATGAGAGCAAGGGATGAGTGGGGAGAGCTCCTCTCCACCTCTATTTATAGGAAAGCCAAGGGGTAGGGCTGCCTCCAAAAATACCAAAATACCCATGCATTAGGTCACAAATGGTGGGTGTCGGTTCTAAATCCGGCATATCTCGTAGTAGGGGTCCTAAGCTAGGCGTCTTGGAGCGATGGTAACGTGGACACGGGATTTTACCCAGGTTCGGGCTCTCTTGAAGAGATAATACCCTACGTCCTGCTTTTGATTGTATTCATATGGGTGTAGTACAGAGTACATGTATCTACAACGAGATTGTTCTAATGAATATGAGTTGTTCTATTGACTAGCCTGGCCTCGGTTTATATATGCACCGGAGGCCTAGGGTTTAGGAGAGTCCTCGTCTTGTGCGCCAAGTCTTGTGGAATCTTCCTCCTGGTGCACGGGGTCGTCCGCAATCCGGCCTTCCTTCAATGAGTTAAGAGCAGCCCGTTAGTCCGGCCTACGAGAGATAGGCCGGCAGCCCGAATACCCCCTAGTCCGGGACACCCTCAGTAGCCCCCTGAACCGGTCTTCAACTTGGGGACACTGCTCGGTTCTTCCGAACTGTTCTTCGTCTTCGGTCGTCGGTCTTGAAAACTGGTTCAACAAATCTTCCCATCTCCGATCTCGGGTTCGAAGTTTTTCCCGTGCGGCGGTGTCCTCTTGCATCCGAGCTCCAACACCGGACTGCATCCGAGGTGTCTTTTGCAACCGAGCTCCAACGTCGGTCTGTATCCGAGGTGTATTTTAGTAGCCGAGCTCCAACGCCGGTCTGTATCCGAGGTGTTACCTCAGTATTGAAAAAGTTGAAGGAGGTTATCCGAGCTTAACGTCGAAAAAGTTATCTATGGAGTCAGTCACTCGCAGACGAGCTTTATGCCGGACTGCTTCCGAGGTAGTGCACCACCTCGGCCGTGAGCTGGTTTTTTATGGATTGGTGCAATTTATTCTCTGCCGAGATATATAGCCAGTAGCCCTCAAGGTGTGTGTCGGCCTAAAATCCGAGATGCACCTGAAGGATAACATAAAACCGCTGATCCCAGTAGCCCCTGAGACTCAGGTCGATTCGCGAAATCGGCCTGAGGATCAACTCCTAGCTCGGCAGCATACTTAGAAACATAAACGCGGTGTGCATAGTTCTCGAGACTCAGGTTGGATGCGGCCGACCAACCTGAGGATCATAATCTCCTCAGAAACTGTTTCGCACTTTGTAAATTGTCTGCATTGAATCGTCGATGCAGTGGCCCCCGAGACTTGGGTTGGGCAACATGGCCGACCCTAGGATCGTATCTCCTCGGGAACTAGTTCAACTGCCATGTACGTTTTGACAACGCCGAGGTGCAGCTCGGCAGGAAAGATGCCGAACTACAGGTCGGAAAAAATTCCCCGAGCTAAACCATCACGCAGAACACCTCGATCAAGAGGATGCCCCGCCTCCTGAAAAAAAACATAAAAATAGGTTAAAGGTGCCATAAGCTCGGAAAACCAAAAAACTTATGTGAAAACTTTACGTCCGAACTAAATCAAGTTTTTTGGTGCCAATCCGAAAATTGGTCTTAAAATTAGTTTGTGCTTCCGTCGTGCTTTAACATGACACATCCGATCTCAAGACTTCAAGCGGGTCAGCCTTCGGCTTCAACCTCCTATTCCCGAAGGCGGAGTGCTTCTCAGGCCAGTTTAGCGAACCAAACTCGAGCGGCTTTAGAGAGAAACCAGGCTATCCGGCTATTGACCACACACTCGTGTCGAGAAAGGAGTGGTAGAAAAAGACTTTGCAACGACTTAGAAGAAAACACTTATTATAGCGGCTCATATAAATTTAAGAGCCCCCAGTTAACATGGGTGAAGGAAGTTGTTTTTGACAAACAGATTTTTTGTCTAACACAAATATAATCTTTGGTCGAACCGAACAAAAATTAAAAATTGAAAAAAGTTGAGCATGAAAGCGACTTAGCTGGTTAATGTGCTCGGTGTTGATTATGTGGTCCAGGCTTGTGGCGGGACGAAGACGCCCAGCTCCCAAGCCGGTCCTGGGGTGCCCGAGCGAAGAGCTCGGCTTGATGAAGCGGTAGTACAACACTGCTGATATGTTGAGGCGAAGCCCCCGATCCAGCCGAGCTGATGAAGCTGGTCGGCTAGTGACGCCGAAGTCCCCGGAGTAGGTTGATGAAGAGATGGCGAAGCCCCCGGTCTAGCCGAGATGTTGGAGCAGGTCGGTAATGTGACGTTGCAGCCCCCATGCCAGCCGAGGTGTCAAAGCAGGTCGGCGTGGTGGACATCGGCTTGAAGAAGCAATGGCGCGGCGATGCCGACGCAGGTCGGAACTTGTGACGCAGTCAATGCCAGCTTGAGAAGTGACCGCGCGGAGATGCTGGCGCGCCCGACCCGTGCAATCCGTGGGGCGACGATCTTGTCTTGCTGATTATTTGTCCTCCGCGATGCCGAACTCTTGGTCGGCTTGCCGAGGTGAAGATCCGAGGTGGTTATCGTCGGCTCGATGGAGTGACGGCGTAGTCGATGTTGACGCAGGTCGGCAGCCGTGGAGCAACATGGTCGGGCCGGTTTGATATCGGCGCGACGGTGAAGATTACCTCGGAAAAGATTCAAAATTTGTGGCACGTGTTTGAAAACAACACACAATACCCTAAGAAAAATTCCTCCAAAAAGGATGTCCAATACCCCGTTCATGAAGAAAGATGAACTCGGGTCGGATTCGTTTTCGCGCAGAAAACAGATCCGAAAATTGATGCGCTCATCGGACGCTTCCCGGAGTTTGAACGGTCGGATCGAGCTGAAATTTTGAGGGGTGATAGATATGGGAATTCCGCAGCCGATGAACGGTTGGATATTCCAAAGGATGTACGAGCTGACTGCTGGACTCCTCGCCCTAAACTCGTCCAGATTCCCGTCCAGATTCGACAGGGCTCCGGTATATTGGAGATCGCCGGAGATTCCTCCATCGGAACGCGACGAAATTTTGCAGGGTTGTTCTAGACTCAATTTCGCACAATTCCACCGAAGCAATCGTCAAAGCGACGCTCGACGAGACGGGGACGGGGACGGGGACGGCGAACATGAATCTGCTGTCCAGAAAAAACTGCATGATCGCGCGAGGGCAATGTTGACATTGAGCCCCCGAGCACCATGGAGGGTTCCTCTATGATCTTGGTTGAGATCAGAGATGATGATGACGAAGACATCCGTCCGAACTTGACAATCTGAAGAGAAGCCTAGTCCTCGGTCCAGCCAAGGTGACCAGTCGAGCCGACGTTGACGATGTAGCTCGGTTCCGATGCGTAGATCGCGGTGGAGCCGATCTGAATTCCCATTGCACAATGGCAACTACCCAGCAGGCTCTCAATGAAAGCACCAATGTCGGTTCTAAATCCGGCATATCTCGTAGTAGGGGTCCTAAGCTAGGCGTCTTGGAGCGATGGTAACGTGGATACAGGATTTTATGCAGGTTCGGGCTCTCTTAAAGAGATAATACCCTACGTCCTGCTTTTGATTGTATTCATATGGGTGTAGTACAGAGTACATGTATCTACCACGAGATTGTTCTAATGAATATCAGATCATCTATTGACTAGCCTGGCATCGGTTTATATATTGTACCGGAGGCCTAGGGTTTAGGAGAGTCCTCGTCTTGGGCGCCAAGTCTTGTGGAGTCTTCCTTGTATACGGCATGGGCTGACCTAAGTGGCCCATTGGTGAACCGCGATGGGGGTCCTCGGCCCGACCCACAGGTCGGGAGATGACGTGGTGAATACCCCCTAGTCCAGGACACCATCAGTGGGCATTTAGGGCATAATGGGAGGCCATGTGGAGCTCCAAGGAGCACCACCACCCTTGGCCGGCCACTTCATGCCCCCCCCCCAAAATGGGTTCCTTCCCTTGCAAGCCTCTTCCTTCTAGAAACTTTGACTAAAGTCCCAAAAGGTGGCTATCCAAAATAGTAACCATAAAGTGATTTTCACTATTCACGGAAACAATTTTCTGCGACTGTTAAATCCGAAAATATTTCTGTGGGTCTTAGAATAATTCTAGTACCCACACAAATGATTTTCGACGCGTTCTGAAACAATTTCGAATTAGTGATTTTCATCTGCGAAAAGCAACCAAACCGGTTCCGGCAGCTCCGGAACATTTCTGGTTTTTATACCGGAAAAATCCCAGAAGTTTCCAGAATAATTCTGGCACCCTCCAAGAATTTCCAGGCGTGTGCCAAAACCAATTTGACTTAATGGTATACCCCAAAATAACTTTTCAGTTTTACCGAAACTATTCCGGTGTTCTCTCCGGAACATTTCCGTTGTCTCCGAAACTTTTCTGGTGACTTTCTCTCAGACTCCCTGTCTAGTATTCAGCAGATAGATGACCCTTAAGCGTGTGACCCTATAGGTTTAGTGAAGTATAGACATGACCCGGAACACTTTCCGATCAATGATCAACTTCGGAGCCGTGGACACCCATATTGACCCCTATACCCACACGAATGAATATTCGAGTGAACCTCCAGTTGTCGTGTGCTATTCATGTTGCTTCGCGATATGATACAAACACCCGAGGTGAGATTTTTTGCATCCCCGTGGATCAAAAACTTGTCCACTATGCCATTTACCTCGTTACCGGTTTTGTTCTCTTTTCTCGTTTCCGTGTTCCGGCATCCCAGTGATCAAATCACAATGTGTCTGGCCAGACGATGATGGATACCGTAACACCGAGAGGGCCCGAGAATATCTCTCCATCGTCAGAGGAGCAAATCCCAATCTTGAGCTATCTCGTTACTTGTCATACTTTTCCGTGAACCCGTAAGCCGCCGTAATAGCCACCCAGTTACGGATGACGTTTAACAAACCCCAAAGTTCACGAAGCAAGTACGATGGAACTCGACACTCTCATTGTCTAAGGAATTATGCAAACATTAACCATCTCTGTGTTATTAACCATTAACTTGTGACGAATGTATCTCATAGCATAACATCAATTCGGGTCGATTCAACACAAGTGTTCTTCTAACATTGTGCCCTCAAAATTGCCAGCATAGCCATGCCCACGATCAGGAAAACCGGATCATCATGCAATACTTGAGCTAGTCTTAGAGGCATGACTAGGAATACTTTTTACCGTTTATTATACCACACGTGCACATGAGTTTCCCTCCGAGCCTCGTGGATATTGTAGACTCGAGAATCATTGCAGTTATAGCATGGATCATAAACTTTAATTACAAACTTGGAGATACAAAATAACCATTATTACTGCCTCTAGGGCATATCTCCTACAATGACGATCATTCTCCTAATGATGTGATCCCGTTATCAAATGACAACTCATGTCTATGGTTAGGAAACCTTAACCATCTTTGATCAACGAGCTAGTCTAGTAGAGGCTTACTAGGGACACGGTGTTGTCTATGTATTCGCACATGTATTTAAGTTTCCGATCAATACAATTCTAGCATGAATAATAAACATTTATCATGAACAATGAAATATGATAATAACCAATTTATTATTGCCTCTAGGGCATATTTCCAACAGAAGTTTGTTGGCGGAGTCACCCTCAAGAACTCTCGAGTTCTTCTTCTTTGGGACCCACATCAACTTGATGGAAATCCTTGGAGTTGTAGTTGAACTTGATAAAGTAGAACTTGATGAGGTCTTGAGAACCCACTTGACCAAAGCTTGAGGTGGTTCTTCAAACGAATCAATCTCTTCTTGAAGCTTTTCACTGCCTTTTAGCTTGTGGTCTTGTGGTGGAAGATCATCTTGAGCTTGTGTCCCCTTGAAGGAAGTAGGATCATACTTCTCTTGTTGAGGAACAAACTTCGTCTTGGGATATTGATCTTCTTCCCACTCAACTCCATTGGCATTGAACTTTCGTTCAAAACCAATACCTTGGTTCTTCCGGTGCCTTCCTTGCTTGTGTACAATTTCCTCAAATTGCTTACTCCCGGCAAGGCTCTTGTAGACACCATTTTCTATAATTCCTTTCAATAGATTGTTTTCTTGCTCAAGTGTAACTTGGCTAAGAGAGTCATTAGTGGAATCAATAGAACTACTAGAAGCAACAACATTAGATTTAGCATTGTTATTGTTACTTCTAGAGGTAGAACCCTTTTTACCCTTGTTACTAGTTTGTAGATTTAACTTGTGGCATAAAAGTAGACAAGAGTAAACGTTTGGCAATGTAAGAGGAACTCTTCTTTCGAAGATCATCATTGATAGCTTTTAGAAACTCATGCTCGTGCTCTAAATTTAGCTTCTCGAAGCGTAGCTTCTCATGCGTTCTTAGAAGCTCTCTATGATCCTCTTGAGTTGTTTCATGAGCTAACTTAAGAGTGTTTAGTTCTTTAGTTAGACGCTCAATCTCCCTCATAGCATTGTCATTTGTTTCCTCTTGACTATCAAGATTACTAGCAAGTTCATTATAATTCTCATCACTAGTTTATCAACAAGCAAATCATCATCACCAAGCAAATCATCATCATCACTATTAAAGTCAAGGTATTCGGGGTGTGATACCTTGGGGCCATTTGCCATGAAGCATCTTCCAATTCCCTCATTTGGTGAATCAAATAGGTCATAGGATTTGGAGGATACGAGAGCAAGTCCGGCAACACCTTGATCTTGACTATAGTCGGAGTCGGAGTGATAACTTCTCTCAGATTGGTTGTCGGAGTCGGAGCCGGAAATCCATTCACCAACATGAGCTTGATGTCTTCTTCTAGTGTAGCTCTTGGATGACTTGTCCTTCCTTTCCGAATCCTTGCTTCTCCGAGAAGGTCTTCGTTCATAACGATCAACTCTACTCCTTCTCTCCTTGTGAGGTGATTCATCTCTTCTATACTTTCCTCTTGGTGATTCGTCTCTTTTCTCGTGAGGTGTCGTACACTCATTGGAGTAGTGTCCGGGCCTTCCACAATTGTAGCAATTACGGTCACGACTTGATGATATTTGCTCATAGTTTCTTGAGTTTGAGCTCCTTTCTTTTCCTCTACTCTTGTAGAACTTGTTGAATCTTTTCACCATTAGGCTTATCTCTTCATTGGATACTAGCTTGTCACTTGATGTTGTGGGAGCGTCGCTTGAGGCTTTGTAAGCACCACTTAACTTATTGTGTAGCTCCTCTTTGTCCTTGAGTGACATCTCATGAGCAACAATCCTTCCAATGACTTCTGTGGGCTTGAGATCTTTGTAGTTGGGCATCATTTGGATCAATATGCACACGGTATCATATTTTCCATCCAAGGCTCTAAGAATCTTCTTAATGATGAATTTGTCGGTCATCTCTTCACTTCCTAAGTCGGCAATCTCATTTGTGATGAGAGCAAGCCTAGAGTACATCTCGGCGACTCCTTCACCATCCTTCATCTTGAACTTGTCAAGTTGACTTTGAAGCACATCCAACTTGGATTCCTTGACGGACTCGGTACCCTCGTGCATATCAACCAAAGTATCCCAAATTTCCTTTGCATTCTCGAGGCGGCTGATCTTGTTGAACTACTCGGGGCACAAACCGTTGAAGAGAATGTCACATGCTTGAGCATTGTATTGCAACATCTTCAATTCTTCTGCGGTTGCTTCACGATCCAGTTCCTTTCCATCATCAAAGAATTCACCTTGCAAGCCAACACGAACAACAGCCCAAACGGCAGGGTTATGACCAAGAATATGCATTTTCATCTTATGCTTCCAACTAGCAAAGTTTGTATCATCAAAATATGGACCTCTACGATGGTAATTTCCCTCACTAGACGCCATACTCTCCTAGGTTGTGAAACCATTGCAATGGAGACCAATGCTCTGATACCACTTGTAGGATCAAAAGTATGTCTAGAGGGGGTTGATTAGACTACTTGACCAAATAAAAACTTATCCTTTTCCCAATTTTAGTTGTGGGCAGATTTTAGCAGTTCTATCAAGTCCAGTACACCCTACACATGCAAGTCTGAGAGTTGTGCAGCGGAAAATAACGACTTTGCATATGAATGTAAAGGAAGGGTTGGAGATTTCAAACTCAATGAAGACACGATGATTTTTTGGCGTGGTTCCGGTAGGTGGTGCTATCGTACGTCCATGTTGATGGAGACTTCAACCCACAAAGGGTAACGGTTGCGCGAGTCCACGAAGAGCTCCACCCACGAAGGGTCCACGAAGAAGCAACCTTGCCTATTCCACCATGGCTTCCATCCATGAAGGACTAGCCTCACTCGGGGTAGATCTTCACGAAGTAGGCGATCTCCTTGCCCTTACAAACTCCTTGGTTCAACTCCACATGATCTTGGAGGCTCCCAAGTGACACCTAACCAATCTAGGAGACATCACTCTCCAAAAGGTAATAGATGGTGTGTTGATGATGAACTCCTTGCTCTTGTGCTTCAAATGAGAGTCTCCTCAATACTCAATCTCTCTCACACAGATTTGGCTTGGGTAGGATAAGGATTGGAGTGGAAAGCAGCTTAAAGAGGCTAGAAATCAAGGTTCAAATGGTAGGGTTGGAATCTCTTGATCTCAACACATGAGTAGGTGGTTCTCTCTCAGAAAAATGAATGGTGGAAGTGTAGGCACATTCTGATGGCTCTCTTTTAGAGTAAGTGGGGTGGAGGGGTATAAATAGCCTTCACCCAAAATCCAACCGTTACACACTTTTGCCCCAAATCGGTGAGACCGAATGTAAACTCGGTAAGACCGATTAGTGTAAAAGATATGAACGTTGGGCTTTTCGGTGGGACCGAAGTGGAACAACTCGGTGGGACCGAAGTGCAATGGTTAGGGCAAAACCCAGTCTCGGAAATTCTGATTATTTCAACTCGGTGATTCCAAAGTGAAACAATGTCATCACAGAAACTTGGCAATGCCATCTCGGTGGGACCGAGATCCATTTCGGTCAAGCCGAATTGCTAGGGTTTGGCAGTGGCAATGGGAGTGGTTATCTCGGTGGGTCCGGATGGGGTAGTTTCGGTGGGACCAAGATGGAGATTTAGGTTTTGGACAGATGTGTTTTTGAGAAAGTGACTGAGGGTTTTTGGAGCAATATCACTAAGCACTTGAGCAACAACCTCATCATTAATACCTCATCCCCTTTTAATAGTATTGGCTTTCCTAAGGGACTCAATGTGATCTTGGATCACTAATCCAAAAATGTAGAGTCTTGGAGTTGCCAATTCTTGTCCTTGATATTTTGAGGGGTCCACATCCATTAGTGCTTGCCATGCCAATCATTGATCTTTTCTGAAATCTATTAGCAATGAGTATTAGATCAATGATATATATGTTGTTATTGATTACCAAAACCACCCATGGATTAGTTGCACTTTCAACATTGTACTTTAAGATTTGCGATGCAATTGAGCAATACTCAGTAGCTAGCTCATGTGGTTGGCGTCACTGCTACTCAGCGTGAGGTCGAGTGTTCGAATCTGTCGTGTGTGCTTTTTTTCGATTCATTTTTACTTTTCGTTCGTTGCTTATGGGCCGGCCCGTTTGCGTGAGCTTTTCAGCGAAAGCTTGACTGTTGGACGCCCGTGAGCGTCCAATAGGATCTCTCCTTCTAATCACCCGACGGATCACAGCTCCTGCGTCCGCCGCCTTCCCTGCATGCCATGTGCCCCATGGGCCACCACCGCGTAGTTTTGCAACTGGCCAATTGTTGCAATCTTACCAGCGCAACAACTAGTCTGTTGCAGTCCAACGAAGATGAAGGCAAGGCAGCGACATCCAGATCCCCGCACCGCCGAACGAGAGACGTGTGTCACCCCGATGCTTCGGTGCCGGTGTCGGCAACCGCCCACCTCGCCGGAGGAGGATGGCGGCGAGGTTGCAGCCGGGGTTGTGTGCGGTGGCCGCCGTTGCCGCCCGCCTCCACCACGACCGTCGGCAGCGCGCGGTGCGCCCACCTCGCCGGAGAGGAGGATGGCGGCGAGGCGACCTGGTTGGATGTCCCGCACTCGTCGGCGGCGGTGCGACGGCAAGGACGGGTGGCGCCGCTCCTCCCTCCCCACCGTTCGACGGGAGCTCGTGGAGAACGACTGACGCTGATTTTTTTCCAGCAACATCCTCCCTGTTGTAAAAAAAAATTCTGCGACATCACGGACGTTGCAAAACTTTCTTCCGTAACACCTGTAAAAATCTGTAACATTAGCTATGTTGTAAAAAATTCTGCAACAATACTTTTGTTGCAAAAGTTCTGCAACATGAACTCTGCTGCAAACGTCTGGGCGCAAGATCATCTTTGTTGCAAAGCTGACAGCTGAATCTGATGCTCATCTTGCCTTAAATCCAATGGCTGGCAAGGCGGCGGATCTTTTTAAAAGATCCACCGGCCGACGCGTAGCATTGCCCATAAAGAATGCATTGTCTAAAAAAAGGTATAAATAATGCAGGACTGGGGACTCCTTTAGATTGTCAAAAAAAATCAAGGGGACTTTATCTTTTATTTACAGTAAAAATATTACTATAGGATTGGATTATCCACATCTTCCAACGAGACATTTTATCTCTCGCTAAGAATACTCCTCCGTTTTTACCCAGTATAATGCAATATGTATAGTTGCGTCTGTAGAGTTCCAATAGAATAAAAGAACAGAAATGATAAAATCCGAACGTCAGATTTTTGACCATCGCAAATCAAACTTTTTTTAATGATAATTTTAGTTGACGTGAGGATGACAAGTTTAGTTGGCAAGCACGGCAATTTTCCTGGCAAAAAACTAACTGGGGCGGATTTGCCATGCTTATCAACTAAACTTGTCATGGTCAACAAATATTAAATTGCCACAAAAAACGTTTGATTTGCCATGATCAAATCCCAAACGTTCAGGACTTATGGGCGTCCTAAAAAAACGACTGCGCCCATGGCTAGCTTATTGTTATAGTCAAGTAGATGTCCGCCTCCCCCACTGCACGAGACTAATGGACCAGGCCCAGCTAACACCTACAGCTTCTAGAGTATATACACCGTTGTTTTTTCTAGATTTTTTATATTTTCCCTTTATATATATATAGGAAAATGGCTCTGTACTCCTGTGAGTACGTACTCTCGCTCCTCATATACCACATAGGTGAATTTTTTATACCTCATTATTATTTTTAATATACTTTATTAATAATTACTAGATACCCCAAAATGAGTTTAATGAAAAAATTCATTTGAGTCTACATGTTTTTAAAGGTTTGCGTATATACTGATTTGTTTGTACGTGAAAAAAGTATATTACAAAAAGTACGTCGTAAATAATATTTTATCAACAAAACTCGTATTGGGGTTTCTCAGAATATTTAATGAAGTATATTGAGAATGATAAAGAGGTATAATCAATGTGTATATGAGGTGTATTGGGGTATCTTAGAATATTTAATCTGAATATGTAATCAAAATGCCTGTCCAACACTCCTAGCTAGATGAACATAGAACTTTTTACCCGAATTCGATAGATGAATAGTGCTCAACCTTAATAAAATAAATCCGGATAAATTCCTAAATTAACTAAAACAATTAGTTAGGCATTATATCACCTCTAAATATCATTTAGGCATGCCTTGCATAGTGATTGCGTTTGTTGCCGTGAATTTATTGTTTCTTCCCCCTCCTTCTCTCCCGTTAGGCATCGAGACCGACGCCCGCCCCGCAGGACTGCTACTCCGTCGACGACCTCTCTTTTTCCGCAGAGCAACCAGGCAAGCAAAACCCCGTTGACGCATGCCTATATCACCTATTCTTTCTCCCTCCTGCTTGCATTAGAATTTGCCACTCATATTGTTTTATCCTACTCTGATGCATAGCCTGTTTATTGTAACTTCTGTTGATACTTTATCTGATATCCTAAATGCTTAGTATAGGTTGGATGAAATCCATCTGTGGCCCTCTCCTTTGTACTAGTTGCCCCGCTTAGTTACTTGTGCCCCAATCGATGTGATCGACGGGCTGAGGCCAGCACAACACCGCACGCCCCCCCTAAGTTGTTCGACTCTACGGAGTTATCCTCGAGTGATGAGGGTGATACCTCTTAACTCACTCCCGATGATGCCTTTGTAGTACAGCTAGTCGGACGTGGATTACCGAGGGTGATTCCTCTTCATCCACCTCCGGAGAAGCTTCTGTCGTGCAACCCCGCAAGTATGAACGCCATCGAGGGTGATTCCTCCTGGTTCACCTTGGCGGTGACATCGAGTGGGAATCCAACGAGGGTGATTCCTCGGAATACCCTCTTGATGTTACGGACACACGGTTATCTTTAACTGTTGCCCTCTTGTACTGTTAGTGCGGGACTGAAGGGACAGGCGGTACTACCCCGGTAGAGGTGGACCTGAGTTCCTGACAGTCTCCTAGGAAGTCGGGTTGACCTGGGAGGTACCCGCGAGATATTTACGAGGCGCGGCCGGGCAGGCAGAGACCGCCCTAGAGAGGGATGGGCCTGGCCCTTGTTGCACTTCCTCGAGACGGGACGACAGGAGTACTGATCGTCACCGCGAGCTCCTAATAACACGTTAACGGATTTGGGTATTGATCTGAGATGGCCACTGGCCTATACGCACTACCACCACGTGGGATAATGGTTATGGGACCCTCTACGTCGTATGTATCAGCCGAAAGCTCTGTCAGACGTCCAGTTCAGCATTGCGGCGCGTTCGGTCAGGTGCCATCCAGGACAGAGGTGGTGCTTGGTTCCGTTCACCCACGCAACGACCCGGAGTGCACAGGGCGATGGCCCAAGACCCTTGAGTGCTTAGGATGTAGACCGGCGGGGACCTCTCTGCTTAGCCTAGGTAGGACTGCGCCGTGTCGATTGCCCGAGGCCGGGCATTACCCAGCAAGTGTGTTCGGCCAGATGTAATCGAGCGTGCTGGGTAACAGTAGTGCACCCCTGCAGGGAAGTTATCTATTCGAATAGCCGTGTCCACGGTAACAGGACGCTCAGTGTTGTATCCCGATCTACTACTACTTGAACTGGATACGTGATAATTAACTTAAGCTCCGGGATCGCTTCCTCGCAGGGATTCGGGAAAGGATCCCTAGGCTTTGTTACAACATGCTTGTTACTTAATATTATGTTACTAATCTGCACTCTTCTTATGATGCAAGACCGCTGAAGATGCTAGTCTTCGATAGGCTAGGCCTTCTCCTCTTTTCTGGCATTTCTGCAGTCAAGTCCACATATACAGCCTTCCTTTGATAATGTTGCATATTTTAGAATAGTTCTGATGTCAGCCTTGCGAGTACTTTGGACGAGTACTCACGGTTGCTTTGCTATTCTTTTTCCCCCATACCCGATTGTTGCGATCAGACGTTGGAGCCCAGGAGCAGGAGATCCCCGGAGGAGTATACTACAACGTGGAGATCCCCGACGACCAGGAGTAGTTCGGAGGCTCCCAGGCGGGAGGCCTTGCCTCTTTCGATCGGAGTCGTTGTTTGTTTTCGCCTTCTTAAGGCACCTTGTTTAACCTCGTGTCTGTACTCAGATACAGTTGCTTCCGCTGATGTTTGTTTGGTATCGAGCTTTTGTATTCGAGCCCTCGAGGCCCCTGGCTTGTAATATAAAGCTTGTATTATTTTATTTGTGTTTAGAGTTGTGTTGTCATATCTTCCCGTGAGTCCTTAGGCTTGATCGTGTGCATTTGCGTGTATGATTAGTGCACGATTAAGTTGAGGGTGTCACAAGTTGGTATCAGAGCCGACTGCCTGTAGGAAGCCCCTTTCCAACTCCTTGGCCGAAGTCGAGTCTAGTCTTTGCAAAATGATTTTACTAACATGGCTGTGTGGCTTACGGGCCCACGTCGCCAATGGGTGGTATTAGGATCTTTTATTCCTCTTCCATACTCTGGGACTCTGAACTTCTCATCCTTTCGGGTTAAATGATTTTGCTAACTTTAACACTAGGTTCTCGTAATCACATTCACCCGGAGAGCTGGATTGTCTGCAACTATTCCTTTCTATTGGTCTGTTGAATCAGATCATCACATTTTCCTTCCCATTGGTCTGTTTAACCTTTCTCGTAATCTAACTTATCTGAGCAGTGATAATTCCCTGCTTAAGTGAACACCCCCAAATAAAACTTTGTCACTATTGCTGATGACATTTCGGTAACCACCGATGGACGAGAACCTTGCCTATTGGTCCGCCTCGTTTTAACGAGCAGGAAAATGGTTCTCTTATTTCCCTGCCCCTGGTACTGACGTTGTTGCCGACATAGCTGACAGACTTTCCTCCGACATGCCTTGCTATCGCGATCGTGCAAGATGTCACCGTCCTTCCTACTCTCGATCGACACTCACCACAGTTCCACAGGATCGAAACCTGACTCTCCTGTATATCCTTGATCCCGAAGATTTCCCTTACTCCACCTCTTAAATCTCGGGACGAGATTTCTTGTAGTGGGGGAGAATTGTAACATCCCCATGTAATAGCCACAGTGATCACCTTTTGTTAATGCCATGTCAGCATGTTTAACAGTGCCTGATCATCATTGCATCATATCTCATTTCAAATTCCAATTTAAATTTAAAGTGAAAATAAAAGTTGTCCAAATGTGAAAACTAAAATGTTCATAATATTGTAAATAATCCAGAGGTAATTATAAAAATACTACCAACATTAATTGAATTAGTCAAGTGACACTATCATCCTAAAATAGTAGATAACAGCAACATTTAAATATCATTTTAAATAATAAAAATTGTAAATGAAATCATATTTTACCCAAACCAGTTTTTGGCAGTGTTAATTATTACCTATTATTTAAATGAACAACACTTGCATTTTACAAAAGTCATTTGTTAGCCAAACAATTTGCAAAACGGAAACTAAAAGAAAAACAATAATATAAAAAGAAAATAAAACAAAAGCCCTCGGCCCAGCTGGCCAGCCGGCCAGCCAGGCCGGCCCACCTCGCCCCGCCACTGGCCTATTTAGGCATGTCCTCGCACCCCCGAACCCTAACTCCCCCCCCCGATCCCCTCGTCCCCGTCGCCTGCTCCCGTCGCCGCCGCCTCGTCTCCCGACGCCGTCGCCGCCCGTCGCGTCCCCGTCCTCCCCCTCGCCGGTCGCCCTCGAGCCTCGCCGCCCCGATCCCCTGCAATGGGGGTGAGCACGGCCGCCATCTCCTCCTCTCCCCTCCTCTCTCGTCGTCGCCCGTGGCCTCACGCTCGTCGCCGTCGCCGCTGCCGCGCCCGGCTCTGCCCTGGCCTCGCGCGCCGCCCGCCTCCCCTTGCCGCTGCCGCCGTCCGCTCTCTGCCCTGCCTGGCCGCGAGCCCACCCGCGCGGCCGCGCGACCGCCTCCCGCTGCAGCCGCTGCTCCGCCTGCCCGCGCGCGCCCCTACCTCCCCGCGCGCTTGCCGCCGCCGTGCCGCTGCTCTGCCCGCTCGCCCCGCCCCACGCCGGCCTCCGCTGCCCTGGCCTCGCCTCGCCGCAGCTCGTCGTCGCCTGCATCCGCCGCTGCGTGCCCACGCGCGCACACGCGCCTCCGGACGTGTCCGCCCCCTGTGTGCCCGCGCGCTATGGCAGGCCCGGACATGTCCGGTGCTGGACAGGCACAGCCCGGACCTGTCCGGCTGTGCCTCTGACCACAGGGGCCCACCCCTGTACTGTTAGAACGAAAAAGAAAATGAAAAAGAAAAGTAAATAATAAATAATAATTAAAATAAATAAATAAGTAATAGTTAGTTAATTAATTAGTTAAATAATTAATTAACTTAATTAATTTGGTTTAATTAAATTAATTACCTAATTAGACTAATTAATCTGTAATTAATTTAATTAAAACCCTAACTAATCTAAACAGTGACTGACAGGTGGGTTCCACCTGTCAGGTTGACTTTGACCCACCTGTCAGGTTGACTTTGACCAGTACTGTTGGCTACTGACGTCACAGTGACGTCATGCTGACGTCAGCATGCACTATTTCGGATAATGTTGATTTAAATAATTCCAGAAAATCAATAAAACTTTAGAAAATCATATCTTTAATTTATATATGTAAAACGATCGGAAAAGTGTGTAGAATCTAAATATTTAATCAAAATGCCTGTCCAACACTCCTAGCTAGATGAACATGGAACTTTTTGCCCGAATTCGATAGATGAATAGTGCTCAACCTTAATAAAATAAATCCGGATAAATTCCAAATTTAACTAAAACAATTAGTTAGGCATTATATCACCTCTAAATATCATTTAGGCATGCCTTGCATAGTGATTGCGTTTGTTGTCGTGAATTTATTGTTTCTTCCCCCTCCTCTCCCGTTAGACATCGAGACCGACGCCGCCCCGCAGGACTGCTACTCCGTCGACGGCCTCTCTTTTTCCGCAGAGCAACCAGGCAAGCAAAACCCCGTTGACGCATGCCTATATCACCTATTCTTCCTCCCTCCTGCTTGCATTAAAATTTGCCACTGCTATTGTTTTATCCTACTCTGATGCATAGCCTGTTTATTGTAACTTCTGTTGATACTTTATTTGATATCCTAAATGCTTAGTATAGGTTGGATGAAATCCATCTATGGCCCTCTCCTTTGTACTAGTTGCCCCGCTTAGTTACTTGTGCCCCAATTGATGTGATCAACGGGCTGAGGCCAGCATAACACCGCACGCCCCCCCTAAGTTGTTCGACTCTACGGAGTTATCCTCGAGTGACGAGGGTGATACCTCTTAACTCACTCCCGATGATGCCTTTGTAGTACAGCTAGTCGGACGTGGATTACCGAGGGTGATTCCTCTTCATCCACCTCCGAAGAAGCTTCTGTCGTGCAACCCCGCAAGTGTGAACGCCATCGAGGGTGATTCCTCCTGGTTCACCTTGGCGGTGACATCGAGTGGGAATCCAACGAGGGTGATTCCTCGGAATACCCTCTTGATGTTACGGACACACGGTTATCTTTAACTGTTGCCCTCTTGTACTGTTACTGCGGGACTGAAGGGACAGGCGGTACTACCCCGGTAGAGGTGGACCTGAGTTCCCAACAGTCTCCTAGGAAGTCGGGTTGACCTGGGAGGCACCCGCGAGATATTTACGAGGCGCGCCCGGGCAGGCAGAGACCGCCCTAGAGAGGGATGGGCCTGGCCCTTGTTGCACTTCCTCGAGACGGGATGACAGGAGTACTGATCGTCACCGCGAGCTCCTAATAACACGTTAACGGATTTGGGTATTGATCTGAGATGGCCACTGGCCTATACGCACTACCACCACGTGGGATAATGGTTATGGGACCATCTACGTCGTATGTATCAGCCGAAAGCTCTGTCAGACGTCCAGTTCAGCATTGTGGCGCGTTCGGTCAGGTGCCATCCAGGACAGAGGTGGTGCTTGGTTCCGTTCACCCACGCAACGACCCGGAGTGCACAGGGCGATGGCCCAAGACCCCTGAGTGCTTAGGATGTAGACCGGCGGGGACCCCTCTGCTTAGCCTAGGTAGGACCGCGTCGTGTCGATTGCCCGAGGCCGGGCATTACCCAGCAAGTGTGTCCGCCCAGATGTAATCGAGCGTGCTGGGTAACAGTAGTGCACCCCTGCAGGGAAGTTATCTATTCGAATAGCCGTGTCCACGGTAACAGGACGCTCAGTGTTGTATCCCGATCTACTACTACTTGAACTGGATACGTGATAATTAACTTAAGCTCCGGGATCGCTTCCTCGCAGGGAGTCGAGAAAGGATCCCTAGGCTTTGTTACAACATGCTTGTTACTTAATATTATGTTACTAATCTGCACTCTTCTTATGCTGCAAGACCGCTGAAGATGCTAGTCTTCGATAGGCTAGGCCTTCTCCTCTTTTCTGGCATTTCTGCAGTCAAGTCCACATATACAGCCTTCCTTTGATAATGTTGCATATTTTAGAATAGTTCTGATGTCAGTCTTGCGAGTACTTTCACTAGTAGAAAACGGGCCTTTAATCCCGGTTTGTAAGGCCCTTTAGTGCCGGTTCTACAACCGGCACTAAAGGGGGGGGACTAAAGCCCCCCCCCCCCTTAGTCCCGGTTCGTCACGGCCCGGCACTAAAGGCCCACCACGTGGCGCCTGCCGGGGCCGTGCGCTGGGGGACCTTTAGTCCCGGTTGGTGTTACCAACCGGGACTAAAGGCTCCACCTTTAGTCCCAGTTGGTAACACCAACCGGGACTAAAAGTATTTAATTCTTTTAATTTTGGTTTATTTTTCCTTTTAATTTTGTGTTTTCCATTTAATTATTTTTCATTTCAAACATATATTACGCTACTACATACTGTACACGTTGTGCATATATATATAAATCGAATTTCTCGTACGACGACCATTCACATACATATATATATACAATTTCTCCTATAATTTGCGGATCATTACATATGCAGGGCATTACTGCTTGATCTTGTAATGGTATTCTCCTTTGGGATCTATGACCTGGTCGACCAGAAATCCAGCTATTTCCTCTTGAATTGCTCGTACGCGAGCCGTTGGTAGGAGCTGGCCCCGCATCTCTATCATCTATAATCAGGAGATCAAGATGAATATATTAGTTGTGTGTACATATATTAGCTAGATCATGATAAAAAATTATGGATAGTGTTCTGGCAAACGTACCCAAAGAGTTTTTTCATCTATGCTCCTTTCAGACGTGATCATGCGAATATTCTCGCAAACGTAGTATGCGCATAAACTATTCCCCTTCTCCTGCCTCATGCACTTTACGAGAATAAAATTCAATCAGGTAATAATTAATCAAGCATGATAATGGTATTGAAACTAGAATTAAAGAGATACACGGACGTAGCTAGCTACTACTTAATTACCTTGGGTCGCACCCATTTCAGCAGTTGTTTCCATTGGCCGGGGACCTCTTCGATGAACTTTTTCCAAGCCCTACCCGCCGGCAAAGAAAATGAATAAAGGAGTTATTAACTAGTTGATATCAGGAAATGAAGTAAAGAGGCAGACATAGTGCGATAATGATTGAAATTACCTGTCGAACATCCCCTTCACGGTTGCGTATTCGGATGGATCCTTATATAGTGAGTCCAGTACTTCAACTTTTCCCTTGTCAACTTCAATGATTAACAAGATCCAGTGGAAACTGCATGCGCACACGTTTTTTATAAATAAGCGGGCATGTGCATAACTCATCAACTACACTTATTAACATCTAATAAGCAAAAAATAGAATTTGTAGTACAAGATATAGTAACACTCACCCGAAGTTGTAAGGAAGTAGTATTTTTGGTTGGGTGTTTAGTTGCTTCAAAAACTCTAGCAGGAATCTCTCTGTGTCTTCTCTCGAATATTGATCTTCCCATATCGCCTGATTAATCGTATTTGGGTCAATGAACCCAACTCCATAGCGTCTAGTTTTTTTCATTTCATACATCTTCATTCTGCATAATACCACAGAAAAGAATATAGTGAGGATAATTACAGTTAATGAACGAGAGCACATCTAGCTAGCTAGCTAGAGACTTAAATTACAGAAAGAAATCACTTACAGACAATAGCAACTGACGATAGATTTGTCTAGTGCGTCTTGTTGGAATAACTGAAACAACTCTGAAAAATCAATCCACACATCTTTTCCATGGAAGTAATGCTCTGGCTTGACTTTCACCATGAGGGACTCTTCATTGGTATTTGCTGTTTTTTGCATGTACCACGTATGCAAATTGTACATTCTCGTTGGTAGAAGCTTGACATCGTCAGGCTTGACCAGAGGTTTGCCACGGACATATTGGTATTTTACTTCCTCCTCTGTAATCCCGGGGATTTCCTCAAGGCCTAGGAGTTGTTCAACAGTGACACCGGCCTCTTTAGCCTGCCTTCTAAGATCGTCGGTTATTGCCGGCCGATCGGCGGTACTCACATGTGTTTGTACAATGAGCGGGGGGATCGATTGCACTGCTTGTTCTCCCAGCTGGGGAACAGTTTTCCCGCTTTTTTTGCCAACTGCTTGGCTCGAGCTCGAGCTCGACTCCTTTTGCCCTGCAGAATATGACTTCTTGATAGACCGCACATAGTCGGAGTCCTTCTGATTGTCAGCTGGTCGAGCCATATCAATAAAGTGTTGTGATACATGCTCAGGTACTTTCTCCTTTGGCGGCGCGGGCGGTTTCGGTGCAAAATGGGCCTTCAATTGGGCATCACATGCGTCGTCGAGTTCCTCCTGAGTCAGGTGGTAAGACAACTTCGGAAGAGGCTTGAGGCTTGGAGCATGTTTGAATTTCTTGTCTGTTGTACCGCTGTAACACCCCAAAATTTTAACCATGTTTTGTTAATTAAAATTTTGCCAGGAAATTAAAAAAATTTCTTTCTGGATTTTCTTGTGATCTCAGAGCCACTCCTTTTGTCTGAATTTTCAAAAAATTCTTCTGTCCTTTTTGAAACCTTTGAATAATGTTGTGTGGCTCGAATGTTTATTTAATCATTGCACTTATTAAAACCAGTGGAATTATTATTTTTTAAAATAAAATTTGCCAAGTTTTAATGCATTTAGTAGCATTTTAACCCTTTTAAGAGCCTCATTTGCACTACAACTATTTTATAACTCCATCTATAAATTCCACAAAAAAAATTAGAAGTCATGTGATGTCCCTGGATCACTTTTATGCAAAAACCCAGCTTGTCCATTTGTAAATTTTGAGCTCCGCTTCAAGCTTTCAAATCTGGTTCAGTTTGAAGTTTGCACTACAACCTATTTAAATATTTCTTTAAAAATTCCATAAAAATTTGGAGATGTTAGTAGAAGGATATAATTCACTTTTATGCAAAAACTCATTTATGTTCTTTGGAGAAATTGAGCAAACCATCCTCATCTTCATTCTGGTCCAGTTTAGTGGTTTGTACTACAGTTCCATTTTTTCTTGCCCTTTTGCCTTTGAAAGTTTTCCTGCTAGTAGTACTTGCTACCAAACTCTTAAGTCCAGGAGTTCAGAGCCATTGGAAGATTTTATACACATGCAATCTTAGCCAGAAGTTGCTGTCCAGAACTGTAGTTTTGCAAAACTTGCACTAACTAGTTTCTGTTTTTCTCAAACTAACCTTGCCATCCTCTTTACCATCTAAAGAGACTCTGATCTGGAAATTTTGATCACTAGCAAAGCCTTCTGGATGCCCCTAGCATTTTGTCGAACAGTTGGAGTGCATGAACTGTCTTGTCATGATTCTAACTTTGCATTGGAGGTTATCTTATCTGGCTATATCAGCTTGTCCTTTAGCTTTGCCTTGGCCAGCAATCCATCCTTGTAGAGCCCCGTGGGCAGAGGAGCCTCCTGGCACATCTTGGCATTTTGCCAAGCACCTGGCGCGCGTGTCCAGAGCGCATCCAGGGCGTGCCCATTGCCGCCAGCAGCACCGGACCAGCTCGCCCCTGGAGCAGTGCCCGCTCGTCAGCTAGCTTCTGCCGCCATCCCCAGCCTCGTCGCATCGCGCTCCAAGCAACAGCAAGGCGGTTCGCCGATCTTATCCTCGGCCACCGCCGTTCTTATCCATTGCCGCGCTATATATAGCCCCCCCCCCAGGACCCCGTGAGCTCGTCAACACCATGGAGAAGCAGAGAGAAGCCATCTCCTTCGCCTCCGGCCGAGTCGTTCGCCGCCACCCTCCTGTCAATTTCGATGCCACCAGAGCCCCTCCCTCTACTCTATCACCTCCGACAGCTCCAGCATGACCCCGCAGCTCCATTACCCACCTCATTTGAGCCTAAGAAAGCCCGAGAGCAGAAGCCCCTTTTCACCCGAAGCCCCTTCCGCCATGGAGGACGGTCCGCTCCCCTCGAGCTCTTCCTCGCACCCTAACCACCAGGAACGGATGCGGCATCCTCTCCAGATCATCCCCATACCCAGAGCATCTCGAATGGTGGCGTGTGCTGCCTGGAATCGCCATTGGGAGCTCGCCCCTGTCCCTGTCCAGGAGCGCGGGAGGGAGGAGATGAATCCTACAGGTGGGCCAGGCCCGTCAGTGAGCCACCGCTTTCCCCGATAGCGCCCTTCCCTCAGTACGTTTTCGCCTAAGGGAAACGTTGGCCCAGGAAGGCACTTTCTTACTCCGGTAACGTACTTCCCACCGAACCGTTTTCTTTTCTGTTTTATTTTAAAAACTGAATTTGACTACAACTTTGATTGGCCGTATCTTTTAAACTACAAATCCATTTAATTTGATTCTTTTTCTGTTGGCTCTCAAATTTTGTCTAGTTTATTTTCATATTTATTTGAAAAAATTCCGAGACAACTTTTTGTACTGTTTTCAATTTATGTGTTAATTTGAATATTTCTCAAAATAGGAATTAAAGAGAGGAGAAAACTTTCAAAAGTTTTAAGATGCACTCTACCTCTCCACAACTTGAAGGCAAGCATTCTGAACCCTGGTATAACATTTGTTGTGGGTTATTTGTTGTGACCACAACACCAAGTTAATTCGAAGCGTGCATTATTTTATGTGATGTTGTGATCACGCTCTTAAGTGCATGATAGAATTTCTTTGCTGTTGGAATTTAACTACTTGTGAAAGTGTTCATCCTCTTATGTCTCTCATGCCTACCGGAAGGGATCCGGAGCAGTCTCTGTCTCGGGTAGACACGAGCTTACTGTTGACATCTCGTTGAAGCGAGAATGGTCAGTGAGGCATGAAGGGGTATGATGAGTGATGATTCTGTCTGTTGGTGTGAAATATATTTGTTATGCTAATCATGCAGGAAACACATAAACCTCCTGAGTCGACCGTAGATCGAGTCTTGTTCCAGTAACCCCCATACTTGTTCCGTACTACCACTTGTCCCTGCCGCAGGTAGGGTACGGTCCAGTAAGTTGTCAACCCCTTTCTTGGCACACACCATACAGAGAGGCCATAGTGAAAGATACCAGTGGCCCCTGGTAGGCATGTCACTTGGTCCGGGGGCATGGGTGTTCGGTTGGAGCCGAAGGGGTAGCTCCCCTAGTTTGCGCGCGGTATAAATTTTGTGATCCCATGCTAGTCGAGGTTGTAGCCTCCCCACTTAGAGTTTTGCTTAACAGGTGCCGTGGGTGATTCCAGACTCCGGTAAGTGAAGCTGGTGTGTGCGGGTCAGGTGTGTTTTCAATTCAAAGACTGTAATCGGAATTAGTCCCGGTGGACTAAAGGAATCCGTTACTTGTGGGTAAAGAGTACACCCTCTGCAGAGTTTATATCTATTCGAATAGCCGTGTCCGCGGTTAAGGACTACAGTCTGGGATGGGTCAAGTGTCGGTCTTAGTGTCGGTCTTCGGAGGAAAAACTTCTAAACCGGAACATTGATCATGACATGTGACAAATGATGATTATGACTATTATTATTGTGGACTAACCATTTTTAATATTTGTATCCTTGGGACGGTTCTACCTCCTGGATACTCGTTGTGATTATTTTCCTTATAAGCCCTTTATGTGGTGTCGCTCAGACGCCCGACTGTGGCATGCTTGTTATTTATTTTCCTTATAAGCCCTTTATGTGGTGTCGCTTAGACGCCCGACTGTGGCATGCTTGTTATTTATTTTCCTTATAAGCCCTTTATGTGGTATCGCTCAGACGCCCGACTGAGGCATGCCTTATATTATTATCCTTTCGAGGCGTCGCTTCAGACACCCGATCGGTTTATTTTATTTCTATTCTCTGATTGCTTATTCATGTTTTATATGAATAACCTGCTTGCGTGCGTCATGAATTTTATTTCATGACTAACTAAGTGATCATTGAATATTTCAGTGCATGATTATCATCTGTTATATTATGCTTGTGTTCATAATGTTTGCGAGTACATTCAAAGTACTCACTGGCTTGTCCCTGGCTATTGTCTTGGCCAGATTTCTTGCTTGGAGAGGAGCACGTCGACGACAGCCCGGAACCTAGGCATCGAAGATAGCAGACACACGAAGATAGGAATTATCCTGGTCAGCTGTTCCTGTGGGAAATGGAGTCCCATAGACGCTGATGATCCGCAAACCGCTTTCGCCATCAACCACTAGAAATTTTTGTTGTACTCATAGACCACAATGGTCTTGTACTTCAGATTTTGTATTTGCTTGGAATTTCTGTATCAAGATTGTGTCTCATCAGCTAACAGTAATCCTGGGGCTGGTGAGCACAAGGACCATTTACTGGGAAATTAATATCCTGGAAAACCGGTCCTGACAACCGCTAGCCGTCGTAGCTGCGGCCTCTCTCTTCCGTTGTTGCTTAGGCGGAGCACGCTGAGTCGGCTGACTTGGAGGAGGAGGAGTTGGCTGACGCCATGCCGGACTTGGAGGAGGAGTCGGCTGACGCGGTGCCGGACTTGGAGGAGGAGGAGTCGACTGAAGCGGCGGAGGACTTGGAGAAGGAGGAGTCGGTGGCCTTGGAAAGACGATGCAATCCTTTTTCCATAGAATGATACGATGTATGGCCTCTCCTAGTGTTCTCTCCTCGTCACCTCCAAGAATGTCAAGTTGTAGATCATGATATCCTGACATCACTTCATCAACCCCGCCACGAGCATAGCCAGCTGGAATGGGATTGCAATGGAAGGTTGCTTCAGGGGGATGTGCTAAAGCATAGCCGTCCGCCACCTTCATGGATAAGTTCTTCACTTTCATGTGTAGCTCACAGTTAGTCCTGTCTTTGATATCATCCACAGGGTAGCTAGCTAGCAGTGCATTATCGATATCGGCCGGGGCGGAACCCACGCTGCTTCTCGGCATAGATGGGACGGTGCTATCCAATGCTGGATCGATCTGCTCATGCTGCCGCTGAGACGCCCTTTCCTTGCTGAGTGAGTCGATCTGCTCCTACTGCCGCCTGACAAATCGTTCCAACTCCAGGTGCGAGGATATTAGGCCTTCAAGGCGGAGTGCTTCCTCCTTCTTCTTTTGCTCCTCATGCTTCTTCTTTCTCGCACGGCTTCTATAGTCGTCGTTCCAATCCGCAAACCCCTCATACCACGGAACAACGCCTTTGCCTCGTGTTCTTCCCGGGTGTTCAGGATTCTTCAGGGCGCGCGTAAGCTCGTCGTTATCTCTGTTGGGCGTGAACACCCCCGATCGAGCTTCTTCTATTGCAATAAGTATTTCGTCTGTCGCTTCTTTAAGACTTGCCTTCACCATAACCAGCCCTGTCTCTGGGTCCAACTTCCCCCCATGCGCATAAAACCATGTCCTGCACCTGGGGGGCCATGTCAATGTAACTGGAATGACCCGTTTACTAATCATCTCTTGCCCAGCTTGATGCCACTTAGGCAGGGCCACCTGGTAGCCACCTGGCCCCAGACGATGGTGCCACTTCTTTTTCGCAGCATTAATCTTGTTTTTCCTCGACAGTTCCTTAGCTTCTTCCGATTCCTTGAACTTCACGAAAGCGTCCCAGTGATCTTTTGCCTTCACCAGTGCTCCCGTGAATTCTGGAGTCTTCTTTTTTGATTTGACGTACTTACCCATGCATTTTTCTTGAAGGTGTTGAATGCGATCGCCATCTTTTTAAGAGCATAGTTTCTGACTTTCTTCAGATCTACATCTGTCAAATTATCTGGTAGGGTGAAATGTTCCATGAGCGTAGTCCAAAGCACATCTTTTGCTCTTTCGTCGACAAAAGTAACTCCTGCTCGATCTCCCTTTTCTGGCTTTCTCCATTCTTGAACGGAGATCGGGATTTGGTCCCTGACAATAACTCCGCATTGATTCTTGAATGTGGTCGCATTTTTCTTAGGTTCAAGCGGTTCGCCAGTTGATGTTTTGATGGAATCGATGTTGAACTTTACGCCTTTGTCCAACTTTTTGGCCGGGCCTCGAACTACCCTGTCGCTTGTACAAGATTTGCTCGATCCGGAGGCCTAAAAGAAGAAAGATCAATTCGTTAATACATACAAATCAATTAAGACATGCAATGATCACCGGATGGCTTATATATTAAATATACCTCGCCGGTCATTGTTATTTGAAGAACATTTTCTTCGTCAACATCGTTGTCGTCACCTTCATCTATTCGTTCGTCTTCATCAAACATCATACCCTCACCCGAAGGGTTCAGATATTGCGAGCCGTCATCATGATCATCTGGGCTCGTGGAGCGTATGATGTCGAACACAGCCTCTTCTCCTTCTCTGCCGGTATTGTCCATAGCTTTTATTTAACTAATCCAGAAGAAAGATAAAAAAATTTAGTATTCAGAGATCTGAAAGGTAGATGCATGAGATCAGAAAGAAATTGGATCAACTTGTGCACATCCATAATGGGGGCATTCCTGATAATTAATCCCTTAAAGGACTAAGAAAATATATTGCAAATACAACATTAAAAAATGCAACTTTTGCAAATACTAATTGCTATACATTGGATCAAATGTCAAAATTCCTCAACGTTTTTATATCTAACATTTATCTAGCTATAACTAAAAGTATAAAAAACTAAAAAACATTCATCTAACATTTCTATAACTAAAAGTATAAAAAATTAAAAAACAGAAAAAGAAACACTAAGTAAGCATACTTCTATACATCCATTAAAAAACAGAAAAACAACATTATATAAAAAAATCTATACTAATTAAACACTAATTATATCCATCTAACATGCATTCATACATACATATATACTAGTGAAAAACAACTAAAACATCTAAATAGAAAATGTGTGTGTGTGTGTGTGTTCATGCATGTGTGTGGGGGGGGGCTCGGGGACGGGCGGCCGGCCATGGCGGCAGGGGGCGAGGGAGGGGGGGAGAGGGAGGAACTGAGCTCACAGCGGGGCGACGGCGAGGCGAGGCGAATCGGGGGCAGCGACGGCGTCGGGGCAGGCGGCGCAACGAGGAGCGGGCGCGCGCGCGCGGGCCGGCGGCGCCGTCGGGGATCGGCGAGGAAGGGCGCGTCCGGAGTAGGGGTCGACGAGGAGGGACGGGCGGCCGGCGTCGGGGGCGGCGACGGCGTCGATCGGGGCAGGCGGCGGCGCGCAGCAGCCTGGCGGCATCGTCTGTGTTTGGCGTCGAGAGAATGGAGGGATGGTGAATTTTTCGTAAGTGGAGTTATATGAGAGCCTTTAGTCGCGGTTGGTGGTTCCAACCGCGACTAAAGGCCACCTTTAGTCGCGGTTGGAGCCACCAACCGCGACTAAAGGTCTCGCTTCCCGCCGCTTGGACTGGATGAAATTCACCTTTAGTCGCGGTTGGTGGCTCCAACCGCGACTAAAGGCCGGTTCCTGGCACGGCGCAGTGTGGTGGATGTTTAGTCCCACCTCGCCCAGCGAAGGGCGCTCGCACTGGTTTATAAACCCCGGCGCGGTAGCTCATTAGACCTCCTCTCTAAAGCAGGCCTACAAGGCCTACCATTCTTTCCTGCCCTGTGGGCCATACTGGGCCTTGCGGGCCTGCATCCTGGCCCAACTAGTGGGTGTCTAGTCGTATGCAGGCCGTGGCGGCCCAGTAGGCAGGCTTTTTTTTTTACTTTTCAGTTTTTTTTTGTTTTCTTCTATATTTATTTTCTTTTGTTTCTTGGTTGTTTTTTGCTTTATTTAGAGTTTCTGAGTGAATCTTTTTGCTTTAGGTAAAAAAAATTATAAACTTTCTGTTAGTGCCAGTAGTTTTCAAATTTGAATTATTTGAAATTTGTGTGAATCACTAGTTTGTGAATAACTTTATTTTAAAAAAAGATTTTTCAGTGATTCTTTTTTCTGCTGTTTAATATTAGTGTGTTTTATCATTATATTCAATTTGGTAATTCTTAGGTTATTTAAAAAAAATGAAATGCCTTTGTAACAGACGAGTTTTCGTCCGAAAGCGTGATACTTCGAAAGAGATTGTCCATTTTGTACACGAAGTGCATCCAGTTTTTGGCGTAACCCTCTCAACTTTTTAGCACATGCTATGTGGGTGAAATGATGATACCATGCCAACTTTCAACCTTTTCTGATTGTGATTTGTAGTGCTTTTCAATTTCAGGGTCATTTAGCTCTAAAAAATCAGTAAATGCATGAAAAATAGCAAATGAAGTCAGAAAGGGTTGAAAATTGATGACGTGGCTTTGGACATAATATTTCTTCGCATTTCAAATGCCAAAACACATAAGTCGGAGTTCTATTACAAAGATTCCCTCCGGTTTGTCCGAAGTGGGACTTTCCAGATATATAAGTCCGGAAACTAACTAGAGAAGCCGGTCACATCCCAGAGTGGGATCTTTGGATATAAAACTTTTTCTTCGCGTGTGTCCCTTTGTGCCGTAACCATGGACAATCTTCATCGTTTAACTTGATGCTCGGGTCAACATTCACTGTGAAGGGAGCAATTTCATGAAACTTTTCATAATCTTCTGACATGTCTGTCTTGTCCTCCACTCCCACGATGTTTCTTTTCCCTGAAAGAACTATGTGGCGCTTTGGCTCATCGTATGATGTATTCGCTTCCTTATCTTTTCTTTTTCTCGGCTTGGTAGACATGTCCTTCACATAGAAAACCTGCGCCACATCATTGGCTAGGACGAATGGTTCGTCTGCGTACCCAAGATTGTTGAGATCCACTGTTGTCATTCCATACTGCGGGTCTTCCTTTACCCCGCCTCCTCTCAGATTGACCCATTTGCACCGAAACAAAGGGACCTTCAAACCAAGTCCATAGTCAAGTTCCCATATCTCCTCTATGTAACCATAATATGTGTCCTTTGGCCTATTGGTGTTTGCTGCATCAAAGCGGACACCACTGTTTTGGTTGGCGCTCTTTTTATCTTGGGCGATCGTGTAAAATGTATTCCCATTTATCTCGTACCCTTTGAAAGTCAATATAGTCGAAGATGGTAACTTGGACAGCAAGTACAGGTCATCTGCAACAGTGTCGTCATGCATGAGACGTGTCTGCAACCAACCGGCGAAAGTCACAGTTTGTTCATGTGTAATCCAGTCGTCAGACTGCTCCGGGTGTTTGGAGCGTAGAATATTCTTGTGTTGCTCGATATACGGAGCCACCAAGGCGGAACTTTGTAGAACTGTGTAGTGTGCTTGCGCCAAAGAATGCCCGTCCCGGCATATTACTGAATTCTTTCCTAGCGTGCCTTTTCCACCCAGTCTGCCCTCATGCCGCGATTCAGGAACACCAATCGGCTTAATGTCAGGAATAAAGTCAACACAAAACTCAATGACCTCCTCTGTTTCATGGCCCTTGGAGATGCTTCCTTCTGGCCTAGCACGATTACGAACATATTTCTTTAAGACTCCCATGAACCTCTCAAAGGGGAACATATTGTGTAGAAATACAGGACCCAGAATGGCAATCTCCTCGACTAGGTGAACTAGGACGTGCGTCATGATATTGAAGAAGGATGGTGGGAACACCAACTCAAAACTGACAAGACATTGCACCAAATCATTCTCTAACCTTGGTAAGATTTCTGGATCGATTACCTTCTGAGAGATTGCATTGAGGAATGCACATAGCTTCACAATGGCTAATCGAACGTTTTCCGGTAGAAGCCCCCTCAATGCAACCGGAAGCAGTTGCGTCATAATCACGTGGCAGTCATGAGACTTTAGGTTCTGGAACTTTTTCTCTGCCATATTTATTATTCCCTTTATATTTGACGAGAAGCCAGACGGGACCTTCATACTGAGCAGGCATTCAAAGAAGATTTCCTTCTCTTCTTTGGTAAGAGCGTAGCTGGCATGACCCTGAAACTGCTTTGGATCCATGCCGTCTTCTCCGTGCATACGTTGCTGGTCCTCCCGTGCCTCCAGTGTATCTTTTGTCTTCCCATACACGCCCAAGAAGCTTAGCAGGTTCACGCAAAGATTCTTCGTCACGTGCATCACATCGATTGCAGAGCGGACCTCTAGGTCTTTCCAATAGGGTAGGTCCCAAAATATAGATTTCTTCTTCCACATGGGTGCGCGTCCGTCAGCGTCATTCGGAACAGATTGTCCGCCAGGACCTTTTCCAAAGATTACTTTTAAATCCTTGACCATATCAAGTATATCATCACCAGTACGGTGGCGAGGCTTCTTCCGGTGATCTGCCTCACCTTTGAAATGCTTGCCTTTCTTTCTTACGGGATGCCTGCTCTGAAGAAATCGACGATGCCCCAGGTACACATTCTTCTTACATTTATCCAAATATATACTGTCGGTATCATCTAAACAGTGCGTGCATGCGTGGTATCCCTTGTTTGTCTGTCCTGAAAGGTTACTGAGAGCAGGCCAATCATTGATGGTTACAAACAGCAACGCTCGCAGGTCAAATTCCTACTGTTTGTGCTCATCCCACGCACGTACACCTTTTCCATTCCACAGCTCTAAAAGTTCTTCGACTAATGGCCTTAGGTACACATCAATGTCGTTGCCGGGTTGCTTGGGGCCTTGGATGAGCACTGGCATCATAATTAACTTCCGCTTCATGCACAACCAAGGAGGAAGGTTATAGATACATAGAGTCACAGGCCAGGTGCTATGATTGCTGCTCTGCTCCCCAAAAGGATTGATGCCATCTGCACTTAAATCAAACCATACGTTCCTTCCGTCATCTGCAAAGTCCTTCCACTTTCTCTCGATTTTTCTCCACTGTGATCCGTCAGCGGGTACTCTCAACTTCCCGTCTTTCTTACGGTCATCTTTGTGCCATCGCATCAACTTGGCATGCTCTTTGTTTTGGAACAAACGTTTCAACCGTGGTATTATAGGAGCATACCACATCACCTTGGCAGGAATCTTCTTCCTGGGGCGCTCGCCCGCAACATCACCAGGGTCATCGTGGCCGATCTTATAGCGCAATGCACAGCATACCGGGCATGCATTGAAATCCTCGTACTCACCGCGGTAGAGGATGTAGTCATTAGGGCATGCATGTATCATCTGCACCTCTAATCCTAGAGGGCAGGCGGCCTTCTTTGCTTCGTACGTACTGTCGGGCAATTCGTTGTCCTTTGGTAGCTTATTCTTCATTATTTTCAGCAACTTTTCAAATGCCTTGTCAGGTACACCATTCTCTGCCTTCCATTGCAGCAATTCCAGTGTGGTACCCAGCTTTTTCTTGTCATCTTCGCAATTTGGGTACAACAATTTCTTGTGATCCTCTAACATGCGCTGCAACTTCAGCTTCTCCTTTTCACTTGCACAGTTTCTATTTGCATCGGCAATGGCCCGACCAAGATCATCAGCGGGCTCATCTGATGCCTCTTCTTCAGCTCCTTCCTGCATTGCCGGCTCAGCTTCTTCCCCCATTGTTGTACCATCGTATTCATGGAACCCATGGCCAGGATAGCTGTCGTCATCCTCTTCTTCTTCATTCTCTTCCATTAGGACCCCTCTTTCTCCGTGCTTGGTCCAACAGTTATAGCCGAACATGAAACCGGACTCAAACAGGTGGACGTGAATGGTTCTTGAGTTAGAGTAATTTCGATCATTCTTACAGCCAGCACATGGACAATACATAAAACCATCCGCCCGCTTGTTTGCCTCAGCCGCAACCAGAAAAGTATGCACGCCATTAATGAACTGGGGAGAGCATCGGTCATCGTACATCCATTGCCGACTCATCTTCATTACACAACACCGAAAAGACCAAATTAATACAAGTTCATACATAAAGTTCATACACACTTGTTCTCATAAAGCAACATACAAACTCTCTAGCTAAAGCATTTAAATGCAACAACAAATGCGATCAAGATCGCAACTAAGGTAACAATTGATCCAACAGCATAGTGATACCAAGCCTCACTATCAATGGCATATTTTTTAAATTTTCTAATCTTCAAGCGCATTGCATCCATCTTGATCTTGTGATCATCGACGACATCGGCAACATACAACTCCAGTTTCATCTTCTCTTCTTCAACTCTTTTCAATTTTTCTTTCAAATAGTCGTTTTCTTTTTCAACTAAATTTAACTTCTTGACAAGAATATCTATGTCGGTTGCAATTTCCGGTTCACATACCTCCTAGACAAAAATATCTATGTCAACTTGATGGGCATAATTGTCATAAACGCGAAATGCAACAAATAGTTATAAAAGAGAATATATATATCACATCCGAATCATAAACCGGACGAGGGCCGACGGGGACGGATATCAAAGTCATGGCACTATGTATAACAAACAATCATACATGTAAGAAAATTATACAATTAACTATCTAAATCATACAAATAAGATTTTTTTTTATAAAAAGGATAAGAACGAACAAGAGGCTCACCAAGGTGTGGTGACGGCGACGGGACGGTGCGGGCGATCGACGGTGTGGTTAGGACGGGGACGGAAAGGCACTAAGTAAACCACACCTACACATGCAAAGTAAGAAGTTAATTTGAGCTCAAATTGCATATAAATCAAATGAACTACCACATATAAATACTCCCAAACTAAAACCCACAAATCACTATACTTATAGAGCATTGCAAGAGCTAATCTAGCAATGAGAGATGAAAGGACAAAGTTGCTAACCTTTGTGAACACTTGGATGGATGGGGTGCCTCCAAATCTTGACAAATTTTGGCAAAAATGGAGGATGAGCTCGAGGAAGAGGAAGAACAAAGGAGGGGAAGAAGGGGAAAAAAAGGGAGGAGTACTGTGATCGGGCTGGCCGAATTCATATAGGGGATCTTTAGTCCCGGTTGGTATCTCCAACCGGGACTAAAGGGGGGCCTTTAGTCCCGGTTGGTGATACCAACTGGGACTAAAGGGGCTCGTGGGGGCCCCAGCTGACACCAGCCTGCCACCACCCTTTAGTCCCGGTTCGTGTTACGAACCGGGACTAAAGGAGGGGCCTGTAGTCCCGGTTGGTGATACCAACCGGGACTAAAGGGGCTCGTGGGGGCCCCAGCTGACACCAGCCTGCCACCACCACATTAGTCCCGGTTCGTGTTACGAACCGGGACTAAAGGTCCGGAACGAACCGCGACTAATGATGCCCGTCCCGAACCGGGACTAATGGTCACATTAGTGCCGGTTCAAAACCCGACCGGGACTAAAGCTGCGGACAAAAGGTCCATTTTCTACTAGTGTTTGGATGAGTACTCACGGTTGCTTTGCTATTCTTTTTCCCCCATACCCGATTGTTGCGATCAGACGTTGGAGCCCAGGAGTAGGAGATCCCCGGAGGAGTATACTACAACGTGGAGATCCCCGACGACCAGGAGTAGTTCGGAGGCTCCCAGGCAGGAGGCCTTGCCTCTTTCGATCAGAGTCGTTGTTTGTTTTCGCCTTCTGAAGGCACCTTGTTTAACCTCGTGTCTGTACTCAGATACTGTTGCTTCCGCTGATGTTTGTTTGGTATCGAGCTTTTGTATTCGAGCCCTTGAGGCCCCTGGCTTGTAATATAAAGCTTGTATTATTTTATTTGTGTTTAGAGTTGTGTTGTGATATCTTCCCGTGAGTCCTTAGGCTTGATCGTGTGCATTTGCGTGTATGATTAGTGCACGATTAATTCGAGGGTGTCACATGTAGGTGGTCTTCAAAGGTGTTATCGGACAGAGTGGGAGGAGGTGCTTTGTGGCGTCGTCTTTTGGTTCCTTCTCCAACCGGCAACGTTCGGTCAGCTTTGGGCTTTTAGCGTTGTCGGGAGAGCTTGTGAGGTCAGGTTTCCCCATATTTGTCAGGTCTGATCTAGGGGTCGTCCTCTAGCCTCTTCATTGCATTCTTCTACGAGACGATGATCTGTTCCCCAGATCGATGTCGCCAGCATTTTCTTGCTCCAACTGGTACTGACCGATGTGTCAACAGTGTTTTCCCTGGCTTCAATGATGTTTCTAAAGGTGAGAGGAGCCAATGAGCTTCACTCACGATGCGCCACCTTCAACTGCAGGAAGAATATCTTTTGCCAATTTTCCTGAAGAAACTATGTAATCTTATGCAAGTATGACACCGTAAAAGTTGGTCGACTTTAACACACGCCCTTTGACCTTTAGCCGAAATACGGGATAAAAAATGGGACACGTGGCCACATGCAATGGATGCTAGGAGCTCTACAGGTTTATCATCCCAAACAAAGGATAGTTTTTGCATCAAAGCATTTCCTTGCTAAAGCATGTGTTGTTCTATTCTTGGATAACATATACACATCTATCCATCGAAAAGCCACCGTCCAAACCTCCCCGTGGTATGGACATGCGACCTCATACTTTTGCTAACGGTTCTGATGTCCAACATTGATTCATGAGCGCCGTCGTCCACGCGAAACTTTGGTGACGTCCATGGAGTCCCTGACCAGATCACCCCACGGTAACTAAGAGCCACCTCGCACGATGACAGGGCTGAGTCATTGAACTTTTGTTCATGTTACATCTCAGACCGCAGGGCTGACTCCAGCTCAGGCCCCGCTCGGAGGCTTTGACCTCCTCTCCCTGAGCGTCGGCGTCCACTCCGGGCCCGGCGGCCACCCAACCCCCTTCCCCGCCGGCCGCCGCTCCGGGGCCGGCGTACACCCTCCTCTTCGGCTGCTCACTCATGGCCTCGCGGGTCTCACTCTCAGCGGATTCGTCGTCCTCCGCCTCGCCTCCTCCGCGGAGGGCTCCCCTGCGCTCTGCCGTCGTGGTCCCCGACGTGCAGGGTACGCGGTTCGGGCCAATCGCCCAGGGCATGGCCGGGCCGTCGCGGCCGCCGCCGGCCGCCGGGGCATGGCAAACCAAGATGGGGAGGCGCCCCCGAAGCCCTGCTTCCCCTCCCCGGCCTCCACCCGCACAGCGGCGCCGGCAGAACAACGTCCTGCCCACATCCAGGCCGCCGAAGTCCAACATCCCTGCGGTCCTCTATAGATGCTGCTACAACTGCGGTGACGAGCGTCATATCTCTGCTGACTGCTGGAAGGAGACCATCTGCGTCCGCTGCGGAGGTCCGGGGCACATTGCCAGGGACTGCACGGCGCCCCGCGGCTCCCCTCCGGTGGACCGGCAGCCTGCGCGCCTGCATGCGCCCCTGGGGCGGCGGCCTACCCACGCGGGCCCATCCCGTGCGCCTGAGCCGCGGTCGTCGGGGCCCGGGCCGGCTACGCAGGCGCCTGCTCCGCGGCGGTCGCCTCCCCACTCTGCTATGGTGCTCCCCCCACCGCCGCCGGGTCCGCCGCCCCCGGGAACGGTCCGCTTTCCCAGAAGCTAGAGCCAGGTCGCCCAGTCTTCCTCTGCTGCGAGTGTGGCGGGGCCAGGCTTCTCGGTCCCTTTCGAGGGCTCCGCCGGCTCAGCGGAGAGCCGGCTGGCACTGGATCCGGTGGAGGTGGACGACTGCTGCTTCCTGGAGGATTCGGAGGAGCTGTGGCGCATGGAGGCTGACCTCGAGCGCGCGGTCGTGGTCACGATCACGGGGCCGCGGCCACCGGTGGACCTGGCCGACGCGGCGATGGCGCTGCACGAGGAATTCGGCATTGGGCCTAACGACATGTCCATTCGCCCTTTCTTCCCGGAAGATTTCCTCGTTATCTGCGAGCACCCCCCTCATCCGGCAGCTCATGGTGGAGCGTGGTTTTGCCCCCGGTAATGGCTTCGGCCTTGCCCTGTGGCCGTGGATGCGCCAGGCGCAGGCGACCGGCGCCACCATGCCCTTCCTGGTGCCCCTGGAGCTGGTAGGCGTGCCGGCACACGCGTGGACAAGAAGAACGGCGGAGGTGGTTCTGCGGGGCTGCGGGCGTGTGGTCCAGGTAGCAGAGCGCACAGCGAGCCGGCACGACATGTCGCGTTTTCATGTGTGGCTAAAGACGATGGACCCAGAGCGCATCCCTCGGTGTCGGCGGCTCTTCGTCCCGGAGCCCGGTGCGGGCAGGCGGCGCCTTCCGGTGGGCGCGCCGGAGGAACTGTGGTACCCCGTCACTATCTCGCGCCTTGCTCCGCCGGTCAGGGACGCGTCCTTCGTGGAGGATGCGCCGCCGCCCCCGCCACCGTCCCCGCCCTCTGATGCTGCGGAGAGTCCGGACCGTGCTGGAGTCCGCCCGCCGCCTGCTGCTCTGGCGCCTGGAGGCAGCGGGGTGGCCGGTTCTGGGGGCTCATCGGCGGCTTCGGCGCCACCGGCGCATCAGGCTGGAGATCGGTCCATGGCGGGTCATCAGGCACGTGGACCAGCGATGGCGTGTACTTCGAGCTGTGCCGCCATCGTCACGGGTGCTTCGGTCAGGCGTTCGTAGCCCGCTAGGCAAAGCGTGGCTCAGCCAGCGGATGGTGGACAGCTGGCAAGTCTGGCCAGGCACAGAGAGGTGGAGCCGGCCCAATGCGCTGTGGGCGTGCTGCCTCCTGCTCCTGCTACCCAAGCGTCGTCTTGTGCTGAAAACCAGCAGACGCGGCAGGGCGGTCGGGTGGATGAGTTGGAGCAACCACAGGGGTCCCCTGCTTCGGTCTCGCTGCCAAGATGGAAAGGTGCGGCAGAGGGGCATACGGACGCGGCGCCCAATAAGGAACTGGCTGGGGATCTGAGGCGGGCCAAGGCGGCAGGCCACGGCAGCGCGTGCGCTGGAGATGATGGAGCGCCGCAGTCCATTATGGTGGGCTCGGTGCAACTGCGGGTCAACGCTGCTTCGCACGCAGGTGAGCAGCACGATGTGGGGAGAGACAATAGCGACCACATGCTACCCTCGGGAGAGGACAAGATGAGGTCTGTGGATTGCTTGGTGAAGCCGGGCTCAGAGGTGGGGCCAGCTCTACAGGACAACCAAAGCGGCTCATTGGTCCAGCCTGCCACGGCAGGCATGCAGGGGGGCGAATTCGTACTGGTCAGCCTGTCGGGGACTCGTGACCCTGCCACCTGCCCTGCCCCGGTAGGCCCGGAGCCATGCAGCCCATGCATGCCGCCTAGGCTACGTAGCCCGATGGAGGAGCTATGTTCCGAGCTGAGGAGGGCGCTGACGCCGCTTCTGGCTAGCAGGCCAGACGCAGCAGCTGCTACAAAGAGGCGTCTGAGGCAGAAGCGGGCACCCGTGTCCAATCCAAGGAGGAGTGTGCGCCTTGCCAAAGGGGTGGGCCGTGGATCTGCGGCTTCTAGACAGCAGCAAGTTCTAATCCACAAGTTGTGCATAGCCAATGAGGGGGAGACAATCAGTGATGAAGCGCTCCAAGTGTACGCGAAGTTGTTTGAGCAACCATTAGCGGAAGACCACATCAAGGCGATCTTGGCGCTGTTCGGGTGGGAGGCTTCGGCCCTACCGCTCATGACACAGGAAGACGCATGGGAGGACCGGCACTAGGACCGGCCGACGGTGGCTCTGGCGCGTGGGATGTCAAGATGAGTTCAACGCCGTTCAAAGCCCTCGTGTGGAATGTGCGCGGGCTGAACAACCCGGCCCGCCGCAATGCTATATCGCAAGTAGTAAATGCTTACAGGCCCAATATCGTGTGTCTCCAGGGAACCAAAGTGGAGGTTGTAACGAAGGACGTGGTCATCCACTGTCTGGGCAATAGATTAGAAACTTTCTACTATCTGCCTGCGGTTGGTACACGGGGTGGAATCCTCATTGCTTGGGACGCAGCGGTCGTCAACCTGACCAACCCACACTACACACAAAACACGCTGACGGCACTTGTAAAGCCGCTCGACGGCCCAGAGTGGTGGCTCACGGGGGTATACGGGCCCCAACCCGACGCGGAAAAGATCGAGTTCATGCAGGAGATAGTAGAGGTCCGGGAGCTAATCGCGGGCCCGTGGGTGCTTGCCGGCGATTTTAACCTTTTGGTGAACCAGGAGGACAAAAGCAATGATCGGATTAACAGAAGGGTGATCGCGCGCTTTCGGGCTAAACTGAACTTTCTTGAGCTCAAGGAGGTTTACCTAAATGGTAGGCGATACACCTGGTCCAACGATCGGGCGAGTGCTACGCTAGAGAAGATTGACCACATCTTTAGCACAACATCATGGGAAGAGGCCTACCCAACCAGTTGTCTCACGGCCTTGGGACCTGCGGTGTCCGACCACTGCCCCCTGCTTCTGGATCTCAACGCGGAGCTTTGCATCGGAAGGCGCTTCAAATTTGAATCATTCTGGACCAAAGTGGATGGTTTCTTCACCACGGTGGAGGAGGCATGGGAGTCAATCCCACGGGAGGGCAACCCGTTTGTGGTGCTTGATAAGAAACTAAGAGCAACGGCAAAAACACTCAAGAAGTGGAGCGACCGGTCCATTGGCAGTATCAAACTTCAAATCGCTATTGCCATGGAAGTGATCTATAGGCTGGACAAGGCCATGGACTCGCGCGAGCTGTCGGACAGGGAGAGGGAACTACGAAGGCTCCTTAAGCGCAAGCTGCTGGGGCTGAGCTCATTGGAGCGCACGATCGCTCGGCAACGCTCGTGGCTCCTCATTCTTCGCGAAGGGGATGCAAACACGTCCTTCTTCCACCAGCATGCATGCCACCGGCAGAGGAGGAACATGATGACCAAGGTACAGCACGGAAACCGCATCGCCACGGGGCAGGAGGAAATCGCGGAGGCGGTAGATGAGTACTACAATCAGTTGTTTGGGCACCCGCCAGACAGAGCACACTCGGTGGATCTCTCTGTTCTTCGAATGCCAGCCGCAGACCTATCACACCTTGAAGCCACGTTCACTGAGGAAGAAGTAGAAAAGGTGGTCAAATCTATGCCCCGCGACAAGGCGCCAGGACCCGATGGTTTCACGGGAAGGTTCTTTGCTTCGTGTTGGCAGATCATAAAAGGGGACCTCATGAGCGCTTTTGAGGTTTTTCACCGGGGAGACATGCGCGACATGCCAGCCATCAACAAGGCAATAGTCTCACTGCTGCCCAAGGTGGACGGCGCGCTCGATATCAAGGACTTCTGCCCAGTGAGCCTGGTGCATGGGGCGATTAAGATCTTTGTCAAGGTCCTGGCCACAAGGCTAGCGGTGGATCTTCCTCGGCTTGTGAGGAAGCATCAAAGCGCATTCGTCAAGGGCCGATCAATACACGACAACTTTATGCTGGTTCAATGCACGGCTCGCCGCCTCCACGCCCTCCGGGCGCCGGCCATCATGCTCAAGCTGGACATATCGAAAGCCTTCGATTCGGTCCAATGGCCATTCTTGGTGGAAATTTTGCGCACATTGGGCTTTGGCAACCGGTGGATATCCTGGATTTGTGGTCTTTTGACAAGCTCATCAACGCGGATCTTAGTGAATGGGGCACCAGGGAAGCCGATCTACAACCGTGTGGGGCTGCGCCAAGGCGACTCGTTGTCCCCCATGTTGTTCATCATGCTCATGGAGCCACTCCAGAAGATGTTTGGGCTGGCGGTCGAGAGGGGGATTCTAGCTCCGTTGGCGAGCGCGGGCTTGCACCACCGCCTCTCAATGTTTGCCGACGATGTAATGATCTTTATCAAGCCAAACCCAGCGGATCTCTCCATGTGCACGGCACTACTTCAGCTGTTTGGGGAGGCCTCGGGCCTGAGAGTCAACATGAGCAAGAGCGCGGCCTACCCGATCCGGTGCTCGGCCGAGGATATGGAAAGTGTTGGACGGATCCTAGGCTGTCCCCAGGGCAGTTTCCCGTGTAAGTACCTCGGATTGCCGCTCACTATACGCAAGCAAGCGGTGGCTCAGCTCACCGGCCTTGTGGACCATCTCGCAAGGGCTTTGCCGCGGTGGAAGGCCGTGAAGATGCCAAAGAGTGGGCGTCTAATTCTGGTCCAGTCAGTACTCTGCGCAATCCCACTGCATGCCATGCTTGCGCTGGACATCCCGCAGAAGACCATTGCGGCAATGAACAAAATCTGCAGGGGGTTTCTTTGGTGTGCTAGCTCACAAGCTCCGGGCGGAAAATGCACAGTAGCCTGGGATTCAGTTTGCGCCCCGAAATGGGCAGGGGGACTAGGCATCCCCAACTTGTGGTGGCTCAATATCGCGGTTCAGGCCAGATGGCCATGGTTGCAACGAACTAATCCTACAAGGCCTTGGGCCGAGTTCCAGATCAAGGTGCCAGAGGAGTCCAGGCAACTGATGAGGGCGGCCACTCGCTGCACGATTGGGGATGGAAAGGATGCCTTATTTTGGGAGGACAGGTGGTTACAGGGCCGTCGAGTTCAGGAGGTGGCTCCAAGCCTGTACGCGCGTGTCAGCCAACGGGTACGCTCGAGCTGCACGGTGCGCCAGGCGCTGACGGATGGTGGTTGGGCTGCTAGTGTGGGGCCGGAGATGACTGCGCCGATGATGACGGAGTACCTTCACCTGTGGACCGAGATGGATCATGTCCAGCTGAGCTCGGAAGCAAACGACTCCATTACATGGTCCTGGGAGAAGGACGGGAACTTCTCGACGAGATCGGTGTATGCAGCAAGATTCTGGGGCAGGGAAGTGGTACCAACAGCGCAATTCACCTGGAGATCGAGAGCTCCACTCCGCTGTCGCTTCTTCGTTTGGGTGGCCCTCCAAAACAGGTGTTGGACGGTAGATCGGCTAGCGCGGCGCGGATTGGATCATCCCGAGCAGTGTCCATTTTGCGACCAGGAGGAGGAAACCATCAATCACCTGCTGTTGGACTGTGTGTTTGCCAGTGAAGTCTGGGCAACCGTTGCTGCTGCCGCCGGCAAACCGGACTAGGCTCCGCGGAGGGGGGAAAGCATTGTGAAATGGTGCGCCGAGACGGGTGGATCAGATAGAGCTAGCAAGGAGACTAGGACGGTCTCAACCCTCGTGCTCTGGGAACTATGGAAGCACCGCAATGCCATTGTCTTCGACGCCGCATCCCCTTCCACGAGCCGCGTGATCTCCAACATCAGGGCAGAGGGTATGGCGTGGAAGCAAGCGGGAATGATCAAGGAAGACGCCAGCTCATTCCTTAGGCAGTTAGCAGAGTGGGATAGGAGGTCGAGTTAGGCCAGCCTTGTAACGTTTATGGGGTGGAGTTGGTGTTCATATTGTAATATGTAACATCATCGTGGCGGGGCTCTTTTACCCCACTTCCTTCTTTAATATATAGTACGCACGCTCGTGCGTATTTGAGAAGAAAAAAAAGACCTGAAGCACTCCCAAAAAGTATTTAGAAGCACTCTAGTTGCCTCCATCTCATTTTGTGCAGCTTTAGCAATACTGTTTACAAAACAAGTCCTTTTCCAAAGCTTTTAAAATTTCGGAAAGCACCGCCACCAGCTTTCAGAAAATTATTTGGCCCCCGACCCTCCGAAACCTTACGGGGCCTCACGTGGCGGGCGGCGGCGGGCCGCCGGAGTTGGGGTTGGGCGGCGGCGCGTGGCGTTCTTTTTTGCCATGGAACGAACAAAGGAAAAAAGAGGAAAAGAGCGCCGAATCTCGGGAAGGATAAAGATGGACGGCGCGGCGGTGGGGCCCACCCGCGGGCACGACTGCGGTCGGAAAAGCAGAGCAATCACCTCCGCTCCGTCCCCATCTCCATCGACCCCCCGCGCGTCCGAGCGGCAGTGATGCCGCCGCCCCACGCGCGACGGCGACCCCGACCCCGTCCCCACCGTCGACCCTGGGGGCGGCGTGCCCTGCCTCCGCCGGGTGGCCGCGGGCGGCGGCGCGGTTCCCTCCGAGGGTCGGCGCGGCTGACCACACCCAAGGTAAGGTAGCAGACAACCTATCCCCGCCCTCCACGCAGCGTAGCCATCGCTCATGTCAGTCATGCGTTCCTCGTTTTGCTTCCCCACCGGCACCGAACATAAACAACGCGGAAGCAACACGAGGGATTACCCTAAGCCCCCTGCTGCACGCGCAGTCGCGTAGATCGTCCACGCGCATTCCATTTTTCTATTCCGCTCCGGAACAAGACGAGGAATCTACCGAAACCGGCGCAGATCAGTCACCGGCTGAAGAAAAGGGATCCGGCTCCCTCCCTCCCCGGAGTGGACTGGTTCTGGAGCGGCATCTTGGCGTGATGGGGCGGAGCATCTCACCATCGCCCACACGCACCACCCGTTCACAAAGCGAACGTTCCCAAGCTTTTTGTCCACTACCAGAGGCCTTTGGCGCGCAGGAATCATTCCCCTCTCCCACGCCCATCTCCCCCGTTTCTTTACTTCTTTATATCCATCTATATATGGGAGCAATGCAATGCACGGCACACATACAAGAGTAACCCCGTGCCGTTCCTCGTTTTCGCTCATTCGTTAGCTGTCACCCCCTCACCCCTTCTTTGCTTCTTCATCATCACTATCAACAACTCATCATTATATATCATCCTTAACACTCGTCGACTCGTCGTTGGGGAGGATTGGAGGACTGGTGTTCATTGCGGACTGAGGATCGTGCATTGCCGCAGCCAGCATGCAGCTCCACCTCTTGCCGCCGGTGTGGGTGCCATCGGGCTACGGCCACGGACTGCGGCCTCGTGCTCTCGTCGTCAAAGGTGACCAATCGATGTCCCTTTCTATCATGCTTTTTTCCGCGCGGCGCTGCTTTCCCTGTCATACTATGTTTCATGTGTACCATGATTCATTATTTTTTTGAAACAAAGAATGGCTCCCCCCTTCCGATTTCCATTAAGGGAAACCAACAGCGAGCTACATAATGTACCACGATTCATTATGTGTATGCACCATATGTGTCTTGCGATTCTTCCTGTGCCGGCCACGTCTGCAGGTACGGCTACAGGAGTTCTTGTCTGTCATTCACACACGTAAATTGTCATGCCTGTAGCTCGCGACCATTTCACCCTGGCCACTGCATACAAATGTCGGCCATGATGTTTTGGATTTGGAACCAAACCGACATGGGTACTTGTCGTGACTCGTGAGATTGGCTCTGATCACTTTCTCTTCGAACAATCAGGTCTATGCCGTTTCAGTGGCAAAGGAGATGCTGCCCTTGTGGAAACCGCCGGCTCACGCGTCGCTCTCCAGATTGCGCAGGCCACCAGCGTATCTAGTGCTAAAGGTATTGTTGCCTTGACTTGGGCTGGGACCCGATGATCTTGTGTTTGTTTTATGCTTATCTTCTCTCCATCGCTCGCTTTTAGCTTTACTATCTACATCTAGCTAGCACCGGGCAAGCGTCGTATACATTACTAATTTACTAAGTAATCTTAGCCAGCCATCTCCTGTTTTCTCCGTCTGTTGTTGTGCTATCTGCCATATATATGCCGGCCTATGTACTCCAAGCAGTAGGCAGTTAATGAGTACATATATTGTTTTAGTCCTTTGTATTGTGTTCCTCTTTAGCAAGTACACGTCACATAGATAACCTATTTGGAGCGCAATTACACATGCTGCTACTAGTTTACCGGAGGATGGAAGGGCCTCCGGTGAGTCCGTACGTGCTATACCAATTATAACACACGTAATTAACAGGTGAGATCCGAACAAATGATCCGGATTTTCTGAGCACACAACACGTTAATTAGTAGGTGAGACAAGAACAAATAATCCGTCAACCTCTCTAGGTTCTTTTCCATAAAACAACACGGCATGCCATTTGTCGCCAAGAGGAGTCACAAAGATACTGACAGAGTGCACAGAAACATGATAAAAAGGTATACAAGTGAGGGGCAGGATTCAGATTTTTGGAGCACACAACACTTTAATTAGTAGGTGAGACAAGAATAAACTTTCACTCTTATCGTTTTTTTGCCTCATGAAGAAAAGGAACCCAAACCTATATGAAATCCACTTTAGAGCAAGGATGTAGCTTTTTTTCCGATCCCAAAGCATCAACTATACAAAAGAATGCTTCTGCAGTTTAAAGTCAAGTCTGATGATAGGAAGATTCTCGACATACTATTGTTCATGTTACCGTCAGTACTACAATACTGTCACCGCCATCGTTCTTTCTTCAGCTAATAAAATCCTAGCCAAACTAAACCCAATCTCAAGCTGTATAGAGTGGAGCTTGAATTTAATTTTACAATCACGTAAAGTTGGACCTGGAGCTGAAATTTGATAGCGTGTTAATGCACATCGAGGCATTATTATTCTTGTTACTTCAAAATGAATGTGATGTCTTATGCTGGATACATTTCATCATTCGTGTGTTTCAACGTACCTGCAGGGTTGCAAACAAACCTTGTCAGAAATGATATTCAGACCGAGGAACCATGTGACCTCGACGACTACTGTGTGATTCCTGGGACAGAGTTCGGGCAGCCATTGGTCGACCAAGTGAGGATGATGCTGGGGTCGATGAGTGACGGCGATATCAGCGTGTCAGCGTACGACACTGCCTGGGTCGCCCTGGTGCCGAGGCTCGATGACGGCGACAGCCCCCAGTTCCCCACCACCCTCCGGTGGATTCTCGACAACCAGCTCCCAGACGGCTCCTGGGGAGACGCTGCCCTGTTCTCCGCCTATGACCGGATCACCAACACCCTTGCCTGTGTCGTGGCTCTCACAAAGTGGTCTCTTGGCCCTGATAAATGCAAGAGAGGTAATGCAACCTGTACACACAGCTGTTCTGTTAAAGTACCAAATGAAGCGGGGTCTTTCAACTAAATGTACGCACGATGCATTCTGCTTTTCTTTTCAGGGCTCTCTTTTCTGGAGGAGAACATGTGGAGGCTAGCGGAGGAAGACCTGGAGTCGATGCCAATCGGCTTCGAGATTGCGTTCCCTTCTCTCCTGGAGGTGGCCAAGAGCTTGGGCATTGGGTTCCCGTATGATCACCATGCTCTGCAGAGCATATATGCCAACAGAGAAGTGAAGCTCAAGAGGTAGGTACCCCATATTATCCTCCAGTCCTCCTAGAGATGCAGATTACTTAACATGTTTCCTGATTAATTATTAATTCCTTGCGTAGGATTCCAATGGAGATGATGCACAGAATTCCGACGACAATCCTGCATTCCCTTGAAGGAATGCCCGGGGTGGACTGGGACAAGATCCTCAGGCTCCAGTCTAGTGATGGGTCCTTCCTCTATTCTCCTTCGGCTACAGCCTTTGCTCTCAAGCAAACTGGTGACGCAAAATGCTTCGAGTACATCGACAGAATCGTCAAGAAATTCAACGGAGGAGGTAAGAGATCCATGAGCGTTAACTGCACTGATATTTGATGGGATTGAGTTCTTTTTTTGGGTAATTCCTGATCCCATGTGCATTGTTCATCTTGATTGGCACATTTCAGTTCCCAATGTTTACCCGGTCGATCTCTTTGAACACATCTGGGTTGTCGATCGTTTGGAGCGTCTTGGAATCTCGCGCTACTTCAAGCAAGAAATTAAACAGTGCTTGGACTATGTCCACAGGTTTACTTTCTCATCCATAATTGTGTCTTGTTAATAGTGCTTAAACTATTGGTTGCTTCATGAGGAAAGTTCCTTCTAACTTCCTTACTGATGCTGTAGGCACTGGACTGAAGAGGGGATTTGCTGGGCAAGGAACTCCACTGTAAGAGACGTGGATGACACAGCTATGGCCTTCCGGCTGCTGCGGCTGCATGGATACAACGTCTCCCCGAGTATGACCCCCTTTTCCCTGTGAATCCGATGATTTGTATCGTGCTGTACATACTCTGCAGAGTCTAACAATAATTTTGTCGCGTCACACACAAAACTGATGCTGATTCATTCGCAGGCGTATTTGAGAAGTTTGAGAAGGACGGGGAGTTCTTCTGTTTCGTGGGGCAATCAACGCAAGCAGTCACTGGGATGTACAACCTGAACAGGGCCTCTCAGCTAAGATTCCCTGGAGAGGACGTGTTGCAGCGTGCAGGGAGATTCTCATATGAGTTCCTTAGAGAAAGGGAAGCCCAGGGCACGGTTCGAGACAAATGGATCATTGCTAAGGATCTACCAGGCGAGGTAAACACGTCCATCCTGCCAATCAATCGGTTTATATGGATTAGGAAGTAAACATAATACTCACAATCTTTGGCTTGATTGCTCACGACACTTAAGAGTTATTTTTTTTCAAAACCCCTAAAGAGTTATAGTTGATATTTCCATATATAATACGACTATTTTAAACACTCTTGTTAGCTTATTTAAAAAAATGTTATTATCTTAATTTTTTTGAAACAAAATAACCTTATCTGGATACGAACAAGAATATAAATACCTTTAGTTATGATTATAGGTAAAATATACACTGGACTTCCCATGGTATGCAAGCTTACCGCGTGTAGAAGCAAGAGTCTACCTAGATCAATATGGTGGTGACAATGATGTCTGGATTGGAAAGACACTCTACAGGTAAAAAATCGTCAAATTCCGACAATTGGTTCGTTCGATACTTCTTGAGGAAAGATCCCAGAGTTGATATGCTGAATGGCTTTGGCAGGATGCCACTAGTGAACAACAACACCTATCTTGAGTTGGCAAAGCGTGATTTCAATCGCTGCCAAGTCCAACATCAGCTTGAGTGGCATGGCCTACAAAAGTACGCATTAATCTCACATAACATTTTGTTAATTACGTCTAATTTTCTGCTGCATAACATGTCTTTCTATGTATTTAGGTGGTTTATTGAGAATGGCCTCGAGACTTTTGGGGTGGCTCTAAGAGATGTTTTGAGAGCTTATTTTCTAGCCGCCGCTTGCATTTTCGAACCAAGCCGTGCCACGGAGCGACTTGCATGGGCTAAGGTGTCAGTGGTGGCCAACATTATTACTAAATACCTTCACAGCGATTTGTCGGGTAATGAAATGATGGAACGGTTTATGCACGGTGGTATCTATGAAGGAAGTAGTAATATATCATGGTGAGCACATTAACTGAGCATCGCTACTCAATCTAAACCATCACGCCAAATGATAAATATTTAGATGCTTAATTGGATCCCTTTGACTAATTGTTCTTTTGATAAGAAAAATAGCAAACTAATACTAGTAATTTGGTAGATGATTTCCACCAGTGGACTATTATGATGCAAACATAAAATCCACTATGTTAAAAATTAAGACCTTCAAACTTGCATATATATAGCTTTATAAACTTGGTGTGATGTCACGTAATATTTTTTGCTTACGAGGGATGACATAATATCTTTAAACACTATACTATGTAATCCATCATTGTGCCATTAGAAAAACATGGATTTTCATTATAATGTTTTTTCACTTTTTTTATATGGTTTACATGACACAATTTGTCCATCTAGGCGTAAAGGAGATGCAAAAGAGGACATTCTTGTGGGGGCACTTGAGCAGCTTATTGATTTATTGGCACAAGAGGCACTACCTGTTGGTGAAGGACCAATGTACATCAACAATTTACTACGCTGCGCTGTAAGTTGAACAAGCAATTGCGCATGTTTGTTTAGAGTTATTAATTACTAGAATGTTCTCTTTGGTTAAAAAATCTAATATTTTTCTTTGAACCTCTAGTGGATCGAATGGATGATGCAACTGATAAATAGAGAGGATGATACATACGATTCAAGCGTTATTCAAGCAGGGTCGTGCATGGTTTATGATAAACAAACATTTTTGCTTCTAGTCAAAATTATTGAGATTTGTGGTGGACGAACTGGTGAGGCATCATCGATGATAAACAGCATGGATGGTGCTCGCTTTATTCAACTTGCGTCCTCTATTTGTGACAACCTTCACCACAAGATGTTATTTTCTCAGGTAGGTCTTTTACACTCGAATAATTTTCTTGCCATATTTTCTATTGAACTATGTGATACATGGTTGATGGTGTTTTTCCGATTTCAAGAACTGAATACAATGTCAAATCATTGAACTGTTCTCACTCTTTCTTGGTTACTCGCGTGCAATGAGTGACCCACATGTGTAAACTCAAGCAGGCTCTCAAGCAAGCTCCAGAACTTCAGGGATCTCATGCTAGTTTTGGCTTGTAAATTAACTCATAATAACTTCTATTAAGTTGGCGCTAGAATCCATCGTGTCATTCATTAGAAACATGACACATATGGTGCATCAATTGAACTAACTATGCAATTTATTTACAGGACACCGAGAAGAACGAGGCGGCGATGAGCCACATGGACGAGAAAATCGAGGCGGGCATGCAGGAACTCGCCCAGAACTTTCTCCAGACACACGACGATGGGACGAGCAGCGAGACGAAGCGGACCTTGTTGAGCGTCGTGAGAAGCTGTTACTTCGCCGCTAACTGCCCTCCCCACGTATTCGATAGACATGTCTCGAAGGTCATTTTTGAACATGTGTTTTGAAAGAAAGGAAGAAGAAATTATCCTGCAATGGTAGGGATGGGTGGAGGTGGGATCTATATGTACATAGAAAAGAATGCTGAAAAGAGTGCTAGTGGTAGGAAGGGTGTATTCAAGTTGGGTTGGTTGTTAGGTTGTTTGTGTTGCAGTTTGTTGTGTTTGGTTATCTCTTGATTGGAGGATGCAACCCCAACTACAGGATATGCTCTGTTCACGCTCAGCGCCCTACATTTCTTTGGGCTAGTGGGCCGACCCATTAGCGTGCTCCTTCGTTCCTTCGATCGTTAGTTTGTTCTGGTCTTTTTTTTTTTGTTCCTTGGTTATTTTTTGTCTATATTTTGAAATATTCTAAATATATATTTCAAACATTATGTTACTTTGAATTTTTAAAACGTTCACCGTGCATTTAAGAGAATGTTAATGCAGGGTAAACAAAATGTTCACGCAATTTCTTAAAAATGTTCATACCATTCAAAAAAAATGTTTGTGACATTTAAAAGATGTTCACATGTTTAAAAGTTTGTTCATGAAATTTTTAAAAAAGTTCATGCCAATGTAAAAGAAATCATGTAATTTGTAAAAATGTTTGCACCATTCAAAAAATTGGTCATAACATTAAAAAATGTTCAAGTGTTTTGGACTTATGTTTTGTGACATTTTAAAAAAAAACTGTTCATGAAATGTAAATATTGTTCGTGTAATTTTTTTTAAAAGTTCATAACATATAAAAAAGTGCATGGCATATATAAAAATGTTCTGATACTTAATAAATGCTTGCACCTTTTAAAAAAAAGTCCATAAAATTTTTGCAAAAATTTCAACATGTGTTTAAAAAGTTTGTTGTGTGTTTAAAATATGTTCAATGTGTATTTTACAAATTTTCAACATGTATTTGAAAAATGTTCAATGTGTAGCTAAAAAATGTTTGATTTGTATACGAAAAAATTTCAATGTATATTCAGAAAAAGTTGACATATGTTTTGAAAAAAAAAAGAGGGAAAGCAAAAAATAAAAAATTGATAGAGAAAAACACATAAAACCTTCTCCAAATCAGCAGAAGCCGGGCGGAAGGTTCCATAAACTATTTTTCCAAAACTGCTTTTTGGGCCGGATCATCTAGCCATCAATCTTCTCTTCAACTTGTTGCTCTTCTGACAATAGAAATCCATCATCTATCAATCCAAATCACTAAAACTAAAAATTGAAAGAATAAATCATGGCCATCGGATGACTTTTGCTCAGGAGGCGGATGCGGTCGCTGCTGCCAGGGAAGTGGGTGCGCGACATGCACGCTGCAGCGGCGTCCGCGGAGCTGGCATGGCTGGAATAGATGTACCGGACAGGGCGCTTTGCTTGGGCCGTGGCTCCTTCTTGGCCAAAATTCCGTGAACCATGGCGCCTGATCAGCGGCAAATAGGGCTGCAAATGAGTCGAGTTCAAGAGAGTTGGGCTAGGCTAAGCTCGACTTATACTAAAAATCGAGCTAGGGAAGCTCAAGGTTGAGCTATAGAAAATGGCTCGCGCTCAGCTTGTAACGATCTCAAGTTGATCCCGAGCTAGTTTCAAGCTAAATAACATGAATTTTTAATAGTACAAGGTGGTTTTTTGAATAAGATAGGACACAACACAACATAGGAAACCACAATAAAATATTACTCCAATCAAAACAATGATATTATAATAAAAAAATCAAGTTGGTTTGACTTATTCTCTCTAAACTGAAGACTAGCACTTAATAGCAAGAGGTCGTGGATAAACTAGCGAGAGAAGAAAACGAAGGTACGTCTGCTCTCATACTTTGGCAAAGAATTAACATGATATTTAACACACAGCTGATCACGTACCATATTTTTCCCGCGCTTAATTAAGCTTCAATGTTTGCTGGTAGATAAAATGGATAAAAATCGTACACAACATATATGCTTATAAATTATCCTATTTCATTCTAATATATACCAGAATTATTTAATATAATTATATTACATCAAGCTAAAATTGAGCAACATTAAGTGATGATACTCAGCTCTTTTTTTTTTGAGTCAATCTCAAGTCAAGCCAAAAGACGAGTCGATCTCAAACGGCTCACGAGCCTCGAGCTTTTCTTGCAGCCCTAGCGGCAAACCGGCCGGCCAGGGCACATCCTGTAGGGCGATCGCCTCAAAAAAAAATGGAGGGCGCTGTACGTGAAGGAGGCATCCTGTAATTGGAGTTGCATCCTCTGATCAAGAGATAATCAAACACAACAAACTGCAACACATACAACCAAACAACCAATCCAACTTGACAATTCTTCCACTATAACTCTTTACAGCATTCTTTTCTATGTACATACGTATCCCACCCATCCCTACCATTGCAGGACAATTTCTTCTTTCTTTCTTTCAAAACACATGTTCGAAAATGACCTTGGAGACATGTCCATCGAACACCTGGGGAGGGCAGTTAGCCGCGTAGTAACAGCTTCTCACGACGCTCAACAAGGTCCGCTTCGTCTCGCTGCTCGCCCCATCGCCGTGCGCCTGGAGGACGTTCCGGGTGAGTTCCTGCATGCCCGCCTCGATTTTCTCGTCCATGTGGCTCGTCCTCGCCTCGTTCTTGTCCGCGTCCTGTAAATATATCGCATGATTAGTTTGATAGATGTCAAATGTGTCATGTGTGGCTCTGTTTCTAATGAAATTAGAAAATATGCTGATTTGTAGTAGGTATGTACTGCAGATGAGAATATTGCTTGCATGGAGCAGATACAAAAACAAAACGATGAATTCTAGCACCGAATTAAAAGAAGTTATTATTATAAGTTAATTTACAAGCCAGAACTAGCATGAGATCCCTGAAGTTTTGGAGCTTGCTTGAGAGCCCGCTTGAGTTTACACATGTGGGTTATTCATTGCACGCAAGTAACCAAGAAAAGGTGAGAATACTTCAGTATCTGTCATTGTGTTCAGTTCTTCAAATGGGAAAAATACCATCAACCATGTATCACATAGTTAAATAGAAAATATGGCAAAAAATAAAAATGTGTTATTTGAGCATAAAAGAGCTACCTCAAAAAGTAACATCTTTTGGTGAAGGTTGTCACAAATAGAGGACGGAAGTTGAATAAACCAAGAACCATCCATGGTGTTTATCATCGATGATGCTTCACCAGTTCGTCCACCACAAATCTCAATAATTTTGACTACAAGTAAACATGTTTGTTTATCGTGAACCATGCACGACCCTGCTTGAACAACACCTGAACCGCAGGTGTTGTTCTCTCTGTTTTTCTGTTGCATGATCCATTCGATCCACTAGAGATCCAAAGAAATATATTAGAATGCTTACCAAGAGAACATTCTAGCAATTAATAACTCTAAAAAAAGGTGCAATTGGTCGTTCAACTTACAGCACAGCGTAACAAATTGCTGATGTACATTGGTCCTTCACCAACAGGTAGTGCCTCTTGTGCCAATAAATCAATAAGCTGCTCAAGTGCCCCCACAAGGATGTCCTCTTTTGCATCTCCTTTACGCCTGGATGGACAAATTTTTTCATGTGAACCATATTAAAAAATGAAAAGACATCATAAATGGAAGTCCATGTTTTCATAATGGCACAGAAATGGATTAAGTAGTAGTGTTTAAAGATTACATCATCCTTCGTAAGCAAAAAAATAAAGCTATATATGCAAGTTTGAAGGTCTTAATTTCTAAGATAGTGGATTTTATGTTTGCATCACAATTGTCCACCTGTGGAAATCATCTACCAAATTACTAGTATTAGTTTGCTATTTCTCTTATCAAAAGAACAATTGGTCAAAGGGATCCAATTAAGCATGTAAATATTTATCATTTGGTGTGATGATTTAGATTGAGTAGCGATGCTCAGTTATTGTGCTCACCATGATATATTACTATTTCCTTCATAGATACCGCCATGCATAAACCGTTCCATCATTTCATTACCCGACAAATTGCTATGAAGATATTTAGTAATAATGTTGGCCAGCACTGACACCTTGGCCCATGCAAGTCGCTCGGTGGCACGGCTTGGCTCGAAAATGCAAGCAGCGGCTAGAAAATAAACTCTCAAAACATCTCTTAAAGTCACCGCAAAAGTCTCGAGGCCATTCTCAGTAAACCACCTAAATACATAGAAAGACATGTTATGCAGGAAAAATAAGATGTAATTAACAAGATGTTACGTGAGATTAATGAGTACTTTTGTAGGCCATCCCATTCAAGCTGGTGTTGGACTTGGCAGCGATTGAAATCACGCTTTGCCAACTCAAGATAGGTGTTGTTGTTCACAAGTGGCATCCTGCCAAAACCATTCAGCATATCAACTCTGGGATCTTTCCTCAACAAGTAAGGAATGAACCAATTGTTAGAATTCGGCTATTTTTACCTGTAGAGTGTCTTTCCAATCCAGACATCATTATCACCACCATATTGATCTAGGTAGACTCTTGCTTCTACACGCGGTAAGCTTGCATACCATGGGAAGTCCAGTGTATATTTTACCTATAATCATACATAAAGGTATTTATATATATTCTTGTTCGTATCCAGATAAGGTTATTTTGTTTCATAAAAATAAGATAATAAGTTTTTTTTATATGCTAACAAGAGTGTTTAAAATAGTCATATTGTATATGGAAATATCAAGTATAATTCTTTAGGGGTCTCAAAAAAAATAACTCTCAAGTGTCGTGAGCAATCAAGCCAAAAAATGTGAGAGTTATGTTTACTTCCTAGTCCATCTAAACCGATTGATTGGCAGGATGGACGTGTTTACCTCGCCTCATGTAAAGAGGTTAGAAGAAACTTTCCTCATGAAGCAACCAAAAGTTTAAGATTACCATGCTATTAGTTAACAACACACAGTTATGAAGGAGAAATTAAACCTGCGAACATAGTCCAAGCACTGTTTGATTTCTTGCTTGAAATAGCGTGAGATTCCAAGACGCTCCAACCGATCCACGGCCCAGATGCGCTCAAAGAGATCGACCGGGTAAACATTGGGAACTGAAATGTGCCAGTCAAGATGAACAATGCACACGGGATCAGGAATTACCCAAAAAAGAACTCAATCCCATCCAATATCAGTGCAGTTAATGGTCATGGATCTCTTACCTCCGTTGAATTTCTTGACGATTCTGTCGATGTATTCGAAGCATTTCGCGTCACCGGTGTGCATGAGAGCACAGGCTGTAGCTGAAGGAGAATAGAGGAAGGACCCATCACTAGACTGGAGCCTGAGGATTTTCTGCCAGTCCACCCCGGGCATCCCTTCAAGGGAATGCAGGATCGACGTTGGAATCCTGTGCATCATCTCCATCGGAATCCTACGGAAGTAATTAATAATTAACTAGGAAAACTGTGAAGTAATCTGCATTTCTGGCAGCCGGAAGGCCATAGCTGTGTCATCCACGTCTCTTACAGTGGAGTTCCTTGCCCAGCAAATCCCCTCTTCAGTCCAGTGCCTACAGCATCAGTAAGGAAGTTAGAAGGAACTTTCCTCATGAAGCAACCAATAGTTTAAGCACTATTAACAAGACACAATTATGGATGAGAAAGTAAACCTGTGGACATAGTCCAAGCACTGTTTAATTTCTTGCTTGAAGTAGCGCGAGATTCCAAGACGCTCCAAACGATCGACAACCCAGATGTGTTCAAAGAGATCGACCGGGTAAACATTGGGAACTGAAATGTGCCAATCAAGATGAACAATGCACATGGGATCAGGAATTACCCAAAAAAAGAACTCAATCCCATCAAATATCAGTGCAGTTAACGCTCATGGATCTCTTACCTCCTCCGTTGAATTTCTTGACGATTCTGTCGATGTACTCGAAGCATTTTGCGTCACCAGTTTGCTTGAGAGCAAAGGCTGTAGCCGAAGGAGAATAGAGGAAGGACCCATCACTAGACTGGAGCCTGAGGATCTTGTCCCAGTCCACCCCGGGCATTCCTTCAAGGGAATGCAGGATTGTCGTCGGAATTCTGTGCATCATCTCCATTGGAATCCTACGCAAGGAATTAATAATTAATCAGGAAACATGTTAAGTAATCTGCATCTCTAGGAGGACTGGAGGATAATATGGGGTACCTACCTCTTGAGCTTCACTTCTCTGTTGGCATATATGCTCTGCAGAGCATGGTGATCATACGGGAACCCAATGCCCAAGCTCTTGGCCACCTCCAGGAGAGAAGGGAACGCAATCTCGAAGCCGATTGGCATCGACTCCAGGTCTTCCTCCGCTAGCCTCCACATGTTCTCCTCCAGAAAAGAGAGCCCTGAAAAGAAAAGCAGAATGCATCGTGCGTACATTTAGTTGAAAGACCCCGCTTCATTTGGTACTTTAACAGAACAGCTGTGTGTACTCTAAAGTGGACTTCATATAGGTTTGGGTTCCTTCTCTTCGTGAGGCCAAAAAAATAGAGTCGTTGACAGACTGTTTATTCTTGTCTCGCCTGCTAGTTAATGTGTTATGTGTGATCCGTTTCAAAAAAAAAAAAAATGTGTTATGTGCTGCAAAAAAATCTGGATCCTACCCTTCTCTCTAGTATACCCTTTTCTCGTGTTTCTGTGCACTCTATCAGTATCTTTGCGACTCTTCTTGTCGACAAATGGCATGTCGTGTCATTTTGTAAAAAGGAACCTAGAGACGTTGACGGATCATTTGTTCTTGTCGCACCTACTAATTAGCGTGTTGTGTGCGGATCCTTCCCCCTCCTGATTCGTTGACTGGTCATTTGTTCATGTCTGACCTGCTAATTACATGTGCTATAATTGGTATAGCACGTACCAACTCACCAGAGGCCCTTCGGTCCTCGGGTAAACTAGTAGCAGCATGTGTAATTGAGCTCCAAATAGGTTAATTATGTGACGTGTACTCGCTAAAGAGAAACATAATAAAAGGGACTAAAACAATATATGTACTCATTAACTGCCTACAGCTTGGAGTACATAGGCTGGCATAATGGAGTAAATTGCAAAAAACCATCACAATTGAGGACCCTAATTCACAAAACCGCCACCATTCGTTTTTTTTTCAAAAAAACCATCAACATTGTGGTGACAGTTTTCAAAAAACACTGATCGGTCACTAAATGCATGTTAACACCATATCTGACAGATGGGGCCTGCTGTAAGTGCTAATGTGGCAAAGCAACTTGACACCGTTTGACCTGACCTGTGATAAAAAAAAAGATAGAAGTAGGGGGCCACCCGTAAGCGTCACACACAGCCGGGGTCTCCGTTGACCACGCCAACGCTGCCGCCACACAGCTCTGGCTCATCGTGTTCTGCACCTCACCGCCGCCTCCTCGGAGCTGCACTCCGGCTACTACTTCGTCGCCGTCGCCAGCGCGGACGTCATGCTGGTTGTGGGCGACCTGGCCGTGGAATCAATCGAGGACAGGTTCGAGGGCCGGATCCCCATCCAGCGCAAGGAGCGCGTCGTGGCGCCAGACCCGACGGCGATGCCCACCGCACGGCGCGTCAGGTTTGCCACCCGGCGATGGATCCAAGTGGCGTCGGCCAACCGCGCAGCCCCGACGATGGATCCGAGGGTGACACCCGACCCCCCGACCCCCTGTGCTAGCCGCCCTCCACTTCGCCACCCGCCGGATCTAGCTCCTCCACTTCGCGACCTCGTCGGCGTCGTCGGGCAGCTCCTGGGCATGAGGAGGTCCAGCCCGGCGCCATTCCTATGTGCATGACGGGAGACGGTGGCTGGCACCGCCGGGGTACGGTGATGAACGCAGCTGCGCACAGTTCCACGCGCGCCCGCTGCGTCCTACCGCACCGCGCCGCCCGGCTCGGCCACGACTAGCCACCTCCAGCTCCTCCCCGCGCGCTTCCCATCCTCCTCCCGTATCCTGCTCAACGCCGCGCTCGCCGCCGGCTGCGGACGGAGCCGCGCGCGCGGCCCGGGTCGGCCACGACCAGCCACCTCGCCGGCTGCGGCCATGGCTGCGCCGCCACCTCACGCCGGGTCCGACACCATCAGCCGACGGCGACCCTGCACGGACCCCTGGATGAGCAGCTCGAGCTCCGTGATGGAGATGGCGACGGCGGCGCACAGGAGGTGTTTGTAAGAATGCTTGAGAAAGAGAGAGGAGCAAACACACTGATGGGTTGGTCCTACGTCTAGCTTAACGGGAGCCACACTTTCTAACGACGTGTGACGAGCACCATCTGTACCCAGGCCACGTGGCACCCGACAGTGGGACCCAGCGGTCAGATTTTCACTCAAACAGCTCTATTTGCTCGTTCAGTGTTTTTTGAAAACTGTCACCACAATGTTGATGATTTTTTGAAAAAAAAACTGAATGGCGGCGGTTTTGTGAATTAGGGTCCCCAATTGTGATGGTTTTTTGCAATTTACTCGGCATAATGGCACATAGCACAACAACAGACGGAGAAAACAGGAGATGGCTGGCTAAGATTACTTAGTAAATTAGTAATGTATACGACGCTTGCCCGGTGCTAGCTAGATGTAGATAGTAAAGCTAAAAGCGAGCGATGGAGAGAAGATAAGCATAAAACAAACACAAGATCACCGGGTCCCAGACCAAGTCAAGGCAATAATACCATTAGCACTGGATACACTGGTGGTCTGCGCGGTCTGGAGAGCGTCGCGCGAGCTGGTGGTTTCCACAAGGGCAGCATCTCCTTTGCCACGGAAACGACATGGACCTGATTGTTCAAAGAGAAAACGATCAGAATCAATCTCACGACAAGTGCCTATGTCGGTTTCGTTTCAAATTCAACACAGCATGCCGACATTTGTCTGTGGTGGACACGGTGAAACGGTCGCGAGCTGCAGGCATCACAATTTGCGTGTGTGAATGACAGACAGGAACTCCTGCAGCCGTATCCCCGCAGACGTGGCCGGCACACGAAAAATCGCAAGATACATATGGTGCATCGACATAATTATTAATTAATCGCGGTACACACGAAACATCGTACGACAGGGGAACCAGCGCCTCACGCGAAAAGCACGATAGAAAGCGACATCGATCGAGCACCTTTGACGACGAGAGCACGCGGCCCGTAGCCCGATGGCACCCACGCCGGCGGCAAGAGGTGCAGCTGCATGCTGGCTACGGCAATGCACGTTCCTCAATCCGCAATGAACACCACTCCTCCAATCCCTCCCAACGCCGAGTGTTAAGGATGATGATGAGTTGTCGATAATGATGATGATGATAAAGCAGAGAAGGGGCAAGGGTGGCAGCTAAGGAATGAGCCAAGAACGGCACGGGGTTAGTCGGAGTCGGAGGGACATGTATGTGTGCCGTGCAGTGTAATGCATATATAGAAGGATACATAGATAGAACAAAAGAAAAGGGAATGATTCCTGCGCGGCAAAGGCCTCTGGTAGTGGACATAAAGCTTGGGAACGCTGGCTTTGCGAAACGGGTGGTGCGAGCAGCGAGCGTGAGATTCTCCGCCCCCCCATCACGCCGAGATGCCACCCCATAACCAGTCCGGGGAGGCAGCCAGATCCCTTTTCTTCAGATGGTTACTAATCTGCTTCAGTTTCTCTAAATTCTGCTGTTTCGGAGCGGAATGGCATGCGCGTGGATGATCTACGCATGTAGGGAAATTCCTCGTGTTGCTTCCTTGTTGATTACGCATGTAGGGTTGTGTGCTACCTGAAGGAAGCCGCGGCGCCGGTGGAGATCAGCTGCGGCGGCGAGGCGGAGGCAGGGGACGGCGCCCCCAAGATCGACGGCGAGGCCGGGCTCGGGGTCTCCGTCGCGCGTGGGGCGGCGGGCACGGGCTCCCACCATCAGCGCCGCTCGGAGCTGGAGCGCCTCGGCGTCGGGGGAGGCGGCGGGCGGGGGATCGATGGACGGGGACGACGGGGACAGGGACGCAGGGGAAAGCTCTGTTTTTTCGACCGTAGTGGCGCCGTCCCTCAAAAAAGAAAAAAAAATGGTAAAGCACTCACGCCACTTGTCATACCAGGTGGCTCTTTGTCACGACTGGGTCATCTGGTCAAGACTTCAAGTTCAATTGTTGGACTGGATGGTGGCACTTATGAATCGATGTTGTATATCCTACTACGGAGGTCTTTGGTAGCCTGCACTGCACATACCTCAGCCGGGCCCACTGGATGGAGATTTGCACCGTTTGGATGCTTGCCCTGCAAGCAAATCTTGATCCGCACAGAAATTGTTTGCGTTTTCAAAATATATTCACATTTTTGAAAAAATTGAGCACGTTTACACATGATGCTCACAATTTTTATTAAAAAAAATTGTTTGTGTTTTTAAAAATGGGTCGCACTTAATAAAATGTTCCAAAAATCCAAAATTGTTCAGAAATTCAGATTTTGTTCGCGTTTTTATAAAATAATTTTGAAATTTCAAAATTCTGCTTGAGCTTTAAAAAATATGTTCGTAATTACAAAACTTATTCATTGTTTCCAAAAATAACAATATATTCAAAAACAGCACGCTACAATAATCAGGCCTACAGTATTTGATCGCGCCAATGGGCTGGCAGCCCGCAGGGCTGGAGTTCAAAGCTTGAGAGCTATATCTCGCTTGTAGCTAGACGTATGGTTATCTTGTAGCCCAGTAATGTAGCACAATGTTTTACTGTGTTCACTCTTTTACATATTTTTTTGCGGCCCTTTTTTGTTTTCTTTTTCTCTTTTTCGCTTTCTTGGTTTTCACATTGTTCCACTGTTTTGCATCGGTATCTTTGGTTTTTCTGTTTCATTTTTATTTTTATTTTTATTTTTTGATTTGGTTTTATTTGTTTCTTTCTTGGTTTTCTTCAGGGGGTTTTATCACAATATTACATCTGTTTCTTTGATTCTTTCTGTTTTTTTTATCTTTGTTTTTTTATGTTTTCTTTGTTTTTTTAACATTTTTAATACACAATGTAGATTTTCCACATACAACAGGAACATTTTTATACATGTTTATCATTTTTAAAATACATCAACAAAATTTGTTTAAAATTTATAATTTGGGGTCTACTATTTATTCATATAGATTGTACATATTTCGTATATAGTAGGAACATTTTACTGATACTTGTTTAACATTTTTCAAATACAAGATTGCTATTTTTCAGATATATGTTTTCACGTGTACTTTTTCCAGACAGATTGTATATTTTTGTATACATAAGAAAACAAAACTATAAACAATTAATTTTTCTTAAATACATGATTAAAAATATTCAGATATGTGTTTTGATGTCTACTTTTTTCATAAAAAATCAAGTACATGATTAACATTTTTTAAATACAAGATTAAGATTTTCTAAATTTATGATTAACATTTTCTAGATACATGATTTACCATTTTTAAAACATGATTTAACATTTTGTAAATACAATCATTAAAATTTTGTTTTTTAAATACATGTTTTGGTGTCTATTTTTTTATAGACATTGTACATTTTCCGTATACATCTGAAACATTTATTTGATATATATTTGACATTTTTCAAATACATGATTGAAAAGATTTGAAATGCATGTTTTGAAAAAAAAAACCTAATATGTGTTAAAAATATTGAAATGTGTTGAATTTTTTTTTAAATGCTTTCGACATGTGTTTTGAAGTTGTACCAATATTTGTTTAACACTGCAAAAACCTTTTTTCAAAACTGAAGTAATTCTCTGTAAAATATACTCCCTCTGTAAAGAAATATAAGAGCGTTTAGATCACTACTTTAGTGATCCAAATGCTCTTATATTTCTTTACGGAGGGAGTATGTATTTTTAGAATTTCATGAAAACATGACAAAAGTTATTAAAAAAAACGAGGCAACAAACGCAAAATGAGTTGAACAAACAACATTACTAGGCCGGCCAATGACCACACCATTTCAGGTGATGTGACGGTCTATCTAGCTATAAACGAGCTATAGACGTGCCATGTTGGACGCAACAAACGTCACATAGAAGGTCCCAGATTGTATCTCGCTTATTGCAAGCTTGTCAAGCCTCTGTGGCCAATAGCGACTCCTCAAGCGGGTCGGCCTAGCAATCGCCTTTGTATCTTTGCGCGTGTTCTTCTAGAGCAGAATATGTTGGTTTTTTGTATTTTTCTCCATGCGAGGCTTGTTGCGCACCGGACTGGACCAGACTAATAAACCGCTTTTCCCTTTTTCATCCTTTTGCTTGTTTAATTTCCTTATTCCTTGTGTTTCTTTTTTTCACCTTTTTCTTGTTTTGTTCAATGAACACTCACTTAAAATACCTAAGTAGTTCGTTGAAAATGTGTTAATATCTTAAAATTATATGAATATTTTTAAAATGATTCAATATTTTAATAAAAAGGTTCATTATGTATTATACAATGTTCATCCAAGATTTTATATTTCTAAATCAAGTAGAAGAAATGTTGTCTTTGCGTTTGCAAAACAGTTTCATCGTGTATTGAAAATATATTCATAATGTATGAAAAAATTGTATGTCACCTATTAAAAAAGGTTCATTCCTGTTAAACATTGTTCATCGTATATTTCAAAAAGGTTAATTATGTATTAAAAATGTTTTTTATTTATAAAAAATAATACTATCATATTGTAAAAAATAATACTATCATTTCGAAAAGAGTGTAAGTCGGCGATGTGCACACTTTTTTTTTATTAAGTGAAATGCATTTTGCTTACTGGCACTTGGACAGTACCATTGGGCCGCTTTGTGGAGAACATCGTTGGGCTCTGCTTGCGACTCATGCAGGCTCCAGCCCACTTACAGGCTTTTTTTTGTTCTACAAAACCTTCTCGACTCGGTCAGGTGCAGTCAGACAAATCCTCAAAAAAAAAAAAAAGTGCAGTCAGACAAACAGCTGACGCACGACGTCGCCGACCAGCTCGTCGAAGATGGCGCGCTCGATCTTCCTCCCGACGTCGCAGGCGTCCTCGCACAGCGCCTCCGGCACCCACGGAGACCTCCCGACCTCGCGCTCCGCCGTGCCGTCCACCGTCGCCCGCGCCACGTGACGCCACACCTCGTCTTCCAGCTCCCTGCCCCGCAGCCGCGACGACGACGGCGCGCCGTTGTTGCATTCGACGACCCACCGGCGCAGATACGACTGCGAAGAACACGAGACGGCAGGTCTGGCTCCCGCCTGCATTGCCTCGTTGGCCAGGTCGAAGAGCAGCCTGCAGCGGTCTGCCGCCCCGAGTTCTTCCTCTTGTCCGGCGCTGTCGTCGCGGCGGAGACGGCGGTAGTAGTACGCGTCCTCGACCTCGTCGAAGACTTCCTCGGAGACAACGATCGAGTCCGTCTTCCCAACCGCCGCGTCGTCCTCGTCGTCGAACAGCCCGGCGGCGATGAGCACTTCCCGGACATACGCCCTGTCAGGGTCGTCGCTCTCTGTCGTGCCGTCGGCCTTCCATTCCCACGGCGATTCGCCTCCGCCCACCGACGCCTCGAATTCCGAGGAACACCTGGGACTCCATCTCGGGCTCGACTCTGCAAAACGCATTGCTGCTTAATTCGCTGCAGCAGAACTTTCTGGTGGATTTCTTCGTGATTTTGTGGTACGGTACCTGGGAGGAACGTGCAGTTGAGATCACCGGAGAAATGGCGCCCGCCGTGGACCTCCAACGGGGACACCGGGCTAGGAGGCGCCAGTCCGGCCAGGAAATTTTGACGAGGAGACGCCGGAGAGGAAGGCTTCTTCCTGGACAGATGCAGCAGCAGCAGCTTCCCGGCTCCTCTGCCCAGGCAGAGGCTCTGCCTCAGGCTGGCCACCGTCCCTCTGAAAATGCTGAAGCTTCTGCTCCGGCCCACCATCTTCTCCGCGCCTACAGAGGACGCGTCCGAGCACCCCGCCGCCGGGGCAGAGAACGAACGGAGCAGCGCCCGCGGCGACGCGGCGACGAAATCGGCGCCGTCGTCGTGCAGCTTCGCCGGACTCCGACGCGGGTCACGGTCAGGGCTCGGCCGGTCGTTCACGCCAGCTCCTGCCGGCAATGGTGACCACCTGCCCCTTGGTCCTCTGCCCGTGATCTTCGTCGGCGACATGGCCTCGGTCCTCGCCATCACGCTCTTCAGCATCCTGTGCTCCGGGGACGGCGACGCCGCGGCGCCGTCGCGCCGGCTGCGGTCGCCTCGGAAGACGCGGAAGGACTCCAGCCGGCTCAGCCTCTTGCCGACGGCCTCCCTGATCTGCCTCGCCGTGTCTTGAGCTGTTCGCTCCGGGCCGTCGCTGACGCTTCCCCAGCCTCTCCTCGCCTTCGCAACGACGTCGCCGGGGCAGTCGGTCTTGGCCTTCATTTCGTCCTTGAGCCTCTCGGCCCTTTCCTTCACCTCCCGGAGGAACTCCTCCATCTCCATGCCACCGTCCCGCACCGCCTTCCATGACGGCGGTGCGTTCCTATGATCGCCGGCGGCACCGCGAGTAGTACCAGTGGCCGGCCTGAGGATCGCTATCCGTGTCGCCGGCATGCCGCGCAGCTTCTCGGACGACGTGGTGCTCATTTGGTCATGCTCGTCATGTTCACCCGAGGATTCTTCAGAAACAGCAGCTTCTGAACCACCCAGGCGCTGCTCTGCTTCTTCAGCACTCTTCTCCAGGCCAACCACCAGCGCCTTAAAGCCTTCTTTTTCCTCCTCCACGCTGCTCTGACGGCCGCCATAGCCGTACCTCGCCATCTTCTCCCTGCGCAGGTTCTCCTGCGCGATCCTCTGGATGCACCTGCCGTCCAACAGCCCGGCCACCCGACCACCGCTCCTCCTCCTCCCTGACGCACCCGCAACAGTTTCCTCCTCCTCGTCCGTCCCCAGCGGCGGCGGCGTTGTGGAGGCCAGCTGCCAGGACGCCCGGAAGTCCTCCTTGATCTTATCCAGCAGCTCCTCCTGCGGATGCTCGCGGCGGCGACCATCACGCCGAGCCCTCCTCCGCCGCGGATTCATCTTGTTGAGGCAGTACCTGTAGTAGTCCCCACCGATGCGGCGGCCGTGGTGGGAGCTGAGCGGGCCGCACTTGGGCTGCTCGGCTTGGGCCGACGGTTTCAGCAGGCTGATGGTCGTGGTTCCCCCCGAGGCTTGGACGATCCTCGTCGCCGTCGCCGGCGGCGTCGTGTGGTGGTGGTCCTCCATGCCCATGAGGCGGGTGATGACGCTCGGCTGGCCGAGCATCGATCGATCCGCTCGTGTACTAGGCGATCAGATTCTTGGACTGGCTGCTGATCGAGGAGGATTTGGGGTTCAGCTCGATCAACAATGGCACCGAATGGATTTCTGGGAGGGAGGAGGAGTCCCGCGCACGACCAAACATTTGAGATTATTATTAGTGGGCCGGCAACGAAAGCTTCCCGCCATTCACGACGACAGTTTGATCCTAGCACGTCCATCGCTTTGCATTTCATTTGTGCCTATAAAAACTCTACGTACAAACAGCAATTGGAGTTTGCCTGCACCATAATCGACTTGGATTTCCTGTGTCCGAGTCAAAGCCATTTGATCGAATCCAGATCTCCCACCCTTTGCACGAATCTATGTGGAAAAGCCGCTTGGCACGAGTGGTTTGCTGTCTCAAAAAAAAAAAAAAAAAAAAAAAAAAAAAAAAAACTGTGCAAGAATATCAATGCTTGGATGCCGGATGGCTCAAGTGTCGACTTTTTTTAGAAGAGTATACTCATATAAGAAAACAAAAATGCAAATCAACAAGTCTTATTACTTACTCTTTTTTGCAAAAAAAAATCTACGGATCTATTAAAGCCATTTGATTACTTAACCATTGTGATTGCATTCATGTCTCGAAAATCAGCTATGGAAAAAAATTTAGGACACCCTGCCTTTAGCAAAATCTGCACTGCAAAACTAAGTTGCTAGCGTATCCTTTCCGTAACTACTATATTACCAACACAAATTAGCAAAAGTTAAGAAAGAACTCATTATTCCGACTCTAGATAATTAATAAAAATCACAAAGGGCCGAATTGAACACAAGGTGTTTGAGGGAAACAGCAAGAACAAAACAAGCAAACAATAAATAAAAAAATCGCATGCACTTTAAACCGGCCAAAACACTGCTTGAGCAAGGGTGAAGCAGATGTAGTGCCAAAGAGCATACGTCGGGCAACTATCACAAAGAGCCCTCAAAACCTGCCCACCCCCTCTTTCAAAAAAAGTTATCATAAATAGAACAATGTTGTTGTGGTCCATGAAATAACCACGCACGATAATCAGTTGATAGAGACCAAAGGGTCCGAGCATATGGTCAACTTAGTCAACAAATCGACTCTACTATACGAAGATGGCGCCTCTCCACCTCCACCCCCACCTCCTACCCACGGCGACCAACAACCATGGCGATCTCTAGGCTAGCCTCACCATGGCTAGCCTTCTCCACTGGGATCTTAACCCTGGGATCTCAATGGCTAATCAGGTGCCTTCAAAGTTTGGATCTACAGTGCATTTCTCACCCACCCCTCATGCCAAGGAATTTTTCTTGGTGGTCTCCTTCTCCTCGGCGTCATTTCCTCTCACGGTTGAATCAGTTGGCCTAGTGCTTCAATGTTGTATTGGTGGCTCCCCAATTGGTTTTAATGTGCATCAACTTGGGAAAAGATCCTTTCGTTTCTCTTTGGCCTCGAATTGGGTGGGTCATTTCATCTATGGGCTGAAAGATCGTATTTGGCCAGAATTTGTTTGCCACTTTCACTTGTTCAAAGCTTCAGTGGATTATTCTAGTCTGGATAATGGTTGGCATTTGGATGATGAGCTTAGTGAGGTCGTTACTCGAACTCCTATTGCAATAAAATCCAACCTTAATTTCCTCAGGAAAAGTGCGAGCAAGGATCACTCTGCTACCAGTGAGCTCAAAAAAATTGGATTTACTTTCAATGATCCTTTGGCTGTTGATCACCCCCATGGTCCATTGATGAGCTCGCCGCCGGGCAAACCTCATGTGAAAGTGGGTGAATCGATTTTGAACGATAGTGCTATTCTTGGAAAGGATCTGGTAATTGATCGGGATCTTAGGAAGATTGAAAGGGTTTCCCTCCGGTTGGGCAGTTTTCAATCAACCTTTAATGTGACTTCCTCTCCACGGACCATGGCTTACAAAGGAAATTCTTTTGAATCCGGGACATGGGAGCATATCCCTAATTTTATGCTATTCCATATTCTGGACCAGCGGGATTTCGGATATTCAGATGAAAAAAATGCTTCGATCTGGAAATTGGCTTCCATACCACCATCTGAGGTAATTTTTCAGCGTCTAAATTTATGTGCTAAATGCCGCCAATTGGGACATGCTATTACGGATTGCACCGAAGCCCCAACGCCCCTGGTTACGGCCCATAGTGATACTCCCCCACAAAATGGGCCAGCCCAGATAGAATGTTGCTCTACTTGTGGTTCTCTTGAACATGGTTACTTTGATTGTCCGGCCAGAGTAACCTGCTCCTACTGTTATTGCCTGGGTCATACACATTCTCATTGTCTAGATAGAAATACCACATGCTTTGTGTGGTGGCCCAAGTTCAATAAACCTAGGCCCAATAACATACCCATTCAGCAAAATATTCAGCATTTAAGGGCAGATATGACCCAAGAGAAAAAAAAGGAATATTGGACAAAATCTCATTTGGAAACCCAAACAGAATCAGAATTTTTTATCCAATGGAAAGAATCACAGCAGGTGAAGGAAGTTGATTCAGAAAAGGGAATGGAAAATAAAATCACATCAACCACAGCACCGGGACACGCGTTGCCTTCCTACTGAAGGTGACGGCCCGCCTCCTCCCCAGCCCCCTCCTCCCTCGAACAACACCAGTCCTAGCTCTTTGCGCCTACCACCCCCACTACCGAATCGCCAGCCACCCCCACAACACCATCTGCTCGGCAGCTTGTCGACGCTTCCCCACCCTCCCCAATGGCGAACTTCCCGGTGCTGCCTTACCAGTTCATCCCCAGACCTCTCGCCATCTTCAATGGCCCTGCTGATCGCCTCCAGAGGAACATGATGGTGGTGGGCGCGCCATCGCTGCATCATGAGAACTACGTGGTCGTCCTCACCAACCCGCCGACGCCTGACCTGCAACGACCAATGGTGCTCGCCGAAATCCTTCAGATCCTTGCTGAAGACTTCAATGCCGAGGTGATATATTCTGATATCTTCCACCTTGGAGTTGGATTGATTGGATTTAGATCGGCTGTTGTTAGAGATTTCTTGATCACCACTGGGCCGCACCCCATAGATGAGGACAGAACCTTTTACTTTGCTCGTCACGATGAGGGCCCAACATGCGCATACCAGTTTTTTAAGCAGTTGCTTGGGTAGTGTTCTTGGGGTTTCCACTGGACTACCAGAATGAGTACTATGTTAACAAGGCTGTTGCTACTTGTAGATTGCGTTGGTATTTCCCCGAAGAGGAGAGGATGATGCAGTATAGTAGAGATAAGTATTTCCCTCAGTTAAAAACTAAGGTTATCAATCCAGTAGGAGAACCAAGCAAAATTCCGTTAAACACACCTGCACACACAAAAGCAAACACTTGCACCCAACGCAAATAAGAGGGTTGTCAATCCTCTTAGCGGTTATTTGCAAGGATTAATTCTGATAGTGATAAAAAGATAAACTAAAATACTAAATAAAATAAAACTAAATAAATTGCAGCAAGGTATTTTTAGGTTTTTATATATGATAAATTAGACCCGGGGGCCATAGTTTTCACTAGAGGCTTCTCTCTCGAACACATAGCATACGGTGGGTAAACAAATTACTGTTGGGCAATTGATAGAAAAGCAAATAATTATGACGGATTCATGGCAATGATCATGTATATAGGCATCACGTCCGAGACAAGTAGACCGACTCCTGCCTGCATCTACTACTATTACTCCACCCATCGACCGCTATCCAGCATGCATCTAGGGTATTAAGTATGAAACAGAGTAACGCCTTAAGCAAGATGACATGATGTAGACAAAGTAAACTCAAGCAATATGATTAAACCCCATCTTTTTATCCTTAATGGCAACAATACAAATACGTGTCATGTCCCCTTCTGTCACTGTGATTGAGCACCGCAAGATTGAACCCATCACAAAGCACCTCTCCCATTGCAAGATAAATCAATCTAGTAGGCCAAACCAAATCGATAGATCGGAGAGAAATACAAAGCTATAATAATCATGCATAAAAGATTTCAGAGAAGACTCAAATATTTCTCATGAATAATCTGATCATAAACTCACAATTCATCGGATCCCAACAAACACACCGCAAAAGAAGATTACATCGGATAGAACTCCAAGAACATCGAGGAGAACATGGTATTGAAGATCAAAGAGAGAGAAGAAGCCATCTAGCTACTAGCTATGGACCCGTAGGTCTGTGGTAAACTACTCACACATCATCGGAAGGGCAGCAAGGTTGATGAAGAAGCCCTCCGTGATCGATTCCCCCTCCGGCAGAGTACCGGAAAAGGCCTCCAGATGGGATCGCGAAAGAACATAGGCATGCGGCGGCGGAAAGGTTTTCTCTTCTGTCTCTCTAGTATATTGGGAATATTTGGGAATTTATAGCGCTGGAATTAGGTCAGGAGGGGCTACGAGGGGCCCACAAGCCTGGGAGGCGCGCCCTCTAGACTTGTCGCCTCCTCGTGGCTCTTCTAGTCTTCTCCCGAAGCTTCGTGGGTCTCTTCTAGTCCAGAAAAAATTAATCCAAAGTTTTTTTCTCGTTTAGACACTTTTTGATAATGATTTTCTAAAAAGGCAAAAACAAGCAAAAAACAGCAACTGGCACTGGGCACTGGGTTAATAGGTTAGTCCCAAAAAATGATATATATAATGGCATATAATTGCATATAAAACATCCAAGATTGATACTATAATAGCATGGAACAATCAAAAATTATAGATACGTTGGAGACGTATCAGTTGTCAGTTGCTTCGGTCACTTTGAGATTTGGCATAATCCTAGACAAGTTAAAACTAGAGTTCTGGTCAGAGTTCTTATCAATCAGTTTTCTAATGTGCCGCACAGCTTAGTTATTAAAAGAACAAATGTGTTTGGAGGGCTTGGCAGATCCTGGACGGTTTCGATTTACATCCTCACAAACTGGCCAACTAATCCTCCCAATGCTGGCACTGAGGAACCACCACCACCGATGAATGCTTTGCCACATCCCAGAGAACTTCCCTATCTGACTGCTGCTCAACAAGTGTCGTATGAAGCCATGGTTGCACAGCAGCAGTAGGCCAATGTTGCTTGGGGTCAGGACCTTCAGCCACCACCACAACAGATACAGGCTAATGGCTGGCAGCCATGGCCCGAAGTTCCCCCGCAATACAATGGTGAAAGTTGGCGTCAGATTACTGGATACACTGGGCCCTCGATGATGGATGGTGTAACTCCAGAAGATAATGTTCAGGATGATGGACTAGCTGCTTGGAATGCCCATGTTGCACAGGTTGAGCTGGCGGTGGAAGATATTGTGCTGGGAGCAAGCAGAAGCCAATTCAGCTTTGTTAGAGGGGATGCTGATGAGGCCAATTTCAGGGTGCTGCCATTCACCCAGATGATCTCTTTCTTTAGGACCTATATTTATAAATCAATGCCCCCCATGATACTGAATGGTGATGCTCCTACTGAATCTGTACTGCACTTCTGTCAGAAACTTCAGTATCTCTTCGTGGCTCAAGCTCTCAGGGCCTGGTATACCCCAATTATTAGTAAGACTGAAATTCAGATAGTCAGGATGGATAAACGCAGCTGGGACGAAGCCTTCTGTCCCCTACTCAACAGCGAGCCTATGGTTATGTATGATGCTGTAACAGGAATTGAGGAAGAGACAGGCAACCACACCAGCTTACCTGCTGTTATGACAATGGAAGTTGAGGCTGCCCCTTTGATCATGGCACACAAAGAAAAGAAGAAACGGGGTGGAGGAGCGATCGACCCCAGTACCTTGCGTCGCAGCACCAGATTTAACCGCTACGACGGTTTCAAGGCCCCGTCCATGGCGGAAGGGCGTCAGTACAAGAGCAAGGTCAAACCTCGCCAAGTCCCTACTGCTCCAACACAGACCAACACCACCTCCACAGCACCCGGCGTGATCCCCCCTCCGACATCCATCCAGATGCTGCTGCAGATTGGCACGACACACTGCGGCATTCCCGCTGACGAGCTCTCTCCTGCCAAGCTTCTGGCGACAAAGGAGAGCGCGCCATCTTCCTCGACCTAGCTCCCATGCCCCCGCACCTGCAGTGGAACGTGTTAGTTTGGAACATTCGTGGAATAAATTCGGACGATAAGACTCTAGCGATTAAAAATGCGATCAATGCTTCTGGTAGTAATATCGTTTGCTTGCAGGAGACTAAGCGTGCGTCTTTTGATCAGACTTATATTAAAACCTTTTGCCCGCGCCGGCTTGACAAGTTTGCTTTTCTACCCACTCGTGGTGCATCTGGTGGCTTAATTATTATCTGGAATGGCTCTGCATTTGATGGAAATGTTGTTTTCTCGGATTTCTTTGCGTTGGGTATTGAATTTAATTCCAAAGCTTCGGGACATTCTTGGACTTTATTCAATGTGTATGGGCGTGCAATGGTGATGATCGTGTATTATTTACCAATTGGTTGTATGATTTAGTGATCCCGGATAATGATGATTGGCTCTTAGTGGGAGACTATAATTTTATCAAATCCTCCAACAACCGAAACAAACCAGGGGGCAATGCAAATGATATCCTGCTCTTCAATGATATCATCCGGGCGCAAGTACTAATTGAGATCCCCTTAAAAGACCGATCTTACACTTGGAGCAACATGCAGACAGACCCACTACTGGAGCAGATAGACTGGTTCTTCTCCTCCTGTCATTGGACTCAATCTTTCCCAAACACCATAGTCACGCCGCTTGGGAAACCGGTATCAGATCACACTCCGTGTGTAGTTAACATCGAAACTTCGATCCCCAAGAGCAAAATATTTTGGTTTGAGAACTATTGGATCAACCACCCACGATTTCTTGCTGTGGTGGAATCCTCTTGGAGTAAACCCTGTCACGCCAACAATACCGCCGCCCTGTTATGCAGGAAAATGAAAAACTTGAGATATGACCTCAAGAATTGGAGTAAGAACATTCCGCGCCTCTCAATCCTCATTCAAAATTCCAACTGGGCCCTTAATGAACTTGATGGGCTTGAAAACCAGAGGCCACTCACTGTACCTGAATCGAACTTCCAGCTGATTGTCAAAGCCCATCTTCTTAAACTCCTTCAGTATCAGAATCAATACTGGCGGAAAAGATGCACGATCAGATACATCAAATTTGGTGAAGAGAATACCAAACTTTTTCACGCTCTGGCTACAGATCGCTACAGAAGAAACTCCATACCCTCGCTGAAGCTACCAGATGGATATGTGGTAACTGACCACAACTCCAAGGAAGCCGTGATGTTTAACACGTACAAAACCAGGCTTGGAGAAACCTCCGCTCCGGTCATGAAATTTGATCTTGGCACGATCATCAAAAAGGTGGAGGGGCTGGAAATTCTTTCCACACCCTTTACTCATGCTGAGATTGACGAGGTGGTCAGGACAATGCCCCCGGACCGTGCCCCCGGCCCCGATGGATTTAATGGTGGTTTTCTCAAAGCTTGTTGGCATATCATTAAGGAAGACTTCTATAAGCTTTGTGAGGATTTCTATCATGGCCGACTAGATCTGACAAGCATCAACTCTGGTTTGATAACTCTGATCCCGAAGATTAATTCACCAGAGACGGCTAATGACTTTCGTCCGATCACACTCCTCAACTGCTGTCTGAAGATTATCACTAAAATTCTAGCGAACAGACTTCAGAAAGTGGTCCTGAATATTGTCCACAAAAACCAATATGGGTTCTTACGCATTCGCACCATCCAGGACTGTCTCGCCTGGGCCTTCGAGTACATTTATCAATGCCAGAACTCCAAGAAACCTATTGTGTTGCTTAAACTTGACTTCGCGAAAGCATTTGATACCATTGTTCACTCTACCATGTTGAAGATCATGGAGCAAATGGGATTTGACGATCGCTGGCTTGGTTGGATTAAAAGCATCTTTGGATCTGGAAGATCGTCTGTTCTCCTGAACGGGGTTCTAGGGAGACAATTTGATTGCAAATGTGGTGTACGTCAGGGCGACCCGCTCCCCCCCCCTAATCTTCGTCCTTGCTGCTGACCTGCTCCAGGCGGCGATCAACGATGCGTATGCCCGTCGCTTGATCGACATGCCTATCCCCCCACGTGGAGCGATGGACTACCCGGTGGTTCAGTACGCTGATGACACCATCCTGGTGATGCCAGCTTGCCCTGACCAAGCCCTAATTATGAAGCAGATCCTAGTGGACTACGCAGAATCGATTGGCCTCAAAATAAACTTCAGTAAATCTATGTTGGTACCTCTCAATGTGGATGATGAATTGGTGGTGATGCTGGCTCAAACTTGGCAATGTACAGTGGGAACGATGACATTCACATACCTTGGTTTGCCCATGGGGACTACCAGACCCACGGTGAATGAACTCATGCCAATTGTAGAAAGAGCAGAACGGAAACTATCCTCTTCGCTATGCATGCTGAACCAAGGGAGTAAACTGACACTGCTGAACTCTCTGATAACGTCCCTAATGATCTACCCCATGTGCACCCTTAAATTCCCACTAAAACTAATAGAGCATCTAGACAAGATCAGGAGGAGATGTCTATGGCGCAAGAAAAATGAACACGGGGAGACATGTAATTCCCTGGCGGCTTGGGATTTGGTGTGTAGACCCAAAAAACAAGGTGGCTTGGGAATCCTGAACATCAAAATTCAAAATGAGGGGCTGATGCTCAAGTTTCTCCACGCTTCTACAATAGGCGAGATACCCCTTGGTGCTCTTTGATTTGGCACACATACTATGAAGACCAGGTTCCTCATGCTTCAGAGGTGTGTGGATCCTTCTGGTGGAGAGATGTGATGAAGTTAAGCGACATATATAGAGGGGTCACTAATGTTGTGATCGGTGATGGCGCGACGGTACTGTTCTGGAAGGACATGTGATAAAACAGGGTGCTGGAAATGTCGCATCCGCGTGCTTTCTCTTTCACTAAGATGGAGGATGCGTCGGTAAGATCGTTCCTATCCATCACCAACATTCAAGAGGGTTTTCATCTGCCACTGACCATGCAAGCCAGAGAAGAGGTGCTGGACATGCAAGACAACATGCTAGGAACTGCCCTAGATGCGACACAACACGATTCTTGGGTTTGCGTGTGGGAAGGGGGGTACTCATCCCGCAAATACTACAGAAACTATTTCAAAAACGTAGTTGCGGACGAGGCCTTTAGATGGATCTGGAACTCTAAATGCACGATGAAGATTAAAGTGTTTGCATGGCTGCTGCTTGCTGATCGGGTGAACACTAAATGCATGCTAAGAAGGAGACACTACAACGTGACTGAGGGGGTTGAATGTGTACTGTGTGACCAAAGGGCTGATGAGTCGGTTGAGCACCTGTTCTTTGATTGCCCCTTCAGTGCGACATGATGGGCGGAGCTTGGGCTTGAATGGGCATCTGATGGCAACAGATTGAACATCGTGCATTCAGGGAGGGATAGATGGACCCGTCCCATGTTCATGGAGATATTTTTGACGGCTGCCTGGAGTATATGGAAAGAACGTAACAACAAAGTTTTCAGAGCCATCCCTCCCACAGTGACCTCCTGGAGAGCGAGGTTCAAAACAGACTTCAAACTTCTAGTCCATAGGGCTAAGCCTTCCCTGGAACCATTTATCACTAGTTTTGTAGATTCTTTGGTGTAGAACAAATAATACTATGTAAAACCTAGGTCATAGGGGGGGTGGCAAAGTGTGTCGCTCTCCCTGATGGCCTTAGGCTCGTAAGCTGTTGTTGGTAATATAAAGTCAGTAGGAAACTCTCCTACTGTCATTGATTGCTCAAAAAATAGGGTCCGAGCATAAGCCTCCAAGGAGGAAACGACGAAAAGGCACCGACAACACTCACTTCAGCTACCAGACCATGGGTTTTCACCTGAAGCTCGAGTGGGAGAGGAACGACCCCATGACGATGTCTCCATGGAAGGAAGTCATGACCAAAAAGGTCGTCATCGACTGATCCAGCATGTTTGCAAGTAGAACCCCAAGAAGTAAAACATAGGTTGCAGTTGAGTCGTCCTTGCAATGCTGAGTTCCAGCTCTGAACCCGCCTCGCCAAAGCCTGGGACAGTATCAGTTGGGCGACAAGATCGTCGTCCCTCCATTACGAGATCTCACGAGAAGTGAGAGCAGCGGACGGAGAAGTGGAGAACCACAGCTCACCTGCCTCCATTTTGACATACAAGGCAGGAAGAAGAAGTAGAGTAGGTGTCGATCTTGGAGAAGACCATCGGATGTCATCGCTTGTAGTAGCCGTCATTCGGGGTATCGCCAGAGTGGAGGGGATGACCGGAGCCGTAGCTTCACAACTAAAGACAACGCCGATGATAAGCCTAATGACAGATCAAGGCCAGAACTAGCCCCCCTCCACCTCCCACGTCCCACAACTGTGATGGCCTGAAGAGAGCCGATAGAGCAAAGATCCATCATCAAGAAGTTCAAGCTTATCAAGAGACTTTTGCCGGATCTACCGCCGCCTGGTATCGTTCTCCATGGAGACGACCACCCAGCCTGCCCAAGATTGATCCCTGGGTCGTCGTGGGTGTCTCACCTGGGGTATTTTCCTCTTGCAGTTACCTTATATGTTTTACGGGGCACAGGGATGATGACGTGCCAGTCGTTCATGGAGCCGGATGGCTTCGGAAGTTTCTCAAGACGTGTCGCGTGTGTTGATCTTGGTTGGGGCATAGTGGGTGTGTGTAGTGGCGTGCGTGTGGTGTTGTGTGTCGTGCGTATGTTGGCGTACGTCCTATATCCATGTAACTGACACTAGAGGGGAAAACAACTACCACAATAAAGTACTCTCACAGGCGACTCTGGAGTGTGGCTGCAAAATAAAGTACTCCCGCGAATCAACCTGTGGTTGGATGGTTAGAGTGACAGTGGTATCCCCAGCCCACCAAGGTTCAAGTCCTGGTGCTCGCATTATTCCTGAATTTATTTCAGAATTTCCGACGATGCGCTTTCAGTGGGAGGAGACGTTTCCGTCGACGACGAGGCGCCTACGGTGACATCGTAAATCTCAAGATGATATGCCGGCCCAGTCTCTCGAATGTGCTCGTATGGGTAGGGTGTGCGTGTGTGTTCATAGGGGTTAGTGTATGAGCGTATGAATGAGCGTTTGCGTCTGTACTGTGTTCAAAAAATAAATAAATTATTTCCCGCAATCATGTTTAGCAATCCGAGAAATGAAGTCCATTCATTCAATGAAAATAAAAATATAGCCCCCGGTGAGGATCGAACTCACGACCTTTCCCTTACGAAGGGAACGCACTACCACTATGCTACGGAGGCTCGCTGTGCTCTTCACCCCTCTGACACGCCCTTAATTTAATCTCCAGATTAACTCCACCACCACCAGTTCGCCCACCGGAACACGGTTAACCACCATATCCGACGTTAACAACCGGAGCGATTTCGAATTTTGAAACGACGGGACAGATCCATCCACGGCCCCAAGCAACAGCACTGTATAGTCAGTGACAACAAAAATCAAAATGCAAGCCTTGGTACGTACAATAGGTCCGTCCTTCCCGCAGGCCGGTTGGTAAATGCGGCCCGGGCCCAGATTCAGAGGCCGAGTGAGCGTCGCATTCATGGATGCCTGGAGCAGCAGCAGCAGACATACAGGCAGCGGCAACGGCTCGTACCGCCCCGCCCAGTCCCCCGCTCCTCCATTCATTTTGAAACTATACAAATATCTTCACTGACGAGCGGCATTCCACCAATGTTTTCAACGCGAGAGCTTGGCGCCTGCCTGCACGGCTGCACCCATGATGGATGGATGGATGGCATCTGCCCTTTGGCGACGCGACGCGACGCACGGTTCACAATCATACTAGTACTTACGCAACACGGCTACGACGTCGGCCAGCATCGGATGGAGAATAGCAACGACGAATCTTCGCAAGTTGAAGAGAAAATGTGATACCAATGATTGGCTACAAAAGGGTGGGACGAAATGCAAAGAAGCAAGGGCGATAGAAATGCCAAGAGTGACAAGTACTAGTACTACTCCTGAACAACATGCAAACAGCAATCTCCTGATGAGTGCAACTGCATGCTAATCCTACTCCAACGTCTTGGGAGTACAGAATCGCAGCGCAAGTTCTTTCGAGTTGAAAGAATTTGGGCGTGGTCTTGTCAATCATTGGTTGGATACAACATACTACTGTACAAAGGGGAGATATATTGGACTGTTCCATGTAGTACCACAGTCAATCAAAGCGAAAGATTTCGCTATAATGGGTACAGCTACCAGCCAACATGGGAAGACAAGGCCCAATGCACAAGACAACTGGGAAAACAAGCCTGTAATGTTGAAAGCAAGGTGAACAAACATGTCCACGACCAACCAATCACTCCACCCAGCTAGTCTATCACTCAGCCATTTCAAAACAGAAATACCACTCGGACAGCAGCATGGCACAAGGGAGGTGTGCACACACCAACAAATCTGACCAACAAGTTGACAGAGTACCAAGCATTTTCAACCAGGCAAAGCACAGCAGCTATGCCACCAACACTTGCAAACCCAGTTCATGCAGCACGGCAGCAATCACAGAACCAACCAAGGGAGCGTAGGGAATCATATACGCAGAGGCATAATTGGGGAGAACAACTTAATCTAACATTACCCAAACTGATATTATCACAATGTTAGCCGGTGACAATGGACGGAAAGAGTAACCATCTAGGTACAAGCGGGGGCGCCCGCGGCAGAGGACACACACCCTCCACCACAAGGGCATCCCCGCCGGCGGCGGCGCCAACAGGGAGCGCTATCCGTTATAACAGGACGACAAGAAAAAAGGTAAAACAACATCACGATGTGAAGTGAAACTTGGATAATTCTAGTGGAGATGGATAGATAGGCTCCTTATGACACCACCGCCCACTGCTCGGGGCATCGGACAGCAAGCAGCTCCCGCCTTGTCCGCCGGAGCAACCTTGACAAGATGCTTCTTCTTCACTCGTCATCGTCCTCGTCCTGCGATGGCAGCAGCATAAGCTTATGTTCAGAACATACACTAGAACAGATCTTACTTAACAGGCAATTGTATGACTGACTCCAACCTCAACTTGATACCATTTACATTAACAATCTACAGCTAAGGAATAATGCAACATTTATTGTGAAGCGATAATAGGCATGCCTAGCAAGTTCCATGATTAACTAATTCAAGAGAAGGTATACAGGATGTGGTGTGCTGTATTATACCTCGTCGCTACCCTCATCGTCATCGTCGTCATTGATCTCCGACTTGGACTTGTCGGATTCCTCCTCATCTTCCTCCTCCACCTCCTTGGCCGCCGCCTTCTTTGGGGCGGCAGCAGCAGCGCTCTGAACAAACGAACCACAGAGCAAAGATCCGTCCATTAACATCAAAAATCAGACACGACAATAAGGTTAAATCACTAGGTCAGCGAGTCGCTACCTCGCCCTTGTTGTAGGCAGCAATGGCCTTGTTGTACTCGCCCTTGAGCTTGTTGGCCTTGGCCACATAGGGGGCCTTTTCCTGCAAAGCAATGGAGGAAAGACGTGTCAGGTAAGCTTGGACAAATCAGTGATGTCTTGGCCAAACCTAGCAGGCTAGGGTTAATTCGAAGCTGCGTCAAGAAGAGACCCTTACCGATTCGCTCAAGCTCTTCCACCTCTCACCGGCCGCTTTGCCGACCTGAATAAAATAAGCAGTCACCCCGCATGGAACTAGTTAAGTCGCGGATCATGATCCAATCTACAGCTCCTAGCAGATTAATTTGTACTGGCTGGTATACAGAGTAAATCGGAAGTGGGATTAAATTTGGAATGAACTTACGGCGGCGACGGACTTGTTCTTGGGGTTCTTCTGCTTGAACTCCTCGCGGAACTCGCCCCTGACAACCAACCAACAAACAGCAGGTTGAGAACAACGGCCTCCCGGCAACCACGGGAAAGCAGCAACAGAAAAACAGAATCTGAGCAGGGTAACAGGAAGGAAGCAAGGGGGATCCGACGTACATGAAGACGAAGAAGGCGGAGGGCGCCCTCTTGGGCTTGTTGGGGTCCTTGCCGGCCTTGCCCTTCTTGCCCTTGGCGGCCGGCTTCTCCGCCCCCTTGCTCTTCACCGCCAACCTACACAAGAATCAGAAAGAAAACAGATCGCAGCGCATCAGTAACCTAATCGCCCGAACAGATCTACCACGAACTGGAGCAGAACCCGATTGGGCGAGGGTTCCTTACTTGGTGTCGGCCTTGACGGCGCCCTTGGATTTGGCCCCCTTCATGGCTGGTTTCCTGCGGCGAAAACGCAAAATCGGGTCAGATCCGCGGGAGGCGAGGCGAAAGCCGGTGCGAATCGGGCGGGACGGCGGCGGATCGAGGCTCACCTGGCGGGGGAGGGGGCGGGCGGCTGGGGGGAGGAGGACGCTCCTGGTTTGTTTGGGGAAAGGAGGGCGGAGACGGAGACAAGGGAGGCTGGCTAACGCTGCGTTGCGACGAGGGGATAAGAAGCGCTCGCCCGCCCGCCCGAGGGCGTATCCGCGATTCCCCCCGCTCTCCGAGGGCCCGCCCACAACTCCCAATTCGAATTTTCGGACCGACCGCGCACTTTCCTCACGCCAAAACTCGTACCCAGCGGTGATTTCTGGAGCCCGGGACGTGGTGGGGCCGGGGTGTCATGTAGAGCCGGAGGCTGGGTAGAGGGGCGGGCCGCCGCCCTGTACAAGCCGCGAGGGGTGTGGACGCGATTATCGCAGACGAGAGGGACCCGGACGTAAGAGCGCGCGCGCAGGGGCTTGGGCGGGATTTTGGAAATTTGGGGCCGCGCCGATATTTTTGCATGTGCCACGAGCAGGGTGCGGGCCCGAGGCGCCAGTGACCGGCAGCGGGATGCCTCCTGCCACGTCAGCGATCCGCGAGGTGCACCGCGATTGGCCGGGCCGCTGCGACGGAGGAGCGTGGTGGCGCCTGTGCTTTCACTCTGTGCTTCCTATGGCGCACGGCGCGGCCTCGCTCCGGCCGCTGGGGGCGCCGATCCGCCCCGTTCGAAATGCCTTCTTTCGCCGCGCGACGAACGCTGCCGATCCATGCGTGTTTTTGCTGGGGTTTCAAACGCATTTCGAGTTTCATGTGGTTTTGTGTCTGCTCTTGGTCACGGTGACGTCACCATTAGCGGCGTGGTCTTCTCAGGAAATGACCTTTTACCGTGGTTTTGGTAGGGAAATTACATGCACGGGTGATTTGTTGTGGCCTAGCACCATACCGCCTGATCCATGGTCTCTGGAGATGGAACCCATTATGAGTTTTTCACATGAATAACTCATAATTTGTCCCCAAAAAAAAAACATGAATACGCATAATCAGAGAGTTTCAATCATTCTTTGTGGACCGTAATAGCCGGCGATCAATCGCTTGGGAGCTGCCCCCGTCGAATGATTCGTTCGCGTTGTTCGCTGGGGGGCGGGCCAGGACGACCCCGATTGACCCGAAAGCCCCAATTAACTGTTTTTCTATTTGAAAAACTCCATGAACCAATAAAAAAAAATTCTTATAAAGAAACAGAGAAACCCCAAATTTTTAAAATGCCATGCTCTGAATTTATGAAAAATGCCGTCAACTAACATCTGAAATTAACCATGGATATTAAAAAATGTATTGAAACTTACCGTGGTCCTATAGTTTGAGTTGTCGTGTCAACAAAGAAGAAAATGCCATGATAAAAATGCCATCTCTTAATAAATAAAAATGACATCTCTTAATAAATAAAAAATGACATCTCTTAATAATAAAAAATGTCATCTCTTGATAATAATAAAAATGGCATATCTTAATAATAAAAATGCCATGTACAAAAACAAACTTGACTTGTGAAACAAAAATGGAAAAAAAATAAATTGCCATGTGACATAGCTCAAAAATTTATAATGCGCCGCTAACCTTTTGTTAGTTTGAGTATGAGTACATACCCGAATGAGTGATAGAGTACAAACTATTAAAGAGCAGACGTATATTGTAGTAATTGTAAAAGTTGGTTTGTGCGAGAGTGTCCCACAAACTGTGTAGGGTTAGCACCATGACCGCCAGGACTTGTCCTTTTTTGGCACCATGACCACGTTAGCCAACCATTCGGGATGTTTGATCTCGCGAATGTACCTGGCTTCTAACAGCTTAGCCAGTTCTCCCCCCATAACTTGACGCTTGGGCTCGGAGAATCGCCGAAGTGCTTGTTTGACTGGTTTGAATCCTTTTATAATGTTCAAGCTGTGTTCGGTTAAGTTTCTTGGGATGTCGGGCATGTCTGAGGGATGCCAGGCGAAGATGTCCCAATTTTTCCGAAGGAAACTTCGAATGGCTTCGTCAATTTCTGGGTCCGGCTGGGCACCAATGGACGCCGTTTTATTCGGGTCCGTTGGGTGTACTTTAAATCTAACAATTTCATCAGCTGGTTTGAATGATGTCGATTTAGATCTCTTGTCCAGAATGACGTCGTCCGAGTTGACCGTGGCCCGGAGTGCCGTCAGCTCTTCGGCTGCAAAGGCCTTTGCCAGCGACTCGAGGGCGAGTGAAGCCGTCTTATTTTCGGCCCTGAGTGCCCTTTCTGGATTGCTGGTGACGGTTATCACTCCGTTGGGGCCCAGCATTTTTTGTTTCATGTATCCATAGTGAGGTATGGCATGGAATTTTATAAATGCTTCCCGCCCTAGAAGGGCATGATAACCACTTCGGAAGGGTATGACGTGGAATGTTAACTCCTCGGACCGATAGTTCTCGGGAGTGTCGAAGACCACGTCGAGAGTAATTTTTCCCTCACATCGCGCCTCTCTTCCGGGGATGATTCCCTTGAAAGTGATGAAGCTATGTTGGATGCGGGTTGTATCCAGTTGCATTTTTTCCAAAGTGTCCTTGTAGATGAGGTTCAAATTGCTGCCACCGTCCATTAGTACCTTATGCAGCCGGCATCCGTCCACTATGGGGTCGAGGACCAGTGCGGCTGGGCGCCGGCTTAGGTCGACTGCCGGCTGATCGCGCTCCTCAAATGTTATCGGCGTGTCTAACCACGCGGCCGAGGGTGTGCGTATCTGGACGGGGCCGAGCTCGTGCAGAGCCCTTTTTCTTTGGTTGTTTGATACATATGTTTGATAGATCATCAAGACCCCGGTCTTGTCCGAGGAGTCTGTGACATGATTGATGGTGGGCTTATTTGCGAGGAGAGCCTCGCCACCTTTGGCCACCTGTCTCGCGACCCAACAAGCTCGAAGGCTGTGAGTTGGATTGGTGTTTAACGAGACGGAGTGTATAGGGCATGGTTGATCCAGCAGCCCGTCTAGGACGGTCGGAGATCCTGTCTTCCTTCTTTTTCGTAATGACTCCGCTAGCATGGGGCGCTTTGATGGCTGCCCGTGTGCGAGGTCGTATTCTCTTGATTTGCCTGCGCTGGCTAATTCCTGAGCCAACCAGGCGTTTTCAATGGTGCAAAACTTTGACACCAACTCTGAGAGCTCTGAAAAAGTTTGAACTCGGCGCCGAGCGAGGGCGTTCAGCACGCCCTCATAGTGACAGTTGTGACGGAAGGCAGCGAGTGCTTCGACGTCTGGGCAGTCAGTTATCCTGTTCTTGACAAACAAGAATCTCGGCTAGAACTACCGAACTGTCTCATCGGCTCGTTGTTTTATATAGATCAAGTCCCAGACGTCAGGAGGCCCCGAATTACTTGGGCAATACTCGACGTGGGGGGTGGGTGGGATCAAAAATTTCAGTCCGATCGGGGGGGGGGGGAATCCGAGGTGCCCATGTGTTCCTTGTGGGCAAGATGCGCGGAAGTATCCGGGCTCGGCTTGAAGTCCGGAGCGCCCGTCTCCTCTAGCTGTTCAAGCTCATGCTCATCCCTCAAAAGGGAGCCCGGATCCGAGGTTTCCTCCAATCGGACTCCATCGTCCGAGCTTGTAAGGGAAGCATAAAGCTTCGGACAGGCTTCCCGATCACGAACTACCACCTCGAAAGGGGAGTGCGATTCGTGATCTGTCGAGCCATCAAATGACCCATTGGTGAAGATCGTAAGTGCACATATGGTGCCAAGGGCACTTAGATTGCCCGTTGGTGAAGCCATCCTTCCAAGGCGATCAAACAGCGAGCTCTCAATGAAAGCACCAATGTTGGTGTCAAAACCGTCTGACCTCGGGTAGGGGGCCCGAGCTGTGAGATCAGATTGATGCGTAACAGGAGACGAGGGACACGATGTTTATCCAGGTTCGGGCCCTCTCTAACGAGGTAAAACCCTACGTCCTGCTCTTGTTTATATTGTGGATGTATCAAAGTACAGAGTTGATCTACCTCGAGATTGTAAGTTGTGGTCTGGGTATGATGATGAATGAGACTATCCCTCTACGGACTAAATCCTCCGGCTTATATATGCACCAGGTGACGGTGTCCTGGACTAGCGGGTACTCACCACATCGTCTCCTGACCAGGTGGGTTGAGACGAGGACCCCCATGGCGTTTCACTAATGGGCCACTTCAGGCAGCCCATGACGCATACAAGGAAGACTCTACAAGACTTGGTGCACAAGCCGAAGACTCTTCTAAACCCTAGGCCTCTGGTACATTATATAAACCGAGGCCAGGCTAGTCAATAGAACAACTCATATTCATGAGAACAATCTCGTGGTAGATACTTGTACTCTGTACTACACCCATATCAATACAATGAAAAGCAGGACATAGGGTATTATCTCTTCGTGAGAGCCCGAACCTGGGTAAAATCCTGTGTCCATGTTACCATCGCTCCAAGACGCCTAGCTTAGGACCCCTACTACGAGATATGCCGGATTTAGAACCGACACCAGGGGTATCTAGGGTTACATATGGTCGGTTTGCCATCTGGGGGTTACATGCCGCATCTACTATACTTGGAGTACACACCAAGTCCTCGGTGAGGCCCGATATGCTAGCTGTACGGGCTAGAAGCTTCCGGAGTCCTTCCTCATTAACGGGCCGTCAGTCCGGCCCATGGACTAGACCGGCCAGGCCAGGACCCCCTAGTCCAGGACACCGTCAGTTGGGGCTCTGTATGTCGGGGGGATGACCCCCGGGTAGGCACTAGAGCCCAAAGCATTTTTCAAACATCGGGGCGGTCCGCACCCCTCAATCCGGCTGGCCGGCTGGGCGCGGCACCACACCCGATCCGGCTGGCCGCAAGCCGGTTGTCGAAGGGTCAGCGGCTGTCCCATCCACCCGTACGACAAGACGGCTCTCCACGACGGGAGAGCGTGGCTACAGTGCGGCCGTATCCGCTGACCCGGGCGACCGACATCAGCGCAGCCTGCTGCCACTGTAGCCCCACGACGCCAACCACTCCATGACGCGGGAGGCGATGAGCAACAATGCCATGCAGCTGGCGGGCCCCACTGCCGGCTCCAGACGATGACAGCAGGGTCCCGCTCCTGCGTAGATTTACCAATGTAACCCTAGGGGTCAGGCTATAAGACCTCCCAGGACCCCTCCATGCAGAGGATCTTCTTAAACCCCTCGCACCCACACACACATACTCACAGGAGAGGTAGAATGGAGAGCTAGCTCCTTCTTCCTCCTCCACCCAACAGCTCCAGGAGCACCATTGTAGCCCTTGTGCATATCATCCCATTTTCGGCAGGACTAGGGGTGTTACCTCCCCCGGAGGGCCCCGAACCTAGGTACGTCTCGTGTCTCACACTTGCGCGTGCCGACCTCGCCTCCGGAGCCCACCGGTGTCCTCATGCAGCCCCCCCCCCCCCACTTTTAGCCATCTCATGGCATCTGCCGTGATTTCACCACGACACTGTGGGATTTTGAACGTGTTTTGAATGATGGGATTTTATCGTGTTTACCGTTGTGGTTATTGGGTTGTTTGGTGTTACTTGCTTGGTATTGATGGTGTCAATAATAGTGTTAAGGTTTACTTGAAAAATTGTGGCTAAGCGAGGAGGAGAGGAAGGGGGTGAAGATCCAATGGTTGAAAAAGAAATGGGGGAGAACTTGGATATCCAGGCAATCAGGATCATTATGTCGAGGAGGCCAACCCATCTAGATGGTACATGACATTCCCTTGGGAAAGTTTGGTGCCCATTAAGAGGATTAAGAAGGAAATGGGTGAGGATCTCTTTTGGTTCACATTCAAATAGGAGCTAGACAAGAGGAAAGCCTGCTACTTGTGAATTGCATTGGGATTTCCCCGAAGAGGAGAGGATGATGCAGTGTAGTAGAGATAAGTATTTCCCTCAATTAAGAACCAAGGTTATCAATCCAGTAGGAGAACAACACAGAACCTCGTTAGCAGCACCTACACACACAAAAGCAAACACTTGCACCCAACGCAAATAAGAGGGTTCTCAATCCCCTTAGCGGTTATTTGCAAGGATTAATTCTGATAGTGATAGATAAAAAGATAATTTGAAAAATAAAATAAAAGTAAATAAATTACATCAAGGTATTTTTGGATTTTAATATATAATAAAAGTAGACCCGGGGGCCATAGTTTTCACTAGAGGCTTCTCTCTCGAGCGCAGAACATATGGTGGGTAAACAAATTACTGTTGGGCAATTGATAGAAAAGCGCATATATAGTTATGACGGATTCATGGCAATTATCATGTATATAGGCATCACGTCCGAGACAAGAAGACCGACTCCTGCCTGCATCTACTACTATTACTCCACCCATCGACCGCTATCCAGCATGCATCTAGGGTATTAAGTATAAAACAGAGTAACGCCTTAAGCAAGGTGACATGATGTAGACAAAGTAAACTCAAGCAATATGATTAAACCCCATCTTTTTATCCTTAATGGCAACAATACAAATACGTGTTTTGTCCCTTTCTGTCACTGGGATATAGAACACCGCAAGATTGAACCCATCACAAAGCACCTCTCCCATTGCAAGATAAATCAATCTAGTTGGCCAAACCAAACGGATAGATCGGAGAGAAATACAAAGCTATAACAATCATGCATAAAAGAGTTCAGAGAAGACTCAAATATTTCTCATGAATAATCTGATCATAAACCCACAATTCATCGGATCCCAACAAACACACCGCAAAAAAAGATTACATCGGATAGAACTCCAAGAACATCGACGAGAACATGGTATTGAAGATCAAAGAGAGAGAAGAAGCTATCTAGCTACTAGCTATGGACCCGTAGGTCTGTGGTAAACTACTCACACATCATCGGAAGGGGAGCAAGGTTGATGTAGAAGCCCTCCGTGATCGATTCCCCCTCCGGCAGAGTACCAGAAAAGGCCTCCAGATGGGATCGCGGAAGAACAGAGGCTTGCGGCGGTGGTAGGGTTTTCTCGTCTGGCTCTCTGTTGGTTTCCGAATATTTGAGAATTTATAGAAGTGGAATTAAGTCAAAAGGAGCCATGAGGGGCCCACAAGGCATCAGGGCGCCACCCCCCCGGGGCCGCGCCCTGTTGCCTTGTGAAGCCCTCGTGAGGCTTCTGGCATCCTCCCAAAGCTTCCAGGGTCTCTTTTGTCCAAAAAAAATCATCAAAAAGTTTCGTGGCATTTGGACTTCGTTTGGTACTGATTTCCTGAAAAACCAAAAACAAGCAGAAAACAGCAACTGGCACTGGGCACTAGGTTAATAGGTTAGTCCCAAAAAATGATATATAATTGCATATAAAACATCCAAGATTGATACTATAATAGCATGGAACAATCAAAAATTATAGATACGTTGGAGACGTATCAAGCATCCCCAAGCTTAATTCCTGCTCGTCCTCGAGTAGGTAAATGATAAAAACAGAATTTTTGATGTGGAATGCTACCTAACATGTTTCATCATGTAATCTCTTTACGGTATGAATATTAAGATCCGAATGATTCAAAGCAATAGTCTATAATTTGACATAAAGACATCAATACTCAGTCATACTAATAAACAATCACGCCTTTCAAAATAAAAATGCTAAAGAAAGTTATCCCTACAAAATCATATCATCCTGTCATGCTCCATCTTCTTAACACAAAGTATTTATCATGCACTACCCCGATGACAAGCCGAGCAATTGGTTCATACTTTTTAACGCGCTTCAGCTTTTTCAACCCCCACGCAATACATGAGCGCAAGCCATGGATATAGCACTATGGGTGGAATAGAATGTGGTGGTAGAGATTAATAAGGGAAAGTCAAAAAGAAGAAGATAGTCTCACATCGACGCGGCTAATCAACGGTCTATGGAGATGCCCATCAATTGATGTCAATGCGAGGAGTAGGGATTGCCATGCAACAGATGCACTAAGAGCTATAAGTGTATGAAAGCTCAATCATGAAAACTAAGTGGGTGTGCATCCAACTTGCTTGCTCATGAAGACCTCGGGCATTTGAGGAAGCCCATCATCGAAATATACAAGCCAAGTTCTATAATGAAAAATTCCCACTAGTATATGAAAGTGACAAAATAGGAGACTCTCTATATGAAAAACATGGTGCTACTTTGAAGCACAAGTATGGAAAAAGATAGTAACACTGCCCCTTCTCTCTTTTTCTCTCATTTTTATTTTTTTCTCTCACTTTTTTTCATGGGCTCTTTTTGGCCTCCTTTTTTTTATTTTCCTCACTGGGATAATGCTTTAATAATGATGATCATCATACTTCTATTTACTTACAACTCAAAATTATAACTCGAAACTAGAACAAATATGACTCTATATGAATGCCTCTGGCAGTTGATACTTACAACTCAAAATTACAACTCGAAATTCAGATCTTACATAGTTGATTCTAAAGTAACTGTTCACACCGATCATGCTGCTATTAAATATCTTATGGAAAAGAAAGATGCTAAACCTAGACTCGTTAGGTGGGTTTTTATTGCTACAAGAATTTGACTTGCATATTAATAATAGAAAGGGAGCTGAGAATCCTGTAGCAGATAATTTGTCTAGAATGGAAAATGTTCTTGATGACCCACTACCTATTAATGATGATTTTCCTGATGAACAATTAGCTATCATAAATGCTTCTCGTAATACTCCTTGGTATGCAGACTATGCTAATTACATTGTTGCTAAATACATACCACCTAGTTTCACGTACCAACAAAAGAAAAAGTTCTTCTTTGATTTAAGACATTACTTCTGGGATGACCCACATCTTTATAAAGAAGGAGTAGATGGTATTATTAGACGTTGTATACCTGAGCATGAATAGGAACAAATCCTACGGAAGTGTCATTCCGAGGCTTACGGAGGACACCATGCTGGAGACAGAACTGCACACAAGGTATTACAATCTGGTTTTTATTGGCCTACTCTTTTCAAGGATGCTCGTAAGTTTGTCCTATCTTGTGATGAATGTCAAAGAATTGGTAATGTTGGTAGACGTCGGGAAATGCCTATGAATTATTCACTTGCTATTGAACCATTTGATGTTTGGGGATTTGATTATATGGGACCTTTTCCTAAATCCAATGGGTATACACATATTTTAGTTGCTGTTGATTACATTACTAAGTGGGTAGAAGCTATTCCAACTAGTAGTGCTGATCATAACACTTCTATTAAAATGCTTAAAGAAGTTATTTTCCCGAGGTTCAGAGTCCCTAGATATTTAATGACTGATGGTGGTTCACATTTTATTCATGGTGCATTCCGTAAATTGCTTCCTAAATATGATGTCAACCATAGAATTGCATCTCCATATCACCCTCAAACTAGTGGTCAAGTTGAATTGAGCAATAGAGAAATGAAATTAATTTTGCAAAAAACCATCAATAGATCTAGGAAGAATTGGTCTAAGAAACTTGACGATGCATTATGGGCTTATAGAACTGCTTATAAAAATCCTATGGGCATGTCTCCTTATAAAATGGTTTATGGAAAAGCATGTCATTTACCTCTTGAGTTAGAACATAAAGCATATTGGGCAATTAAAGAACTCAATTATGATTTCAAACTTGCCAGTGAAAAGAGGTTATTTGATATTAGCTCATTAGATGAATGGAGAACCCAAGCTTATGAAAATGCCAAATTGTTTAAAGAAAAAGTTAAAAGATGGCATGATAGAAGAATTCAGAAACGGGAATTTAAAGTGGGTGAGCAAGTTCTATTGTACAATTCTCGTTTGAGATTCTTTGCAGGAAAACTTCTCTCTAAATGGGAAGGACCATATATCATCGAAGAAGTTTATCGCTCCGGAGCCATCAAAATAAACAACTCCGAAGGCACTAATCCGAGAGTGGTGAATGGGCAAAGAATTAAGCACTATATTTCAGGTACTCCCAATGTTTGGGATATCGCTTATCGTTATCGTCTCGGTCGACTGGAGATTAGAGATTAATCGGGAAATCGGACGATTAATCGATTTTATCGGTGGACTATTAATCGTTCAGTTTTTTTTACAAGTCATAGGTTTCAAGCACTGATAAGATAAAAATAGAAACAATTCACTGAAACAGCATGCCTTTAAATAGGACAATACTACAGAACACTACATCAATATATAACAGTACAGCAGTGCATATAATAGTCTTGCTGCTTTGCAAGCAAATACATAAGAAGGTCCAGAATAGTTCAAAGTTCAAACAAGGTTTAACAAGGTCATCAGAAGGTCCAGAAAACACAAATAACATAGTTCTTGCTACTTTGCTAGCACACAGCCAAACACCAATCAGCACATAGTCCTTCCTTTGCTCTCTGATTCTCTCACAACTCACAACCAAAAGTCCAAAATAAAGTACTAGGCTGCTAGCAAGCATCAGACATTTTCATTGGCATAGGATTCAAGGTTGCATATGGTCTTCCTCACCATTGTCACTGGTTTCTTCTATCCCAACCACATCATCATCAGACTCGAACTCTATCTCATCCTCATTGATAGGCACAGTGTCATCTTCATCATCAGAAACGAACTCTTCCACTTCATGTAGTTCTCTCACCCTTTGACTTCTACGAGGCTCCATTGCATTGTCATCTTCGGTTTCCCCCATCTCATCATCAATGTAAGCATCTTCACATATCCAATCTTGGGCTGTGGAAGCATCTTCACCAAGGAGGACATCACAAGATGATGAGTACTTCTTTCTCTTGTCTAGCATTCTTCCATTGAATTGAATATAAACTAGATCGTCCCTACGACGCACATCAAGTTTATTTCTCCTCTTTGCATCTACCTACAAATTGCAAAGTGAAGCTTAGAGATTCACATCTTGTCAAAAACAAAGTAAGGATCAGATTTGAGTATTTGCAAGTTGAGACTTGAGAATTACTTGTTCAAAAATGCTCCAATTTCTTTCACATCCGGATGAACTTGTGGTCAAGTTGAGTATCCTCAAAGCCATGTGCATCAATGTAGGAGTTTGTAGTCCATAAGTTGCCCACCACTCCCCTACATTCATAGAAAATTGAAACTATAATGCACCAGCCCAAAACTTTCAGAAATGCAATATGGCAAAATTATCATTGAGAACAAGCTTACCGGCATTGTAATTTTGATTGGTAATGCCTTTTGTGGCAGCCACCTTCCCAAACATGCCTTCCTTCTTCTTAAACTTGGGCAAGTCTGTGTTAAGCAAATTCCCAAGCCATGTCATCTGAGTTTCTCTTAAGTTTGGAACTTGCAACCTCTGAAGTACCAGAAGCAGACATCTACAAACATCACAAGGGCAGCAACATTTATTACTTTATTAGCAATATGGACAAAGCACTACACAGCAAGCTCAAATAAAAGGTACGAACATCTATTCATCTACAAATCTACAATACCAAATTATCAAAGAATTGCAGCATGTATTACTGTATTAGACTGACATTCATAGTGATGTAAATCAAAGGGCAGCAGCAGCATGTATTAGACATATATTCATCATTTCATCTACATTAGCATCTACTGATCTACATTAGCATCTACACATCTACATTAGGCCATCTGCAATGTCCATCTGTTTATCTTGCACAACCAAATGCATCTAAATTTATCTTGCACAAACAAAACTAAAAAACAATAAAAAGAAAGAAAAAAATGCCCTGCTGCTGTGCTGCATGAGAGGGAGTTCAGTCTTGCAATTTGCATTACACTGGAAGAAGCAGAGTTGGCAGCAGGTCCAATCTTTGGCCTGCTTGCTGCCGGAGGAGGGAGTGGCAGAGATGGTGTGCAGTGTGCTGCTGCAGGAAGTGGTGGCGGCGGCGAGATGCTCCTGGAGGGACGGGAGTCGAGGAAGGGGCCCATACTAGCGGGGGAAGGGGTCGGGCGTCGGGCTCCTGGAGGAACGGCGGAAGTGGTGGCGGCGGCGAGATGCTCCTGTACAGAAACCCTAAACCTGCTAGCTCCGGGAAGATGGCGAGGGCGCAGGTGACTGGGGTGTTGGGGAAGAGGAGGAGTCGAGGAGAAGATCCAGAGGACGGGCAGCTCCAGCGGTGCTAGCTCTGGCCGCCGGAGGCAAGCAGGGTGGCGGCGGCAGTGTGGATCGGGAAGGTGGAGGCGGCAATGTGGATGGGGAACATTGCGGCGGTGTGGACAGGATCCCAAACCCTATCGAGCGGCAACGTTTTGTGGTTTGCGGGGGAAGGGAGGCCCATTTTGAGGTTTCTATACAGAGGGGCCCATACCGATTAATCGGAATATTCGCGATGAATCGGTTGTCAGGCCGATAAATCGGCCCAAAAGATTAATGTCGAAGATATGGCCTTATCTTAGCGGCCACACCCCGAGTAGCGATTAATCGCTGAATCGGCCGATTTCTTAAACAGTGGGTACTCCTATTAATGTTGAAACTAATATTATTGAAATAATTACGCCGGAGGAATACATAAGAGAGACCTTCCGGAACACTCTAGAACCCTAAAAAGGAAGAGGTATGTGATACGGTAAGTAAACCAACTCCAAAAATTCCATAAAAATACTTTCTGTCAGTTTTGAAATATTAGAAAAAATACAAAAATAAGAAACAACCGAGGGGACCCACCTGGTGCCCACGAGGCACCAGGGCGCGCCACCCCCCAGGCGCGCCCTGGTGGCTCGTGGGCCCCTCGTGAGCCTTCCCGACCCCGTTTTGCTTCTGGATTACTTGTTTTGCAAGATAAAAAATCTTTATATATACTCCCGAACGTTTTAACCACCGTATCGCAGAAATCTCCTCTGTTCTTCTTTCATGCTGTGTTTTGCCAGATTTTGAGGCCAGGCACCATGTCTTCTTCCTCCTCCAACAATGTGGGAGACGATGCTTGGTTGATGCAGATGGAGCTCAGGAGGAGGGAGGAAGGAGAAGTTACCATGGAAGAAGATGATGGAGATTCGCTCGAGGTCCACCCTCCGGCTTCCGAGAGGGGAACCCTTGCCAGCGTCTCCACAATTCCGAACCTGCACCAAGCCGTAAGAAGCACTTCAGGCCATGGGAATCCAGGGGGTACAAGAAGGGCTTCTCCCTAGAAGGCCCTTACACAGGTTACATCGGAACAATTTTCATAACTTAGTTCACAATTATGGGATCAAAAAAACTCCTCGTATGCACATGCCCTCCAATTGGGACATCTCTTGTCCGAGTGAAAGTGATGCAGGAAGGAACGCTTGGGGCCCAGAGAATAAGCATATTATGGCCGAAGTCCAAAGGAATACGGAGATGATACAGTATGTGCTTCGGGAAATCCAGAACCTAAAGGAGATCCTAATTAATGTCATGAAGGACAAGCTTGCCACTTCATCATCACCACCATCATCGAAGAAGGAAACTTGAGCACACGGGTATGGGCACTCCCCTTGGCTTGTGCCAAGCTTGGGGGAGGTGCTACGGTATCGTATCACCATCACTTTTATTATCTTTACCTATTTTTAGTTCGATCCTTAGTTATTTCATGATCTAGTTGAATGAAAGTTTAGTATGATCTATTTTTGAGTGATTAGCTTCGTGATCAATCTATCTATGTAATCAAGTTGAGAGTTATATAATAAAGAGTAGTTCGAGTTTTTGCCTCTTTACTTTTACGCTTCAATTCTAGCAATGAAAATAATGAAAAAGATCATATGCCAATCTTATGGAAAGTAATGACATTACATAAAGAAAAGTATAAGTGGTAAAATTTATTGGAAGTTAACAAACATAGCATTAGTCAATGATGCAATTCATGAAAAAGTTAATAAGGGAAGAGAAGATTCACATGCAAATATACTATCTTGGACATCTTCTATGATTGTGAGCCCCCATTAAGTATTTTATGTCAAATTGTTAACGTTGGACAAGGAAGACAACGTAATGAATTATGTTTGTTCATATTCACATAGAAGTTATATTGTTATAGATCCTCCAACATGTGGTGCTTGCCCAATATCTTTGCTAGCCAAAAATCCGCACCAAGTAGAGATACTACTTGTGCATCCAAAACCCTTAAACCCAGTTTCATGTCATGAGAGTCCACTATATCTACCTATGGGTTGAACAAGATCCTTCAAGTAAGTTGTCATCGGTGCAAAAAGCAATAAAAATTGCCTCTAAATATGTTTGAACTTTTATTGTAAGGGAAATAGGCTTTGTACGAACTTGTGATGGTAAAGAAATAAAAGCGACAGACTGCATAATAAAGATTGCTATCACAAGGGGCAATATAAAGTGACGTTCCTTTACATTAAGAGCTCGTGCATCCAACAACAAAAAGCGCATGACAACCTCTGCTTCCCTCTGCGAAGGGCCTATCCTTTACTTTTATGTATTTACTTTTTTATGCAAGAGTCAATAGTGTTCTCCTCTACTTCCTTTTTATTTTTCTCTTTTGCAAGCATCATGTGGTGGGGAAAGATCTAGGCATATATATCCAGTTGGATATGAGTGATCATGAGTTATTATTGTTGACATCACCCTTGAGGTGAATAAGTTGGGAGGCGAAATCACAAGCCCCTATCTTTCTATGTGTCTGGCTGAAACTTTTTGCTCCATATATATGTCGTGAGTGTTAGCAATCATAGAAGACTAAATGATGGTTGAGTATGTGGACTTGCTAAATAGCTCCTACATGAGACCCTTCCTGAAAATATGATGAATTGCAATTGCATTGTTGACTGAGAACATAGTTTGTTAGTTTTCAAGAAAGTTTATGCCTTATACTTCATTGTTGTGGTGAATTGTTACTTGCTCATGAGAAGTTTTATGATAATAAATATTGCTGTTATAATAATGATCATGATGCCACTATGTACGTATTTTGTTTTTATCGACACCTCTATCTCTAAACACGTGGACATGATTATCGATATCGGCTTTCGCTTGAGGACAAGCGAGGTCTAAGCTTGGGGGAGTTGATACGTCCATTTTGCATCATGTTTTGCTACTGTTATTTATAATGTTTTTAATCAATATAACACTTTGTGAAGCAATTCTAATGCCCTTTCTCTCTTAATATGCAAGATTTACACAAGGAGGGAGATTGCCGGCAGCTGGAATTCTGGACCTGAAAAAGCTATGTCAGAGATACCTTTTCTGCACATCTCCAAATGAGCTGAAATTTCACGGAGATTTATTTTGGAATAAATAAAAAATACTGGAAGCAAGAAGTACCAGAGGGGGCCACCCAGGTGCCCACGAGGCACCAGGGCGCACCACCCCCCCAGGCGCGCCCTGGTGGCTCGTGGGGCCCCTGGCCAGCCTCTGGCCCCCATTTTCTGGTATATAAGTCCATTTGCCCTAGAAAAAATATAGAGAAGACTTTCGGAACGGTGCACCGCCGTCTCGAGACGGAACTTGGGCAGGAGCACTTTTGCTCTCCGGTGGAGAGATTCTGCCGGAGATACTTCCGTCCGGGAGGGGAAATCGTCGCCATCGACATCACCAGCGATCCTCTCATCGTGGGAGGACTAATCTTCATCAACATCTTCACCAGCACCATCTCATATCAAACCCTAGTTCATCTCTTGTATTCAATCTTTGCCTCAAAACCTCAGATTGGTACCTGTGGGTTGCTAGTAGTGTTGATTACATCTTGTAGTTGATGCTAGTTGGTTTATTTGGTGGAAGATTATATGTTCAGATCTATTATGCTATTCAATACCCCTCTGATCTTGGACATGATTATGTTTTGTGAGTAGTTACTTTTGTTCTTGAGGACATGGGAGAAGTCTTGTCATAAGTAATCATGTGAATTTGGTATTCGTTCGATATTTTGATGATATGTATGTTGTTGATTCTCTTAGTGGTGTCGTGTGAACGTCGACTACATGACACTTCACCATCTTTGGGCCTAAGGGAATGCATTGTGGAGTAGTAATTAGATGATGGGTTGCTAGAGTGACAGAAGCTTAAACCCTAGTTTATGCGCTATTCCGTAAGGGGCTGATTTGGATCCATATGTTTAATGCTATGGTTAGAGTTATCTTAATTCTTCTTTCGTAGTTGCGGATGCTTGAGAGAGGGGGTAATCATAAGTGGGAGGCTTGTTCAAGTAAGAACAACACCCAAGCACCGGTCCACCCACATATCAAATTATCAAAGTAGCGAACGCGAATCAAACAAACATGATGAAAGTGACTAGATGAAATTCCCATGTGTCCTCGAGAACGCTTTACTTACTATAAGAGATCGTTCCGGCTTGTCCTTTGCTATAAAAAGGATTGGGCCACTGTGACGCCCCCGACTTAATCGTGCACTAATCATGCACGCAAATGCACACGATCAAGTCTAAGGACTCATGGGAAGATATCTAAACACAACTCTAGACACAAAATAAAATAATACAAGCTTTATATTACAAGCCAGGGGCCTCGAGGGCTCGAATACATAAGCTCGAGTTACACAAGCATCAGCGGAAGCAACAACAGTATCTGAGTACAGACACAAAGTTAAACAAGGATGCCTTAAGAAGGCTAGCACAAACAGCGACACTGATCGAAAAGGCGAAGGCCTCCTGCCTAGGGCCTCCGAACTACTCCTGGTCGGCAAACTCAACGTAGAAGTAGGTGCCTCCGGGGATCTCCTGCTCCTTGGCTCCATCGTCTGATCGCAGCAATCGGGTATGGGAAAAGAAGTAGCAAAGCAACCGTGAGTACTCATCCAAAGTACTCGCAAAACTGACATCAGAACTATACTAAGTATGCATCGGTACCAAAGGAATGGGGCTATATCTTTGGACTAAACTGCAGAAATGCCAGAATAGAGGGGGAAAGGCCTAGCCTATCGAAGATTAGCATCTTGAAGCAACCTGGCAGCATCAGGAGAGAGTAGACATAGTAATATAATCATCAATCATATATTAGCAATGCTCTGGGATCCTTCCTCGACTACCCGGCGAGAAAGTGATCCCGAGAGCAGTAGTACCAGTTTATCATTGTAACGGTATCCATTCATAGTTGTAGCAGACCAGGATACAACTCCGAGCGTCCTGTTACCGTGGACACGGCTATTCGAATAGATAACTTCCCTGCAGGGGTGCACTACTGTTACCCAACACGCTCGATTAACTCTGGCCGGACACGCTTTTCTGGGTCATGCCCGACCTCGACTGATCGACACGACGTAGTCCTACCTAGGCTCAGCAGAGAGGTCCTCGCCGGTCTACATCCTAAGTGCTCAGGGGTCTTGGGCCCATCGCCCTTTGCACTCCAGGTCGTTGCGTGGGTGAACGGAACCAAGCACCACCTCTGTCCTGGATGGCACCTGCCCGAACGCGCCGCAATGCTGAACTGGACGTCTGACAGAGCTTTCGGCTGATACATACGGCGCCGAGGGTCCCATAACCATTATCCCGCGTGGTGGTAGTGCGTATAAGGCCACCGGCCTACCCGGATCAAATACCCAAATCCGTTAAGTGTGTTTAGTAGCTCGCAGAGACGAACAGGGTTCCTGTCGCTCCGACTAGTTATCTCGCGGACCACGACCAGGGACCAGGTCCACCTCTCACCTAGTTAGTTTCCGCCTGCCCTGTCGCTCCGACTATAGTGCAAGTTCCGCGTCGGCTATCGGGACAAGTCCCGAGCTACCACCACATTGGGTGGTACCGCTAACAGCCAGCCGTCACAGGACTCTCTCGCGGGAACCCTTGAGTTCAACCCGTCTTGTTTCATTACCTCGCGGGCACTCTTGGAGACGGCCCGACTTTAACAACTTAAAGTATTGCAATAATGTAAACAGTTCCGTAATCATCACCCAGAGTGATCACGGCCCGATGACAAGCCTGGCCAACGGACAAGGGTGAAGGGCCAGCTGTTGGAACATAGCATATCTAACTAAGCATCATAGGATAGCAGGTAGGGTATCAATAGCAGGCGACGAAAACAGGCTATGCATCGGAATAGGAGCTACCGGAACAACATCAGAAGCAATTCTAATGCAAGCAATAGAGAGAAAGAGTAGGCGATATCTGGATGATCAAGGAGGGTTTGCTTGCCTGGAAGCTCTGCTGAAGGGGTCTGGTCGTCAATGACGTAGTCGTACTCTGCAGTGTCGTCGGCAGTCTCGGGGTCTATCGGGAGAGAAGGAGGGGGAAGAAACAATAAATACACGGCAACAAATGCAATCACTATGCATGACATGCCTAAATGATAAGCAGATGTGATATATTGCCTCCCTAATTACTTTAGATGATTTAGGAATTTATTTGGATTTATTTTACCAAGGTCATGCACTATTCATTTATCGAAATCGGGCAAAAAGTTCCATGTTCATCTAGATAGGAGTGATGGTCAAGCATTTTGACCCCATATTTGGATTCTTCATATTTTTCTGATCATTTTTCATATATAAATTATTTTCATCCGAGTTACGGTTTATTTTATATGATTTTTCAAAGTTTTAATCATTTTCTGGAATTTCTGAAATTACTTAATTCGAATTATCCAAAACAGTAGCCAGTGACGTCAGCATGACATCAGCATGGCATCAGCGGTCAAATCCGGCTGACCAGAGTCAAACCTGACCAGTGGGTCCCACTGGTCAGTGACCGATTAAACTAACAGAGATTAATTTAACTAACTAATCCTAATTAACTAGTGGGACCCATCTGACAGTGACTGATTAGCTAATAGATTTAATTAACCAAATAATTAGCATTTTTATTATTTAGAAAATCATTTAAATAGTGCGGGGCCCGCATGTCAGTGACTGTGCGGGCCCAGTCAGCAGTTGACCCGGTCAACTGGGTCAACCGGGCCCACTCGTCAGTGGCACGGGGCAGCCAGGTGACAGCCACGTCGGAGTCGTCGCCGGAACATCGCCGGCGACCAAATCCGCGGCGGCGCGCACTGGAGGGGCTCGGGTTTCGCCGTCCGGCGACCAAATCGACGGCGGTTGGTCGCGTTCGAACGGGAACAACGATCCGCGTCGATCTACAGTACTAGCGCGGGCTAAAATGGCCGGAGTCGACGGTGGCGTCGACCGCGGCGGCGCCGGAGTTCGGGCGTTGTCGAGATCGATGCTATGGCGCACGAGGAGGAGTTCTAGCGGCACGGGCGGACGCAGCGAGGTGGCCTGAGCACGTTCATGTGCTCGGGCGAGCATGACAATGACTACATCGTCGGCGGCGAGCTACGCGGCGGAGCTGGGTGCGGGCGGCGATGGCAGTGGCGGCTACGGGCGTCTAAAGGCAGCGCTGAGCGAGGGGAAAGGAGGGGCTCCTCACCGGGACCTGTAGATGTGCTCAAGTGGGCTCGGGGAGGCGCGAGGCGATCGGATTCGTCGACGAACACCGGCGATCCGAAGGTTGAAGACGAGGTCGTAAGGCTCGAGGCAGCGGCTCCCGTCTCCAATGGCTTGGTGCAGGCGGCGTAGCGGACGGCGGCGATGCTATACGACATGTCGGCGCTGCGCTGGGACAACGGAGAGCGCGGGATCGACGGCGACGGCGGAGGAGGCTCTCGGGCGGGAGAGAGAGAAGACGGGCGAGCGAGAGGGGAAAGTGGGCTAGGGTTTCGCCCAGGGGTCGCGGGAGATGCCCTTATCCATCCCACGGCGGCAGCGGCGTCGGGGGATGGCCAACAGCTGGCCATCGCCGGCTCGGGTGCGCGCGCGCGCTGACACGGAGGCGGGAGGAGGGAGACGACCTCCTGGTGGGCTGGGCTGTGCACTGTGCACTCACAGCCTACCAGCACAGTAAGTCTCTGCTCTTTTCTTTTTATTTTTCAGTTTCTTTATTTCTCTACTGTTTTACAAAATGTTTAGCCACAATTTGACTTTGGTAAAATATGTAACTTGGCTCAATAAATACTAGGCAATATTTATCTCTGCCAGAAAAAAGGTTTGGAGAGAAAAAGATTTCATTTGAATTTTTATTAAATGAATTGGCAATTTAAATTGCTGTTTTGGTATTGTTTCATGATGTTAGAGTTATCTAGGTAATTCAATTAATGTTGATTTTATTTTTATAATTGCCTTGGGAATATTTGCAATATTATGAACATTTTAGTTTCCAAATTGGAACAACTTTTATTTTCAATTTATATTTGAATTTCAATTTGAGTTGGAATTTGAAATGAGATATGATTCAAATGATGATCAAGCACTGTTAATCATGGTGACTTGGCATTATCAAAAAGGGTGATCACTGTAGCATATTACAAGAGGGTGTTACAGCCACCTTGCTGCACTCTTTGTTACTATTGCTACTTGTCACTTGTTACAAATTATCTTGCTATCAAACTACTTGTTACCGACAATTTCAGTGCTTGCGGAAAATACCTTGCTGAAAACTGCTTGTCATTTCCTTCTGCTCCTCGTTGGGTTCGACACTCTTACTTATCGAAAGGACTATGATTGATCCCCTATACTTGTGGGTCATCAGCAGTGTACCAGGATGTGCAATGATACTAGCGTAACATGTATGAAAAATGATGAACGGTGGCTGAGCCACAAATACCATGTCAGCTATATGATCATGCAAAGCAATATGACAATGATGATGTGTGTCATATAAAAAGAACGGTGGAAGTTGCATGGCAATATATCTCGGAATGGCTATGGAAATGCCATAATAGGTAGGTATGGTGGCTGTTTTGAGGAAGATATAAGGAGGCTTATGTGTGATAGAGCGTGTCATATCACAGGGTTTGGATGCACCGGCGAAGTTTGCACCAACTCTCGATGTGAGAAAGGGCAATGCACGGTACCGAAGAGGCTAGCAAATTGCGGAAAGGTGAGAGTGCGTATAATCCATGGACTCACATTAGTCATAAAGAACTCACATACTTATTGCGAAAGTTTTTTAGCCCTCAAAGCAAAGTACTACTACGCATGCCCCTAGGGGGATAGATTGGTAGGAAAATACCATCTCTCGTCCCCGACCGCCACTCCTAAGGTAGACAATCAATAATAAATCATGCTCCAACTTCTTAGCATAACGACAGACCATACGTGCATGCTTTGGCAATCACAAACCTTAACACCAATATTCTTACTAAACCACAATCATCTACTAGTACCTCCCCCATATTACCATCTTAATATCGCAAAACTATTGCAAGGAATCAAACTTATCATATTCAGTGATCTACATGAAAGTTTTTATTATATCCCTCTTCAATACTGATACGTCTCCGTCGTATCTACTTTTCCAAGCACTTTTGCTCTTGTTTTGGACTCTAATTTGCATGATTTGAATGAAACTAACCCGGACTGACGCTGTTTTCAGCAGAACTACCATAGTGTTGTTTTTGTGCAGGAATCAAAGTTCTCGGAATTGGACGAAACTTTTTGGAGATTTTTTATGGAATAAATAAAAATTACTGGCGCAAGAATCAACAGAAGAGGGGCCACCTATTGCCCACAAGGCAACAGGGCGCGACCCTCCCAGGGCGCGCCTTGATGCCTTGTGGGGCCCACAGACGGCCGTCTGACCTAATTCCAATGCTATAAATTCACTTTCCCCAAGAAAAAAATAAGAGAAGAAGTTTCATCGCGTTTTACGATACGGAGCCACCGCCACCTCATGTTCTTCATCGGGAGGGCTGATCTGGAGTCCGTTCGGGGCTCCGGAGAGGGGGATTCATCGCCGTCGTCATCATCAACCACCCTCCATCACCAATTTCATGATGCTCACCACCGGGCGTGAGTAATTTTTCCGTAGGCTTGCTGGACGGTGATGGGTTGGATGAGATTTATCATGTAATCGAGTCAATTTGTTAGGGCTTTGATCCCTAGTATCCACTATGTTCTGAGATTGATGTTGCTATGACTTTGCTATGCTTAATGCTTGCCACTAGGGCCCGAGTGCCATGATTTCAGATCTGAACCCTTTATGTTTTCAAGAAATATATTTGAGTTCTTGATCCTATCCGTTTGTCATATGCACTTGTTATTGTTCTGATCCGTAGACCCCATAGTGAAAATTGTGTGGGATACTCTCCGGGATGACTATAATTCGAGGAGTTCATGTATTCACCATGTGTTAATGCTTTGTTCCGGTTCTCTATTAAAAGGAGACCTTAACATCCCTTAGTTTCCTTATGGACCCTGCTGCCACGGGAGGGTAGGACAAAAGATGTCATGCAAGTTCTTACTATAAGCACGTATGACTATATATGGAATACATGCCTACATTACATTGATGAATTGGAGCTATTGTGTATCGCCCTAGGTTGTGACTGTTATATGATGAATGTCATCCAACATAATAATCCATCACCGATCCAATGCCTACGCTTTTTGCATATTGATCTTTGCTAAATTACTTTGCTACTGCGGCTGTTACAATCACTACAAAACTGTTATTGTTACTGTTACTGTTGCTATCAAAATTATCATACTACTGTGCTACTAAACACTTTGTTGTAGATATTTAGTTCTCCAGTTGTGGTTTAATTGACAACTCAACTGCTAATACTTGCAAATATTCTTTGGCTCCCCTTGTGTCGAATCAATAAATTTGGGTGAAATACTACCCACGAAGACTGTCGCGATCCCCTATACTTGTGGGTTATCAAGACCTTTTTCTGGCGCCGTTGCCGGGGAGCATAGCTCTATTTGTTGAGTCACTTGGGATTTATATCTGTTGATCACTATGAAGAATCTGAAAGACGCTAAGACCAAGATCGTCCCCTCTATGACTAGAGGAGGTAAGGAACTGCCATCACACTCTGCACTTGATTCACCTTCTGTTTTGAGTAGGCTTGCGACACCACCACCTGCTATTCATTCTGATATGTCGCAAGTAATTGATGATACTACTTCTGTTATGAATGAAACTATTGATGATGCTAGTACTATGCTTGATGATACTGTGCCACTAGGAGAATTTCTTGATGAACAAATTGCTAAAGCTAAATAAATTGAAAATGTTGAAACTCTTGAAAATTATGATTCACCTATTATGCCTAGTCCTCCTACTAGAGTTGAAATGCCTAAGATACCTGATGGTTATGTTTTTGATGGAGAGACAGCTAGAGCAATTCTTGCTTGTAATGATAGATATGATGTTAGAAAATTGCTGGCTAAGATGAAAGAAAAGTCTATGAGGGAGAGAATGAAATATGATCCTAAGTTTGCTACCTCTCCTATATTTGTTACTGATAAGTGATGACCCACAGCTATAGGGGATCAATCGTAGTCCTTTCGATAAGTAAGAGTGTCGAACCCAACGAGGAGCAGAAGGAAATGATAAGCGGTTTTCAACAAGGTATTCTCTGCAAGCACTGAAATTATCGGTAACAGATAGTTTGATAGTAAGGTAATTCATAACAAGTAACAAATAGTAACGGTAACAAAGGTGCAGCAAGGTGGCCCAATCCTTTTTATAGCAAAGGACAAGCCGAAACGATCTCTTATAATAAGCAAAGCGTTCTCGAGGACACATGAGAATTTCATCTAGTCACTTTCATCATGTTTGTTTGATTCACGTTCGCTACTTTGATAATTTGATATGTGGGTGGACCAGTGCTTGGGTGTTGTTCTTACTTGAACAAGCCTCCCACTTATGATTACCCCCTCTCGCAAGCATCCGCAACTACGAAAGAAGAATTAAGATAAATCTAACCATAGCATGAAACATATGGATCCAAATCAGCCCCTTACGGAATAGCGCATAAACTAGGGTTTAAGCTTCAGTCACTCTAGCAACCCATCATCTAATTACTACTCCACAATGCATTCCCTTAGGCCCGAAGATGGTGAAGTGTCATGTAGTCGACGTTCACACGACACCACTAAGAGAATCAACAACATACATATCATCAAAATATCGAACGAATACCAAATTCACATGATTACTTATGACAAGACTTCTCCCATGTCCTCAAGAACAAAAGTAACTACTCACAAATCATATTCATGTTCAAGATCAGAGGGGTATTGAATAGCATTAAGGATCTGAACATATAATCTTCCACCAAATAAACCAACTAGCATCAACTACAAGATGTAATCAACACTACTAGCAACCCACAGGTACCAATCTGAGGTTTTGAGACAAAGATTGAATACAAGAGATGAACTAGGGTTTGAGATGAGATGGTGCTGGTGAAGATGTTGATGAAGATTGGTCCTCCCACGATGAGAGGATCGTTGGTGATGTCGATGGCTTCGATTTCTCCCTCCCGAAGGGAAGTATCCCCGGGGGAATCGCTCCGCCGGAGAGCAAAATAGCTCCTGCCCAGGTTCCGCCTCGAGACGGCGGCGCTTCATCCCGAAAGTCTTCTCATTAATTTTTTAGGGCAAAAGACCTTATATAGCAGAAAGAGGGGGGCAGAGGCCAGCCAGGGGCCCCACAAGGCATCAGGTCGCGCCCAGGGGGGCCACGCCCTGTTGCCTTGTGGGCAACTGGTGGGTCCCCTCCACTATCTCTTTTCTCCAATATTTTTTATATATTCAATAAAAAATCTCCGTGAAATTTCAAGTCAATTGGAGCTCTGTAGGATAGGTATCTCTGCTGTAGTTTCAGGTCCAGAATTCTAGCTGCCGGTATTCTCCCTCTTCATATAAATCCTGCAAATTAAGAGAGAAAAGGCATAAGAGTTGCATCATAAAGTGAAATAATGATCAAATACATTATAAATAACAGTAGGTAATCATGATGCAAATTGGACGTATCAACTCCCCCAAGCTTAGACCTCGCTTGTCCTCAAGCAAAAGCTGAAATCAATAATCATGACCATATGTTTAGAGAGAGAGGTGTCGATAAAAAATAAAATACAGACATGAAGGCATCATGGTCTTTATTATAACAACAATATATCATCATAAAACTTCTCATGAAAAAGTAATAATTCAATCACAAGTTAAAGTATGAACCATAAACCATATTGAAAAGTAACAAACTATGATCTCAGTCACTGAAGCAATTGCAATTCATCATATTATTAGAAAGAGTCTATGTAAGAGCTTTGTTTAGCAAGTTCACATACTCAACTATCATTTAGTCTTCTATGATTGCTGACACTCACGGCATACTTATGGAGCAAAAGTTTCAGCCAGACACATAGAAAGATAGGGGCTTATAGTTTCGCCTCCCAACGTATTTACCTCAAGGGTAATGTCAACAATAATAACTCATGATCACCTACATCCAACTGGATATATATGCCTGGATCTACCCCACCACATGATGCTTGCCAAGAGAGAAAATAAAAACGGAATAGAGGAGAATACTATTGACTCTTGCATGAAAGTAAATACATAGAGTAAAAGATAGGCCCTTCGCAGACGGAAGCAGAGGTTGTCATGCGCTTTTTGTTTTTGGATGTGCAAACTCTTAATGCAAAGGAACGTCACTTTATATTGCCCCTTGTGATAGCGACCTTTATGCAGTCTGTCGCTTTTATTTCTCCACCAACACAAGATCGTACGAAGCTTATTTTCCCTTGCAATAAAAGTTCATACATATTTAGGAGCAATTTTTGTTGCTTTTGCACCAATGACAACTTACTTGAAGGATCTTATTCAATCCATAGGTAGATATAGTGGACTCTCATGACATGAAACTGGGTTTAAGGGTTTTTGGATGCACAAGTAGTATCTCTACTTAGTACACAATTTTGGCTAGCAAAAGGTAGGGGGCAAGCACCACATGTTAGAGGATCCAAAACAATATAACTTCTATGCGAATATAAGCAAACATAACTCATTACATTGTATTCCTTGTCGAACATCGACTAATTGTCATAGAATATTTAATGGGGGCTCACAATCATAAAAGATGTCCAAGATAGTATATTTATATGTGAGACCTCTCTTCCTTTATTACTTTTTCATGAATTGCAACAATGACCAATACTATGTTTGTCAACTTCCAACAAGTTTTATCAATTATACGTTTTATCAATTATACCATGGGATTAGCATATGATCTTACTTTTTATTCTCTTTATTTATTTCCAAGATTGGATCAACAAAAGCAAAACACTCAACTCAAACTACTCTTTATTATACAACTTCCACAGACGATTACACAGATACATAGACCACAAAGCAAGCACTCGAAACTAGATCATACTAAAACTTTATTCTTCTAAATCATGAAATAACTAAGGATCGAACTAAGATAGATAATGATGATAAAAGTGATGGTGATACGATACCAGGGCACCTCCCCCAAGCTTGGCACAAGCCAAGGGTGGTGCCCATACCCATGTACTCAAGTCTCCTTCTTCGGTGATGGTGGTGATGAAGTGGTGGGCTTGTCCTTCAAAATATTTAATATGATATCCTTCAAACTCTGGACCTCCCGAAGCAACTACTGAATCGTGGTGGCGTTCTTTTGAACTTCGACCATAATATGTTTATTTTCCGGCCACCAAGATCCCTTTCCTGCATCATTCTCACTTGGACGGGAAATATCCCAATTGGAAGGTATGTGCATGCGAGGAGTGTTTTCAACCCCATAATTGTGGACCAAATTATGAAAATTGTTCAGATGTAACCTGTGCAAGGGTCTCCTAGGAGGAAGCCCTTCTTGTACCTCTGGACTCCCATGGCTTGTAGTGCTTCTTATGGCTTGATGAGGATTTGGAGTCGTGGAGATGCCGGCAAGGGTACCCCTCTCGGAAGCCGGAGGGGGAACCTCCAGCTTATCTCCATCATCTTCTTCCATGGTAACCTCTTCCTCCTCCTCTCTCCTGAGTTCCATCTGTAACAACCAAGCGTCGTCTCCCACGTTGTTGGAGGAAGTGGAAGACATGATGCCCGGCCTTGAAAATCTGACAGAAAACAGCACGAAACAAGAACAGAGGAGAAACTTGCGATGCGGTGGTCAAATGAGTATATATAAAGAATTTTTATCTTGCAGAACAAGCATATGAGAGGAAGACGGAGTCGGGAGGGCACACGAGGGGCCCACAAGGCATCACGGTGCGCCCCAGGGTGGGGTCGCGCCCTGTTGCCTTGTGGGCGACTCGTGGGTCCCCTCGGCTATTTCTCATTTTTGTAATTTTTCTAATATTCCAAAACAAACAAAAATAATTTTTATGGAATTTTTGGAGTCGGTTTACTTACCGTATCACATACCTACCCCTTTTCTGGGTTCTGGAGCGTTCCAGAAGGACTCTTTGATGTGTTCCTCCAGTGTCATTGTCTGAATAATATTAGTTTCAACATTAATGGGAGTACATGAGATATAATGCTTAATTCTTTGTCCATCCACCACTCTCGGATTATTGCCTTCGGAGTTGTTTATTTTGATGGCTCCGGGGCAATAAACTTCTTCGATGATATACGGTCCTTCCCATTTAGAGAGAAGTTTTCCTGGAAAAAAAATCTTAAACAAGAATTGTATAATAAAACATGATCACCTACTTTGAATTCTCGTTTTTGAATTCTCTTATCATGCCACCTTTTAACCTTTTCTTTAAACAACTTGGCATTCTCATAAGCTTGTGTTCTCCATTCATCTAGAGAGCTAATATCAAATAACCTCTTTTCACCGGCAAGTTTGAAGTCATAGTTAAGTTCTTTAATTGTCCAATATGCTTTATTTTCTAACTCAAGAGGTAAATGACATGCTTTTCCATAAACCATTTTATATGGAGACACACCCATAGGACTTTTATAAGCAGTTCTGTAAGCCCATAATGCATCATCAAGTTTCTTAGACCAATTCTTTCTGGATCTATTAACGGTCTTTTGCAAAATTAATTTTATTTCTCTATTAGTTAATTCAACTTGACCACTAGACTGAGGATGATAAGGAGATGCAATTCTATGGTTAACATCATATTTAGCAAGCAATTTACGGAAAGCACCTTGAATAAAATGTGAACCACCATCAGTCATTAAGGGCCTGTTCGGCAGCTTCCCAACTCCTGGAAATCCTGAAATCCAGCTTCTCGTTTTGTATGCCAGCTTCCCAATTGAAAGCTAGCGATCACAAAACCGTTCGGTACGCCAGCTCCAGTTTTCTCTCGCATCGCATGGGCTGGCAGCCTTTTTCTGTTTATTTCAGCCTATTGGGAGTTGAGGATAGGTCGAACTCGGCCCAAGTTGGAAGCTAAGGGGAGGATCCACGTGAGGCCATGTACACAGGCTGGGAGAGATGGCCAGATCCACTGCGACAAAGCGTTTGTTTTCTTTTCTGTGCATTTTTGACTATGAGAAAACTATGTAAAGGGTAAGTTTGCAATACTTACTATGTACAAATTATAAACTTTTAAACAGAAATATCTTTTGAATGAAAATAGAGATGTGGCAACTCATATCTTAAGGAACAACACAGTCTACACGTATTCCATATAACAAAAAGCATAAAATTTGCATAAGTTTGCAAATCAAAAGTGGTACATATTCCTAACATCTACTTCACCAACCTAGAGCAATGTCAGTAGCAAGTTGGTTCCTAAACAGATCCATGTCAACACCATTTTCCTCCGAAGTTGATGTATCCAAAGCATTTGTCGGAACAGCAAATTTCTTATACCGTTCAGGAATTGTTGGCACATAATCCGGATCCCTATCACATCGAACAAAGTGGAGATCTGATTTGTCATGGAAGCGAACGTAGTTGTGCAATGCCATAGTAGCAGCAACTATCATCTTCTGGGTTTCAATTGAGTAGCTTGGCATCTTTAGAAGTATTTGCCATTTCATCTTCGAAACTCCAAAGGTTCTCTCTATGCAATTGCGTTTGGATGAATGGATCCTGTTGAACTTCTCCTTGGGTGTATTCGGTGGTGCACCTCTTTGAAAGTCAGGGACATGATACCTTTATCCTTTGTAGGGCACGAGATATCCAATTCTGTTAGGATAGCCAGCGTCTACAAGGTAGTACTTGCCTAATTAACATAGAGAGTAATGAATGTAAGTTGTTGGATGTATGACATAACTTGCAACAAGTAAAAAAGCTCACCCTTTGGAGGATGGGAAAATGTGGCCTTGTCCATATGCATTGCGGTATATAGCACAGTTGTGTCATGCATAGAACCAGGTTGACCAACAGAAGCATACGTGAAATGCATATCAAAGTCACATATTGCCATCACATTCTGCGTTATTGCTCCTGTTCTTCCAACGTACCTCACTTGTGCGGCCTCAGGAATAGAAGCCCTAATGTGAGTCCCATCTATTGCACCAATGCAGTCTTTCAAGTGTGGATAAGCCCTTTTGTCATTCAGAATCCTTGGATGTACAGTCCTAAAATTTGGGTCCTTAGGCTTGATGTAGTTAGCAGACATCTTCACCACACAAAGTAGTACCTCGTGGAATTTGTGGTGGATTATATCTGCAGAATGTTTGAAATGATTTTGGGTTCTTCTATTTGATTCACACCCCCAAGGTCCACAAGAACATAGCAAGAGACTCATAACTGCTAATAAAGGGGGAATGGCCGAGCCCATACTTATCCTTCAACAAGTCATGAAGTTCAAAGAATACCGTTGCCTTCATTCTCAGCATGGTGAAGGTCTCTTCGGGTGTACCGATAGTCTCCTGCAACCATCCAAATCCACTCAAGATAGATGTCCTAGGATCGGCTTTCATCACCCAATTGTCACAATACTTCTCAAATATGGTTGATGCACTGAGATACATGATGTTCATTTCTTGTGCATGGGCACGAGCCATTCTTTTCTTTATTTCATAATAGTTTTCATCGTCACTTTCACTGTCAGATGACATCTGCACATACACAACCAATGAGTTAAATGATTGTATGCTCTCATCTATAATAGTTCATGTTATAATCTGTATAGGAACAATCTCATCTTCAACAGATTGTATGCTCTCATCTATAAAAGTTCATGTCATCTAAAAATATTGTATGCTCTCATTTATAAATCTGTACAGGACCACCTCATCTATAAAAGATTGTATGCTCTCATTTGTAAATCTGTACATGGACTACCTCATCTAAAAATATTGTATGCTCTCATTTATAAATCTGTACAGGACTACCTCATCTATAAAAGATTGTATGCTCTCATTTGTAAATCTGTACATGGACTACCTCATCTATAAAAGATTGTATGCTCTCATTTATTAATCTGTACAGGGCTACCTCATCTATAAAAGATTATATGCTCATATATATAAATCTACCTCATCCATGTCATCTGAATATATGAACATGGAAAAATAGGTGTGGCAGACTACCTCAACTATGCCATCTGAATTTATATAAAACGGTACACTGACTATGTCATCATATATAAATCAGTACAGGGACTACCTCGACTATGTCATCAGAATTTATTAACATGGCAAAAACTGTGTGAGACAGGGTCACAGGACATCAAAGAAATCTGAACCAAAAGGATGCATCTGTACATCCAAACATCTGAACTCTGTAAAATGATTGGACATGGGTGAGGTTGCACATCTGGACGAGCTCACCTTGAGCTTCTGGAGCTGCGACAGGGGGGAGGGGGAGGAGCAGCGTCGCCGACGGCAGGAGTGCCGGCTCCTGGCAGGTTGGGGCGGCGAGGGAGAGGAAGGACTCGCGGTCGGGGAAGGGCGGATCGAGGAAGAGACCGACGGCGGGGTCGCCGGAAGACGTTCACCGGCGGCGAGTAGATGGCGGCGGCGGGATGATGGCCTTGTCCGTTGGCTGGCGGCTAGGGTTGACAAGCAGAACAGAGGAGAATGGGGATCGGGATGTTTCGAGCGATGTCTATCGAACAGGTAAGGCACTTAGCGGTGGCATTTGCTCGTAAATAATGCCAACTCCAGGATTGCCGATTCCTGGGATCGCCGAAACTGCTACTCTGGTTTTTTGTACGTGGACGCCGCTCCAATCCGGGAAGTTAGCTTCCTGGAGCCGGGCCGTTCGGGCCAGCTCCGCTCGTGGATTTGCAGAAGCTGGCAGTGGGCGAGCTACCGAACAGGCCTTAAATATCTAGGGACTCCAAATCTCGGAAATATAACTTCTTTAAGCATTTTAATAGAAGTGTTATGATCAGCACTACTTGTTGGAATAGCTTCTACCCACTTAGTAACGTAATCAACAGTAACTAAAATATGAGTATATCCATTGGATTTAGGAAAAGGTCCCATATAATCAAAACCCCAAACATCAAATGGTTCAATAACAAGTGAATAATTCATAGGCATTTCCTGATGTCTACCAACATTACCAATTCTTTGACATTCATCACAAGAGAGGACAAACTTATGTGCATCTTTGAAGAGAGTAGGCCAATAAAAACCAGACTGTAATACCTTGTGTGCAGTTATGTCTCCCGCATGGTGTCCTCCATATGCCTCGGAGTGACACTTTCATAGGATTTGTTCCTGTTCATGCTCAGGTACACAACGTCTAATAATACCATCTACTCCTTCTTTATATAAATGTGGGTTATCCCAAAAGTAATGTCTTAAATCAAAGAAGAACTTTTTCTTTTGTTGGTATGTGAAACTAGGTGATATATATTTAGCAACAATGTAATTAGCATAGTCTGCATACCAAGGAGTATTACGTGAAGCATTTATCACAACTAGTTGTTTATCAGGGAAATCATCATTAATAGGAAGTTGGTCATCAAGAACATTCTCCATTCTAGACAAATTATCTGCTACGGGATTCTCAGCTCCCTTTCTATCAATAATATGCAGATCAAACTCTTGTAGCAACAGAACCCACCTAATAAATCTAGGTTTAACATCTTTCTTTTCCATAAGATATTTAATAGCAGCATGATCAGTATGAATAGTAACTTTGGAATCAACAATGTAAGATCTGAATTTATCACATGCAAACACAACTGCTAAAATTCTTTTTCAGTAGTAGCATAATTTCTTTGAGCACTGTCTAGAGTTTTACTAGCATAATGGATGGCATTTAATTTCTTATCAACTCTTTGACCTAGAACAACACCGACAACATAATCACTAGCATCACACATAATTTCAAAAGGTAGGTTCCAATCAGGTGGTTGAACAATAGGTGCAGAAATTAAGGCTTTCTTAAGTATTTCAAAGGCTTCTACACAGTCATCATCAAAAGCAAATGGCACATCTTTTTGCAAGAGATTAGTAAGAGGCCTAGAAATTTTAGAGAAGTCTTTTATAAACCTTCTATAGAAACCAGCATGACCGAGGAAACTTCTTATACCTTTGATATCTTTAGGACATGTCATTTTCTCAATAGCATCAACTTTAGCTTTATCAGCTTCAATACCTCTTTCAGAAATTTTATGCCCAAGGACTATACCTTCATTCACCATAAAGTGGCACTTCTCCTAGTTCAAGACAAGATTAGTTTCTTCTCATCTCTGCAAAACTCGATCAAGGTTGCTCAAGCAATCATCAAAAGAAGTTTCGTAAACAGAAAAATCATCCATGAAAACCTCAACAATCTTTTCACAAAAGTCAGAGAATATAGCAGTCATACATCTTTGAAAGGTAGCAGGTGCATTACATAAACCGAAAGGAATACGGCGATAAGCATAAGTTCCAAAAGGACAAGTAAAGGTGGTTTTCTCTTGATCTTCAGGTGATACAGGTATTTGAGAGAAACCAGAATAACCATCTAGGAAGCAAAAGTGTGTATGCTTAGATAATCTTTCTAACATTTGATCAATAAAAGTCAAAGGGTAATGATCTTTCCTAGTAGCTTTATTTAATTTTCTAAAATCAATTACCATCCTATAACCAGTTACAATTCTTTGTGGAATAAGTTCATTTTTATCATTAGGAACAACAGTAATACCTCCTTTCTTAGGGACACAATAAACATGACTTACCCATCTGCTATCAGCTATGGGATAAATCATACCTGCCTCCAGGAGCTTTAATATTTCAGTTCTTACCACATCCTTCATTTTAGGATTCAGCCTTCTTTGATGATCAACAACGGGTTTAGCGTCTGGCTTCATATAAATTTTATGCTGACATAAAGTGGGACTAATGCCCTTAAGATCATCGAGAGTATATCCAATAGCAAAATGGTGCTTCTTCAGAGTTTTAAGTAATGCCCTTAGATAATCTTTTCTTCATGCTCTGAAAGGTTAGCACTAATAATAACAGGATATATCTTCTTTTCATCCAGATAAGCATATTTAAGTGTATCAGGTAATTGCTTTAATTCAAACACAGGATCAACCTTCGGTGGAGGAGGATCTCCTAAAGTTTCAACAGGCAAATTAGGTTTAAGGATAGGTGCTTGCTTAAAGAACAACTCATCTATTTCATTTCTTTCATTCATATGCATATCATTTTCATGGTCTAGCAAATATTGTTCTAAAGGATCAGTAGGAGGCACAACAATAGAAGCAAGACCTATAATTTCATCTTTATTGGGTAATTCTTTATCATGAAGTTGTCTACGAAACTTAGAGAAATTAAATTCATGAGATATATCACCAAACTTAACTCTAACCTTCTCTTTAACACAATCAATTTCAGCATTAACGGTATTCAAGAAAGGTCTACCAAATATAATGGGACAAAAATTATCTTGTTGTGAACCAAGTACTAAGAAATCAGTACGGTATTTGATTTTACCACACAAGACTTCAACATCTCTAAGAATCCCAAGTGGTGTAATAGTATCTCTATTCGCAAGCTTAACAGTAACATCAATATCTTCTATCTCAACAGGTGCAATATCATGCATTACTTCTTGATATAAAGAGAATGGAATAGCACTCACACTAGCACCCATATCACATAAACCATGATAGCAATGATCTCCAATCTTAACAGAAACAACAGGCATGCCAACTACGGGCTTGTTCTTGTCTAACATATCTCGTTCATTTCTAACAGGTTTAGCAATTCTAGCAGCCTCATCACAAAAATATATAACATGCCCATCAATATCATCAACCAAAAGATCTTTAACCATTGCAATATTAGGTTCAACTTTAATTTGTTCAGAAGGTCTAGGTGTTCTTATGTTACTTTTGTTAACCACAGTTAAAGCTTTAGCATGTTCCTTAATCGTAACAGGGAAAGGAGGTTTCTCAATATAAGCAGTAGGCACAACTGGATCAACATTGTACACAATTGTTTCTTCTTTAACACTAACATGTTCTTCATTTAATTCAATAGGTGGATGATATTTAAACCATTTTTCCTTAGGGAGATCAACATGAGCAGCAAAATATTCACAAAAGGTAGCTACTATCTCAGAGTCAAGTCCATATTTAGTACTAAACTTATGAAAAGCATCAGTTTCCATAAAAGATTTAACACAATCAAACTCAAGATTTATACCTGATACTTTACCTTTGTTGATTTCCCAATCTTCAGAGTTATGTTTAATACTTTCCAGAAGATCCCATTTGAATTCAATAGTCCTCTTCATAAAGGAACCAACAGAAGAAGTATCGAGCATGGATTGATCATTATGAGAAAGCTGAGCATAAAAGTTCTGAATAATTATTTCTCTTGAGAGCTCATGATTGGGGCATGTGAGCAACATATACTTAAGCCTCCCCCAAGCTTGAGCGATACTTTGTCCTTCACGAGGCCAAAAATTATATATATAATTCCTATCACGATGAACCAAATGCATAGGATAAAATTTCTGGTGAAATTCCAGCTTCAACCGGTTCCAATCCCATGTTCCAGTATCATCACATAGCCTATACCATGTTAATGCCTTTCCCTCCAAAGATAAAGTGAATACTTTCTTCTTAACTCCATCTCCGGATAGACCTGCAAGCTTAAACAATCCACAAATTTCATCCACATATATCAAGTGGACATCAGGATGCACTGTTCCATCTCCTGCATAAGGATTAGCTAGTAGTTTATCTATCATACCCGAAGGAATTTCATAATAAATATTTTCAGTTGGTTCAGTAGGTTGAGGAGCAACTCTTATAGCTTCCGTCGAGGTGAAGATACCCCGAACAAGCCCCTCGAAGGATTACTTTCCATAGTGACAAGTGACAGTAAATTTTAGCACGTCATATAAATGTTTCCTTACCAAATTCCACTCACCAAAGGTGCTTAACTCCCCGGCAACGGCGCCAGAAAAGAGTCTTGATGACCCACAAGTATAGGGGATCAATCGTAGTCCTTTCGATAAGTAAGAGTGTCGAACCCAATGAGGAGCAGAAGGAAATGATAAGCGGTTTTCAGCAAGGTATTCTCTGCAAGCACTGAAATTATCGGTAACAGATAGTTTGATAGTAAGGTAATTCATAACAAGTAACAAATAGTAACGGTAACAAAGGTGCAGCAAGGTGGCCCAATCCTTTTTATAGCAAAGGACAAGCCGGAACGATCTCTTATAATAAGCAAAGCGTTCTCGAGGACACATGGGAATTTCATCTAGTCACTTTCATCATGTTTGTTTGATTCACATTCGCTACTTTGATAATTTGATATGTGGGTGGACCGGTGCTTGGGTGCTGTTCTTACTTGAACAAGCCTCCCACTTATGATTACCCCCTCTTGCAAGCATCCGCAACTACGAAAGAAGAATTAAGATAAATCTAACCATAGCATGAAACATATGGATCCAAATCAGCCCCTTACGGAATAGTGCATAAACTAGGGTTTAAGCTTCTGTCACTCTAGCAACCCATCATCTAATTACTACTCCACAATGCCTTCCCTTAGGCCCAAAGATGGTGAAGTGTCATGTAGTCGACGTTCACACGACACCACTAAAGGAAGCAATGATACGTCCCCAACGTATCTATAATTTTTGATTGTTCCATGCTATTATAGTATCAATCTTGGATGTTTTATATGCAATTATATGCCATTATATATCATTTTTTTGGGACTAACCTATTAACCCAATGCCCAGTGCCAGTTGCTGTTTTCTGCTTGTTTTTGCCTTTTCAGAAAATCATTACCAAAAGTGTCCAAACAAGAAAAAAACTTTGGATTAATTTTTTCTGGACCAGAAGAGACCCACTGTGACGCCCTCGACTTAATCGTGCGCTAATCATACACGCAAATGCACACGATCAAGCCTAAGGACTCACGGGAAGATATCACAACACAACTCTAGACACAAAATAAAATAATACAAGCTTTATATTACAAGCCAGGGCCTCGAGGGCTCGAATACAAATGCTCGAGTCATACAAGCCTCAGCAGAAGCATTAGATATCTGAGTACAGATATTAAAGATAAACAGAATATGCCCTAAGAAGGCGGGGCAAAACAACGACAATGATCGAAAAGGCAAAGGCCTCCTGCCTGGGAGCCTCCTAACTACTCCTGGTCATCGGGGATCTCCACGTCGTAGTAGGCGCCTCCGGGGATCTCCTGCTCCTGGGCTCCATCGTCTGATGTATCATCAAATGGGTATGGGGAAAAGAATAGCAGAGCAACCGTGAGTACTCATCCAAAGTACTCGCAAGACTGACATCAGAACTAGTCTAGATATGCAACATTTTCAAGGAAGGCTGTATATGTGGACTTGAATGCAGAAAGCCAGAATAGAGAGAAAGGCCTAGCCTATCGAAGACTAGCATCTTCAGCGGTCTTGCAGCATTAGAAGAGTGTAGATTAGTAACATAATTAAAGTAGCAAGCATGTTGAATCGAAGCCTAGAGATCCTTCCTCGACTCACTGCGAGGAAGCGATCCCGGAGCTTCCAATTAATTAAAGTATCCAGTTCAAATAGTAGTAGATCAGGATACAACACTGAGCGTCCTGTTACCGTGGACACGGCTATTCGAATAGATAACTTCCCTGCAGGGGTGCACTACTGTTACCTAGCACGCTCGATTACATCTGGCCGGACACACTTGCTGGGTAATGCCCGGCCTCGGGTAATCGACACGACGTAGTCCTACCTAGAGCTAAGCAGAGAGGTCCCCGCCGGTCTACATCCTAAGTGCCCAGAGGGTCTTGGGCCATCGCCCTGTGCACTCCGGGTCGTTGTGAGGACGGTGGATACCAGCGCCAATGGTACGATCCGACCGTGCCACAATGCTGAACTGGACATCTGACAGAGCTTTCGGCTGATACATACGACGTAGAGGGTCCCATAACCATTATCCCACGTGGTGGTAGTGCGTATAGGCCAGTGGCCATCTCAGATCAATACCCAAATCCGTTAACGTGTTATTAGGAGCTCGCGGTGACGATCAGTACTCCTGTCGTCCCGTCTCGAGGAAGTGCAACAAGGGCCAGGCCCATCCCTCTCTAGGGCGGTCTCTGCCTGCCCGGTCGCGCCTCGTAATTATCTCACGGGTACCCTCACGGTCAACCAGACTTCACATCTCTCGCGGGTACCCCTCGGGGTCGACCCGACTTTACCCGGGGACTGTAGTAAAATCCCAGTAACTGTGTGTTCAGAACATCAGGGAGGAATCCGAGGAATCACCCTCGTTGGAATCCTATTCGATGCAGTCCGTCAAGGAGGACCAGGAGGAATCACACTCGATGGTCCACACTTGAGGGGGTTGCACGACAGAAGCCTCACCGGAGGTGGAGGAAGAGGAATCACCCTCGGTAATCCACGTCCGACTAACTGTGCTACAAAGGCATCATCGGGGGTGAGTTAAGAGGTATCACCCTCGTCACTCGAGGATAACTATGTAGAGTCGAACAACTTAGGGGGTGTGCGGTGCTGTGCTGGTCTCAGCCCATCGATTACATCGATCGAGGCATTAGTAACTAAGCGGGGCAACTAGAGCAAGGAAGAGGGTCACTGATGGAACATTTACAACCTATTCTAAACAGTTTAATATGACAGGTAAAGTAGCAACAGTAGGTTACAAAAGCAGGCTATGCATCAGAATAGGAGCAATCAATTACAGCAGCAAAATCTAATGCAAGCATGAGGGAGAAGGAATAGGTGATATAGGAATGATCAAGGGGGTTTTGCTTGCCTGGTTGCTCTGCGGCAAAAGACGCGTCGCCGACGGAGTAGCAGTCGTCGGGGTCGGCGTCGATCTCGGCGTCTATCGAGAGAGAAAGAGGGGAAGAAACAATAAATATAAAGCACACAGATGTAACACAGATGCACGACATGACAATACGCAGTGTTAGGGGTGACCTATCGCAGTACTACACGTTATCGGCGAAGGGGGAAAACATCCGGGAATGTTTTCCCAGCGTTTGGCATTTCAGACAGATGAAACAGAGGGGGATGGTTCCATGTTTGCTATGATAGAGGCACGTGACAGATGAACGGTGTGCATATTCGGAATCGTCATATTTTTCTGATCGTTTTTCATATATAAATTATTTTAATCCGAGTTACGGTTTAAAAGATATGATTTTCTAAAGTTTTTATTAATTTCTGGAATTATTTAAATTATTTAAATTAACATTATCCGAAACAGTACATGCTGACGTCAGCATGACGTCACAGTGACGTCAGCAGTCAACAGGACCAGTGGGTCCCACCTGTCAGCGTCTGTTTAGGCTAATTAGGGTTTAATTAAGCTAATTACAGATTAATTAGGCTAATTAAATAATTAGTTTAATTAAACAGAATTAATTAAGTTAATTAATTATTAATTATTTATTTATTTTAATTCTTTTTATTTATTTATTTTTTATTTTTTTATTTCGTTTTCGTTTTAAACAGGGCGGGCCCCAGCGGTTAGTGTCTCTGGTCAGACATGTCCGCGGCCGTGTGCGTTCGGGGCCGGACATGTCCGGGTGTCCACAGCGCGCGCGCGCGTACAAAGAGCCGGACGCGTCCGACAGCGCGCTCGCGCACGAGGGGCGGCCGAGGCCAGGGCGGACGCGGGGACGAGCGGGGCGGGACGGCGAGCAGCAGCAGCGCGGCGGCGACGAGCGGCGCGGGTGCAGGCGACGAGCGGGGAGGCAGGCACGCGGGCGCGCGAGACAGAGGAGCGCGGCAGCGGCGGCACGGGCGAGCGCGGGCGAGGCCAGGCGGGCGACGGCGAACGGCGGCGGGACGGGCGCGCGCGACCGCGGGGAGAGAGGAGAGGAGGAGGGGCGCGGCTCACCCCCGTTTGCAGGGGTTCGGGGTCGGAGAGGCTCGATGGAGCTCGTCGGGGAGGCGGTTGGCGACGGGGACGGGGACAAGGCGGCGACGCGCGATGGGCGGCGACGGGCGACGGGGGAGAAGAGGGGGGGGAATGGGGATCGGGCTAGGGTTCGGTCGGGGGAAGGCCTAAATAGGCCAGGGGCGCGCGGGTGGGCCGGCTGGGCCGACCGGCTGGCCGAGGCCCAAGGGGGTGGGGGTTTTTGTTTTTTATTTTTATATTTTCTGTTTCTCTGTTTTCATTTCTACTTTGTAAAATTCTTAGCCCCAATTAGACTTTTGTAAAATAGGTGACTTAGCCCAAAAATTAATATGCAATATTAGCTAACACCAGAAATTGGTTTGGAGGTGAAATGATTTCATATGAATTTTAATTAAATAAATTAGAATTGAATATTGCTGTTTTGGTTCTGTTTTAGGATGGTGTGGTCATTTAAGCTATTCAATTAATGTTGATTACATTTTTATAAATGCTTCTGGATTATTTGCAACATTATGAACATTTTGGTTTTGCAAATTTGAACAACTTTTATTTTCACTTTATATTTGAATTGCAATTTGAATTGGAAATTGAAATGAGATGGATGCAAATGATGATCATGACTGGTTAATCCTGCTGACTTGGCATTATCAAAGGGTGATCACTGTAGCTATTACATGGGGATTATACAATTCTCCTCCTCTAAAAGAAATTCTCGTCCCGAGAATTAAGAGGCAGACTGAAAGAGAGTGGGGTATTCTTCACGAAGAAGATCTTCGCGTTCCCAAGTGGCTTCATCTTCAGAATGATTCGACCACTGAACTTTAAGGAACTTGATTGCCTTCTGACGGGTTCGACGTTCAGCTTGATCAAGAATGCGGATCGGATGCGCCTTATAAGACAAGTCATCCTGCAATTCAAGCACTTCATGATCCACTGCTCGGATCGGATCTTTGAAGCAGCGGCGGAGTTGCGACACATGGAAAACATCGTGAACCTGAGAAAGGTTCGACGGTAGTTCCAACTGATATGCCACTTCTCCATGTCTGGCGAGAACACGGAGTGGGCCAATGTAGCGAGGAGCTAACTTGACCTTGATCCCAAATCGGTGAGTGCCCTTCATCGGAGTAACACGAAGGTAAGCTTGTTCGCCAGGTTGATAGACCATTACCTGGTGCTTCCGATCATAGTTGCTCTTCTGACGAGACTGAGCAGTTTTCAAATGTTCACGGACAATGTGGACTTGCTCTTCAGCCTGTTGAATAATGTCCGGCCCGACGAGTGATCGTTCCCCAGTTTCTGACCAATTCAGAGGGGTTCGGCACTTACGTCCATATAGAACTTCAAAGGGTGCCATCTTCAAACTAGCCTGATAGCTATTGTTGTATGAGAATTCAGCATACGGGAGGGATTCCTCCCATTTCTTACCGAATGAGATGACACAAGCTCGAAGCATATCTTCAAGCACTTGATTGACTCGTTCAACTTGACCCTGAGATTGAGGGTGAAAGGCGGTGCTGAAGGACAGATGAGTTCCCATGGCTTCTTGGAAACTGTTCCAAAATCTTGAGGTAAAGAGGCTGCCACGGTCTGAACTGATCTCCAACGGAACACCGTGGAGTGACACGATCTTGGAAACATACAAGTCTGCTAACTGACTAGCAGTGATTGTCTCCTTGACTGGCAGAAAGTGAGCAGCCTTAGAGAATCGGTCAATGACGACAAAGATAGCATCATGACCCTTCTGCGATCTAGGAAAACCAGTAATGAAATCCATTTCGACCTTGTCCCATTTCCATTCAGGAATATCAAGTGGTTGTAGAGTTCCAGCAGGCCTTTGATGTTCTGTTTTGATGCGATGGCATACGTCACACTCGGCAACATAGCGCGCAATGTCTCGCTTCATATCAGGCCACCAGAATCTCTGATGAATGTCTTGGTACATCTTTGGGCTGCCAGGGTGAATTGAGAGAGGCGTTTCATGTGCTTCTTTCATAACGTCCTTCCTCATATCCTGGTTGTGAGTTGTAGGGACCACTAAGCGACCTTTGATGAACAAAGCGCCTTGGTCATCTAGGTAGGAGTCTGAATACTTTCCTTCTCCAAGGTATCGCTTAATCTTGTGGACTTTGGAGTCATACTTCTGATCATATGCTCGAGATTTGGTTCAACAACCAGGGTATTGAGATGACCCTGAGGAACAATATGGAGATTCAACTTACGAAGTTCTTCATAAAGCATAGGCTGCGCTTCCTGAACCATGAGGTTATGGCAATAAGCCTTGCGACTCAACGCATCGGCCATTACATTAGCCTTGCCAGGGGTATAAGAAATATTCATGTCATAGTCAGCTATTGTCTCTAGCCATCTTTGTTGTCGAAGGTTCAGATCTGGTTGGGTATACAGATACTTCAAGCTCTGGTGGTCCGTGTATATCTCGCAACGATTACCAAGGAGGTAATGTCGCCACAGTTTCAGAGCATAAATTACTGCAGCAAGCTCGAGATCATGTACTGGATAATTTTCCTCATGAGGACGCAATTGTCGCGAGGCATAAGCAATTACCTTGCGCTCTTGCATTAGGACACAGCCTAATCCTTGACGAGATGCATCACAGCAAATCACGAAGTCCTTTTGGGAATCCGGGGGTGCTAGCACTGGGGCAGATGTCAACTTAGTTTTAAGCGTCTGAAAGCTTTCTTGGCACTTTTCTGTCCACTCGAATTTAACACCTTTGTGGAGCAGATCAGTCAACGGCTTAGCAATCTTGGAGAAGTTCTCGACGAATCGGCGACAATAACTAGCGAGACCGAGAAAACTTCTGACTTGCTTGACATTCTTCGGGGGAGTCCAGTCAAGAATGGCCTCAACCCGTTCTGGGTTGACAGCGATGCCATCTTTGGAAATCACGTGACCAAGATAATGTTGGGGAACGTTGCATGGGAAACAAAAATTTTCCTACGCACACATAAGATCTATCCATGGTGATGAGCATCTACGAGAGGGAGAGTGAATCTACATACCCTTGTAGATCGCTAAGCGGAAGCGTTAATAAACGCGGTTGATGTAGTCGAACGTCTTCGCGATCCAAATCGCCGAGCGTCCCGCGATCCAATCACGATCCTTCCGATCTAGTGCCGAACGGACGGCACCTCCGCGTTCAACACACGTACGGCTTGATGACGCCTTCACCTCCTCGATCCAGCGAGCGATGGTGAAGTAGTGGTTGAGTTCCAGCAGCACGACGGCGTGGTGATGGTGGTGAGGAACAATCTCTGCAGGGCTTCGCCAAGCGCTACGGAGATTATGACGGAGGAACTAGAGGGCTAGGGTTGCCGGCACACGGCTTGGGAAATCCTGATGTGTCCCGTGTGCTAGCCCTGCCCCTCTATTTATATGTTGAGCCTTGGGGTCTAAACTTGGAGTAAAAGCCTCCTCCGGGTCGGTTTTGCCCGCACAAGGTCGGTTTGGCCCGCAGGAAAAGAGTCCAATTCGGACCCTGCCGAATCGTGCACAGCCGCGCACAAGCGGTAGTACCGCTTCACACAAGCGGTAGTACCGCTTGGGCGGTAGTACCGCTTCACACAAGCGGTAGTACCGCTCGGGCGGTAGTACCGCTTCCCCAAGCGGTAGTACCGCTTACGCGGCAGCAAAACTACTTTTGCACTTTCCAATACCTTGTGGGCTTTATCCCTTTGGCTCATATAAAGTGTTGCTGCACCCGAACACTTCGGTAAACATCCGGAACCCCTTCCGGTGAACTTCGGAACTCTTCCGGAGATCAAAACACTATTATCACATATATCAATCTTTACCTCCGGACTATTCCGGAGATCCTCGTCATGTCCGGGATCTTATCCGGGACTCCGAACAACTTTCGATCACCAACATAATAACTCAATTATACTAATCGTCACCAAACGTTAAGTGTGTAGACCCTGCGGGTTCGAGAACTATGTAGACATGACCGAGACACCTCTACGGCCAATAACCAATAGCGGGACCTGGATGCCCATATTGGCTCCTACATATTCTACGAAGATCTTTATCGGTCGAACCTCTATGTCAAGGATTCAGTTAATCCCGTATGCTGTTCCCTTTGTTCTTCGGTATGTTACTTGCCCGAGATTCGATCGTCGGTATCACTATACCTAGTTCAATCTCGTTACCGGCAAGTCTCTTTACTCGTTCCGTAATACAAGATCTCGTGGCTAACACTTTAGTCACATTGCTTGCAAGGCTCATTGTGATGTTGTATTACCGAGTGGGCCCTGAGATACCTCTCCGTCATACGGAGTAACAAATCCCAGTCTTGATCCATGCCAACCCAACAGACACCCTCGGAGATACCTGTAGAGCACCTTTATAGTCACCCAGTTACGTTGCGACGTTTGATACACACAAGGTATTCCTCCGGTGTCAGTGAGTTGCATGATCTCATGGTCAAAGGAACAGATACTTGACATGCAGAAAACAATAGCAATAAACTGACACGATCAAATGCTACGTTTACAGTTTGGGTCTTGTCCATCACATCATTCTCCTAATGATGTGATCCCGTTATCAAATGACATCTCATGTCAATGGCTAGGAAACCTTAACCATCTTTGATCAACGAGCTAGTGAACTAGAGGCTTACTAGGGACACAGTGTTGTCTATGTATCCACACATGTATTTGAGTTTCCAATCAATACAATTATAGCATGGATAATAAACGATTATCATGAACAAGGAAATATAATAATAACCAATTTATTATTGCCTCTAGGGCATATTTCCAACAGTCTCCCACTTGCACTAGAGTCAATAATCTAGTTCACATCACTATGTGATTTACATTGTAATGAATCGAACACCCATGCAGTTCTGGTGTTGTTCATGTTTAGCCCTTGGAAGAGGTTTAGTCATCGGATCTGCAACATTTAGATCCGTGTGTACTTTGCAAATATTTATGTCGTCCTCCTTGATGTAATCGCGGATGGAATTGAAACGTCGTTTTATGTGTCTGGTCCTCTTGTGAAATCTTGGTTCCTTGGCTAGAGCAATGGCACCAGTATTATCACAAAACAGAGTCATTGGGTTAAGTGCACTAGGCACTACTCCAAGATCTGTCATGAACTCCTTCATCCAGACACTTTCCTTCGCCGCCTCCGAGGCAGCGATGTACTCCGCTTCGCATGTAGAATCAGCTACCACGCTTTGCTTGGAACTGTACCAGCTAACCGCACCCCCATTAAGAATAAATACGTATCCGGTTTGCGACTTAGAGTCATCCGGATCAGTGTCAAAGCTTGCATCGACGTAACCCTTTACGACGAGCTCTTGATCACCTCCATAAACGAGAAACATGTCCTTAGTCCTTTTCAGGTACTTCAGGATATTCTTGACCGCCGTCCAGTGTTCCATTCCTGGATCACTTTGAAACCTTCCGACCATACTTATGGCAAGGCTGACATCGGGTCTTGTGCACAGCATTGCATACATGATAGAGCCTATGGCCGAAGCATAGGGGATGACACTCATCTTTTCTCTATCTTCTGCAGTCACTGGGCATTGAGTCTTACTCAACTTCACACCTTGCAAAACAGGCAAGAACCCCTTCTTGGACTGATCCATTTTGAACTTCTTCAAAATCTTATCAAGGTATGTGCTTTGTGAAAGTCCTATTAAACGTCTTGATCTATCTCTATAGATCTTGATGCCTAATATGAAAGCAGCTTCTCCTAGGTCCTTCATTGAAAAACTCTTGTTCAAATATTCCTTTACGCTTTCCAGCATTTCTATATTGTTTCCAATCAGCAATATGTCATCCACATATAATATTAGAAACGCTATAGAGCTCCCACTCACTTTCTTGTAAATACAAGCTTCTCCGTAAACTTGTATAAACTCGAACGCTTTGATCACCTCATCAAAACGAAGATTCCAACTCCGAGATGCTTGCATGATTCTGACGGACTTAAGCATCGCTACGGGTGAGAAGGTCTCATCGTAGTCAACTCCTTGAACTTGTGAAAAACCCTTTGCCACAAGTCGAGCTTTATAGACGGTGACATTACCGTCCGCGTCCGTCTTCCTCTTAAAGATCCATTTGTTCTGAATGGCCTTACGCCCTTCAGGTAATACTTCCAAAGTCCATACTTTGTTTTCATACATGGATCCCATCTCGGATTTCATGGCCTCTAACCATTTATCGGAATCCGGGCCCATCATCGCTTCTCCATAGCTCGTAGGTTCATCGTTGTTTAACAACATGACCTCTAAGACAGGGTTGCCGTACCACTCAGGAGCAGTACGCGTCCTTGTCGACCTACGAGGTTCGATAGCAACTTGATCCAAAGCTTCATGATCATCATCATTAACTTCCTCTTCAGCTAATGTAGGCTCCACAGAAACAACTTTCTGCGCTGCGCTACTCTCAGGTTGAAGTAAAGGTTCAACAACCTCATCAAGTTCTATCTTCCTCCCACTCAATTCTTTCGAGAGAAACTCTTTCTCAAGAAATGTTCCGTTTTTAGCGACAAACACTTTGCCTTCGGATCTGAGGTAGAAGGTATACCCAACTGTCTCTTTTGGGTATCCTATGAAGACGCATTTCTCCGCTTTGGGTTCCAGCTTTTCAGGCTGAAGCTTTTTGACATAAGCATCACATCCCCAAACTTTAAGAAACGACAGCTTTGGCTTCTTGCCAAACCAAAGTTCATATGGCGTCGTCTCAACGGATTTCGATGGTGCCCTATTTAAAGTGAATGCAGCTGTCTCTAATGCATAACCCCAAAACGATAGTGGCAAATCGGCAAGAGACATCATAGATCGCACCATATCTAATAAGGTTCGATTACGACGTTCGGACACACCATTACGCTGTGGTGTTCCAGGCGGTGTTAATTGTGAAACAATTCCACACTGTCTTAAGTGACTGCCAAACTCATAACTCAGATATTCTCCTCCTCGATCAGATCGTAGGAATTTAATCTTCTTGTTACGATGATTCTCAACTTCACTCTGAAATTGTTTGAACTTTTCAAATGTTTCAGACTTGTGTTTCATTAAGTAAATATACCCATATCTACTTAAGTCATCAGTGAAGGTGAGAAAGTAACGATAACCACCGCGCGCCTCAATACTCATCGGACCGCACACATCAGTATGTATGATTTCCAATAAGTCACTTGCCCGTTCCATTATTCCAGAGAACGGCGTTTTAGTCATCTTGCCTAAGAGGCATGGCTCACATGTGTCAAGTGATTCAAAATCAAGTGACTCCAAAAGTCCATCAGCATGGAGCTTCTTCATGCGTTTTACGCCAATATGACCTAAACGGCAGTGCCACAAGAAAGTGGTATTATCATTATCAATTCTACATCTTTTGGCATCAATGTTATGAACATGTGTATCATTACTATCGAGATTCAATAAGAATAAACCCCTCACATCGGGTGCATGACCATAAAAGATATTACTCATATAAATAGAACAACCATTATTCTCTGATTTAAATGAGTAACCGTCTCGCAATAAACAAGATCCAGATATAATGTTCATGCTTAACGCAGGCACCAAATAACACTTATTTAGGTTCATCACTAATCCCGACGGTAATCGAAGAGCGAGCGTGCCGACGGCGATCACATCAACCTTGGAACCATTTCCCACGCGCATCGTCACTTCGTCCTTTGCCAGCCTCCGTCTATTCCGCAGTTCCTGTTTTGAGTTGCAAATATGAGCAACCGCACCGGTATCAAATACCCAGGCACTACAACGAGGGTTGGTAAGGTACACATCAATAACATGTATATCATATATACCTTGTTTGTTGTTGGCCGCCTTCTTGTCAGCCAAATACTTGGGGCAATTCCGCTTCCAGTGTCCAGTTCCCTTGCAATGAAAACACACAGTTTCTGGTTTGGGTCCAGCCTTGGGTTTCTTCACGAGAGGAGCAACTGCTTTGCCACTCTGCTTGGAGTTACCCTTCTTACCCTTGCCATTTTTCTTGAAACTAGTGGTTTTATTGACCATCAACACTTGATGCTCCTTCTGAATTTCAGACTCAGCGGCTTTCAGCATCGCAAACAGCTCGGCGACTGTCTTGTTCATCCCGTGCATGTTATAGTTCAACACGAAGCTCTTGTAGCTAGGTGGCAATGATTGAAGAACTCTGTCAGTGATAGCCTCTGGCGGAAGGGGCATCCCTAACTCAGCCAGACGGGTGGAGTACCCAGACATTCTGAGCACGTGATCACTGATAGACCCGTTCTCCTCCATCTTGCAAGCATAGAACTTATCGGAGATCTCATATCTCTCGATCCGGGCATTCTTCTGAAAGATAAACTTCAACTCCTGGAACATCTCATATGCTCCATGACGTTCAAAACGTCTTTGAAGTCCCGGTTCTAAGCCATACAACATTGCACATTGAACTATTGAGTAATCATCAGAACGAGCCTGCCAGGCGTTCACAACGTCTAGAGACTCAACTGGAGCGGGTGGATCACCAAGCGGTGCATCAAGGACATAAGCCTTCTGGGAAGCCGTAAGGATAATCCTTAGATTACGGGCCCAGTCCACAAAGTTACTTCCATCATCTTTCAACTTAGCTTTCTCTAGGAACGCATTAAAATTCAGGGGTGCTACTGCGCGAGCCATGATCTACAACATAAATATAGCAAAGACAACTTAGACTATTGTTCTTAGATAATGAGTTTAGTTAATCATATTTTAAAAAACTCCCACTCAAATTGACATCCCTCCGATCATTCGAGTGTAACATGATCCAAATCCACCAACTCAAGTCCGATCATCACGTGAGTTGAGGTGGTTTCAATGGTGAACATCTTCATGTTGATCATATCTACTATATGACTCATGTTCGACCTTTCGGTCTCTTGTGTTCCGAGGCCATGTCTGTACATGCTAGGCTCGTCAAGTTTAACCCGAGTGTTCCGCACGTGTAACATGGCTTACACCCGTTGTATGCGAACGTAGAGTCTATCACACCCGATCATCACGGCGTGTCTCGAAACGACGAACTTTCGCAACGGTGCACACTTGGGGAGAACACAATTTATCTTGAAATTTAAGTGAGGAATCACCTTATAATGCTACCGTCGTCCTAAGCAAAATAAGATGCATAAAAGGATTAACATCACATGCAAATCATAAGTGACATGATATGGCCATGAACTTGTGCTTTTGATCTCCATCTCCAAAGCACCGGCATGATCTCCATCGTCACCGGCATGACACCATGATCTCCATCATCTTGATCTCCATCAACGTGTCGCCATAAGGTTGTCGCGCCGACTGTTGCTTCCACGACTATAGCTAACGTTTAGCGATAAAGTAAAGCATTACATAGCGCTTAATGATTGACACGCAGGTCATACAATAATTAAAGACAACTCTATGGCTCCTGCCAGTTGCCGTACTCATCGACATGCAAGTCGTGATATTCTATACATCACATGATCATCTCATACATCACATATATCTCATCATGTAATTGGCCATATCACATCACAACATACCCTGCAAAAACAAGTTAGACGTCCTCTAATTGTTGTTGCAAATTTTACGTGGCTGCTACGGGTTTGCAAGAACCGTTCTTACCTACGCATAACCACAACGTGGTGTAGTGATTGCTTTTTGATCTTCTAAAAGAACCCTCTTCATTGAACCGATTCAACTAAAGTGAGAGAGACAGACACCCGCCAGTCACCTTTATGCAACAAGTGCACGCAGCGGTGAAACCAGTCTCGCGTAAGCGTACGCGTAATGTCGGTCCGGGCCGCTTCATCTCACAATACCGCGGAATCAAGTATCAACTAGTAACGGCAAGCAATATGTATACACCCACGCCCACAACTCGTTTGTGTTCTACTCGAGATCTCATCTACGCATAGACCTAGCTCAGATGCCACTGTTGGGGAACGTTGCATGGGAAACAAAAATTTTCCTACGCACACATAAGATCTATCCATGGTGATGAGCATCTACGAGAGGGAGAGTGAATCTACATACCCTTGTAGATCGCTAAGCGGAAGCGTTAATAAACGCGGTTGATGTAGTCGAACGTCTTCGCGATCCAAATCGCCGAGCGTCCCGCGATCCAATCACGATCCTTCCGATCTAGTGCCGAACGGACGGCACCTCCGCGTTCAACACACGTACGGCTTGATGACGCCTTCACCTCCTCGATCCAGCGAGCGATGGTGAAGTAGTGGTTGAGTTCCAGCAGCACGACGGCGTGGTGATGGTGGTGAGGAACAATCTCTGCAGGGCTTCGCCAAGCGCTACGGAGATTATGACGGAGGAACTAGAGGGCTAGGGTTGCCGGCACACGGCTTGGGAAATCCTGATGTGTCCCGTGTGCTAGCCCTGCCCCTCTATTTATATGTTGAGCCTTGGGGTCTAAACTTGGAGTAAAAGCCTCCTCCGGGTCGGTTTTGCCCGCACAAGGTCGGTTTGGCCCGCAGGAAAAGAGTCCAATTCGGACCCTGCCGAATCGTGCACAGCCGCGCACAAGCGGTAGTACCGCTTCACACAAGCGGTAGTACCGCTTGGGCGGTAGTACCGCTTCACACAAGCGGTAGTACCGCTCGGGCGGTAGTACCGCTTCCCCAAGCGGTAGTACCGCTTACGCGGCAGCAAAACTACTTTTGCACTTTCCAATACCTTGTGGGCTTTATCCCTTTGGCTCATATAAAGTGTTGCTGCACCCGAACACTTCGGTAAACATCCGGAACCCCTTCCGGTGAACTTCGGAACTCTTCCGGAGATCAAAACACTATTATCACATATATCAATCTTTACCTCCGGACTATTCCGGAGATCCTCGTCATGTCCGGGATCTTATCCGGGACTCCGAACAACTTTCGATCACCAACATAATAACTCAATTATACTAATCGTCACCAAACGTTAAGTGTGTAGACCCTGCGGGTTCGAGAACTATGTAGACATGACCGAGACACCTCTACGGCCAATAACCAATAGCGGGACCTGGATGCCCATATTGGCTCCTACATATTCTACGAAGATCTTTATCGGTCGAACCTCTATGTCAAGGATTCAGTTAATCCCGTATGCTGTTCCCTTTGTTCTTCGGTATGTTACTTGCCCGAGATTCGATCGTCGGTATCACTATACCTAGTTCAATCTCGTTACCGGCAAGTCTCTTTACTCGTTCCGTAATACAAGATCTCGTGGCTAACACTTTAGTCACATTGCTTGCAAGGCTCATTGTGATGTTGTATTACCGAGTGGGCCCTGAGATACCTCTCCGTCATACGGAGTAACAAATCCCAGTCTTGATCCATGCCAACCCAACAGACACCCTCGGAGATACCTGTAGAGCACCTTTATAGTCACCCAGTTACGTTGCGACGTTTGATACACACAAGGTATTCCTCCGGTGTCAGTGAGTTGCATGATCTCATGGTCAAAGGAACAGATACTTGACATGCAGAAAACAATAGCAATAAACTGACACGATCAAATGCTACGTTTACAGTTTGGGTCTTGTCCATCACATCATTCTCCTAATGATGTGATCCCGTTATCAAATGACATCTCATGTCAATGGCTAGGAAACCTTAACCATCTTTGATCAACGAGCTAGTGAACTAGAGGCTTACTAGGGACACAGTGTTGTCTATGTATCCACACATGTATTTGAGTTTCCAATCAATACAATTATAGCATGGATAATAAACGATTATCATGAACAAGGAAATATAATAATAACCAATTTATTATTGCCTCTAGGGCATATTTCCAACAGTCTCCCACTTGCACTAGAGTCAATAATCTAGTTCACATCACTATGTGATTTACATTGTAATGAATCGAACACCCATGCAGTTCTGGTGTTGTTCATGTTTAGCCCTTGGAAGAGGTTTAGTCATCGGATCTGCAACATTTAGATCCGTGTGTACTTTGCAAATATTTATGTCGTCCTCCTTGATGTAATCGCGGATGGAATTGAAACGTCGTTTTATGTGTCTGGTCCTCTTGTGAAATCTTGGTTCCTTGGCTAGAGCAATGGCACCAGTATTATCACAAAACAGAGTCATTGGGTTAAGTGCACTAGGCACTACTCCAAGATCTGTCATGAACTCCTTCATCCAGACACTTTCCTTCGCCGCCTCCGAGGCAGCGATGTACTCCGCTTCGCATGTAGAATCAGCTACCACGCTTTGCTTGGAACTGTACCAGCTAACCGCACCCCCATTAAGAATAAATACGTATCCGGTTTGCGACTTAGAGTCATCCGGATCAGTGTCAAAGCTTGCATCGACGTAACCCTTTACGACGAGCTCTTGATCACCTCCATAAACGAGAAACATGTCCTTAGTCCTTTTCAGGTACTTCAGGATATTCTTGACCGCCGTCCAGTGTTCCATTCCTGGATCACTTTGAAACCTTCCGACCATACTTATGGCAAGGCTGACATCGGGTCTTGTGCACAGCATTGCATACATGATAGAGCCTATGGCCGAAGCATAGGGGATGACACTCATCTTTTCTCTATCTTCTGCAGTCACTGGGCATTGAGTCTTACTCAACTTCACACCTTGCAAAACAGGCAAGAACCCCTTCTTGGACTGATCCATTTTGAACTTCTTCAAAATCTTATCAAGGTATGTGCTTTGTGAAAGTCCTATTAAACGTCTTGATCTATCTCTATAGATCTTGATGCCTAATATGAAAGCAGCTTCTCCTAGGTCCTTCATTGAAAAACTCTTGTTCAAATATTCCTTTACGCTTTCCAGCATTTCTATATTGTTTCCAATCAGCAATATGTCATCCACATATAATATTAGAAACGCTATAGAGCTCCCACTCACTTTCTTGTAAATACAAGCTTCTCCGTAAACTTGTATAAACTCGAACGCTTTGATCACCTCATCAAAACGAAGATTCCAACTCCGAGATGCTTGCATGATTCTGACGGACTTAAGCATCGCTACGGGTGAGAAGGTCTCATCGTAGTCAACTCCTTGAACTTGTGAAAAACCCTTTGCCACAAGTCGAGCTTTATAGACGGTGACATTACCGTCCGCGTCCGTCTTCCTCTTAAAGATCCATTTGTTCTGAATGGCCTTACGCCCTTCAGGTAATACTTCCAAAGTCCATACTTTGTTTTCATACATGGATCCCATCTCGGATTTCATGGCCTCTAACCATTTATCGGAATCCGGGCCCATCATCGCTTCTCCATAGCTCGTAGGTTCATCGTTGTTTAACAACATGACCTCTAAGACAGGGTTGCCGTACCACTCAGGAGCAGTACGCGTCCTTGTCGACCTACGAGGTTCGATAGCAACTTGATCCAAAGCTTCATGATCATCATCATTAACTTCCTCTTCAGCTAATGTAGGCTCCACAGAAACAACTTTCTGCGCTGCGCTACTCTCAGGTTGAAGTAAAGGTTCAACAACCTCATCAAGTTCTATCTTCCTCCCACTCAATTCTTTCGAGAGAAACTCTTTCTCAAGAAATGTTCCGTTTTTAGCGACAAACACTTTGCCTTCGGATCTGAGGTAGAAGGTATACCCAACTGTCTCTTTTGGGTATCCTATGAAGACGCATTTCTCCGCTTTGGGTTCCAGCTTTTCAGGCTGAAGCTTTTTGACATAAGCATCACATCCCCAAACTTTAAGAAACGACAGCTTTGGCTTCTTGCCAAACCAAAGTTCATATGGCGTCGTCTCAACGGATTTCGATGGTGCCCTATTTAAAGTGAATGCAGCTGTCTCTAATGCATAACCCCAAAACGATAGTGGCAAATCGGCAAGAGACATCATAGATCGCACCATATCTAATAAGGTTCGATTACGACGTTCGGACACACCATTACGCTGTGGTGTTCCAGGCGGTGTTAATTGTGAAACAATTCCACACTGTCTTAAGTGACTGCCAAACTCATAACTCAGATATTCTCCTCCTCGATCAGATCGTAGGAATTTAATCTTCTTGTTACGATGATTCTCAACTTCACTCTGAAATTGTTTGAACTTTTCAAATGTTTCAGACTTGTGTTTCATTAAGTAAATATACCCATATCTACTTAAGTCATCAGTGAAGGTGAGAAAGTAACGATAACCACCGCGCGCCTCAATACTCATCGGACCGCACACATCAGTATGTATGATTTCCAATAAGTCACTTGCCCGTTCCATTATTCCAGAGAACGGCGTTTTAGTCATCTTGCCTAAGAGGCATGGCTCACATGTGTCAAGTGATTCAAAATCAAGTGACTCCAAAAGTCCATCAGCATGGAGCTTCTTCATGCGTTTTACGCCAATATGACCTAAACGGCAGTGCCACAAGAAAGTGGTATTATCATTATCAATTCTACATCTTTTGGCATCAATGTTATGAACATGTGTATCATTACTATCGAGATTCAATAAGAATAAACCCCTCACATCGGGTGCATGACCATAAAAGATATTACTCATATAAATAGAACAACCATTATTCTCTGATTTAAATGAGTAACCGTCTCGCAATAAACAAGATCCAGATATAATGTTCATGCTTAACGCAGGCACCAAATAACACTTATTTAGGTTCATCACTAATCCCGACGGTAATCGAAGAGCGAGCGTGCCGACGGCGATCACATCAACCTTGGAACCATTTCCCACGCGCATCGTCACTTCGTCCTTTGCCAGCCTCCGTCTATTCCGCAGTTCCTGTTTTGAGTTGCAAATATGAGCAACCGCACCGGTATCAAATACCCAGGCACTACAACGAGGGTTGGTAAGGTACACATCAATAACATGTATATCATATATACCTTGTTTGTTGTTGGCCGCCTTCTTGTCAGCCAAATACTTGGGGCAATTCCGCTTCCAGTGTCCAGTTCCCTTGCAATGAAAACACACAGTTTCTGGTTTGGGTCCAGCCTTGGGTTTCTTCACGAGAGGAGCAACTGCTTTGCCACTCTGCTTGGAGTTACCCTTCTTACCCTTGCCATTTTTCTTGAAACTAGTGGTTTTATTGACCATCAACACTTGATGCTCCTTCTGAATTTCAGACTCAGCGGCTTTCAGCATCGCAAACAGCTCGGCGACTGTCTTGTTCATCCCGTGCATGTTATAGTTCAACACGAAGCTCTTGTAGCTAGGTGGCAATGATTGAAGAACTCTGTCAGTGATAGCCTCTGGCGGAAGGGGCATCCCTAACTCAGCCAGACGGGTGGAGTACCCAGACATTCTGAGCACGTGATCACTGATAGACCCGTTCTCCTCCATCTTGCAAGCATAGAACTTATCGGAGATCTCATATCTCTCGATCCGGGCATTCTTCTGAAAGATAAACTTCAACTCCTGGAACATCTCATATGCTCCATGACGTTCAAAACGTCTTTGAAGTCCCGGTTCTAAGCCATACAACATTGCACATTGAACTATTGAGTAATCATCAGAACGAGCCTGCCAGGCGTTCACAACGTCTAGAGACTCAACTGGAGCGGGTGGATCACCAAGCGGTGCATCAAGGACATAAGCCTTCTGGGAAGCCGTAAGGATAATCCTTAGATTACGGGCCCAGTCCACAAAGTTACTTCCATCATCTTTCAACTTAGCTTTCTCTAGGAACGCATTAAAATTCAGGGGTGCTACTGCGCGAGCCATGATCTACAACATAAATATAGCAAAGACAACTTAGACTATTGTTCTTAGATAATGAGTTTAGTTAATCATATTTTAAAAAACTCCCACTCAAATTGACATCCCTCCGATCATTCGAGTGTAACATGATCCAAATCCACCAACTCAAGTCCGATCATCACGTGAGTTGAGGTGGTTTCAATGGTGAACATCTTCATGTTGATCATATCTACTATATGACTCATGTTCGACCTTTCGGTCTCTTGTGTTCCGAGGCCATGTCTGTACATGCTAGGCTCGTCAAGTTTAACCCGAGTGTTCCGCACGTGTAACATGGCTTACACCCGTTGTATGCGAACGTAGAGTCTATCACACCCGATCATCACGGCGTGTCTCGAAACGACGAACTTTCGCAACGGTGCACACTTGGGGAGAACACAATTTATCTTGAAATTTAAGTGAGGAATCACCTTATAATGCTACCGTCGTCCTAAGCAAAATAAGATGCATAAAAGGATTAACATCACATGCAAATCATAAGTGACATGATATGGCCATGAACTTGTGCTTTTGATCTCCATCTCCAAAGCACCGGCATGATCTCCATCGTCACCGGCATGACACCATGATCTCCATCATCTTGATCTCCATCAACGTGTCGCCATAAGGTTGTCGCGCCGACTGTTGCTTCCACGACTATAGCTAACGTTTAGCGATAAAGTAAAGCATTACATAGCGCTTAATGATTGACACGCAGGTCATACAATAATTAAAGACAACTCTATGGCTCCTGCCAGTTGCCGTACTCATCGACATGCAAGTCGTGATATTCTATACATCACATGATCATCTCATACATCACATATATCTCATCATGTAATTGGCCATATCACATCACAACATACCCTGCAAAAACAAGTTAGACGTCCTCTAATTGTTGTTGCAAATTTTACGTGGCTGCTACGGGTTTGCAAGAACCGTTCTTACCTACGCATAACCACAACGTGGTGTAGTGATTGCTTTTTGATCTTCTAAAAGAACCCTCTTCATTGAACCGATTCAACTAAAGTGAGAGAGACAGACACCCGCCAGTCACCTTTATGCAACAAGTGCACGCAGCGGTGAAACCAGTCTCGCGTAAGCGTACGCGTAATGTCGGTCCGGGCCGCTTCATCTCACAATACCGCGGAATCAAGTATCAACTAGTAACGGCAAGCAATATGTATACACCCACGCCCACAACTCGTTTGTGTTCTACTCGAGATCTCATCTACGCATAGACCTAGCTCAGATGCCACTGTTGGGGAACGTTGCATGGGAAACAAAAATTTTCCTACGCACACATAAGATCTATCCATGGTGATGAGCATCTACGAGAGGGAGAGTGAATCTACATACCCTTGTAGATCGCTAAGCGGAAGCGTTAATAAACGCGGTTGATGTAGTCGAACGTCTTCGCGATCCAAATCGCCGAGCGTCCCGCGATCCAATCACGATCCTTCCGATCTAGTGCCGAACGGACGGCACCTCCGCGTTCAACACACGTACGGCTTGATGACGCCTTCACCTCCTCGATCCAGCGAGCGATGGTGAAGTAGTGGTTGAGTTCCAGCAGCACGACGGCGTGGTGATGGTGGTGAGGAACAATCTCTGCAGGGCTTCGCCAAGCGCTACGGAGATTATGACGGAGGAACTAGAGGGCTAGGGTTGCCGGCACACGGCTTGGGAAATCCTGATGTGTCCCGTGTGCTAGCCCTGCCCCTCTATTTATATGTTGAGCCTTGGGGTCTAAACTTGGAGTAAAAGCCTCCTCCGGGTCGGTTTTGCCCGCACAAGGTCGGTTTGGCCCGCAGGAAAAGAGTCCAATTCGGACCCTGCCGAATCGTGCACAGCCGCGCACAAGCGGTAGTACCGCTTCACACAAGCGGTAGTACCGCTTGGGCGGTAGTACCGCTTCACACAAGCGGTAGTACCGCTCGGGCGGTAGTACCGCTTCCCCAAGCGGTAGTACCGCTTACGCGGCAGCAAAACTACTTTTGCACTTTCCAATACCTTGTGGGCTTTATCCCTTTGGCTCATATAAAGTGTTGCTGCACCCGAACACTTCGGTAAACATCCGGAACCCCTTCCGGTGAACTTCGGAACTCTTCCGGAGATCAAAACACTATTATCACATATATCAATCTTTACCTCCGGACTATTCCGGAGATCCTCGTCATGTCCGGGATCTTATCCGGGACTCCGAACAACTTTCGATCACCAACATAATAACTCAATTATACTAATCGTCACCAAACGTTAAGTGTGTAGACCCTGCGGGTTCGAGAACTATGTAGACATGACCGAGACACCTCTACGGCCAATAACCAATAGCGGGACCTGGATGCCCATATTGGCTCCTACATATTCTACGAAGATCTTTATCGGTCGAACCTCTATGTCAAGGATTCAGTTAATCCCGTATGCTGTTCCCTTTGTTCTTCGGTATGTTACTTGCCCGAGATTCGATCGTCGGTATCACTATACCTAGTTCAATCTCGTTACCGGCAAGTCTCTTTACTCGTTCCGTAATACAAGATCTCGTGGCTAACACTTTAGTCACATTGCTTGCAAGGCTCATTGTGATGTTGTATTACCGAGTGGGCCCTGAGATACCTCTCCGTCATACGGAGTAACAAATCCCAGTCTTGATCCATGCCAACCCAACAGACACCCTCGGAGATACCTGTAGAGCACCTTTATAGTCACCCAGTTACGTTGCGACGTTTGATACACACAAGGTATTCCTCCGGTGTCAGTGAGTTGCATGATCTCATGGTCAAAGGAACAGATACTTGACATGCAGAAAACAATAGCAATAAACTGACACGATCAAATGCTACGTTTACAGTTTGGGTCTTGTCCATCACATCATTCTCCTAATGATGTGATCCCGTTATCAAATGACATCTCATGTCAATGGCTAGGAAACCTTAACCATCTTTGATCAACGAGCTAGTGAACTAGAGGCTTACTAGGGACACAGTGTTGTCTATGTATCCACACATGTATTTGAGTTTCCAATCAATACAATTATAGCATGGATAATAAACGATTATCATGAACAAGGAAATATAATAATAACCAATTTATTATTGCCTCTAGGGCATATTTCCAACAGATAAGTCACCTCAGGTAACCAGAATTCACACTTGGAATACTTGGCATATAGCTGGTGCTCTCGAAGTTTCTCCAATACAAGCCGAAGATGTTCGGCGTGTTCTTCTTCATTCTTGGAATATATGAGGATATCATCCAAATAAACCACGACGAATTTGTCGAGGTAATCCATGAAGATGTAGTTCATCAATCGAGAGAAAGTTGCTGAAGCATTAGTTAATCCGAATGACATGACGGTGTACTCGTAAGAACCATAGCGAGTAACGAAGGCTGTCTTCGGAATATCCTCTTTACGTACTCGAATCTGATGGTAGCCCAACCTCAAATCAAGTTTAGAGAATACTAAGGAACCAGCAAGTTGATCATACAGATCGTTGATTCTGGGAAGCGGATACTTGTTCTGGATTGTGGATTGGTTAATAGGCCGATAGTCCTGGACCAATCGGTTAGTCCCATCCTTCTTCTTAACAAAGAGAGAAGGTGCTCCCCAAGCAGAAGAACTGGGGCGGATGAAACCCTTTTTAAGTGACTTGTCGATTTCCTCCTTAAGCTCAAGGAGTTCATGCGGCGACATCTTGTATGGGCGTTTAGCAATAGGGGTAGTGCCTGGTTTCAAGTCGATGACGAACTCGACTGTTCTAACAAGGGGTATTCCTGGAAGTTCTTCTGGAAAGACGTCCGAAAAATCACGAACGACTGGAACATTCTCAATTCCCTCAAGAGGTGCAGCATTCAGTGCATTCAGAGCATATATCTGGCTCTCGGCATTCTGAGCTGTTCGGGCTGAGTATTTGATTGTCTGGCCAGAAGGGTGTGTGAGTTGAACTTTCTTAGCAGCATAGTCAATGAAAGCATTATGGGCTTCCAGCCAATCCATACCGAGAATGACATCTATGTTAGATGATTTGAGGGCAATAAGAGAAGCATGGAACACTAGACCTCCAATTTTAATGGGAGTTCTATGGCTCACCATGGTGGCACGGCTCTGAGATCCGACGACGTGAACCGCTAAAGGAGTAGCCAAAGGTTTCATAGCTAACCCATGCAACTGAGCAAACGGTTGAGACACAAATGAATGTGATGCTCCTGAATCAAAGAGAATAGTAGCTGCCACTGAATTAATTGGCAGAGTTCCCATCACGATTTTTGGGGACTCACGAGCTTCTTCAATCTTGACATGGGTGATCTGGCCACGACCCATAGCCGACGGACTGGCGTTACAGTTCCTGAAACGTCGGTTTCGACAGCTCTTCTTGCGACCGACAGGAGGGCGTGGTGCAACCTGAGGCTGATCCGGGCATAAATCATCATTATGGGGAGGAGCCATAGCATCGGGCTGTCCACCCTGAACCGTTAGCTGTCTCGGCGGCAGAGGTAGACGAGGTGCGATATAAGACGGCCTTGGTGTTGGATCAGGTCGATGATAAACATTGTGGGGAATCCAAACTTGACGTTTCTGAGCAGGCTGACCCGAAGACGGGCCAACGTCACGAGTGCGCTTGAGTGACTCCTGGTACTCAGTCAGACCAGTTTCAACTCGAAAAGCTTGGCTAACAAGCGTTGCAAAGTCTGCAGCTTCATGAACAATAAGTGTGAGCTTTATATCAGGATGCAGTCCTTCACGGAATTTCTCCTGTTTGCGTGCGTCAGTGTCGACATCATCTTCAGCATAGCGGGATAACTCAAGGAATTTCCTCTGATATTCATCCACAGTCATTTTGCCCTGTGTGAGTTTGCGGAACTCCTTCTTCTTCTGGTCCATCAGACCTTGAGGAATGTATCATGCACGGAATGCTGTCCGAAATTCCTGCCAAGTGGTGGCTGTCCCAGCAGGCAGCATTCGCCTGTGGCTTTCCCACCATTGAGCAGCTGAACCCCTCAGGTGATACGTCGCATAGGTTTTCATCCTTGCCTAGAAAAAAGATGTGGATAATGATATTGTCAAATTAAAATTATTTCCGTTCTCACTACGAGACCATGCTAAAACTTGGTTTTCATCCTTGCCTAGAAATAGTATTGATTCTTGGGATAAGTGTAAGGATGCTTTTATTACCAAGTATTTTCCTCCCGCTAAGATTATTTCTCTAAGAAATCAAATTATGAATTTTAAGCACCTTGAGCATGAACATGTTGCACAATCTTGGGAGAGAATGAAATTAATGATAAGAAATTGCCCAACTCATGGCTTAAATTTATGGATGATCATACAAAAATTTTATGCGGGACTAAACTTTGTCTCTAGAAATTTGCTAGACTCTGCCACAGGTGGTACTTTTATGGAAATTACATTGGGAGAAGCTACAAAACTTCTTGATAATATCATGACAAATTATTCTCAATGGCACATTGAACGAACTCCAACTGGTAAGAAGGTAAATTCTGTTGAAGAAACTAATACTTTGAGTGATAAGATGGATGCTTTATTGAAATCTGTTGCTAGTAAAAATGCTCATATTGATCCTAATGATGTGCCATTGTCTACCTTGATTGAGCAAAATAATGATGCTATTGATGTGAATTTTGTCTCTAGAAATAATTTCAACAACAATGCTTATAGGGGTAATTTCAATCCTAGACCGTTTCCTGGAAATTCCTCTAATAATTATGGCAATCGTTATGGTAATTCTTATAATAATAATAATAGGATGCCCTCTGATCTTGAAAGTAATATTAAAGAATTTATTAATTCACAAAAGAATTTTAATGCTATGATAGAAGAAAAATTGAATAGAGTTGATGAATTAGCAAGGAACATGGATAGAATTGCTCATTATGTGGAAAATCTCAAAACTAAAATTTTGCCACCCAAGCATGATATAAATGAGTCTATTAAAGCCATCTATGTCTCCATTAATGAAAGTAAAGAAAGGACCGCTAGGTTGAGAGCTAAGCAAGAATTTCTAAAAAAAGCGATTCCACCCGGTTTCTATCGTAGTAATGATGAAGATATTAAAATGATTGGTGTAACCCCTATCAAATCATTATTTAGTAACATAAAACTTGATGAAAAAGGGACTGAAGAAGAGTCAACTTTAGATAGAAGGAAAGTGGGTTTGGAGAGGTCAAAACTTTAAATAGTAATGCACCCACTACTTTGGATTACAAGGACTTTAATTATGATAGTTGTTCTTTAATTGAGTGTATTTCCTTGTTGCAATCCATGATTAATTCACCAAATGCATATGAACAAAATAAAGCTTTCACTAAACATATTGTAGAAGCCATGATGAAAGCGCATGAAGAAAAACTTGAGTTGGAAGTTTCAATTCCTAGAAAATTACAAGATGAATGGGAACCTACTATTAAAGTCAAAATTAAAGATTATGAATGTAATGCCCTTTGTGATCTTGGTGCTAGTGTTTCCACTATACCGAAGTCTTTGTGTGATGTGCTAGGTCTCACCGACATGGATCCTTGTTCCCTTAATTTGCATCTTGCGGATTCTACTATTAAAAAGCCATTGGGTAGAATAAATGACGTGCTTATTCTTGCAAATATAAATTATGTGCCTGTGGACTTTATTGTTCTTGATATTGAATGCAATCCTTCTTGCCCCATAATACTTGGTAGGCCTTTCCTAAAAACGATAGGTGCTATTATTGATATGAAAGAAGGTAATATAAGATTTCAATTTCCACTAAAGAAAGGGATGGAATACTTCCCTAGAAAGATAATTAAAGCACCTTATGAATCTATTGTGAGGGCCACCTATGGAATTAACTTGAAGGATGACAACACTTGAAACTATGCATTATGCCTAGATAGGGGCATAAAACAATAGCGCTTGTTGGGAGGCAACCCAATGAATAAAATAAATTTTTGATTTTTCTTTCTGTTCTTGAGTGTTTACACAATTATAGCCTCTGTTATGATTGTATTTTTATGTTTTAATTAGTGTTTGTGCCAAGTAATGCCTTTGGGATGATTTGGGAGATAGTATGATAGATGCTGTTGGAAAACAGAAACTTTTGCGTCCAGTGCTAGAATTTGGTTTTTTTTTCTGGAGCGTGATAAAATTCTGAATTTTTACACAGTATTGATATATGAATTTCCCACGTTTTCCTAATTTTTCAGAATTTTTGGAGTTACATAATTATGACGTTAATTCAGATCTTTACAGACTGTTCTGTTTTAGACAGATTCTGTTTTTGTTGCATAGTTTACTTATTTTGATGAATCTATGGATCGTATCGGGGGGTATGAGTCATGGAGAAGTTGGAGTACAGTAGCATTATGCAAATATTAAATATGAATCAATTTACAACAGTACCTAAAGTTTAAGATTTATTTGTTATACTAACGGATCTCACGAGGTTTCTGTTGAGTTTTGTGTGCTGAAGTTTTCAAGTTTTGGGTGAGACTACGATGGACAAAGGAATAAGGAGTGGCAAGAGCCTAAGCTTGGGATGCCCAAGGAACCCCAAGGTAATATTCAAGGAAGACTCAAGCGTCTAAGCTTGGGGATGCCCCGGAAGGCATCCCCTCTTTCGTCTACAATCTATCGGTAACTCACTTGGAGCTATATTTTTATTCATCACATGATATGTGTTTTACTTGGAGCGTCTTGTGATCTAGTTTGTTTGCTTTTTTTGCTTTTTAGTTTGTAACAATCATCTTTGTTGATCACACCTTTTTGAGAGGGACACACATTATTCGCGATTTGTTAGAATACTCTATGTGCTTCACTTATATCTTTTGAGCTAGGCAGTTGCTCTAGTGCTTCACTTATATCCTTTAGAGCACGGCGGTGGTTGTATTTTAAAGAAATAGTTGCACTCTCATGCTTCACTTATATCTTTTTGAGAGTCTAATGAATAGCAATGGTAATATGCACGGGTTATGAATTTGGTCCTGATATGATAGGTATTCATAAAAGAGGGATATAATAAAAACTTTCATGTAGATCACTGAATATGATAAGTTTGATTCCTTACAATAGTTTTGTGATATTAAGATGGTAATATGTGGGAGGTATTTGTAGATAATTGTGGTTTAGTAAGAATATTGGTGTTATGGTTTGTGATTCCCGAAGCATGCACGTATGATCTGTCGTTATGCTAAGAAGTTGGAGCATGATTTATTGTTGATTGTCTTCCTTTGTGTGGCGGTTGGGGGCGCGCGATGGTTAACTCCTACCAACCTCCCCCCTAGGGGCATGCGTAGTAGTACTTTGCTTCGAGGGCTAATAAACTTTCGCAATAAGTATGTGAGTTCTTTATGACTAATGTGAGTCCATGGATTATACGCACTCTCACTCTTCCGCAATTTGCTAGCCTCTTCGGTACCGTGCATTGCCCTTTCTAACATCGAGAGTTGGTGCAAACTTCGCCGGTGCATCCAAACCCCATGATATGATACTCTCTATCACACATAAGCCTTCTTATATCTTCCTCAAAACAGCCACCATACCTACCTATCATGGCATTTCCATAGCCATTCCGAGATATATTGCCATGCAACTTCCACCGTTCTGTTTTTATGACACACATCGTCATTGTCATATTGCTTTGCATGATCATATAGCTGACACAGTATTTGTGGCTCAGCCACCGTTCATCATTTTTTATACATGTTACGCTAGCATCATTGCACATCCTGGTACACTGCCAGAGGCATTCATATAGAGTCATATTTTTGTTCTAGTATCGAGTTGTAATATTGAGTTGTAAGTAAATAAAAGTGTGATGATCATCATTATTAGAGCATTGTCCTAGTGAGGAAAGGATGATGGAGACCATGATTCCCCCACAAGTCGGGATGAGACTTCGGATGATTTTTTTTTTAAAAAGAGGCCAAAAAGAGCCCACGCAAAAAAGAGAAAAATAAATAAATAAATAAATAAATGAGAGAAAAAGAGAGAAGGGGCAATGTTACTATCCTTTTTCCACACTTGTGCTTCAGAGTAGCACCATGTTGTTCATATAGAGAGTCTCCTATTTTGTCACTTTCATATACTAGTGGGAATTTTTCATTATAGAACTTGGCTTGTATATTCCGATGACGGGCTTCCTCAAATGCCCGAGGTCTTCATGAGCAAGCAAGTTGGATGCACACCCACTTAGTTTTCATGTTGAGCTTTCATACACTTATAGCTCTTAGTGCATCCGTTGCATGGCAATCCCTACTCCTCGCATTGACATCAATTGATGGGCATCTCCATAGCCCGTTGATTAGCCTCGTCGGTGTGAGACTATCTTCTTATTTTTGACTTCTCTTATTTATATCTACCACCACACTCTATTCCACCCATAGTGCTATATCCATGGCTTGCGCTCATGTATTGCGTGGGGGTTGAAAAAGCTGTAGCGCGTTAAAAAGTATGAACCAATTGCTGTAGGAGATATGCCCTAGAGGCAATAATAAATGTTATTATTTATCCCCATGTTCCTAATTATGTTTATATTCCATGCTATAACTGCTATGGTTCTCGAGTCTGCAATAACCACGAGGCTCGAAGGAAAACTCATATCCACGTGTGGAATAATAAATGGTAAAAAGTATTCCTGGTCAAGCCTCTAAGACTGGCTCAAGTGATTGCATGATGATTATGTTTTCCTGATCATGGGCATGTCTATGCCGGCAACTTTGAGGGCACAATGTTAGAAGAACATTTGTGTTGAATCAACCCGATTTGATGTTATGCTATGAGATACAATCGTCACAAGTTAATGGTTAATAACACAGAGAAAGTTAACGTTTGCATGATTCCTTATACCATGAGAGTATCGAGTTTCTTCATGCTTGCTTCATGAATTTGGGGTTTGTTAAACGTCATCCGTAAATGGGTGGCTATTACGGCGGCTTACGGGTTCATGGAAAAGTATGACAAGGGACTTGATAACTCAAGATTGGGATTTGCTCCTCCGTCGATGGAGAATTATTCTTTGGGCCCTCTCAGTGTTACGGTATCCATCATCGTCTGGCCAGACACATTGTGATTTGATCACAGGGATGCTGGAACACGGGAACGAGAAAAGAGAACAAAACCGGTAACGAGGTAACTGGCATAGTTGACAAGTTGTTGATTCACGAGGATGCCGATAAATCTCACCTCGGGTGTTTGTAACATATCGCGAAGTAAAAGGAATAGCACACGGCAACTGGAGGTTCACTCGAATATTTATTCGTGTGGGTATAGGGGTCAATATGGGTGTCCACGGCTCCGATGTTGATCATTGATCGGAAAGTGTTCCGGTCATGTCTATACTTCACCGAACCTATAGGGTCACACGCTTAAGGGTCATCTATCTCCTGAATGCTAGACAGGGAGTCTGAGAGAAAGTCACCGAAAAAGTTTCGGAGACAACGGAAGAGTTCCGGAGAGAGAACACCGGAAGAGTTTCAGTAAAACTGAAAAGTTGTTTCGGGGTATACCATTAAGTCAAATTGGTTTCGGCACACGCATGGAAATTCTTGGAGGGTGCCAGAATTGTTCTGGGACCTTCTGGGATTTTTCCGGAGAAAAAACCCGAAAATGTTCCGGAGCTGCCAGAACCGCTTTGGTTGCTTTTCGCAGATGAAAATCACTAATCCGGAATTGTTTCGAAACACGTCCAAAATTATTTTAGTGGGTACTAGAAATGTTCTAAGACCTACAGAAATATTTTCGGATTTAACGGTCGCGGAAAAATGTTTCCGTGAATAGTGAAAATCACTTTATGGAAAGCCACCTTTTTGGGCTTTGTCCCAAAATATCTTAGGGATGACATGCATGGATGAGAGCCACCCTACCCCTTAGGTTTTCCTATAAATAGAGGTGGAGAGGCACTCTCCACACTCACTCTTTCTCACATACAAATGCCATGCATAATCTGGCCTTCTCTTTCCCTCCCCGCGAAATAGTTTTGTAGAGCCGAAAGGCTATCTGGGTTCCGGTGGGAACTAGTTCTGGACGGCGAAGCCCTGCCGGATAGATGACACCGTATGTGTGCAATCCCGTAGAGAGGTCATAGGTTCAATCTTTTTGCCCGAGGGGCTGTTCGAGAGTGCCTCCCGAAGGGCTGTCCGAGTGACCGTCCGAGTTTCTGTGAGTGCCTCCTGAAGGGCTGTCCGTGACACCGTCTGGGGGACTGTCCGACCGCCTCCCGAAGGGCTGTTCGAGGGGTTGACGAGGGAGTACATCCTCGCGGTTGGGAGGTTGTAAATCCTAGCTGCGGGGATCTGCACCGACGATCTACACCGACTCTACTTCCGCTGCGCTACGAGTCGGTAACGATCAGATCCAAACCTTGTATGCATCTCCATAGTGTTCCTGGGCGTGCTCACAGTACCGATTTTTTTTGTTTTCTGCTGCGTTCCCCTACAGTGGCATCAAGAGCCGTGCTATGCGTAGATGCAGGTTACGATCTACACTACACCACGACACTCAAAGCAGCGTCAAACAATCTGTCGGCATAGGTCACCTAAGGCGACACATTTAGTGTCGGAAAAGACTTTCACCGACAGAAAGGAGCTGTCGCCTATAGTGCTGCCAGGAAAGGTCTTTACCGACAGATAAATCTATGCCGACAGACAATATGACAGTGTTGGTGAGAGCTTCGCCGACAGATATTTCTACACCGACAGATAGCGCTATGCCGACAGTTCATCTGACATTGTGATGCGCCGACAGATTGTGCAACATCCATAGATATGCCAACAGTTTATCCGACAGCGGGCTACACCAACAAATAATGCAACATTAATACTTCTGCCGACACACTTGCTGCCAGGGACTACATTTTAGCACAAATGCAAATGCACCATATATTAATACGACATTAAATCATAATATTCAATTCATGTTCAGTACCCAACACATACAAACAATTATACTCTTATATTCATCACAATTACACTCTTCTATTCATCACAATATACCATTGATCAATGCACAACATACCATTCAACATATATAGAAGATTCATTAGTCTTCTTTACTCAAGTTAGCTACAATGGATTAAGGACATACATAAATTGACATTCAAGCCATGGTCTGTTACAAAATGTGATGGCCAAGTTCCTATGAGACCAATTGTTCAATCACTTGACTACTACAAAATATTATGAAAGAGCCCAAGTCTTTGATCACAAAGCCCACATGAACTTCCATATGAACAAAATGTGTCAACCATGTTATGAACAAAGCAATCACCAGAACATCTTACATCAACTTGTGCCCTTGCTACGTTTTGCCATTTGTCCCTGCAAAAGAACTCATATGTTTGAGCAATCTTAGAAAATAAGAATTTCTTAAAATTTGTAAGTGGCCTTTGATCCCAAAGATCTAAAAGTAGATGCGCTGCAAACAGGTTACAAAAGATACGCTTATTAGAACATCAACCAAAGTCAGGCTAGCACATAATATTACATGGCTTACTCTGAAAATTTATGCACTCATTGATAAGCAATCAGATCTGTTCTAAGGCATCAGGAATAAGGTTCTTATTGTAATTTTAGAGATTTGCATTTGAAGTTCCTCAATCAGCAAACAATCAGATATGCACTTGTAAATATGCATGTACCAGCAGTCATATATTACCTTGTATGAATTTCGGTGAACCTGTAAGGGCCTCAGTCTAAGGCCGGGCAGATGCCTCCTTTCTAAAAAAAATGTACCAGCAGTAATATATGTAGTAGCAGGAAGGGCACTTGATGAAAACAAAGCCATTTCAAAGACCAGATGTCTACTATGAGTAATTGCTGGGATAAATCTATGAAAACTTAAAATGAAATCATGGCTACTATTTCCTATGTGCTCCCAGTTCATCTATAATCCATTTAATTACTACATACTCTCCATTCATCTAGACAAAGTTCAAAGCATGTGCACATTTAAAACTTGGACATGATCAGCTACTGCAGTAGTGCTACAAATTTCATACTGCAAATTGGAACTGAGCTCAAGGCGCAATCATGAGAACTTCTATAAATAATTGAGTCATCATGTCTAGTGTGCTGTTACTAATGTAAGGAGGACATGAGTTTCTTCCTCAATAAAAGATGTAACTAACACTGTCTTTGTGTTCTATACCTAATGCAAGACTTAATTATTTTCTTAGAAGTACAAGGAAAGGGAATCCAGAAATTAGAACAAACAAGAGTGAACATTTCACCACTGATATTGTTAAGTGTCACTTTCAGGAACAAATTACATCAGACTGTAGATATGTTTCTTTTATCACCACAGATTTTCACATATGATGGGTATTGAAATAGTAGAAGACCTTGGATAGGGAAAAAATGTACTAATAGCAGCAAATATATCTACACGTAGCTGCATCTGGATTTCAATTGCAATTTCGTTAAAAATACTTCGCAAAACATGTGTGGACTGTGAATTCATCAAGGCTTGCACTTTCAATCTGTTCGGAAATCATTGAAGACCTAAACTAGCAATTTGTGTTAACTTCTATATGCCTTTATTCGTACTTTTAAAATTTATCATTCGCGGTTGTGGAAGTAGTATTATGAGCTTACTGGAACTATTACTCAAGTCTCAGTGCCTTTGGTCTCAGTTTTACCTGTGCTCTCTGTTTCATCAATCTTTCGTCAAGTGTACTTGGACATTTGTGCTTTTTCTGTCTTGTTCAGCGCCTTACATATTTCAGTGAGCAGAACCATGCTATTAATGAGCCCTGACAAGTACATAGAGGAAGACCAGATTGACTTATTGACATGCTAATGAATCGGTAATCAGCCTTTCTTGCTCAAGTGGTACAGTTTTCAGTCCCGACCAAGTATTGTATGTGCATAGAACTAGCGACCAATGTAGAATTAACATGCCACTGACCAAGGATTTTAGATTTTTTTGCAAAAAAGAAAGAGTGAGCAGCGGATCAAAAATATTCAATTCAACTGCACCTGTTTAGAACAAGAGGGCTATATTCAACTTAGTAATTGAACTTCAGTACAAATAGGGATCTCTGAATAACTAATACAATCCCAGCCACTAGTCCAAAGATTTGAAACGAAAATTGAAGAATTGAACATATAAAAAGATCACCTCGTGTCGTCAGTAGCAGCCAATCGTTGAGGTCAGAGGATGATGACATGGCCTACTCCGCGCATCTCCAGGGATATTGTTCTGCACAGCAGAGGGAGCAACACCAACTTGACCAACTGAACAAAACCAGTATGGAAGCAATAACAAGCTCCAGTGCAAACATCCATGAGAAAATCACCTGCTGCCGTGAGGAGAGAATTCAGAAATGTCATGTGCAAAAAGGGTACAAGCTGAGTTAAAATTGACAGTAGAAAACCAGGTCACGTATACACAATAAAAGGCAAACTTACGAGAAGATCTTTTAGTAAAGCGCGCGCATGTTAATCTTTCCTATGTTTATAGGTTGTTCTACTTTTCCTATTGAGTAATGGGCGTGCATCAAAGCCACTGGGCCTTCATAGGTGGGCAGGATTTTGCATCGCAGGAAAATCTAGCACACGAAGCACACTTGCCGGACTTCAGATTAAAATGTAACTAATCTATTCAGCAATTCAAAAAGAAGCTCATGAAGTGTTTTTTTAACCCCCTCAAAAAATTTAATCAACTGTTGCAGACAAAAACAAGAAGATATTATCACAGTATATCATTGACCTATATTTTTTATACACATTTACTGCAGACTATCTTCTTTACAGTTTTCTAACTAACTAATATACTGTCTTTCCCTCACACAAAAGAAACTAATAGACTGTCTTTATGAACATTCCTTCCATCCATTTATATATGTACGTATATATACCGACTCAAATATATTTTTCTCACATGTGTCACCATGGTTCTCCACATGAACTTCCTTTTCTTAAATTGTAGCAGTGCCAGTTGTTCTCACATGATACAGTGACCTAGAAGTCAACACACACACTAATAAAGTCATGGCTCAATGCAAATAAATGCTCTACTAACTAATGGGCATGCTTCAAGTTATTTTCCAGAATCCCTGCAGTACTGTCTCTGCGGCGATACAAGTAAGGCAGAAAAGCACATGTGTGTGAAGCCACTCAATAAGAAAATTCAAAAACCTGACAAAGACAAGCAAACACTATCAGGTATATCCTTTACTTTTTTATATGTCCATGTACTGATGTACCCCATACTAAGTGCAGCCTAATAATTTTGCGTATTGTGACGATTCTCCTTTTTCTCAGGGGGTCAATACTACTTTCTGAGATGACTTACAATAGCAATTCCCATCCATCAAGCGACTGCTATTCATTGAGAAAACAACAACAGCGCCACACCACTAATGCCATGACCTAGAGCTGGAACCACCCGACTATAATCACGCAAGGCATGCCATCAGATTATATACCATTCACAATAAAATGTGAACTCCATATAGCAACATACGAGAAGATAGGTAAGGAAAAAAACTGCATCTTACTTGTTGAGATATGGAGGCGGGGCCGGGACAGGGGTCGCCGTTGGAGGAAGATGAACGGCGGGCTGCTCCTCAACAGCAGTCGGTGCGGCGGATCCTCCGGCGTATGGTGCTGCTGTTCCCGGCGTGCGGCGGACCCTTGGTGGTGGACGGCACTGCTATTCCTCGGCGGCGGACGGTGCTCCTCCGTCGCAGACGGCGCTGCTGCTACTGCGGACTAAGGGAAGGGAGGCCAGGGTCCGAGATGTGGTGGCACGAGGGGACCTGCGGGTGGGTTGGGGCGGCGACGCGCAGGTCGGGAGCGGCGGCGCAGTAGGGTTAGGTTTAGGGTGTGTGGGTGGCGAGAGAGAGAGAGAGGGGTGAGATTGGGGATCGAACAGGTCGGGGTCGGGGGTTCGGGTGTGTTTTTTATTTTTTTTGCTGGTCTGGTGTGAATCGGGCGCGCGCATGGCGTGCTTTCCGCGCCATATTTTTCGGACATGGGTTGAAGCGAACAACGCCGACACTTTTTGTGTCCCAACGAATCGGTGACAGACAAACAATCGGTAATGCCTCTATCTGCCGACAGAAATTTCGTTGGTGTTTTTGTGGCCTTTGGCGACAGATAATGTGTCACAAGCTTATATAACACTAACATACCGTGTGTCGGTATAGTTTGGGACAAAAAAAGTGTCGGCGATGCTCACTTATACCAACGGATGCATGTCGTCTTTGTAGTGTCGTGGTGTAGTGCTAGAATACATAGAGATGTATGGGTGTTGCACAATATAATTTTGTAGTAGATGAGTTCTATTACTGAAAATTATTTGTGCGGGTAGTAGATGAAATCTGTTACCCGATGTTCTTGTTGCTTCCCTGAAATTTGCGTATTTCTGATCTTGATAACGGCATGGTGGAGTTTCAAAGTTCTGGTAATCCGCGATCCTGATTGATCAACGAAGTGCTAATAGTTCGTTGAATTCCACCATAGTTAAAATAAAGATGAAATTTCGCAGACAAAAGGGCAATGCAGATATGATCTGCAAGGGGGTCATGCGTATGACGAAGTTCAGTATGGGGCTTGAGATTTCATTATCTCGTGTTTCATACACCCCGCAAAGTTAATCTAGCAACTTGAATAATCATACTTGATGATAAACGTTGGTAACTTCGGTTTGTTTCGAAACCTTAGAAGCCACGTAAAATAATTTTTTGCATAAACTGATTAGAGGCGTCTAACTTGGTTTTGCAGGATGACATGAGATGTGCATGTGATGTGGTATAGCAGTTCCCATATAAATTTGATTATGTATGAGATGACTATAAAATGTAAATTAACATGACCTGCGTGTCATGATTCGGCATGATGGCTGGAGCCATATGATTGTCACTTTAATGACCTGCGAGTCAACCTTATGTAATGCACTTATTTTATTAGCCATAGAGATAGTAATATTATCTAGTGCATCAACAAGGTGGTGACAAACTTCGCGAAGGTGAACACCGACGCGAATGCCGAAGACAAAGAAATAAAGACTTCTCCGTCAGAAAGGGCTATACCATACCATGCTATTATGAATTGCCTGAGATGTTTATCCCTTATGATGCACCCTTTTGATTGTGCGGTAGTCGCTTTTTATTAGGGTGATCTCTCACTTAAAATATCAAGTAGTTAGTGTTCTCCCAAGTGTAGCACCGTCACGACACCTATCTCTTCGGGGCATCACATGGATGCATGGGTACGAACGATTAGAGAAGTGTGAGGCGGGTGAGTTGAGACCTCGCAGCAAGATCACTTGGTTGTCTTGACGTTCCGGAGGATCGTCCTGAGCTCGGAACACGCCCATCGAAAGATGAATAAGAGTCACATAGGGATGTGATTGGCAAGCTGGCCTACCAAAAAAAATTCTCGTCACTTGAGATAGATGCATCCTTGACGTTGAATTGAAATTTGGATCTTGTTTCACTCACAATCAATTATGAGAGATATTGATTTGAGTGGGAGCGCACTTTAGAATTAATTCTTTTAATTCTTAGTGCAATTAATTATAAACTTTGTGTTAGGGCATATTTCTCTCTAATGGTTTTGGTGATTGATGACAATGCGTTTGCGGACTAACCGTGTGCTTTGAGCATTTCAGATTTCATTAGGTGGCACGAGACGGTTTGTTCCCCTCGATGGTAAAGAGTGAAGACGGTGTTTTTCCGACGATTTCTTTTTCGGTGGATTTGAGTTGTAGGAAACCCGTACTATTAAGAGGGGGTCCGCGTTGGAAGGTATGGGTGGAATCAACACGTACACAACCCATTTGCACCCACATAACCTTCCCGCAACTTGGAGCATCCCTCTGTTATCTTTGGGCAATTTGAATGCACCCAAGCGGTAGTACCGCTCGGTACCACGGTAGTACCGCTTAGAGCGGTACTGCCGCTGTGGTCTTCCGCAGCACTACCGCTTGGAGAAACCCCTCTGGTGCTGTTTTCCGCTAAGTGGTAGTAGAGCGGTAGTACCGCTTGGTGCGGTACTACCGGCCCCTACTACCGTTGCCACTACCGCTTGGAGAAACCTCTCTGGTATTGTTTTCAGCTAAGCGGTAGTAAAGCGGTAGTAGAGCGGTAGTACCGCTTGACACGGTACTACCGCCCCCTACTACCGCTGCACTACCGTGTTTTCTTCTGGTGTTATTTTTCCCTAAGCGGTAGTGGGGCGGTAGTACCGCTTGTTGCGGTACTGCCGTTCCAGTGCTACCCCACTACCTCTGTTTCCTCTGTCCTGCGCAATCCTTAGCGGTTGTACCGCTGAAGTTGAGCGGTAGTACCGCTTGTTGCGGCACTACCGCTCCTGTGCTTCTATGTATGCGTGTGACAGTAGGGAACTACCGCCCAAGCGGTAGTACCGCTCCGAGGAGCGGTAGTACCGCTTGTGTGCGGGCTGGGGGCAGATAACGGTTGGATTTCCCCCACTTATAAATAGAGGGTCTTCTTCCCCAAGTTGACTTACCTCTTTCCTCTCTTTGCTCCATTGTTGCCCCAAAGCTCAAAAGTGCCCGATCTCTCTCCCTAGCCAATAGACCTTGTTGATTTGCTAGGGTTTGGAGGAGAGGGCCCCGATCTACACTTCCACCAAGAGATATTTGATTCCCCCCCACTAATCCCTTGCGGATCTTGTTATTCTTGGGTGTTTGAGCACCCTAGACGGTTGAGGTCACTTCGGAGCCACATTCCATTGTGGTGAAGCTCCGTGGTTGTGTTGGGAGCCTCCAATTAAGTTGTGGAGATTGCCCCAACCTTGTTTGTAAAGGTTCGGTTGCCGCCTTCAAGGGCACCACTAGTGGAATCACGGCACCTCGCATTGTGTGAGGGCGTGAGGAGAATACGGTGGCCTTAGTGGCTTCTTGGGGAGCATTGTGCCTCCACACCGCTCCAACGGAGACGTACTTCCTCTCAAAGGGAAGGAACTTCGGTAACACACCCTCGTCTTCACCGGCTCCACTTGTGGTTATCTCTTACCTTTACATTGTGCTTGATATACTTGTATTGTATCCTTTGCTTGCTTGTGTTGTAATTGTTAGCATCATATAGGTTGCTCACCTAGTTGCATATCTAGACAACCTATTTTGTTGCTAACCCTAATTTGTTAAAGAAAAGCTAAAAATTGGTAGTTGCCTATTCACCCCCCCTCTAGTCAACCATATCGATCCTTTCACTTTGTCTAAGTGGAATTTGCATAATAGTTATAGAATAATGGCTCGCATTTCCACCTTCCCTATTAAAATTGAATAAGCTGTTATTTATCTGGTTAATCTTTACGATTGGTAACGTAATGTGAGGATTATCCTCAAGAGTGTCAAGAAGGACTTTGTCCTATCGCATGCTTTCGGTATTCTCCCGCTAATGCTATGGATGATGTGACTCTCGTCCTTCGATCCAAAAGCTAGAATTCCATTACGGTCAAGTGCAATATGTTTGCTTCCATGGGACCCGAACTTCAAAAGTTTGGAATAGTTATGTGATATTCATGGAACTGAAAAATTAGTTTCAGATACAAACAAAGGCTAAAAGATATGAGATATCCAAAGCAATGTTTGTTTGCAAAGTATTAGTAAAGTGTTTACTAAGCATTTGACTGATAAGAGAGGGATCCAGAAAAACGCCTGTCATGTAGATGAAGGTGAATAAAACAACGACTTAAAGAGAAAGGAATTGTCCAAAGGGTGTTAGTGTGACTTACACGCCTAGGAAGTCCGGGGCTAACGCCACTCTTAAGTTGGGTGCTTCTTCTGAGAGTAGAAGAAATACTGAAAGTTAAACTGTTAGAAGTATAAAGGCAAAAAGAAAGAAGACTGGAATATTCAGCTCATGTATGAAAGTCATACAAGTTATTGATGTTTGGAAGGCTGGTCAAAAGAAATAGTTCTTGGGAATTGTGATTAAACTGTTAGTCCGTAATTCTTGGGTATTGTGAGTTGATCACAAAGATACCCGCTCGATTGCATTCTGTTGCGACTCGATGCAAGAACTACTACGGCCTAAAAGACTTGCCGGGAGTGAGGTTTAGATATGCGCTGGGAACATAGTAAATGTTACTATACCTTCCATCGGTGTATTACCGTCTGTATTTATTTTCATAATTCATTTAGAGTTTTATACACTCTAGCCCATTTTATAAAGTATGTTGCAAGAAGGTTATTCATAAGAGAACTTTTGATGTTCGATGTTATGAATAACATAAGGGCCATACTTTCATTATGAATGAGATGTATGTTATGAATATTGATAATAATATATTACCTCTGTGTTTACTTTCATAATTCATTTTAGAGTTTTATACACTCTAGCCCATTGCATAATGTTTGTTGCAAAATGATTGTTCATAAAAGAACAATTGTTGTTCAGTATCATGAATAACATAAGGGCCATGCTTCCACCGTGGATGGGATGTATGTTATGAATATTGATGGTAATATGATACATCCATAACACTGATGCTAAATGTCGCAAGACTAAAAGAATACCACATATGTGTGGCACTGCATGTGGTCACATTGGAGAAACCCGCATGGAAAAATTCCATCATGATGGATTTTGAAGTCATTTGATTATGAATCATCTGACACTTGCAACTTTCATCCGAAAAGTGAAGTGACTGAAATACCGTTCACAGGCCATAAGGAACGAGCAACAAACTTATTGGTGATCATACATTTTGATGTGTGTAGTCCGATAAATATTGTTGCTAGTAGTGGATTTATCTATCTTCAGAAATGACTCAAGTAGATATATGGATATTTACTTGATGAGACATAAGTCTGGATCTTTTGAAATCATTCAAAAGGTTTTCAAAATGAAGTAGAAATTATTGTAAACAAGAAAATTATGTTTCTACAATTAGATTGCGGAAAGGAATATTTGAGTTACAAGTTTAGCGAATGTCTGATGAGTTGTGAAAAGAGTTTCATAACTTACACCTCCCGGAACACCACTGTGAGTGGAATGTCCGTGAAGATGTAATCAAACCATTTATGACATGGTAAGATCAAAGATGACATAAATAAATTTGCCATTATCCCTTTTAAAGTAATGCTTTAGAGACTGTGGCTTTTACACTGAAAAGAGCGCCATCAGATCTGTTGAAATGACGCCATGATATGGTACACCCAACCATGTTATATCTTTTCTTAACATTTGGAATATGGGGCTTGTGTAAAATGTTTACAAACCTATTCCAAATCAGACAAGTGCTACTTTGTAGGTTATCCCAAATTATTGGGAATTCCTCCACCACTATACCGAGGCAAAAGGTTTTGCCACAAAGAACGGTATGCTTTTGAAGAAAATGGTTCTTGCAAAAAGGTGAGTGGGAAGACAGTGCAACTCGACGAGATAACAATATCTTCATCATCAGATCAAAGGAAAGAAACCTTCAAAGTGATTTTAGAGTTTCCTACTACGACTAATACGGAAGCCTCTACATGAGATGTATGGACTTCGGTCGAACTTGCAGCTGAACCACGTAGGCAAAACTCGTGAAAACCTCTCAGGTGCGCAAGCGAGATATTGTCGTTAGACAATAGTATACATACGATATACAAGGAAGCATTGATGGGCCCTGACTCCGGAATTGGCTAAATGCCAAAATGATCCGAGATAGTTTCCATATAAATGATTCAAGATTAAATCTTGATACCCCTTTCGGAAGACTTAGAGTCTAACGAATATTTATGGAACTATAAACTGATACGGATAAAAATGTTTTATCCATAAAGCTCGACTTGTTGCTTATAACAAATTCAAGGAATTAACTACGGCGAGATTGTCTCTCTGTAGCGATGCTTAAAGGCGGTTCGGGTTAAACTAGCAATTAATACATATTTCAATCATGAGATATGTTACATGGATGCCAAAAGGAATTCCATGAGATGGAAATGCTACCTAGGACTTGCATGTGATACAGTCCAAGGTATTTTGTCAATCCAGAGGATGCTAGTGAATGTGCAAACTTCATAGTTCCAGCAATGGACAGAAGAGAGCAAAATGGAGTTGGAATCTTCGTTTTTGATGAAATAGTCAAAAGAGTTTGATTTCATCAATGGATAACGAAGATGCTTGTGGTTACAAGAAAGTAAGTGGGAGCATAATAATATTTCTCAAAACCTTGTGTGCTTGACACATTGTTAATTGGAATAATATAAATTTCTTGACACGAATTAGGACTTCATTGAAAAATTAGTTTTACGATGAAGTGCTTGGGTTGGGTAGCCTTGATATTAGGCATAATTATCTGTGAGATAGAATTGCCTAATAGGGCTAAGCCAAAATACATATTGACAAGATGCTAAAACAGTTTAGCATTAAAACGCCAAGGAGTGATTCTTGCCGAAGTCACATGGAAAGAGTTTTTGCAAGACTCGGTGTCCCAAAACACTGATGAGCAAAGTACATGATGGATATTCCACACACTCTTGTGTTTGGATTAATCATGTATTCCATGGTATGTAAAACAACCAGATATGTCCGATACTCCCAACTTGTTGCGAGTATAGATACCAAAGTGACCAAAGTACTGATCATGGGACAACAGTGAAAAATGTCATTGAGTACTAAAGTAGCACTGATGACATGTTTTCTTGCAAGCAGAGATTATGAAGTGCTCGTTGTAAGTAATTACATCGATACAGTCTTCATCAATGCTCCATGCGATTTTCGATTTAAGTTAAGGGTTTTTGTGTAATACACGATATGGTGACACAGTAAGTTGGAATTGTTCCAAACAGGTTACTGTGGCGAATTCTATAACAAAGGCTAAGTATGTTGACTCTTTAGAAGTGACAAAGAAGATGTTGAATCATATAGTTCATTCATGAACTTAGTATGGTTCCAAGAAGTCTTTGGTCAATGGGACACTATTGTAGATAGTTGCTCCATAGCTCAGTCTGAGGAATCAGGGTTCGACCAGTGATTCACATATATACAAAGCCAAGTCCACACAAAATATGAATTTTGTGAAAGCGTGAAAACGCGAGGATATGCAAAGATACACACGGAGCTGAACTTGTCAGATCCATTGGACATCAGGCTATACCACAAGCGAAGCATATTTTACACCAGTATGCCATAGGTGTAAAGTGCATTAGCATTGACTAGATTATTGACTCTAGTGCAAGTGGGAGTCTGTAGGAGATATGCCTTAGAGGCAATAATAAATGTTATTATTTATCCCCATGTTCCTAATTATGTTTATATTCCATGCTATAACTGCTATGGTTCTCGAGTCTACAATAACCACGAGGCTCGGAGGAAAACTCATATGCATGTGTGGAATAATAAATGGTAAAAAGTATTCCTGGTCAAGCCTCTAAGACTGGCTCAAGTGATTGCATGATGATTATGTTTTCCTGATCATGGGCATGTCTATGCCGGCAACTTTGAGGGCACAATGTTAGAAGAACATTTGTGTTGAATCAACCCGATTTGATGTTATGCTATGAGATACAATCGTCACAAGTTAATGGTTAATAACACAGAGAAAGTTAACATTTGCATGATTCCTTAGACCATGAGAGTATCGAGTTTCTTCATGCTTGCTTCATGAACTTTGGGGTTTGTTAAACGTCATCCGTAAATGGGTGGCTATTACGGCGGCTTACGGGTTCATGGAAAAGTATGACAAGGGACTTGATAGCTCAAGATTGGGATTTGCTCCTCCGTCGATGGAGAGATATTCTTTGGGCCCTCTCAGTGTTACGGTATCCATCATCGTCTGGCCAGACACATTGTGATTTGATCACAGGGATGCCGGAACACGGGAATGAGAAAAGAGAACAAAACCGGTAACGAGGTAACTGGCATAGTGGACAAGTTGTTGATTCACGAGGATGCCGATAAATCTCACCTTGGGTGTTTGTAACATATCGTGAAGTAAAAGGAATAGAACACGACAACTGGAGGTTCACTCGAATATTTATTCGTGTGGGTATAGGGGTCAATATGGGTGTCCACGGCTCCGATGTTGATCATTGATCGGAAAGTGTTCCGGTCATGTCTATACTTCACCGAACCTATAGGGTCACACACTTAAGGGTCATCTATCTGCTGAATGCTAGACAGGGAGTCTGAGAGAAAGTCACCGGAAAAGTTTCGGAGACAACGGAAGAGTTCCGGAGAGAGAACACAGGAAGAGTTTCGGTAAAACTGAAAAGTTGTTTTGGGGTATACCATTAAGTCAAATTGGTTTCGGCATACGCCTGGAAATTCTTGGAGGGTGCCAGAATTGTTCTGGGAACTTCTGGGAATTTTTCGGAGAAAAAACCCGGAAATGTTTCGGAGCTGCCAGAACCGCTTTGGTTGCTTTTCGCAGATAAAAATCACTAATCCGGAATTGTTTCGGAACGCGTCCAAAACTATTTTAGTGGGTACTGGAAATGTTCTAAGACCTACAGAAATATTTTCGGATTTAACGGTCATGGAAAAATGTTTCCATGAATAGTGAAAATCACTTTATGGAAAGCCACCTTTTTGGGCTTTGTCCCAAAATATCTTAGGGATGACATGGATGGATGAGAGCCACCCTACCCCTTGGGTTTTCCTATAAATAGAGGTGGAGAGGCACTCTCCACAGTCACTCTTTCTCACATACAAATGCCATGCATGATCTGACCTTCTCTCCCCCTCCCCACGAAATAGTTTCGTAGAGCCGAAAGGCCGTCTGGGTTCCGGTGGGAACTAGTTCTGGACGGCGAAGCCCTGCCGGATAGATGACACCGTATGTGTGCAACCCCGTAGAGAGGTCGTAGGTTCGATCTTTTTGCCCGAGGGGCTATTCGAGAGTTCCTCCCGAAGGGCTGTCCGAGTGACCGTCCGAGTTTCTGTGAGTGCCTCCCGAAGGGCTGTCCGTGACACCGTCCGGGGGACTGTCTGACCGCCTCCCGAAGGGCCGTCCGAGGGGTTGACGAGGGAGTACATCCTCGCGGTTGGGAGGTTGTAAATCCTAACTGCGGGGATCTGCACCGACGATCTACACCGACTCTACTTCCGCTGCGCTACGAGTCGGTAACGATCAGATCCAAACCTTGTATGCATCTTCATAGTGTTCCTGGGCGTGCTCGCAGTACCGGATTTTTTTTGTTTTCTGCTGCGTTCCCCTACAATTGCTTGGCTAAAACCGGGGTTGTGCATGATAAATATTTTGTGTTAAGAACATGGAGCATGACAGGATTATATGATTTTGTAGGGATGACATTCTTTAGCATTTTTATTTTGAAAGACATGATTGTTTATTAGTATGCCTGAGTATTGATGTCTTTTTTATCAAATTATAGACTATTGCTTTGAATCATTCGGATCTTATTATTCATACCGTAAGAGAGAGATTACATGATGAAACATGATAGGTAGCATTCCACATCAAAAATTCTGTTTTTATCATTTACCTACTCGAGGACGAGCAGGAATTAAGCTTGGGGATGCTTGATACGTCTCCAATGTATCTATAATTTTTGATTGTTCCATGCTATTATAGTATCAATCTTGGATGTTTTATATGCAATTATATGCCATTATATATCAATTTTTTGGGACTAACCTATTAACCCAGTGCCCAGTGCCCAGTGCCAGTTGCTGTTTTATGCTTGTTTTTGCCTTTTCAGAAAATCATTATCAAAAAGTGTCCAAACAAGAAAAAAACTTTGGATTAATTTTTTCTGGACCAGAAGAGACCCACGAAGCTTCGGGAGAAGACCAGAAGAGCCACGAGGAGGCGACAAGCCTGGAGGGCGCGCCCAGGGGGGGTAGGGTGCCCCCAGGCTTTAAGCCCCTCATTGCCCCTCCTGACCTAATTCCAACGCAATAAATTCTAAAATATTCCCAATATACCAAAAAGGCAGAAGAGAAAACCTTTCCACCGCCGCAAGCCTCTGTTCTTCCGCGATCCCATCTGGAGGCCTTTTCCGGTACTCTGCCGGAGGGGGAATCGATCACGGAGGGCTTCTTCATCAACCTTGCTGCCCTTCCGATGATGTGTGAGTAGTTTACCACAGACCTACGGGTCCATAGCTAGTAGCTAGATGGCTTCTTCTCTCTCTTTGATCTTCAATACCATGTTCTCCTCGATGTTCTTGGAGTTCTATCCGATGTAATCTTCTTTTGCGGTGTGTTTGTTGGGATTCGATGAATTGTGAGTTTATGATCAGATTATTCATGAGAAATATTTGAGTCTTCTCTGAACTCTTTTATGCATGATTATTATAACTTTGTATTTCTCTCTGATCTATCGATTTGGTTTGGCCTACTAGATTGATTTGTCTTGCAATGGGAGAGGTGCTTTGTGATGGGTTCAATCTTGTGGTGCTCAATCCCAGTGACAGAAAGGGACATGACACGTATTTGTATTGTTGACATTAAGGATAAAAAGATGGGGTTTAATCATATTTCTTGATTTTACTTTGTCTACATCATGTCATCTTGCTGAAGGCGTTACTCTGTTTCATACTTAATACCCTAGATGCATGCTGGATAGCGGTCGATGGGTGGAGTAATAGTAGTAGATGCAGGCAGGAGTCGGTTTACTTGTCTCGGACGTGATGCCTATATACATGATCATTGTCATGAATCCGTCATAATTATTTGCTTTTCTATCAATTGCCCAACAGCAATTTGTTTACCCACCGTATGCTATGTGTTCGAGAGAGAAGCCTCTAGTGAAAACTATGGCCCCCGGTCTACTTTATCATATATAAAAACCTAAAAATACCTTGCTGCAATTTATTTACTTTTATTTTAATAGTATTTTAGTTTATCTATTTACCTCTATAAGATTTAATCCTTGCAAATAACCGCTAAGAGGATTGACAACCCTCTTATTTGCGTTGGGTGCAAGTGTTTGCTCTTGTGTGTGTAGGTGCGCTTAACGGAATTTTGCTTGGTTCTCCTACTGAATTGATAACCTTGGTTCTTAACTGAGGGAAATACTTATCTCTACTATACTGCATCACCCTCTCCTCTTCGGGGAAATACCAACGTAGTCTACAAGTAGCAAGCAACAACATACATATCATCAAAATATCGAACGAATACCAAATTCACATGATTACTTATGAGAAGACTTCTCCCATGTCCTCAAGAATAAAAGTAACTACTCACAAATCATATTCATGTTCAAGATCAGAGGGGTATTGAGTAGCATTAAGGATCTGAACATATAATCTTCCACCAAATAAACCAACTAGCATCAACTACAAGATGTAATCAACACTACTAGCAACCCACATGTACCAATCTGAGGTTTTGAGACAAAGATTGAATACAAGAGATGAACTAGGGTTTGAGATGAGATGGTGCTGGTGAAGATGTTGATGAAGATTGGTCCTCCCACGATGAGAGGATCGTTGGTGATGTCGATGGCTTCGATTCCCCCCCCGGAGGGAAGTATCCCCGGCGGAATCGCTCCGTCGGAGAGCAAAATAGCACCTGCCCAGGTTCCGCCTCGAGACGGCGGCGCTTCGTCCTGAAAGTCTTCTCATTAATTTTTTTAGGGCAAAAGACCTTATATAGCAGAAGGAGGGGGCCAGAGGCCAGCCAGGGGCCCCACAAGGCATCAGGGCGCGCCCAGGGGGGGCCGCGCCCTGTTGCCTTGTGGGCAACTGGTGGGTCCCCTCCAGTATCTCTTTTCTCCAGTATTTTTTATATATTCAATAAAAAATCTCCCTGAAATTTCAAGTCAATTGGAGCTCTGTAGGATAGGTATCTCTGCTGTAGCTATTTCAGGTCCAGAATTCCAGCTGCCGGTATTCTCCCTCTTCATATAAATCTTGCAAATTAAGAGAGAAAAGGCATAAGAGTTGCATCATAAAGTGAAATAATGATCAAATACATTATAAATAACAGTAGGTAATCATGATGCAAATTGGACGTATCAACTCCCCAAGCTTAGACCTCGCTTGTCCTAAAGCGAAAGCCGAAATCGATAATCATGACCACATGTTTAGAGAGAGAGGTGTCGATAAAAAATAAAATACGGACATGAAGGCATCATCTTTATTATAACAGCAATATATCATCATAAAACTTCTCATGAAAAAGAAACAATTCAATCACAAGTTAAAGTATGAACCATAAACCATATTGAAAACTAACAAACTATGATCTTAGTCACTGAAGCAATTGCAATTCATCATATTATCATAAAGATTCTATGTAAGAGCTTTGTTTAGCAAGTTCACATACTCAACTATCATTTAGTCTTCTATGATTGCTGACACTCACGGCATACTTATGGAGCAAAAGTTTCGGCCAGACACATAGGAAGATAGGGGCGCCCTGATGCCTTGTGGGCCCCTCGTGGCTCCTTTTGACCTAATTCCACTTCTATAAATTCTCAAATATTGGAAAACCAACAGAGAGCCAGACGAGAAAACCTTTCCGCCGCCGCAAGCCTCTGTTCTTTCGCGATCCCATCTGGAGGCCTTTTCCGGTACTCTGCCGGAGGGGGAATCAATCACGGAGGGCTTCTTCATCAACCTTGCTGCTCTTCCGATGATGTGTGAGTAGTTTACCACAGACCTACGGGTCCATAGCTAGTAGCTAGATAGCTTCTTCTCTCTCTTTGATCTTCAATACCATGTTCTCCTCGATGTTCTTGGAGTTCTATCCGATGTAATCTTCTTTTGCGGTGTGTTTGTTGGGATCCGATGAATTGTGGGTTTATGGTCAGATTATTCATGAGAAATATTTGAGTCTTCTCTGAACTCTTTTATGCATGATTGTTATAGCTTTGTATTTCTCTCCGATCTATCTATTTGGTTTGGCCAACTAGATTGATTTATCTTGCAATGGGAGAGGTGCTTTGTGATGGGTTCAATCTTGCAGTGTTCTATATCCCAGTGACAGAAAGGGACAAGACACGCATTTGTATTGTTGCCATTAACGATAAAAAGATGGGGTTTAATCATATTTCTTGAGTTTACTTTGTCTACATCATGTCATCTTGCTTAAGGCGTTACTCTGTTTTATACTTAATACCCTAGATGCATGCTGGATAGCAGTCGATCAGTGGAGTAATAGTAGTAGATGCAGGCAGGAGTCGGTCTACTTGTCTAGGACGTGATACCTATATACATGATCATTGCCATGAATCCGTCATAACTATGCGCTTTTCTATCAATTGCCCAACAATAATTTGTTTACCCACTGTATGCTATATGTTCAAGAGAGAAGCCTCTAGTGAAAACTATGACCCCCGGGTCTACTTTTATCATATATTAAAATCCAAAAATACCTTGCTGCAATTTATTTACTTTTATTTTCTTTTGCAATTTACTTTTGTATCTATCACTATCAGAATTAATCCTTGCAAGTAATCGCTATGGGGATTGACAACCCTCTTATTTGCGTTGGGTGCAAGTGTTTGCTTTTGTGTGTGTAGGTGCTGCTAACGAGGTTCTGTGTGGTTCTCCTACTGGATTGATAACCTTGGTTCTTAACTGAGGGAAATACTTATCTCTACTGTACTGCATCATCCTCTCCTCTTCGGGGAAATCCCAACGCAGTTCAGAAGTAGCACCGGTTTTGGTCGAGATCCAAACACACCCTAATGCCATAAGAACCCAAGTTGTGTCGCCAAACCAAGTGGCCCACTGAGAAAAACCAACATATATCATCATGGATTGCACCAAGAAGCCTCGCCAAGGGGGAGATCTTCACCAAGTTGGCAATCTTCGAGCCCTCACAAACTCTTGAGTTCTTCACAAGTAAAAGACGAAGGCTCTCAAGTGACTCCTAGCCGCCTATGAGACACGCACCCTCCAAGAGTAACAAGCAAAGTAAAGTCACTTGATAGAAAATTTGTAGGAGATATGCCCTAGAGGCAATAATATATGTTATTGATTATCTCCCTGTTCATAATTAGGTTTATGTTCCATGCTATAACTGCTATGGTTCTCGAGTCTACAATAACCACGAGGCTCGGAGGAAGACTCATATGCACGTGTGGAATAATAAACGGTAAAATGTATTCCTAGTCTGGCCTCTAAGACTGGCTCAAGTATTGTATGATGATCCTGTTTTCCTGATCATGGGCATGGCTATGCCGGCAATTTTGAGGGCACAATGTTAGTAGAACATTTGTGTTGAATCGACCCGTATTGATGTTATGCTATGAGATACATTTGTCACTAGTTAATGGTTAATAACACAGAGATGGTTAACGTTTGCATAATTCCTTAGACCCTGAGAGTATCGAGTTTCTTCATGCTTGCTTCATGAACTTTGGGGTTTGTTAAACGTCATCCGTAAATGGGTGGCTATTACGGCGGCTTACGGGTTCATGGAAAAGTATGTCAAGTAACTTGATAGCTCAAGATTGGGATTTGCTCCTCCGACGATGGAGAGATATCTCTGGGCCCTCTCGGTGTTACGGTATCCATCATCGTCTGGCCAGACACTTTGTGATTTGATCACGGGGATGCCGGAACACAGGAACGAGAAAAGAGAACAATACCGGTAACGAGGTAACTGGCATAGTGGACAAGTTGTTGATCCGCGGGGATGCCAACATGTCTCACCTCGGGTATTTGTAACATATCGCGAAGCAACAGGAATAGCACACGGCAACTGGAGGTTCACTCGAATATTCATTCGTGTGGGTATAGGGGTCAATATGGGTGTCCACGGCTCCGATGTTGATCATTGATCGGAAGGGGTTCCGGGTCATGTCTATACTTCAACGAACCTATAGGGTCACACGCTTAAGGGTCATCTATCTGCTGAATACTAGACGGGGAGTCTGAGAGAAAATCACCGAAAAAGTTTCGGACGAAACGGAAACGTTCCGGAGAGGATATCGGAATAGTTCCGGTGAAACTGAAAAGTTGTTTCAGGGTATTCCATAAAGTCAAATTGGTTTCAGCACATGCCTGGAAATTATTGGAAGGTACCAGAATTGTTCTGGTAACTTCTGAGATTTTTCAGAGACAAAAACCGGAAAGGTTCCGGACTGCCGGAACCGCTTTAGTTGCTTTTCACAGATGAAAATCACTAAACCAAAAAGTTGTTTCGGAGTACACCATAAAGTCAAATTGGTTTCGGCACATGCCTGATAATTCTTGGAGGGTGCCAGAATCATTCTGGAAACTTTCTGGAATTTTCCGGAATGAAAACCGGAAATGTTCCGGAGCTGCCGAAACCGCTTCAGATGCTTTTCACAGATGAAAATCACTAAACCGGAATTGTTCCGGCTCGCGTTGAAAATTATTTTGGTGGGTACTGGAAATGTTCTAAGCCCACATGAATATTTTCAGTTCGATCAGACGCTGAAAAATCTCGTCGTGAATAGTGAAAGTGCTTTTTGGGATATTTATGGAAAAGTCACCTTTTGGGATATTTTCCCAAAAAGGTTTCTAGAAGGCTTGGGGGCCAAGAAACCCTACCCCTTGGATTTCCTATAAATAGAGGTGGAGGGGCTGCCTCCACTCTCACTTCCTTCTCACATACAAGTGCCATGACATTTCTGGCTTCTCTCTCCCTCCCAGCGAAATAGTTTCGTAGAGCCGAAAGGCTGTCTGGGTTCCGGTGGGAACTAGTTCTGGACGGCGAAGCCCTGCCGGATAGATGACACCGTATGTGTGCAACCCCGTAGAGAGGTCGTAGTTTCGATCTTTGTGCCCGAGGGGCTGTTTTGAGAGTGCCTCCCGAAGGGCTGTCCAAGTGACGGTCTGAGTTCTGTGAGTCCTCCCGAAGGGCTGTCCGAGTGACCGTTCGAGTTTCGAAGGTCCTCCCGAAGGGCTGTCCGCGACACCGTCTGAGGGACTGTCCGACTGCCTCCCGGAGGGCCGTCCGAGGGGCAGATGAAGGAGTACATCCTCGCGGTTGGGAGGTTGTCAATCCTAGCTGCGGGGATCTGCACCGCCGATCGTCATCGACTCTACTTCCGCTGCGCTACGAGTCGGTAACGAAACAGATCAAACCTTGTATGCAGTCTCCATAGTGATCCTGGGCTGGTACGTAGGTCGGAAATTTTTTGTTTTCTGCTGCGTTACCTTACAGAGGTATCAGAGCCGTGCTATGCGTAGATGCAGGTTGCGATCTAGAATACATAGAGATGTATGGGTGTTGCACAATATAATTAGGTAGTAGATGAGATCTATTGCTAAAAATTATTTGTGCGGGTGACAGATGAAGTCTGTTACCCGATGTTCTTGTTGCTTCCCTAGAATTTGCGTTTGCTCAATCTCGAGACAGTATGGTGGAATTTCACAAAGTTCTGGCAATCCGCGATCCTGATTGATCAACGAAGTGCTTCAGTTCTTTGGGTTCCGCCATAGTCAAAAGAAAGATGAAATTCGCAGATGAAAGGGCATTGCAGATATGATCTGCACGGGGGTCATGCGTATGACGAAGTTTAGTATGGGGCTCGAAATTTAATTATCTCGTGTTTCATACACCCCGCGATGTTAATCTAGCGACTTGAATTATCATACTTGATGATAATACGTTGGTAGCTTCGGTTTGTTTCAAAACCTTAGAAGCCACGTAAAACAAGTTTTTGCATGAACCGATTAGAGGCGTCTAACTTGGTTTTGCAGGATGGTTTGCATGTGCATATGATGTGGTATATCAGTGTTCATAATAATTTGATTATGTATGAGATGACTATATAATGTAAATTGATTAACATGACCTGCGTGTCATGATTCGGCATGATGGCTGGAGCCATATGATTGCACTTTAATGACCTGCGTGTCAACCTTATGTAATGCACTTATTTTATTAGCTATAGAGATAGCAATATTATCTGGTGCATCGACAAGGTGGTGGCAATCTTCGCGAAGGTGAACACCGACGCGAATGACCGGAGACGAAGAAATGAAAGACTTCTCCGTCAGAAAGGGCTATACCATATCATGCTATTATGAATTGCCTGAGATGTTTATCCCTTATGATGCACCCTTCTTGATTGCGCGGTAGTCGCTTTTATTAGGGTGATCTCTCACAAAAATATCAAGTAGTTAGTGTTCTCCCAAGTGTAGCACCGTCACGTGTGACGCCCCCAATTTGACCGTACGCTAATCATACACGCAGACGCGTACGACCAAGATTAGGGACTCACTAATCAATATCAGAACACAACTCTAAACTCAAATAATAAGCATAAATCATCATATTACAAGCCAGGGGTCACGAGGACCCGAATACATAAGTCATACACACAAATGATATCTGAGTACAGACATAGTTAGTCAAGTTTTGCCTTAAGAAGGCTAGCACAAACAACGCTACAGATCGAAAAGGCGCAGGCCTCCTGCCTGGGAGCCTCCTAACTACTCCTGGTCGGCTGGATCAACCCAGTAGTAAGTGCCGTCGGGACCCTCCTGGTAGTAAGCTCCGGCAGTGTCGTCTGGCTCCTGGGCTCCATCGTCTGATGTATCAACAATAGGGTATGGGGGAAAATAATAGCAAAGCAACCGTGAGTACTCATCCAAAGTACTCGCAATACTGACATCAGAACTATGCTAAACATGCAATGGTATCAAATGAGAAGGCTGTATTTGTGGACTGTATTGCAGAAATGCCAGAGGAGAGAGAAAGGCCTAGCCTATCGAAGACTAGCATCTTCAAGCAGTCTTGCAGCATCAGAAGAGAGTAGATAGTAGTAGCATACATGTGGTTATACAATAGCAATGCCCTGAGAACCTTCCTCGACACCCTGCGAGAAAGCGATCCCGAGAGCATTATTAACAGTTTATCATGTATCATCATCTCTTTATAGTTGTCATGGATCCGGGCACAACTCCAAGCGTCCTGTTACCGTGGACACGGCTATTCGAATAGATATCTTCCCTGCAGGGGTGCACTACTGTTACCCAACACGCTCGATTACCTCCGGCCGGATACACTTGCTGGGTAATACCCGGCCTCGGGTGATCGACACAACGCAGCCCGACCTAGAGCTCAGCAGAGAGGTCAACACGCCGGTCTAAATCCTAAGCACGGAGAGGTCTTGGGCCATTGCCCTCCGCACTCCTGCACGTTGCGTGGGTGGTCGGGGTGCAGGCACGACACTGAACAACCCAGTGAAGTACCAGCCCAATCCCGACGATCAGCCCGCAAAGTAACCTGTGACGTCTGAAGAGCTTTCGGCTGATACTACGCTGCAGAGGGCCCCATTAAACTATTATCCCACGTGGTGGTAGTGCGAAATGGGCACGACGACCCACTCAGATCAAATACCCAGTTCCGTTAGGCGTATTTAGTATCGCGCGGGTGCTCTTGGAGCCGACCCGTCTTTAATGATATTCGCTCGCGGGCACCCTTGGGGCCAGCCCAACTTTACATTTCCCCGCGGGTACCTCTCGAGGTGGACCCGCCTGTAACAAAGGTCAAAGTAACCGTGTGTCCAAGTAACGAGGAGGAATCCGAGGAATCACCCTCGATGGATTCCCACTCGAGGAGTTGCGCGACGGTAGCTTAGCGGAGGTGATGTAAGAGGAATCACCCTCGATAACACACATCCGGTAAGCTATTCTACAGAGGCACCATCGGAAGTGAGCTAAGAGGTATCACCCTCGGCACTCGATGCTAACCCTGCAGTGTCGGGCAATTCAGGGTTTGTGCAGTGATGTGTTGTCTTCAGTCCATCTGTCTTCAGTCCTAAAGCGGAGCAACTACAGCAAGGGAGAGGGGCCACAGATGGTTTACCACCCAATCCTATTCTAAGCAGCTCGGACAATTGGCAGTTATCATAAGCAGTTACAAGGACAGGCTATACATCAGAAATAGGATAAAACATAATAGCAGCAATTTCTAATGCAAGCAGGAGGGAGAAGGAATTGGGTGACAAAGGCATGCGTCAAGGGGGTTTGCTTGCCTGGTTGCTCTGCGGCAAAGGCGGGATCGTCGGACGGCTGGTCGTCGGGGACGTAGTCGTACTCTGTAGCAGCGACGTCGGCGGGCACCAAGTCTAACGAGAGAGAAGGGGGAGAGGAAACAATAAATCCACGGCAAAATACAATCACTATGCATGACATGCCTAAGATGACATGCAGATGGGTGCTACTGCCTATCTATATGATTTAGATAACTCTTGGGAATTAATAAAAATTTAATTGGATTTGTTTTATTAAAGTGGTGCACTATTCATCTACTGCAAACGGTCAAAAAGTTCCATGTTCAGATAGCTAGAGGCATGTGACAGATGAATGGATGGCATATTTGGATTCGTGGCATTTTCCTGATCAACTTTCATATATAAATTATTTTCATCTGACTTACGGATTAAAAGATATGAATTTTTAAAGTTTTAAATATTTTCTGAATTTATTTTAATTATTTAATTCGAATTATCCAGAATAGTGTTGGCTGACGTAGGCATGACGTCAGCACGCAACAGTGCAGTTGACCGGGGTCAACCTGACATGCGGGTCCCACATGTCATAGACAGTGGGTTAATTAATCTATTAACAGACTAATTAACCATGTGGGGCCCATATGTCAGTGAGACAATAAACTAAATTAATTAATTTTAATTAATCCATTTAGCTAATTAGAAATCTGACAGTGGGGCCCGTATGTCATTGACACAGTGGGGAGGGGCCCCACATGTCAGTGGCACAGCTGACCCAGTCAGCGGCGCTGACTGGTCAACGGGCCAACGGCCCCACCAGTCAGTGTCACTGGCAGGTGGGCCAGGGCCAGCCACGTCGGACGGCGGCCGCGGCGTCGCCGGAAAACACGCCGGCGACGTGTTTCGCGGCGGCGCATCCATGGGAGGTGGTCGGAAACGGCGCACAGGGCCCCATTCGACGCGCGGTTGGGCGCGTTCGAACGGGCGCTCAACGCCGCGTCGAATGGTGGCGACGGGAGCGGCTGAGGCGGCCTGTGGCGAGCGGCAGGAGCTCGCCGGCGGCGAGGCGTTCAGACGTGCGACGGGAACGGCGATGCGCAGCGCTAGCGGGCGAGCTAACTAGCTAGACAGATCGTGCGCGATGCGAGGGAGCCAACGGGCACGAGCCCGGGACCATTTGGTCACCGGGGACTCGTCGGCGACGTGGACAGACGGCGGCGCTGACGGGCTCCGGTGGAATCAACGGCTACGGCGTCTAATCGAGGGCGAGAGGGGGATGAGAAGGAGCAGAAGCTCACCGGGATGGCACAAGGAGGCCCGGCGACGGCTTAGGAGCAGCAGAGGCGGCCGGAGACGAAGAAGAACGACGATGGCCGTGCGGCGAAGACGAGCTCGAGGCGCTCATAGCAGGGGCTCCGGGGCTCGAGTTCGAGGTCGAGGAGGACGAGGAGGTCGCGGCGGAGCTTGTGGGCTAGTCGGCGAGGCGATCGGCGCACGGTGGCCGCGGGATCGACGGAATGGGCGACGGCGACGCTTCGGGCGAGGAGGGGATCGAGAGGGAGAGGGTGCAGGGGGGCGAATGGGGGCGCGCTAGGGTTCGGGGGAGCGAGGGCAGCACGGGCGCGGCCTTATCGGCGTCGGGGACGGGCGGATGGCCGGCGCGTGGCGCGGCGACGACGCTGTCGCGCGCGGACGGCGACAGCGCGACGAAGGCGACGATGTCGCGGTGGGCTGGGCTGGCTACTGTGCCACTTGAGTCCAAGTGCACAGTAGCGGTAAGCCCCTTTTCCTTTTTCTTTTTCCAATTCTTTTCTTTTCCCCTGCTTTGCAAATTGTTCGAGTACTTAATGACTTTTATAAAATATGTGGATTGACCCATAATTATCAGTGTGTTATTCTCATTCACCAGAAATTGGTTTGATTAAATTACGAATTTACTTTAAATCCTATTAAATTAATTAGTGCTAAATATTGCTGTTAACCTACTGTTACAATTAATAAAGTTGTTTAACCAATTTAATTAATGTTGCACATATTTTTATAATTGCCACAGAATTATTTAAATTGTTTTGAACATTTTAGTTTCTGGTTTTGAACAACTTTTATTTTAACTTTAGGTTTGAATTGCAAGTTTAAATTGGAATTTGGAATGAGATATGATGCAATGATGCTCAAGCATGGTTAATCATGATGACATGGCACTGTCAAAGGGGTGATTACTGTAGCTATTACATGGGGGCGTTACAATTCTCCTCCTCTAACAAGAATTCTCGTCCCGAGAATTAAGAGGAAGACTGAAAGAAAGTAGGGTATTCTTCACGAAGACGGTCCTCGCGTTCCCAAGTGGACTCATCCTCAGAATGATTTGACCACTGAACCTTGAGGAACTTGATCGACTTCTGACGAGTCCGACGTTCAGTTTGATCAAGAACGCGGATCGGATATTCTGGATAAGACAGATCTTCTCGCAATTCAAGCACTTCATGATCCACAGCTCGGATAGGGTCCTTGAAGCAGCAACGAAGTTGCGATACATGAAAGACGTCATGCACTTGAGAAAGGTTTGGCGGCAACTCCAATTGATATGCCACTTCTCCTCGATGAGCGAGAATGCGGAACGGGCCAATATAGCGAGGAGCTAACTTGCCCTTGATTCCGAATCGGTGGGTGCCTTTCATCGGAGTGACGCGAAGGTAAGCTTGCTCACCAGGCTGATAGACCATTACCTTGTGCTTTCGGTCATAGTTGCTCTTTTGACGAGACTGGGCAGTTTTCAGATGTTCACGGACAATGCGGACTTGTTCTTCAGCTTGTTGAATAATGTCCGGTCCAACAAGTGAACGTTCCCCAGTTTCTGACCAATTCAGAGGGGTTCGACACTTACGTCCATAAAGAACTTCAAACGGTGCCATCTTCAGACTAGCTTGATAGCCATTGTTGTAAGAGAATTCGGCATATGGGAGAGATTCTTCCCATTTCTTACCGAATGAGATGACGCAAGCTCGAAGCATATCTTCAAGCACTTGGTTAACTCTTTCGACTTGACCCTGAGACTGAGGGTGATAAGCAGTGCTAAAAGACAGGTGAGTTCCCATGGCTTCTTGGAAACTACTCCAAAACCTGGAAGTAAAGAGGCTGCCACGATCTGAACTGATCTCCAACGGAACACCGTGGAGTGACACAATTCTGGAAACATACAAGTCTGCTAACTGACTAGCAGTGATAGTCTCCTTGACAGGCAGAAAGTGAGCAACCTTTGAGAATCGGTCGATGACGACAAAGATAGCATCATGACCCTTCTGCGATCTGGGAAAACCAGTAATGAAGTCCATTTGGACTTTGTCCCATTTCCATTCCGGAATTTCAAGGGGTTGCAGAGTTCCAGCAGGCCTTTGATGTTCTGCTTTGATGCGACGGCAAACGTCACACTCAGCAACATACTTAGCAATATCATGTTTCATATCGGGCCACCAGTACCGCTGACGAATGTCTTGGTACATTTTGGTACTACCAGGGTGAATAGACAAGGGCGTGTCATGTGCTTCTTTCATGACATCCGAACGAGAGTCCAGATTATGCTTTCTGGGGACCACTAGGCGGCCTTTGAAGAACAAAGCACCATCCTCACCAACATGGTAGAAGGAAGGATTACCCTTGGAGAGGTACTTCTTAATCTTCTCAACTTCAGAGTCATAATTCTGTCTGGTCTTGATGTTGCGCTCGAGGTCTGGCTCAACCTCCAGGGTGTTGAGATAACCCTGAGGAACAATGTGAAGGTTCAATTTGCGAAGCTCTTCATATAGCATAGGTTGCGTTTCCTGAACCATGAGGTTGTTGCAATAAGCCTTGCGACTCAAAGCATCGGCCATCACATTAGCCTTGCCAGGGGTGTAGGAGATATTCATATCATAATCAGCTACTGTTTCGAGCCATCTCTGTTGACGAAGGTTCAAGTCTGGCTGGGTATACAGATACTTCAAACTCTTATGATCAGTGTATATCTCGCAACGGTTACCAAGGAGGTAATGTCGCCATAGCTTCAGAGCATAAATAACTGCAGCAAGCTCGAGATCATGTACCGGATAATTTTCCTCGTGAGGACGCAATTGACGAGAGCCATAAGCAACTACTCTGCGTTCTTGCATTAGGACACAGCCTAATCCTTGACGAGACGCATCACAGTAAATCTCGAAGTCCTTTTGAGAATCCGGGGGTGCTAACACTGGGGCAGATGTCAACTTATCTTTAAGCATCTGAAAGCTTTCTTGACATTTTTCTGTCCATTCAAATTTAACACCCTTGTGGAGCAGGTCAGTTAATGGCTTTGCAATCCTCGAGAAGTTCTCAACGAATCGTCGACAATAACTAGCGAGTCCGAGAAAACTCCTGACTTGCTTGACGTTCTTCGGAGGAGTCCAGTCAAGAATAGCTTGAACTCGCTCGGGGTTAACGGCAATGCCATCTTTGGAAATCACGTGACCAAGATAAGTCACCTCGGATAACCAAAATTCACACTTAGAGTACTTGGCATATAACTGGTGTTCTCGTAACTTCTCCAATACAAGCCGAAGATGTTTGGCGTGTTCTTCTTCATTCTTGGAATATATCAGGATATCATCCAAGTAGACCACGACGAACTTGTCGAGGTAGTCCATGAAGATATAATTCATCAATCGGGAGAAGGTTGCCGGAGCATTAGTTAATCCGAAGGACATAACAGTGTACTCGTATGATCCATAGCGAGTAACGAAAGCAGTCTTCGGAATATCCTCCTTTCGAACTCGGATCTGATGATAACCCAACCTCAAATCGAGTTTCGAGAACACAGAGGATCCAGCAAGCTGATCATAAAGATCGTTAATCCGGGGCAGTGGATATTTGTTCTGGATTGTGGCTTGGTTAATGGGCCGATAGTCCTGGACCAATCGGTTAGTTCCGTCCTTCTTCTTAACAAAGAGAGAAGGTGCTCCCCAAGCAGAGGAACTGGGGCGGATGAAACCCTTTTTCAGTGACTTGTCGATTTCTTCCTTAAGCTCGAGAAGTTCATGCGGAGGCATCTTGTAAGGACGCTTCGCAATAGGAGTGGTGCCAGGCTTCAAGTCGATGACGAACTCGACAGCTCTAATAGGGGGTATTCCCGGAAGTTCCTCCGGAAAGACGTCCGGAAAGTCACGGATGACCGAAACGCTCTCAATCCCTTCCAGAGGTGAGGCGTTCAAAGCATTCAGAGCATATATCTGAGCTTCGGCATTCCGGGTAATCCGGGCAGTGTAGATCACTATCTCATCTGAGGGGTGCAAGAGTTGGACGACTTTAGTGGCACAATTGATGTTAGCAATATGAGCTTTCAACCAATCCATTCCCAAAATGAGGTCTATGGTGGGAGACTTCAGGATAATGGGTGAAACAAGGAATTCCAACCCTTCAATTTCAACAGGGACATTGTGTGCCATCATGGAGGTTTGACAACGGCCTCCAGGGGTACGGACGACCATTTGTAGGTTCATTTTATCAAACGCAATGTCATGTGATAATGCAAATGCTTCAGACATGAATGAATGCGATGCTCCTGAATCAAATAAAACAGAAGCGGGTACTAAATTAACGAGAAGGGTACCCATCACAGTAGCAGGCTGATCCTGAACTTGTTCAATGTCAATATTGAAAGCATGTCCACGACCATAAGCAGCAGACCCAGTATTATAGTTGCGGGTCTGATTGTTGCCACGACCATTACCACGGCCATTACGAGGAAAAGTCAGCCGATTGTGATTCTGGCTGCAGTCCTTAGCAAGGTGACCTGGTTTGCGGCACTTGAAGCATAGACCATCTCCAGGACGAAGAGGAGCAACACGCGGTGGAGCAGCTTGAACTCTTGGTTGCCTCGGTGGTGGAGGAGGCAGACGGGGTGCAGCATAAGAATGTCTTGACGCAGGGGCAGCTGGACGGTACACACTATTGGGAATCCAGATACGACGCTTCTGTGCTGAGCTCGAAGATGAGCCCATATCACGATAACGCTTCTGTGACTCCTTGTGCTTGATCTGAGCGGTCTCAACCAGAATAGCCTTGTTCACGAGAGTGGCAAAGTCGGTGATGTCTTGAGCAGCAAGTGCAAGCTCGAGGTCTGGGTGGAGTCCACTATGGAACTTCTCCTGTCTACGAGCATCAGTTGGAATGTCTTCTTCAGCATAGCGGGACAAGTTAAGGAACTCCCGCTGATAGGCTTCGACGGTCTTGTTGCCCTGAACGAGGTTGCGGAACTCGGTCTTCTTCCGATCTATGATCCCCTGAGGAATATAGCGAGCACGAAAGGCAGTCTGAAACTCATCCCAAGTAACGATTGTCCCAGCAGGCAGTGTACGCTTGTGAGTGGACCACCATTGAGCAGCGGGTCCCTTCAGGAAGTAGGTCGCGAAGGCGACAAGGCTTTCAGGGGCGACATTGGCAGACTCCATCTCAAAGGCGATGTCGCGAAGCCAGTCATCGGCATCCAGTGGCTGTTCAGAATTGCGATAAATAGTGGGGTTGAGGCGCACAAACTCTGACAGTGTTATTGAAGCTGGGTTGTGGTTCTGATTGTTCTGATGCGGAAACTGAGCCATAATATTAGTCATAAACTGACGGTTCAGCTCGAATTGTTGCATCATTGCGGCCATGTAGTCGGGCGGTGGAGGATGCTCAGGGGCACGACCACGACCACCTGGTCTAACCATCCTGCTAAAATTTCAACAGGGGGTAGTTTAGAAAAAGCACTTGCGAGTGTTTAGCGACAAACATGATGTAACACAACAATGAATGAGTAGTGCATCAATACATAGTAATAGTCAATTACGACATACAGATCCATACACAGAGTCGGTTACATGCGGACAGCATAACGGCGTAAAATTAAGGAAAAAGACATACTAGGCGGCGCGCAGGCACGCGGTGAGGAACTACACAACGAGACATAGCAAAGGCTACATCAACGTCGGGGAAAACCACTGAAACGGGGTAACTGCAAGTGCATGTGCGGACGATGAATCTCTGTAGCAGAAAGGTCCTGCTCTCCGTGTGCACTCTGATGCAGAACCCGGTCTCGAACTGAAAGAAGAGGTCCACGCGCAGGCCTGTGACCTCCAACAGCAGGCCAATCGATACCTGCCGGCATCTGAGTCCTGCGCGGGTAAAGGATATACTCCGGATGTATCCATGCTCGAACAGCTGGTAGCAACTGCGTCATAGCATCGTAGAGACGTGCTCGAGTGGCAAACAGCTCGACTGTAAGAGCCCGGTTAGTGCGATCCAGAGCCTGAGTGTACTGAATCAACACGTGCGGGTCATATCGACGACGCTCGTAAGGGGCACAGATAGCTGTGTAGTATCCAGTAGCATCTCCGGTCGGTGCATATGGAATGTACCGGAACTCAGAGGCATCCAAGGTAGTATGCTCTCCACGAAGTCGTGCGACAGCAGAATAGGCAGCATCATGGACTGCCATCTCAATCGTCACACCGATACCGTGAAAAAGGTGCAACTCGGTGTCTGAGTCATCCCTCTGATCATAGATGCGAACATCAGCATGATACTGCTCCTGGTTGAACTCGCGGTAATCCTCGTAGACCATGTACTCGGGGTACCAGCGGTAACCAAGTCTGGTCAGGAGGGCGATCAGGACAGCTGGAAAGCCAGGGGCATTGCGAGCCGAAGTGCGAAGCACAAGCTGCGTCGCGGGGCGTGGTGGGAACAGACGATCCATCTGAAACAGAGGCAACTCAGGATTGTCAAACGACAATGACAAATATAATATAATTTGGAGAGAAAGATTAAACAGACCAATGGAAAGGAAAATGTGATTATCAGAATAATCAGATCAATGATATGGAACCAGCACTGATAATCCAGCTCTCCGGGTGGACAAGATTACGAGATCCTAGTGTCGGCGTTAGTAAAATTCATTTAACCCGAAAGGAAGAGGTTTCAGAGTCCCAGAGTATAGAAGAGGAATAAAAGATCCTAATACCACCCAGTTGGCGACGTGGGCCCGTAAGCCACACAGCCATGTTAGTAAAACAGTTTTCGGAAATACTAGACTCAACTGCGGCCAAGGAGTCGGAGGGGGCTTCCTACAGGCAGTCGGCTCTGATACCAACTTGTGACGCCCCCAATTTGACCGTACGCTAATCATACACGCAGACGCGTACGACCAAGATTAGGGACTCACTAATCAATATCAGAACACAACTCTAAACTCAAATAATAAGCATAAATCATCATATTACAAGCCAGGGGTCACGAGGACCCGAATACATAAGTCATACACACAAATGATATCTGAGTACAGACATAGTTAGTCAAGTTTTGCCTTAAGAAGGCTAGCACAAACAACGCTACAGATCGAAAAGGCGCAGGCCTCCTGCCTGGGAGCCTCCTAACTACTCCTGGTCGGCTGGATCAACCCAGTAGTAAGTGCCGTCGGGACCCTCCTGGTAGTAAGCTCCGGCAGTGTCGTCTGGCTCCTGGGCTCCATCGTCTGATGTATCAACAATAGGGTATGGGGGAAAATAATAGCAAAGCAACCGTGAGTACTCATCCAAAGTACTCGCAAGACTGACATCAGAACTATGCTAAACATGCAATGGTATCAAATGAGAAGGCTGTATTTGTGGACTGTATTGCAGAAATGCCAGAGGAGAGAGAAAGGCCTAGCCTATCGAAGACTAGCATCTTCAAGCAGTCTTGCAGCATCAGAAGAGAGTAGATAGTAGTAGCATACATGTGGTTATACAATAGCAATGCCCTGAGAACCTTCCTCGACACCCTGCGAGAAAGCGATCCCGAGAGCATTATTAACAGTTTATCATGTATCATCATCTCTTTATAGTTGTCATGGATCCGGGCACAACTCCAAGCGTCCTGTTACCGTGGACACGGCTATTCGAATAGATATCTTCCCTGCAGGGGTGCACTACTGTTACCCAACACGCTCGATTACCTCCGGCCGGATACACTTGACGGGTAATACCCGGCCTCGGGTGATCGACACAACGCAGCCCGACCTAGAGCTCAGCAGAGAGGTCAACACGCCGGTCTAAATCCTAAGCACGGAGAGGTCTTGGGCCATCGCCCTCCGCACTCCTGCACGTTGCGTGGGTGGTCGGGGTGCAGGCGCGACACTGAACAACCCAGTGAAGTACCAGCCCAATCCCGACGATCAGCCCGCAAAGTAACCTGTGACGTCTGAAGAGCTTTCGGCTGATACTACGCTGCAGAGGGCCCCATTAAACTATTATCCCACGTGGTGGTAGTGCGAAATGGGCACGACGACCCACTCAGATCAAATACCCAGTTCCGTTAGGCGTATTTAGTATCGCGCGGGTGCTCTTGGAGCCGACCCGTCTTTAATAATATTCGCTCGCGGGCACCCTTGGGGCCAGCCCGACTTTACATTTCCCCGCGGGTACCTCTCGAGGTGGACCCGCCTGTAACAAAGGTCAAAGTAACCGTGTGTCCAAGTAACGAGGAGGAATCCGAGGAATCACCCTCGATGGATTCCCACTCGAGGAGTTGCGCGACGGTAGCTTAGCGGAGGTGATGTAAGAGGAATCACCCTCGATAACACACATCCGGGAAGCTATTCTACAGAGGCACCATCGGAAGTGAGCTAAGAGGTATCACCCTCGGCACTCGATGCTAACCCTGCAGTGTCGGGCAATTCAGGGGTTGTGCAGTGATGTGTTGTCTTCAGTCCATCTGTCTTCAGTCCTAAAGCGGAGCAACTACAGCAAGGGAGAGGGGCCACAGATGGTTTACCACCCAATCCTATTCTAAGCAGCTCGGACAATTGGCAGTTATCATAAGCAGTTACAAGGACAGGCTATACATCAGAAATAGGATAAAACATAATAGCAACAATTTCTAATGCAAGCAGGAGGGAGAAGGAATTGGGTGACAAAGGCATGCGTCAAGGGGGTTTGCTTGCCTGGTTGCTCTGCGGCAAAGGCGGGATCGTCGGACGGCTGGTCGTCGGGGACGTAGTCGTACTCTGTAGCAGCGGCGTCGGCGGGCACCAAGTCTAACGAGAGAGAAGGGGGAGAGGAAACAATAAATCCACGGCAAAATACAATCACTATGCATGACATGCCTAAGATGACATGCAGATGGGTGCTACTGCCTATCTATATGATTTAGATAACTCTTGGGAATTAATAAAAATTTAATTGGATTTGTTTTATTAAAGTGGTGCACTATTCATCTACTGCAAACGGTCAAAAAGTTCCATGTTCAGATAGCTAGAGGCATGTGACAGATGAATGGATGGCATATTTGGATTCGTGGCATTTTCCTGATCAACTTTCATATATAAATTATTTTCATCTGACTTACGGATTAAAAGATATGAATTTTTAAAGTTTTAAATATTTTCTGAATTTATTTTAATTATTTAATTCGAATTATCCAGAATAGTGTTGGCTGACGTAGGCATGACGTCAGCACGCAACAGTGCAGTTGACCGGGGTCAACCTGACATGCGGGTCCCACATGTCATAGACAGTGGGTTAATTAATCTATTAACAGACTAATTAACCATGTGGGGCCCATATGTCAGTGAGACAATAAACTAAATTAATTAATTTTAATTAATCCATTTAGCTAATTAGAAATCTGACAGTGGGGCCCGTATGTCATTGACACAGTGGGGAGGGGCCCCACATGTCAGTGGCACAGCTGACCCAGTCAGCGGCGCTGACTGGTCAACGGGCCAACGGCCCCACCAGTCAGTGTCACTGGCAGGTGGGCCAGGGCCAGCCACGTCGGACGGCGGCCGCGGCGTCGCCGGAAAACACGCCGGCGACGTGTTTCGCGGCGGCGCATCCACGGGAGGTGGTCGGAAACGGCGCACAGGGCCCCATTCGACGCGCGGTTGGGCGCGTTCGAACGGGCGCTCAACGCCGCGTCGAATGGTGGCGACGGGAGCGGCTGAGGCGGCCTGTGGCGAGCGGCAGGAGCTCGCCGGCGGCGAGGCGTTCGGACGTGCGACGGGAACGGCGATGCGCAGCGCTAGCGGGCGAGCTAACTAGCTAGGCAGATCGTGCGCGATGCGAGGGAGCCAACGGGCACGAGCCCGGGACCATTTGGTCACCGGAGACTCGTCGGCGACGTGGACAGACGGCGGCGCTGACGGGCTCCGGTGGAATCAACGGCTACGGCGTCTAATCGAGGGCGAGAGGGGGATGAGAAGGAGCAGAAGCTCACCGGGATGGCACAAGGAGGCCCGGCGACGGCTTAGGAGCAGCAGAGGCGGCCGGAGACGAAGAAGAACGACGATGGCCGTGCGGCGAAGACGAGCTCGAGGCGCTCACAGCAGGGGCTCCGGGGCTCGAGTTCGAGGTCGAGGAGGACGAGGAGGTCGCGGCGGAGCTTGTGGGCTAGTCGGCGAGGCGATCGGCGCACGGTGGCCGCGGGATCGACGGAATGGGCGACGGCGACGCTTCGGGCGAGGAGGGGATCGAGAGGGAGAGGGTGCAGGGGGGCGAATGGGGGCGCGCTAGGGTTCGGGGGAGCGAGGGCAGCACGGGCGCGGCCTTATCGGCGTCGGGGACGGGCGGATGGCCGGCGCGTGGCGCGGCGACGACGCTGTCGCGCGCGGACGGCGACAGCGCGACGAAGACGACGATGTCGCGGTGGGCTGGGCTGGCTACTGTGCCACTTGAGTCCAAGTGCACAGTAGCGGTAAGCCCCTTTTCCTTTTTCTTTTTCCAATTCTTTTCTTTTCCACTGCTTTGCAAATTGTTCGAGTACTTAATGACTTTTATAAAATATGTGGATTGACCCATAATTATCAGTGTGTTATTCTCATTCACCAGAAATTGGTTTGATTAAATTACGAATTTACTTTAAATCCTATTAATTTAATTAGTGCTAAATATTGCTGTTAACCTACTGTTACAATTAATAAAGTTGTTTAACCAATTTAATTAATGTTGCACATATTTTTATAATTGCCACAGAATTATTTAAATTGTTTTGAACATTTTAGTTTCTGGTTTTGAACAACTTTTATTTTCACTTTAGGTTTGAATTGCAAGTTTAAATTGGAATTTGGAATGAGATATGATGCAATGATGCTCAAGCATGGTTAATCATGATGACATGGCACTGTCAAAGGGGTGATTACTGTAGCTATTACATGGGGGCGTTACATCACGGCACCTAACTTTTCGGGGTGCGCCATGTCCACATGGGTACGAACAATTAGAGAAGTGTGAGGCGGGTGAGGTCAGACCTCGCAGCGAGATCACTTGGTTGTCTTGACGTTCTGGCTTGATCGTCCTGAGCTCGGAACACGCCCATCGAAAGATGAACAGGAGTCACATAGAGATGTGATCGGCATGTTTGCCCACCAATTGAAATTCTCGTCATCAGTGATGTCCACATCAATGGCGTTGAATTGAAATGTGGATCTTGTATCACTCACAATCAATTATGAGAGATATTGATTTGAGTGGGAGCGCTCTGTAGAATTAATTCTTTTAATTCTCAGTGCAATTAATTTTGAACATTGTCTAAGTGTGATTTGCATAATAGTTATAGAATAATGGCTCGCGTTTCCACCTTCCCTATTAAAATTGAATAGCTGTTAAATATCTGGTTAAAACTTTACGATTGGTAACGTAATGTGAGGATTGTCCTCTTGAGTGCCGAGAAGGACTTTGTCCTATCGCATACTTTTGGTATTCTCCCGCTAATGCTATGGATCATGTGACTCTCGTCCTTCGATCAAAAGCTAGAATTCCTTTTCAGTCAGGTGCAATACGTTTGCTTCCATGAGACCCGAACTTCGAAAGTTTGGATAGTTATGTGATATTCATGGAATCTGAAAATCATTTTCAGAGACAGACAAAGGCTAAAAGATGTGAGATATCCAAAGCAATGTTTGTTTGCAAGCTGTTAGTAAAGGAGTTTACTATGCATTAGACTGATAAGAGAGGGATCCAGGAGAACGCCTGTCATATGATGAAAGGTGAATAAAACAACAACTTAAAGAGAAAGGAAGTGTCTGAAGGGTGTTAGTAAGACTTTCACGCCTAGGAAGTCCGGGGCTAACGCCACTCTTAAGTTGGATGCTTCTTCTGAGAGTAGGAGAAATACTAAAAGTTAAACTGTTAGAAGTATAAAGGCAAAAGGAAAGAAGACTGGAATATCCAGCTCATGTATGAATGTCATACAAGTTTTTGATGTATAGAAGGCTGGTCAGAGATATAGTTCTTGGGAATTATGGTTAAACATGTTAATCACTAATTCTTGGGTATTGTGAGTTAATCACAAAGATACCCGCTCGATTGCATTCTGTTGCAACTCGATGTAAGAACTACTATGGCCTGAAAGACTAGCCAGGAATGAGGTTTAGATACACGCAGGGAACATAGTAAATGTTACTATGCCTTCCATCGGTGTATTCCCTATGTATTTACTTTCATAAATCATTTTAGAGTTTCACACTCTAGCCCTATGCATAAGGTATCTTGCAAGAAGGTTGTTCATAAGAGAACTTTTGATGTTCGGTGATATGAATAACATAAGGGCCATACTTTCATTATGAATGAGATGTATGTTATGAATATTGATAATAATACATTACCTCTATATTTACATTTATAATTCATTTAGAGTTTCATATACTCTAGCCCTTTGCATAAGGTATCTTGCAAGAAGGTTATTCATAAGAGAACTTTTGATGTTCGGTGTTATGAATAACATGAAGGGCCATGCTTCCATCCTAGATGGGATGTATGTTGTGAATATTGATGGAAATATGATACATCCATAACCCTGACGCTAAATGTCGCAAGACTAAAAGAATACCACACAAGTGTGGCACTGCATTTGGTCACATTGGAGAAACCCGCATGGAAAATTCCATTATGATGGATTTTGAAGTCGTTTGATTTTGAATCATCTGACACTTGCAACTTTCCTCTGAAAACTGAAGTGACTCAAATACCGTTCACATGCCATAAGGAACGAGCAAAGAACATATTGGTGATCATACATTATGATGTGTGTAGTCCAATAAATGTTGTTGCAAGTAGTGGATTTATCTATCTTCAGAAATGACTCAAGTAGATATGTGGATATTTACTTGTTGAGACGTAAGTCTGGATCTTTTGAATTCATTCATAAGGTTTTCAAAAATGAAGTAGAAGTTGTTGTAACAAGAAAATTATGTTTCTACAATTCGATTGCAGAAAGGAATATTTGAGTTACAAGTTTAGCGAATGTCTGATGAGTTGTGAAAGGGGTTTCATAACTTACACCTCCCGGCGCACCACTGCAAGTGGAGAATCCGTGTACATGTAATCGAACCATTCATGAAATGGTAAGATCAAAGATGACATAAATAAATTTGCCATTATCCCTTTTAAAGAGTGATGCTTTAGAGACTGCGGCTTTTACACTGAAAAGAGATCCATCAGGTCTGTTGAAATGACGCCATGGTATGGTACGCCCAACCATGTTATATCTTTTCTTAACATTTGGAATATGGGGCTTGTGTAAAAGGTTACAAACCTATTCCAAATCAGACAAGTGCTATTTTGTAGATTATCCCAAGTCATTGGGTATTCCCCCACCACTATACCAAGGCAAACGATCTTGCCACAAAACGGTATGCTTTTAAAGAGAATAGTTCTTACAAAAGGTGAGTGGGCGGACAGTGCAACTCGACGAGATAACCAGTATCTTCGTCATCAGGTCAAAGGAAAGGAACCTTGGAAGTGATTCCGGAGTTTCCTACTGCGACTGATACGGAAGCCTCTACATGAGATGTATGGACTTCGGTCGAACTTGCAGCTGAACCGCGTAGGAAAAACTCGTGCAAACCTCTCAGGTGCGCATACGAGATATTGTTGTTAGACAACAGTATACCTACGATACACAAGGAAGCGTTGATGGGCCCTGACTCCAGAATTGGCTAAATGCCAATACAATCCGAGATAGTTTCCATACAAGTGATTCAAGATTAAAATCTTGATACACCTTTCGGAAGACTTAGAGTCTAACGAATATTTATGGAACTAAAACTGATACGGAAAAAAAATGTTTTATCCATAAAGCTCGACTTGTTGCAATAACAAGTTCAAGGAGTTGACTACGATGAGATTGTCTCACCGTAGCGATGCTTGAAGTCGGTTCGGGTTGAACTAGCAATTAATACATATTTCAATCATGAGATATGAAACATGGATGACAAAAGGATTTCCATCTGATGGAAATAAAACCTAGGACTTGTATGTGATACAGTCCAAAGTAATTTGTCGATCCAGAGGATGCTAGTAAGTATGCAAACTTCAGAGTTCGAGCGATGGACAGAAGAGAGCAAAGTGGAGTTGGAATCTTCGTTTTTGATGGAATGGTCAAAGGGGTTTGACTTCATCAAATGGGTATCGAAGATGCTTGTGATTCAAGAAAGTAAGTGGGAGCATAATAATATTTCTAGAAACCTTGTGTACTTGACACATTGTTAATTGGAAATAAATTTCTTGACACGAATTAGGACTTCATTTGAAAATAGTTTTTCGATGAAGTGCTTAGGCTAAATAGCCTCAATATTAGGCATAATGATCTATGTAGATAGATTTACCTAATGGGGCTAAGCTATGAATACATATTAACAAGATGCTAAAACCTTTTAGCATTGAAAACCGTCAAGGAGTGATTCTTGCCGAAGTCACATGGAAAGAGTTTTTGCAAGACTCGGTGTCCCAAAACACTGATGAGCAAAATACATGATGGTGATTCCACACACTCTTGTGTTTGGATTAATCATGTATTCCATGGTATGTAAATCAACCAGATATGTCCGATACTCCCAAGTTGTTGCGAGTATAGATACCATAGTGATCAAAGTACTGATCATGGGACAACAGTGAAAGATGTCATTGAGTACTAGAGCAGTACTGATGACATGTTTTCTCGCAAGCGGAGATCATGAAGAGTTCGTTGTAAAAGGTTACATCGATACAGTCTTCATCAATGCTCCATGCGATTTTCGATTTAAGTTAAGGGTTTTGTGTAATACACAATATGGTGGCACGGTAGTTGGAAATTGTTCCAAACAAGATACTGTGGCGAATTCTATAACAAAGGCTAAGTATGTTGATGCTTAAGAAGCGACAAAGAAGTTGTTGAATCATATAGTTCATTCATGAACTTAGTATGGTTCCAAGATGGCTTTGGTCTATGGGACACTATTGCAGATAGTTGCTCCATAGCTCAGTCTGAGGAATCAGGTTTCGACCAATGATTCACACATATGCAAAGCCAAGTCCACACAAAATATGAATTTTGTGAAAGCGTGAAAACGCGAGGATATGCAAAGTTACACACGGAGCTGAAGTCGTCAGATCCGTTGGACAGCAGGCTATACCACATGCGAAGCATATTTTACACCGGTATGCCACAGGTGTATAATGCATTAGCATTGACTAGATTATTGACTCTAGTGCAAGTGGGAGTCTGTAGGAGATATGCCCTAGAGGCAATAATATATGTTATTGATTATCTCCCTATTCATAATTAGGTTTATGTTCCATGCTATAACTGCTATGGTTCTCGAGTCTACAATAACCACGAGGCTCGGAGGAAGACTCATATGCACGTGTGGAATAATAAACGGTAAAATGTATTCCTAGTCTGGCCTCTAAGACTGGCTCAAGTATTGCATGATGATCCTGTTTTCCTGATCATGGGCATGGCTATGCCGACAATTTTGAGGGCACAATGTTAGTAGAACATTTGTGTTGAATCGACCCGTATTGATGTTATGCTATGAGATACATTTGTCACTAGTTAATGGTTAATAACACAGAGATGGTTAACGTTTGCATAATTCCTTAGACCATGAGAGTATCGAGTTTCTTCATGCTTGCTTCATGAACTTTGGGGTTTGTTAAACGTCATCCGTAAATGGGTGGCTATTACGGCGGCTTACGGGTTCATGGAAAAGTATGTCAAGTAACTTGATAGCTCAAGATTGGGATTTGCTCCTCCGACGATGGAGAGATATCTCTGGGCCCTCTCGGTGTTACGGTATCCATCATCGTCTGGCCAGACACTTTGTGATTTGATCACGGGGATGCCGGAACACAGGAACGAGAAAAGAGAACAATACCGGTAACGAGGTAACTGGCATAGTGGACAAGTTGTTGATCCGCGGGGATGCCAACATGTCTCACCTCGGGTATTTGTAACATATCGCGAAGCAACAGGAATAGCACACGGCAACTGGAGGTTCACTCGAATATTCATTCGTGTGGGTATAGGGGTCAATATGGGTGTCCACGGCTCCGATGTTGATCATTGATCGGAAGGGGTTCCAGGTCATGTCTATACTTCAACGAACCTATAGGGTCACACGCTTAAGGGTCATCTATCTGCTGAATACTAGACGGGGAGTCTGAGAGAAAATCACCGAAAAAGTTTCGGACGAAACGGAAACGTTCCGGAGAGGATATCGGAATAGTTCCGGTGAAACTGAAAAGTTGTTTCAGGGTATTCCATAAAGTCAAATTGGTTTCGGCACATGCCTGGAAATTATTGGAAGGTACCAGAATTGTTCCGGTAACTTCTGAGATTTTTCAGAGACAAAAACCGGAAATGTTCCGGACTGCCGGAACCGCTTTAGTTGCTTTTCACAGATGAAAATCACTAAACCGAAAAGTTGTTTCGGAGTACACCATAAAGTCAAATTGGTTTCGGCACATGCCTGATAATTCTTGGAGGGTGCCAGAATCATTCTGGAAACTTTCTGGAATTTTCCGGAATGAAAACCGGAAATGTTCCGGAGCTGCCGAAACCGCTTCAGATGCTTTTCGCAGATGAAAATCACTAAACCGGAATTGTTCCGGCTCGCGTTGAAAATTATTTTGGTGGGTACTGGAAATGTTCTAAGCCCACATGAATATTTTCAGTTCGATCAGACGCTGAAAAATCTCGTCGTGAATAGTGAAAGTGCTTTTTGGGATATTTATGGAAAAGTCACCTTTTGGGATATTTTCCCAAAAAGGTTTCTAGAAGGCTTGGGGGCCAAGAAACCCTACCCCTTGGATTTCCTATAAATAGAGGTGGAGGGGCTGCCTCCACTCTCACTTCCTTCTCACATACAAGTGCCATGACATTTCTGGCTTCTCTCTCCCTCCCAGCGAAATAGTTTCGTAGAGCCGAAAGGCTGTCTGGGTTCCGGTGGGAACTAGTTCTGGACGGCGAAGCCCTGCCGGATAGATGACACCGTATGTGTGCAACCCCGTAGAGAGGTCGTAGTTTCGATCTTTGTGCCCGAGGGGCTGTTTTGAGAGTGCCTCCCGAAGGGCTGTCCAAGTGACGGTCCGAGTTCTGTGAGTCCTCCCGAAGGGCTGTCCGAGTGACCGTTCGAGTTTCGAAGGTCCTCCCGAAGGGCTGTCCGCGACACCGTCCGAGGGACTGTCCGACTGCCTCCCGGAGGGCCGTCCGAGGGGCAGATGAAGGAGTACATCCTCGCGGTTGGGAGGTTGTAAATCCTAGTTGAGGGGATCTGCACCGCCGATCGTCATCGACTCTACTTCCGCTGCGCTATGAGTCGGTAACGAAACAGATCAAACCTTGTATGCAGTCTCCATAGTGATCCTGGGCTGGTACGTAGGTCGGAAATTTTTTGTTTTCTGCTGCGTTACCCTACAAAATTCCCAAATAATCTTCAATCAAAGCACCTTCATGAATCCAAAAGGACCAGTCCTCACAAGAATAGGATTGTGGTGAAAGATATGAACTAGACGTGAATGGACACAATAAAGGGAGTAGTTCCTGGCCTTCAAAGAATCATAGAAAGTGATCTTGGAATCACATGACACTTATTCTCTTCTTGTCTTTCCATGGATCTCTCTTCATCGCTTCTTGAGGTAGATGTATGGAGTGGAATGAGTGGAGTGGCTTCCAAAGGGTGGAGTAAATGAGTGAGGTGGTTGTGTGGTAGTTGTGAATAGTTGTAGACATGAAGGGGTATGCAAGGCTATATAGATAGAGAGTCCAAAATCTGATCAAATAAATCTGAACAATCAGAGTAATTTATAGGAACCAGGGCGGTGCCGTATGAAAAAAAGAAGCGGTGGTTTTGAATAATAAAGTTGGCTATTTTCATGCGTAAAAGGGGAAATCAGAAGTATCAGGTAAAAACAATACCTCGGTAGAACCCTTAGTAGGCAGAGTAGCTCTCAATGAAAGTCACATGGATGTCAGAGACGTAGTTCAGATGTTCTAGACAAGAAAACCGCGGAGGTACTGGACCTATACCATGACCATACAAAGAAGCAAACCGAGAAGGCCTAGAAGTGTCAGTTGAAGTAGCTATAACCGGAGGTGTCGAAGCTAACAGAGAATGTATCGAATGAAATTGGATCGACGGTCTTGAAAAAAATGCGGCAGTTCTAACATGTGGAAACTACGTTTGCTCTATGTGGAGTAAGTCTTGGGAACTCGGTAGAATCGGTAGATAAAACATCTGGAGGTATTAGGGTTTAGAAACAATGGTGGCTTAAGAGTGGATCTTGAGGACTTAGGTCTAGAAACTGTTCTTGAAGTTCAAACCAAAGTTCATCTAGTTGACTAATTAGAGCTTGGTCCTAGTTCTAGCCCTAGTTGACTAATTAGAGCTTGGTCTTGTTCCTCTAATCCTCATAATTAGCAGCCCAGTGTGGTTCTAATCTCCCCCCTCTAATTCTTCGGCGACGATTAGCTCTGGACGGCGAAGCGCCGCTGAATCGTGAAGGCTGCATGCTTGCAACCAAGTAGAGAGGCCGTGCTTTCGGTCTTCGGTTCGAGGGACTGTTCGTGGGCGGTTCGCGGGATCGTTCATCGACGGTTCGAGTGACTCCAAGTATGATCTACACCGACACGATCTTCTTTCGCTGCAACTCGGTGACTGTAACGATCGTGATCCCGACCCGTTATGCATCTTCATATTGATCTTGGGTGTGCGTAGGCGCGATTTTTTTTGTTTTCTACTACGTTTCCCAACAGTCACGTCCTCTAAACAGAGGAGTACGATCACGATGAGCAGTGGAGGTGGTCGGTGCATCCTCATCACCATCATCAGTCCAACGACTATGCTAGGAGATCCCACTTTCCTCTGGAGTGATGTCCTTCTCAGAACCACTGTATGTAATCCCCTAAAAGTCACACACTAGAAGGGTTGGGCGCGCTTTGCTGCACCATTGATGCCGTCGGAATTTCACCAGGGTTAAAAATTTCAATGAAATCTGACATATTTTCGTCGGGGCCAAGATATTTTTTAACCTCAAAATTTTGAGTTAGATTCAAACTAATTTCAATCCAAATTTAAATTAGGTTAAAATTCATTAAAAATAAGTGAAATTTGAAGCCTGAAATTATTTCGAAAATATGCAAAATTTAAAAATTTCCCATATTTTAGTGAGGTCCAAAATAGTTTTGTTTTTAATTAAAACCTTGTATTTCACAAAAAAATATTATTTGGTTTGGCACGTGGGGAAGACGATGGAGTGTGTATTTTTTTTATAATGAGTTGTTTTGGTGGACCCTCCTTGACGGTGTGATTTTACGTTATCCGTTAACCAACCCACATGTCTCTGGGAAAGTTTTTTTTTTGCGCTGGTGCTACCATGTCGGATGTTGGTCTTCTTTTTTTTCAGGCAGTGAGAGGGTGCAGTGATGTGTTTTTATAGTTGATTTGAGAAATCATTGATTCAGTCAAAATTGCGACCAAATAAAAAAAATAACACCTCAACCGACTGAGAGAGCTCCAAGCTTAGGGAGCATAGAGAATTTAAAAGGAAAAAAATGTTGATCGAGTCGAAATCGTGACCAAATCAAAAGACGGATACCTCAATCGGATGAGAGAGCTCCACTTGGAGAGTATAGTGAATTTAAAGATGCCGTCTCACCACTCATAATGGACAAATACATTTCACATGACAATGTACCCGCATGTTCATTTTGTACATTTGAAACCCAGAAGAGCGAAAAGAGAGGAAGGTGCCAGGGGCCTAGGGGAGTTTTTTTTTTTTTTTGAACACAGTACAGACGCAAGCGCTCATACATACGCGCATACACTCACCCCTATGAACGCACACACGCACACCCTACCCCTATGAGCACCTTCGAGAGACTAAGCCGGCATATCATCTTGAGATTTACGAAGTCACCGTAGGCGCCTCGTCGTCGACGGGAACGTCTCCTCCCACTGAAAGCGCATCGCCGGAAATCCTGAAATAAATCCAGGAATAATGCGAGCACCAGGACTTGAACCCTGGTGGGCTGGGGATACCACTGTCCCTCTAACCATCCAACCACAGGTTGGTTCGGGGCCTAGGGGAGTTGAATAATTAACCCCGTTCAAGAGCAAATGCAGTGTGCGCGTCAAACGATCGGCCACAGAAAGCGCGGCGCAGCGTCAGTTTCCCACGGATTTGTTGCATATCTACCTCCAAATCTTGGCAGGTGCATCCTCTCTATTATACTACCTGCTTTCCGTCAAATGCTTTCTGTTTTGGAATCATATTCTCGGACATAAATCCCATAGTTATGCAATCCTATACACTGCTGTAGGAATACCATGGGCTGGCTGGCTGTCTCTGTGGGTGCAAGTTGACGGGAGAAAAATGTTCGTCGGCAATGGGGGCCATGGTTGATGTAGACACGGGCCTAAACGAAAATCTGGACGTTGAGTCTCATACAAGTTTCTTGGCGGGAGCTGCTCGGTATCGCTTACAGCGATCCGTATGCTGCTGCAGTTGACTGTTCGCCAGTTATCTGGGCCGAGCCCAGCACGCTCTGTTCAGCACGCCGCGACCCACTGGTAAAAAGTGCAGAAGCGCTTGGACGCCTTTTAGTTTTATTTTATTTAAAAATGTTATCGAATTTGTTCAACAAATGTTTGCAAACTTCAAAATTTTCACTACATTGGAAAAATGTTCATGATTTTATTATGCAAATTTAAAAATATTCAAAAATTCAAAATAATTCTCAAATTATTTTTTCAATCAAATTTATAAAATGTTTGTGAATTCAAAATAAATACAAATATAACCATTCAGTGACTTTGGCACTGGACGTTCCAAAAACGGGTACTATCGTATCAGGTGAATTAGAGAATAGATGGAGGTCCGTTGGCATTTCAGCCTTTCTTCTCAATTGTTCACTGATTCAAAAATATGTTCATAAAATTTGAAATATTCATAAATTGTTAAAATATTCATGAATTTTAAAAATGTTAAAATTTCATAAATTCAAAATAATCTCAAAATTTAAAAATGATCACAATTTGAAAAATATATAAAATGAAACATAAAAACCCAGAAATAAAGCAGGAGAAAACCGCGCATGAGGAAAACATAATAAAAAGGAAAGAAAAGAAAAACTATAAAATAGTAAAAAAATTGAATCCCAACATAGAAAACCCGCTAGAACCACCTGAACAAAACCAACAATAACTTCCCCTCTAACCACGTGGAAGATTTGCAACCCAAACTTGACAAAAAAAAAACAACTTCCCCTAAAGAAAACCCAATAGCAACGCCAGTAGCGAGCGCTACTGCGCTGGTCTACTTCCAATGGCAAACCCTACTTGACGCCCGCAGGCGTCAACTCAGGAGGCTACGCTCGCACACAAGGGACTTGGGTTGGCCCAGTTACCGTTGGTCACGTGCTGTTGTTTTCTTCGCCGCTGTTGCCCTTTTTGTTTGTGGTGTGCCTTTGTTTCGTTTTTCTTTTGTTTTTTCCCTTCCAGTTTTTATTTCCTTACTTTTTATTCTTATTTAATATTTCATTCGGGTTTTTTGCACCTTATATTTTTTCCTTCATTCAACATTTTTGTGACATACGCTGAATAATATTTAAATAAACATTGAACATTTTTATGATATATGTTGATTTTTTTAAAAATACACAATGAAACATTTTATAAAAATTCATAAGATTTTCTTAATATACGGTGCACATTTTCTTAAATGTGTACTGATGATTTTTGTAAATACACTGGTGAGCCATCTTTGTATAATACACAAAAAAGAGAAAAAAAAAGAAAAGTGAAAGAAAAAAACAAAACTGGAGAAAGAGAAAGAGAAAGAGAAATCCGAAACAAAAACCAGAAGAAACTAGTGGAGAAACCAAAACTAGAAGAGAAAAAAAATAACAAATATAAAAAGGAAACACTAAATGAAAACTAGGAAGAAAAACCCAAACAGTAAACTAAAGAAAAAAACTGAAGAAGAAAAAAAAACGCAACAGCCAGCGTACGAAACAGAAGTGAGCCACCCGCACAATATTTTTTTGAGGCAAACTCGCGATCTTTATTATAACGTCAGAACATTTACAGGGACGAATAAAAGGTCTCCGGGCTAGCCTAACAAAACATGGCGGCCAACCCCAAGAGAAAGTGAATGCTTCTCGAGATTGTGAGTCTCGACATTCGAGGTCCTAAATTCATGACTAAACAAACAAGGATTGAAAAGCCTAGATCTATCTATGATTTCATGTATCACTGCATCACTCCACTTCCTTCTTTAATTGCTTCGACGTCCACTTTGCAATCTGATGCTACCGCTATTCTTGTAATGTATAAGTCATCTGCTAGCGCCAGTGCCTCTCGTATCGCCAATGTTTCAAGGGTCGTCGGATCGTCAATATGATTGATCACCATCGCCGACGCCCCTTGGAAAATACCTGCCTGGTTTCTACATATTGCAGCAATAGCTCCTCCACCCCCTGTCTGGAGCACCGCCGCATCAACATTAATCTTGGCATGGCCATCCACAAGAGGAAGCCAGTGCCTCGGTCTTGGTTGTGTCACGGAGGATGCCGCACTACTAACTGGCTTCTGGAGAATCTTGATCTCTTCAAGGAAACTATTGATGAACGAATTTGTCGCGAACGGAGTCTGGTAGATGTCCTCGTGGATAACCTTTCGCCGCGCGGCCCAGATTGCCCATAAGGTCACAATCATTCGAGTGTACTCCTCCTGCTGCATAGTTTCATTCATCGCGAAGAGCCATCATTTGGCATCCATGCTCTGGTTAGTGCACATGTGCTCAACTATATCCTTGCTAGATAGTGCCCAAACACTGCGTGACATACTACGGTTTAAAAGGGAATGACGCCAGCTGTTTGTCGCACCGCAGAGCGCACATACTTGGGAGGTAGCCATGTTCCGATGGTGCAAGACCCGCACATGGAAGCGAGCGAACGAAAAAGAACCCGCACGTGAAACCCGAAGTGGGTCGGCCCGTCTCGCATCGCATGTGGACGATGCGTTGAAGCTCCATGTGGTCTGTACTTATGGGACCGTCCCGTCTCGCATCGCATGTGGGCGTCTAGATAGGTGGGTGCCATGCGGTCTGTACTTATGTGACCGGCCCATGTAGTTTTTCTCTGCTTCTTCATTCGTTGGTTTTTTTTCTTTTACTTTTGATTTAAAAATATATATTTAAAAAACTTAATTTACTTCAAAAATTAAAAAATGTTCACAGCGAATTTGGAAAATCTTAGCGTAGTGTAAAATTATGTTAGCGCAAATTTTTAAATGTCGATATTATTCAAATAATAATATTCATGACATTTATAAAATGTTCAGAAAATTATACATGACATTTAAAAACATGTTATAGAACGTAATTTTTTTTTGCGTAAGTAAAAAAATGTTGCCTACTATTTAGAAGAATGTACGTGACATTTAAAAACATACTCAACTAATGTCAGACACGCACGGCCGTGCTTTACTTTTGGCCACATGCACGCACACATGACAGAGATGTCACACATGGAAAATCATAGGCCTCCTCTTCCAGCTCTCGTCTACTCCCTCCATATCAGAATATAAGATGTTTTTGCAGTTTCAATTGAACTGTAAAAACGTCTTATATTTTGGTACAAAGATAGTAGATAAGATTTAATGAAATCTCGTCACATATTATATTAACATAGTACTCAGGTCAGTCGAAAATTTCGGTCCAAAACATGACAGCAGACACAACGGGGAAAAGAACGAGGAGCACGAATCTTGAAGCGCAGATCAATGGCTCAAAACACGGCTGACCCAAATTCATTTTTCCGCTGACTGACATGTAGCTAAAGATATAAATATATTTTTGTTGGCAGAATTTCATATTGCTATGATACTATCACGCTTGGCTTATCCAATAGTTTCCTTCGCTTTCTCTCTGTCACCACCTATATAAACACCGCCCACCCCGCTTAATCATCAGACTCCCGCACAGTAGCACTCTCTTTCACGCCGGCCGTCGTCAACGGCGCGCACACAAATACAGATCGACCGATGGGCCTGGATGAGAAGAGCGTGGCCATCGTGGGTGCCGGCGTGAGCGGGTTGGCGGCGTGCAAGCACCTGCTGGAGCGCGGGTGCCGGCCGGTGGTCTTCGAGGCGGGCGCCGCCGTGGGCGGCGTGTGGCCCAACGCCTTGGAGGGGACCAGGCTCCAGGCGCCGCGGCACATGTACCGGTACTCCGACTTCCCCTGGCCGGACTCCGTGACGGAGATGTTCCCCAACCAGCGCCAGGTCGCCGACTACCTCCACGCCTACGCGCGCCGCTTCGGGGTGCTCGACTGCGTCAGGCTCGGCCACCGCGTGAACAGCATGGAGTACGTCGGCGTCGCAGAGGAGGAGGTGGTGGCGTGGGAGCAGTGGGCCGGCTGCGGCGAGGCGTTCGGCTCCGGCGACGGGGAGTGGCGCCTCACGGTGGCCGACGCCGAGGGTCACATAGAGGTAACGATATGATATGCTACTGCGCAAATGTTTTTCTGATATACAGGATGATGATGTGCAAGTAGGCATACACTTATTTGGTTTCTCTGTGGTCATGGCCTCCAAGATCTTCTGACCACAAAATCCAATCTTGTCGAGCCTTCTTGATTCGAGATAAGCATCAAGCAAATGGCTGTAGTCACAATCTCTCAAGAGTCAAAATGGCGACTATATATATATTGAGCTGGATGACGACCTATACTTTTTTTTATTGAAAGGATGGCGACCTATACCTGTTACGCTCATCAGAGCTACCACCCCATTACTGTCACGACCTGCCAGCTACCGACTGCCTCGAAGAGTTGAAGCGCACTGAAGGTGTGAAAAGGACTTTATGAGCGACGATGGCAACTGGAGGCCCATTGCGGAATGTTACTACGAAGAGAAGAGAAACCTTAAAAAAAAACTACGGCCTCCTTTGGTTTGTAGGAATCCTATAGGCTAGGATTTTCAAAGTAAAAATTCCTCTATAGCCCTTTGGTTTTAGGAATTCATTTGGTATTTTTACGTAGGATAGGAACTAATCATTCATATTTTAAAGAAAAAAAAAACATTAGTCTTGACTTAATGGAAAATTTCAACTGGAGGCCCAACTGGCAAGCATGGGCCGCGGGCCTATAAAAGCAGGCCCATCTTCCCTTGGGTGAGATCGATGCGGGAATGTTACAATCAATCTGGCCTAAAACCAAGTGCGACTGGCTACTTCTACATTTCAACCTTCTAAAAAATAACTTCTACATTTCAAAAACAAAAAAGGCAGGGCAAGTTCTAGCACCTCTATATCGATTAAGTCTTGGCTCCAAGCTATGGAAAATTAAAGGTATCTCCAACGCCAAGCATTCAAAACGACATAGTATTTGTCTGCGGACTAATCCGGACTAGTCCACGGATCCGAATACGGGAGCAGGGCCGTCTCCAGAAATTTAGGGGCCCGGTGCAAAATGCAAATGGGGCCTTAAAATCTGAAAAAAAAACTTATAACTAAATCATACTTTCACTTACACTATCTGTTATTTTATTCTCCCTCTGTAACTTAATATAAGACGTTTTTTGACACTGTCATAGTGTCAAAAGACGTCTTATATTAGTTAGAGCTAGTACAATATTCACAAAATATCAAATATACCAACTATCTTTTGGAGCCTCATGTGTCCCAAGTGGAGTTCTGTGGAGGGTTTAATCCCACATGGAGATTTTAGAGAGAATTTGACCATCATATACACCCTTGCATTCCTAACATAGCATCATTGGGCGAACCCTTTTACACGATGCAAAGACAAAAGTGTAAGGGTAGTGCTATATATATATGGGTCCACCCTACAGGTGGGCTAGTCATTAATCATATTAGGCCAGGGTGTTACACTAATTAACTTTTCTCATGTGACTATGCATAAACATGTATTCCCTTTCTCCAGGTACACATGGCAGACTTTGTGATTCTTTGTACCGGAAGGTTTAGCAATTATCCCAACATACCCAAATTCCCTCCTGGTAAAGGCCCAGAAGCATTTCATGGGAAAGTGATCCACTCCATGGACTACTCCAAAATGGGTAGCAAGAAAGCTAAGGAGATGATCAAGGACAAGTGTGTGACTGTTGTTGGCTATGGAAATTCAGCCCTTGACATTGCTAATGAATGTGCAAATGTAAATGGTAAAAATATTCAATCCTCAATTAAACATTCCTTGTTTCTCTTGGTTAATGGAATTGAAACATTATTATGTCCATTTTTATAAAGCACTCCAATATTTAAATTTAGTGTCCTTGCATATCATGATTATGTTATCTTCATCTTTATAGTTGCCTAGATAACAATGAAACATTGCGATTATATTTTTATTTCTTGCTATTTTAATTGTTCTTTAGGTACGGAGAAACCATGCACAATGGTAGTACGAAGCAAGCACTGGATCATACCGAACTTCTATGCTTGGGGTATTAACATATCAAATTTCTATCTAACTCGTTTTGCTGAACTCCTTATTCACAAGCCCGGTGATGGTTTCCTCCATAGCATATTAGCTACCGTCTTGACTCCATTGGTACTACAACATGTTTCCATTTTATATAATTCATAATCTTAATATTACTGGAAGTTTAAATAGTTTTGTTTTAGACTAATATTTTCAGACATGTGTATTGTTCTTTTGTGTGTGAGAAGAGGTTGATGATTTCAAAGTTTGCTGAGAGCTACTACTCCATTCCAATGAAGAAGCATGACATGGTGCCTGACCACAACTTTTTTGAGGGGATGGTGGGATGTATGCTTTCCACTACACCCAAGGATCATTACAAGAATCTAGAGGAAGGCATCATCGTTATTAAAAAGTCAAAGACCTTCGGCTTTTGCGAAGAAGGTGTGCTTGTTGAAGGTGAATCTACGTTGGTAAAGAGTGACATAGTTATATTCGGAACAGGATTCAATGGTGATCAAAACATCAAGGACATGTTCACATCAAAGTACTTTCATACTATTGTCGTTGGCTCGACATCCACGACTGCACCACTTTATAGGTCATCACTTCACTAGACATATTGTTTTACATACTTCAAGTCTTCATTGAATAATTTATTTGATTAGTCTGCACCACTTTATAGGTCATCACTTCACTAGACATATTTTTTTACATACTTCAAGTCTTCATTGAATAATTTATTTGATTATTGTTTCACACGGAGTGCATACATCCTAAGATTCCACAACTTGCGGTCATCGGATATTCTGACAGCTATGCGAATGTCTACACTTCAGAACTACGGGCCAGGTGGCTAGTATATTTCATGGATGGTGGATTTAAATTACCAAGTGTTAAAGCAATGCAGAGGGATGTCCTTGAATGCGAGAAGGTGATGAAGCGTTACTCCCGTGACGAATCCCGTACACCGTGCACCGGACTTCTTCCTACTTGGTACAATGATAGATTATGTGAAGACATGGGATGCAACCCGAGAAGGAAGAATGGATTTTTTGCCGAATTATTTGAGGTCTATGGTCCCGATGATTATAATGATCTTCACCCTAAGTAAGGGTAGATCTTTAGCCATGATTTTTTTTGTACAGGTCTTAATTACTAGTCACTGCTTGCTCAACTCTGTGTATGATTTCTGTCTATACTATACTTCCAGTTGCCATATATGCACGTTTAATAAAACCACTTGTCGTTTTCCCCATGGGTGTATAATATCTTTAGGTAAAGGAATACAGGATCTCTCTTAGTTGCCCATGGATCGATGCACAAGTGCTTAAAAATTGTTTCTCCGCAAACTACACGATGGACGGAAGTATATATAAGCTCATAGGCCCATACGTCTAGCATTGGGGGGGGGGGGGGGGGGGGGGGTGGAACCACCGTCACCAACTAAAATAAAGAAGAGAGGCGGCCGGCCGGAGACGAGTGAGGGCGAAATCCTAGTATCCTACCTCACCATCGGCTGGGTCTTACTTTTCTGGTAAATTTTCTTCCATTATTACTAAGTACTAACCACATACGACTTTGATGATATAGATTGGATCGAGATCTAAAATTAGACGGACTGAAAACAAATAATGGATCCACTTGTGTTGGCCCATCAAGAAACTCCAGCTCACGTGCCAACACGGGGAGACCTGTGTGGCCTGGTGGTTATGGGGGTGGGGTGGACAAATCGTGTAGAACAATGAGTATCTAACGACCTAGTCGTGTTGCGGTACCTTATAGGGGTACACGGAGGATATATAGATGGAAAGATGTGCTAACTCTGGGATCCTATCATAACAAGAATGCATTTTACTATTTTGGTTGGGGATGACATATTGTATATGATACCAAAGACTGATAATTTGCTACGGAAGAAGATGCCTCTATAAAAAGGCTCACAGACCCTTACCGAAGCCTCAAGACATTTCAATTGCCATCATCTCAACAACGACGATTGCGGCTCCAGGGCGCTGGCCCTTAGGGGCACGTGCATGAAGACTTCCCGGTTGTCATCGACAAGGTCAAGCCGGCTCCGGTAGAGGAGCGGCGACAGCGGCGCGTCGGCGGCTCGTTCTGACGGCAGTAGTGGTTGTTTGGGGGTCTTGGAATCTCAATGTAATTTTTATTATGTTCGAGATGCTTTGTACTTCCGCTGAGCTTTGATAATAGATCTGGATCATTTTCGCAAAAAATATATATCTGTAATCATACATATCAGTTACACTCGTAGCATAAGTATGCCTACTACCCATCTTAAGGTCTAAACTTGGGAAACCTCTATGACTTTGTTGTCTCCGAAGTGATCCTGGGTTCCTTACCTCATCTCAACTCTCCTCCACGACTCGCGACACGATTCTGAGATCATCAGTAAATTAATCCTTGATACTTGGCCTCCATCGGGGATTTCGTCCATAACTTAGTTCACCACTCTCAAGATAATGCCTAGCTTCTTCCTCACCAGAAAAATGTTTTCACTTCAGCTTTGACGCCTTACTATGGTGGGGCTACATGATGATGGTACTGAGGCGGCGTGCCTCACAAAGAAAGTCATTGTAGGTGTGAGCGCCAAACGGCAGGAGGGCATGCCTCTCGTCCCGACCATCAGTTTCGAGTGCCTAGATGTTCCTTTAGATGTCAGATTAGATGGCAAGCCTTTTTATGAACCGGGCTATGGATAGGACAACCCTTTCCGTGCTTGATATGAATGGCCACAAACGTAAAATTGACATGGACGGCTAGAGGATGTAATAGGCAAGGTGCTACCTTCTGGGAGGGTTGCGAGCACCCAGACAATGAGACAGTCACATCAAACGACCTTGAACCAGGGGAAATTCTGAGTGAGGTGGTGATATTGGCTGGGGAACAAATCGTGTCCTCGCAGGCTCCCCATGCTCAAACCCTCTCTGAGGTCGAGAGCATGCTCAGCGCCAATATGCCACCTTCTTTGGCTGTATACCAAGAGGCCCGACCTTTCCTCCAATGTCTTGAAACCATGCTTTGTGCCGCTCATGAGCGGTTAGAGGCAGCGAAATCCCATTATTAAAAATCTGAACTCACGACGAGCACGGGTGATCGAAAAGGAGAGATGGGACAAGGGCTAGGGTGCGGGGCAAAGAATCCTGTTCAAGAGCAAATCTAATGTGAGCGTCACTCCGACCAGACCGGTCCACCATAGAAATTGCAATATTTGCTGCATATCAACCTTCAAAATCTTGGCAGATGCATCCTTTCTGCTTGCTTTGCACCACATGCTTTCTGTTTCAGAACGGTATTCTCAGGCATAAGTCCCCATACATGCAGTACCATCTTATACCCTGTTTGGAACAAAAGAATTTTGCAGGAATTTCATAGGAAAGAAATTCTATAATTTTTTTTCCTACGTGCCCTTTGGATTGTAGGATTGGCTTTGAAAATTCCTATAGGAATCCATGCTTCCCTTCACATTTTGAGGATTCTAAGGGCCAGTTCTTTTGCTGGCTTCTAGAATAAGCTGCCCCCTACCCAGCTTATTCTACAAGCCCAACCAAAATTTTCTTTTTACTAGTCAGAAGGCCAAAAAAGCCAGCAAAAGAACTGACCCTAAACATTTGCTCAAACCTCGTGTTTTCATTTCCTTTGAGAAGTCCAATGCAACATGTGTCTTTATCTCCCCTTCTCTCTCTCTCCTAAAGAAACCATTCCTGGCTCTCAGCGGTGTGTTTCTACGGTCGCAGGGGTGCACGAATGCTATTAACATCATGGTCAGCGTCGGCACGAGTGCGGTGGAATCATATTCGTGCGCCAGGCAGGGTGGAGCGATAGTTCGGAAGCAAAGTTTTCGGGTCAATCCCTGAAAAACTGGGTAGCTATATATGAGATAGCTTAACAGCTGCACATGAGCAGCTGAAGAGTAATATATGTTTCACTTTATATATAGACAATATGTTTCACTGTATACACATGACTACTAGAAAATCTGAATAGATAATCGAAATAAACACAAATGATATACAAAAATAAATGAGAGAAGACAATCTCTGATGCTATATAATGGGGACGAGGAGGCTAATAATTTGTGACCGTGCATATATCTAGAGTGGATGGGATCCAAAAAGGGTTGGCGCGTCCACCACGGCCTGTAGCTCCTGCGTAACACCTTCAACCTCTTCTCTTGCCTTGTCAATGGCGTACTGGATCCTTCGCCTTGCATCGGTCAGCTTCCTCCTGAACTCGCTCCGCGCCTCCAGCTTAAGGATTTCGGCCCGTTCTGGAAATGGGTGAAGTTGAGATGCTCCAAGGTTTGCGTCCAGCTCGTCCTTGTATCGCTCAAGACCGATGGCCGTCCGCTGTTTCTGCTGAGCCTGGTCACCTGAGGAGTTGCTGCATGGGTCGTAGCATCCGGCTGCTCGGAAAATGGCATCGTGCTTGGTGCTGTCCAACAAGATGAGCAGCTCGTGAGCATCCCCATATTCCTTGGCATCCAGATGCGCCTTCAGCAACCGTTCCTTGGCGACCTGACGGTCTTCCGCATCAGGTTGGCCCAGTTTGCGGTATTTGTTTGGCGGGAACCTCACGCACACGGCCATCTCCAAATGAGTGCTCAGGCCGCGGCAGTTGGCCAGTTCATCCTTGAGAGGCATGTACTCTCTATGCTTCCAGAGTAGCATGTCCATGTTAGCTATGGATATCTTTGCATAGCCATAGTGCGGAGCTGCCATGTCCAAACCTTGTAGACGGTTGCACGAGGCAAGATCCGCATACAGCATGACCACCACCGTGAGCTGGGCGCCTGCCTGCCGCTGGCCTTGACCCACCCCACAAGCCTCTTGGAACTTTTGGAAGCTGCCGAACTTGATGAAATCCTTTCCCGTGGCTTGGTTGTGAACAAGGACATCATCTTCCGCGCGATGGAGATCGTCTGGTACATCCAGAGCAGCATCCGCAAAGCCCCCTTTGAGAACCACGTCCAGCGGGACCTTGTGCTCTGCCGTCACCGCCTTGGCCGTCTCCAGACGGAGACCCTCCCCGGTGGTACGCCAGTTCACCGCCTGCGCCCCCGCCATTGCTGTTCCTCGCCACGATCGAGCGCTTTGCTGCTAGGGTTTTGAGGGGGGAAACTTGGGATCGGTTTGGCTGCGAGGATTTTTGTCTAGCGCACTGGGCAAGATATATATAGCTGCTGGTACTAGGTCGGAAATACGCCCCTTGCTTAAACTTGGTAAGTTTAATTACCTCGCCATCGACCTACACAGGCCTCCAACGCGTCGAGAGAAAAGGGAATCAAAAGCGCGTTTCGGACTTTCCAAACGCGCAAGGAAATCCCAGCCGTCGGATCGATACCACTCAAACGTACGATTATATGGACAGTATAGCTGCTAGGTCGGATACGCTCCAACCGACTAGATTACAACTCGATCGACGATCGGAAATAGGCCTTAAACTTGGCAAGTCTGTGTCGCGACCGACTTTACACGTGCCAGGCCCAATTCCTTTTATTTTGGACGCCGATATTCACCGAACATGCGGTCTGTGTGTGTGTGTGTTGGGTGGGGGGGGGGGGGGGGGGTGCCGAACGACTCGTTAGGTGATACGGCCAGGCAGCCCGCATGACCTTGTTCGGGCGAACAATAAAACCGCCCGCACGTTCGGGCGTCCAACCCGACGGCCCGCACGCCGGAGCAACCCCCTCCCTCGCCCCCGTGAGCGTGAATGCGTGTGGGTCCCCCACGAGACAGTCGTTGCCCCGAAAAACCTCCAAACCCCCTCTCCCACCCGCAGAACAAGCAGTCATCGCCCCGATCGGCTCCCTCCCCTCCCCCGATCCCCTCCTATGTAATTATCATGGCAACCCACTGCAAACCCTAGCCAGATCTAGACGAAAACAACAACGATCTGCTAGTTCAAGGTCAGTTCATCCCACGAATCGGGCCGTACCCCCTCCCCCTCCTAGTAATTCTTGCCAGCAAACTTGTTTTTACTGTTGCCAACCACAGATCTGGATGGATAAATAGCTAGATCTATCAACTAAGAAGGAATTGCCATGTGTGTTCAATTTTTTTTAAGATTTTTGTGCACACCATGTTTAGAACTTGGAGGAGCCACACTCAAATGGTTGCCACGGATTTGAGTTGCTTCCATGTTTGTTGGGACAGAAGGAAAGATCAGCAACAGAGCATTCAGCAGGGGGAGATACACAGGACACACGCTCCAAACACTAGTTAGAAAAGTTTGGGAAATTGCCATGTATATTTACAGTTAACAGCCGTGCGATTTGAAGTAGTTGCCACCCCAGGTAGCCAACATGCGAAAATTAATCCGTTCATTTGACCACTAAACTTTGCAAGAACCTATAACATTTGTTCATAATTATTTCCACAAAGTTTTAGATTTTTTAAAAATGTTTTTATATGTTTTTTTTTTGTAGGGAACGCGACAGAAAACAAAAAATTTCCGCACTACGAACATGCCGAGGATCACTATGGAGATGCATATAGGGTTTTTGATCTGATCATTACCGACTCGTAGCGCAGCGGAAGTAGAGTCGATGAAAATCGGCGGTGCAGATCCCCGCAGCTAGGATTTACAACCTCCCAACCGCGAGGATGTTCTCCCTCGTCAGCTCCTCGGACAACCCTAGGGGAGGCGGTCGGACAGTCCCTCGGACGGTGTCATGGACAGCCCTTCGGGAGGCACTCTCAGAATCTCGGACGGTCACTCGGACAGCCCTTCGGGAGGCACACTCGAACTAAGATCGAAACTACGACCTCTCTACTAGGTTGCACACTGATAACCCACAAGTATAGAGGATCGCAACAGTTTTCGCGGGTAGTATTTCACTCTGATTTATTGATTCGACACAAGGGGAGCCAAAGAATATTTGTAAGTATTAGCAGTTGAGTTGTCAATTCAACCACACCTGTAGATAAAATATCTGCAACAAAGTGTTTAGTAACACAGTAATATGATAGTTTTGATAGCAGTAGTAGCGATACCAATAGTAACAGTAACAGTAGCAATTTTGTAGCAATTGTAACAACAGTAGTAACAAAGTAACTTAGCAAGAACCAGTATGAGGAAGTCGTAGGCATTGGATCGGTGATGATAAGTATGTTGGATGATATTCATCATATAACAGTCACAACCTAGGGCGATACACAATAGCTCCAATTCATCAATATAATGTAGGCATGTATTCCGTATATAGTCATACGTGCTTATAATAAGAACTTGCATGACATCTTTTGTCCTACCCTCCCGTGGCAGCGGGGTCCATAAGGAAACTAAGGGATATTAAGGCCTCCTTTTAATAGAGAACCGGAACAAAGCATTAACACATGGTGAATACATGAACTTCTCGAATTACGGTCATCCCCGGAGAGTATCCCACACAATTGTCACTATGGGGTCTACGGATCAGAACAATAACAAGTGCATATGACAAGCGGATAAGATCAAGAACTCAAATATATTCATGAAAACATAAAGGTTCAGATCTGAAATCATGGCACTCGGTCCTTAGTGACAAGCATTAAGAATAGCAAAGTCATAGCAACATCAATCTCAGAACATAGTGGATACTAGGGATCAAAGCCCGAACAAATTGACTCGATTACATGATAAATCTCATCCAACCCATCACTGTCCAGCAAGCCTACGAAGAGATTACTCATGCCCGGTGGTGAGCATCATGAAATTGGTGATGGAGGATGGTTGATGATGACGACGGCGTCGAATCCCCCTCTCCGGAGCCCAGAACAGACTCCAGATCAGCCCTCCCGATGAAGAACAAGAGGTGGCGGCGGCTCAGTATCGTAAAACGTGATGAATCTTCCTCTCTGATTTTTTTCTGGATGAAAGGGTACTTATAGCGTTGGAGGTAGGGCAAACGGGGTCGCCAGGGCCCCACAAGCCTGGGGGCACGCCCTGGGGGGTGGCCGCGCCCCCTGAGCTTGTGGCTCCTGGGTGGCCCCTGAAATAATTCTCCGTAAATTTTCAGGTCATTCCGAAAACTTTTATTTCTGCACAAAAACAACACCATGTCAATTCTGCTGAAAATAGCGTCAGTCCGGGTTAGTTCCATTCAAATCATGCAAATTAGAGTCCAAAACAAGAGCAAAAGTGTTTGGAAAAGTAGGTACGTTTGGGACGTATCAACCCCCCCAAGCTTAACCCATTGCTTGTCCTCAAGCAATTCAGTTGACAAACTGAAAGTGATAAAGAAAAACTTTTACGAACTCTTTTGTTCTTGTATCCGTACATAAGCTTAAATAGCACCCATGTCTTCAGCAAAGATCATGAACTAACCATGCACACGATAACACTTAGAAATTATATTCACTCATATCAATGGCATAATCAACTAGAGAGCAATAATAACATATTTCCAATGCCAACAATTTGTCAAAACCATCATGATATAATATGGTAGCATGGTATTTCTCTAGCCCTTTCTGAGACCGCAAAACATAAATGCAGAGCACCTCCAAAGTTCAAGCAGCGACTAAACATTGTAATTTAGGGCAGAAGAGATCCAGTCATGATGCACACAACATTAACTATACCCAATGCATAAGAATGACAATAGTGCTCTCAGGATTGGCGCTTAGTGCGAGAAGGTGTGACTCAACAACAAAAGTAAGATAACATAAAGTAAATAACATGAAAGTAAATAGATAGGCCATTCGTAGAGGGAAGCATTGATTTGCAGAGGTGCCAGAGCTCGAAGCTTAAAGCAGAGGTGAAAACAATTTTGAGAGGCATGCCTTTCCTATCAACGTCACGACCGAGGGTTTTCAGCATCTTCCATGCTAAACACATTATAAGCGGTTCCCAAGCGGAAATGTAAAGTTTACTCCCCCTCCACCATACAATCACAAGCCATGGCTAGCCGAATCCTCGGGTGCCCTCCATACCAACAACAATCCGGGGGAGTTTGTTTCATTATATGATTTTTTTCATTTTCATCATTTCATTTTTTATAGGGCTGGCCATCCTTTATACCAGCCTCTCTCGTGCAATGACAGATGAATAAACACCCATCTTGAGAATAACCCGCTTAGCATGAAAGATACTGACCGCCCCCTGTCGCTCCATGAGCGGTACGGGCACACAAAACATATATTTATTTGAACGTTTAGAGGTGGCACATACAAATTTACTTGGAGCAACAGAGTAATACCGCATATAGGTAGATATGATGGACTCATCTGGACCAACTTTGGTTTAAGGATTGTGGATGCACAAGCAGAATTCCGCTTAGTACAAGTGAAGGCTAGCAATTAGATTGAAAAGCGACCAACTAAATAGCGAAAATGGTCATAATCATGCATTGAGAATAATTAACATTGAATACTAGCATGTGTAGGATATAAACACCCTGAACATAAATATCGTGGAGGCTATGTTGATTTTGAATCAACTACATGTATGAACATGTGCCAAGTCAAGCCACTTGAAACATTCAGAGGAGGATACCATATTATCATACTACATCACAACCATTTTAATGCATGTTGACATCTAAAAGACATCATTATCCACTCCTAGCTACTTAAGCATGGCATGAGCAACTTGTAGGAGATATGCCCTAGAGGCAATAACAAATGTTATTATTTATCTCCATGATCATAATTATGTTTATGTTCCATGCTATAACTGCTATGGTTCTCGAGTCTGCAATAACCACGAGGCTTGAAGGAAGACTCATATGCACGTGTGGAATAATAAACGGTAAAATGTATTCCTAGTCTGGCCTCTAAGACTAGCTCAAGTGTTGCATGATGGTTCTGTTTTTCTGATCATGGGCATGACTATGCCGGCAACTTTGAGGGCACAATGTTAGTAGAACACTTGTGTTGAATCGACCCGATTGATGTTATGCTATGAGATTCATTCGTCATAAGTTAATGGTTAATAACACAGAGAAGTTAATGTTTGCATAATTCCTTAGACCATGAGAGTGTTGAGTTTCTTCATACTTGCTTCATGAACTTTGGGGTTTGTTAAACGTCATCCGTAAATGGGTGGCTATTACGGCGGCTTACGGGTTCATGGAAAAGCGTGTTAAGTAACTTGATAGCTCAAGATTGGGATTTGCTCCTCCGACGATGGAGAGATATTCTCGGGCCCTCTCGGTGTTACGGTATCCATCATCATCTGGCCAGACACAAGTGTGATTTGATCACAGGGATGCCGGAACACGGAAACGAGAAAAGAGAACAAAAACCGGCAACGAGGTAACTGGCATTGTGGACAAGTGTTGATCCACGAGGATGCTGATGTTTCTCACCTCGGGTATTTGTAACATATCACGAAGCAACAGGAATAGCACACGGCAACTGGAGGTTCACTCGAATATTCATTCGTGTGGGTATAGGGGTTAATATGGGTGTCCACGGCTCCGATGTTGATCATTGATCGGAAAGAGTTCCGGTCATGTCTATACTTCACCGAACCTATAGGGTCACACGCTTAAGGGTCATCTATCTGCTGAATACTAGACGGGGAGTCTGAGAGAAAATCACCGAAAAAGTTTCGGACGAAACGGAAACGTTCCGGAGAGAACACCGGAATAGTTCCGGTGAAACTGAAAAGTTGTTTCAGGGTATTCCATTGAGTCAAATTGGTTCTGGCACACGCCTGGAAATTCTTGGAGGATGCCAGAAGTGTTCTGGAAACTTCTGGGAATTTTCCGGGACAAAAACCGAAAATGTTCCGGAGCAGCCGGAACCACTTTGGTTGCTTTTCGCTGAAGAAACATTGTTCCGAAATTGTTTCGGAATGCGTTCAAAATTGTTTTGGTGGGTGCTAGAATTATTCTAGGCACACAGAAATAATTTGGGTTTTAACGGACGCAGAAAAATGTGTTCGTGAATAGTGAAAAGCACTTTTTGGGCTGATTTGCAAATGGGGTTTTTCTTCTAGAAGAAAACCACTTTTGGTGTGTGAAAGGGAGGTGGAGCTCCCCAAGGGGGCTGCAAATTTTGGCCATGGCATGGGGGGGCCCTCCTTGAGGTGTCCTTCCACCTCATGGTGGATATCTTCTACACACCCTTATGTGGCATGTGGTGGAAAGATCCTAGGAAGGTCCTTTTGGTCTTTCCTCTACCCCTTGCTCCTCCTATAAATAGAGGTGGAGAGAGCTCTCCAAAATCAGATCATGCTTGCTCTCATACACATGCCATTGACTTGTCTGGCTTCTCTCTCCCTCCCAGCGAAATAGTTTCGTAGAGCCGAAAGGCTGTCTGGGTTCCGGTGGGAACTAGTTCTGGACGGCGAAGTCCTGCCGGATAGATGACACCGTATGTGTGCAACTCTGTAGAGAGATCGTAGTTTCGGTCTTAGTTTGAGAGTGCCTCCCGAAGGGCTGTCCAAGTGATCGTCTTAGTTTCGAGGGTCCTCCCGAAGGGCTGTCCGAGTGACCGTTCGAGTTTCGAAGATCCTCCCGAAGGGCTGTCCGCGACACCGTCCGAGGGACTGTTCGACCGCCTCCCGAAGGGCTGTCCGAGGGGCAGATGTGGGAGTACATCCTCGCGGTTGGGAGGTTGTAAATCCTAGCTGCGGGGATCTGCACCGCCGATCGTCATCGACTCTACTTCCGCTGCGCTACGAGTCGGTAACGAAACAGATCAAACCTTGTATGCAGTCTCCATAGTGATCCTGGGCTGGTGCGTAGGTCGGAAATTTTTGTTTTCTGCTGCGTTCCCCTACACAACTATAATCTCTAATTGTCATCGCAAACATGTTTACTCATAATATGCTGAATCATGGGTACTGAGTTAAACATATTTACAAAAACAAAAACAGAAAGAGTTCATACCCGCTTTTCCTTGCCACAGTCACTTCATCAAATCATCGTCATTATTGCCTTTCACTTGCACGACCGAATGATATGAAAATAATAATAGTGCAAGAGTGCCGTGGGCTAAGCTGGAATCTGCAAGCATTTTATTCAAGGGAGAAGACAAGGTAAAATTGGCTCTTTTTTAGATAAGCAACAAAGCATATGAGAGCCACTCAACATTTTCATCATGGTCTTCTCCCTTCGACAACTCAACAAAAATAAAAGAAATTCAGAGAAACACACTGAAATATTTTTGGAGTTTTTGGTTTTTAGATGAAAGCAAATTAAAGAAGGAAAACAAAAACGAGAAAAACTATTTACACGGGAGAACTCCCAACAAGCAAAAGAAGAAACGAGAAATCTTTTTGGGTTTTTCTTTTAATACTACTAATTAACTACACAAGAAAGAAACTACAACTAATTTTTTTGGATTTTCGAAAGTTTTCTAACACACAAGAAGAAAGCGAAAATAAAACTAACATGGATGATACAATGAAAAAGGATGAACACCGATGACTGGAATGAAAGTGTGAACATGAATGTAATGTCGGTGAGGGATACGTACTCCCCCAAGCTTAGGCTTTTGGCCTAAGTTGGTCTATGGCCACGGCTGGCCTGGATAATAACCGGGGTAGTAGTTCGGGTTGTACTGAAGTGCAGCTGCTACGACTTGACGAGCTTCCTCGTTCTGCCGAGCGGTCTCTGCCGCCCTCTCGTACTCCTCAGCCTCCTCCTCTAGTATGAAATATCTTTGTTTTTCCTGGAAATTAAAGAAGACAGGAGCAGGCAAAAGAATATGGAGGACAAGATGCTTGTTAAAGATTAGCCTGTATCTGAACGGGGGGTCACCCCTCTCAAGAAACTGGTGGCGCTCCATAGCATCATAATCAAGAAAACTCGGTGGCAACAGTGTATCATTTGGTTTAGTGGCCACACCAAGATAAGTGGCTAAGCGAGTAGCATAAATTCCACCAAAGAAATCACCAACTAAGGCATTATTGTGTAAACGACGTGCAACTATAGACCCCATGTTAAATCGTCTATCTCTCAACACTGCACTTTTAAGAATACTCAATTCAGGTGCGCATAAGTGACTAGGGTCATGTTTACCATTGATGCATCTACCTATGAACAAAGCAAAATAATGTATACCAGGAAAATGAATGCTCCCCATAGTGGCCTGTGTTATGCCTCTAGTTTCACCCCTAGTGATACTCATAAGAAACTCATTGCAATCAGCTTTACGAGGTTCGGTCCATGTGCCCCAAAATGGAATTTTTCAAACCTCACTAAATTCCTCAACAGACATACGAAATGAATTTTCATATAAATTAAACATGACATCCTGAGAGGAGCGGTGAGCCACATACTTGAATTTCCGCACGAAGGAATCAGTAAGATCATAGTATTGGGGGCACTTATCTTCTAAGAAGTCGGTGAGCTCGGTGTTGCGTACGTACATATCAAATTCTTCCTTGATGCCGGCTCGAATTAAGAAAGCATCGGACGGCCATTCGCATGGTTGCACCAAGGCCTCCCGCGGTGGTTCGGTGTCATCCTCGCGTATTGCGGGCCTAGGAGCGCTCTTGCTCGAGGAACCACCATGGAACATCTTCCTAAACATTTTCTCCCTCTGAAAATTTCTGAAATTTTTAGTGACTCGAAATAAAAGTGAATGAAACTCATCAAAATCGACAGCAACTACTCCCACAAGTGTCTAGAGGCTATATCATGCATCAAAACTATTTTGGACCATACAAATTCAACATGCAAGCTCATAAACATGGTCACCAACAGTAGCAAAATATGCAAAGTACAAATCACTAGAACAAAAACTAATTGGAGCATTGGAGGAGTCACATACCAAGGAGTAATTCCTCAAAACAGTTTTGGAAACGGAGTTCTGAGCAAGGAGATCAAAAATCACAACAATATGAGCAAGAACATGGGCTTGGGAGCAAGTTTGATTTTTTCTGGAGGTAGAAGAAGAGTGTGGGTGGCTGGCATAAGTGAGTGGGTCCCTGTGGGACCCACAAGCTTGCAGGGCGTGCCCGGGGGGTGGCCGCGCCCTGTGAGCTTGTGGCTCACAGGTGCACCCCCCGGGGTGTGTTCAGTGCCAAAAATTCTTAAATATTGCATAAAAAATCATACTAAATTTTCATGGCATTCTGAGAACTTTTATTTTTGGGCAATTTTTTATTGTTCAGAAATTTCAGAAAACAGGATAATCATGGCATTTTTACTTTATTAAATTCAAATAGCAGAGAGCAAAAGATAGGTACAGAAAGTTGTGCTTACTAAATTCATCAACCACATACCCCTCAGAAAGAATCCATTAATAAGGTTGATCAAGTCTTATTAACAAACTATTTCCAAGTGACATGAAACCGAAGAATTTTCGTATAACACTAGGTTACCTCAACGGGGATATGCATTTCCCCAACAATGAGAACTTCATATTTCTTTTTGACAGTAGGGAGAGGAAATTTCAATCCTCCAATAGTAATTGTCGAAACATTTTCAATAGAATTGATACCATTCACCGAACTTTGTTTCTTCGGAAAATAAACCGTATGCTCATTACCATTGACATGAAAAGTAACCTTGCTTTTGTTGCAATCAATAACAGCCCCTGCCGTATTTAGAAAAGGTCTACCAAGGATAATCGACATGTTGTCGTCCTCGGGCATACCAAGTATAACAAAGTCCATTAAGATAGTAACATTTGCAACAACAATGGGTACATCCTCGCAAATTCCAATAGGTATAGCAGTTGATTTATCAGCCATTGGCAAAGAGATTTCACTAGGTGTGAGCTTATTCAAATCAAGTCTTCTATATAAAGAGAAAGGCATAACACTAACACCGACTCCCAAATCACACAAGGCAGTTTTAACATAACTTCTTTTAATGGAGCATGGTATAGTAGGTATTCCTAGATCTCCTAACTTCTTAGGTACTCCACCCTTAAAAGAATAATTTGCAAGCATGGTGGAAATTTCAGCTTCAGGTATCTTTCTTTTATTTGTGACAATATCTTTCATATATTTAGCATAAGGAGGCATTTTCAATATATCAGTCAAATGAGTGCGTAAAAAGACATGTCTAAGCATTTCAACAAAGCGCTCAAAGTCTTCCCGATCTTTCTTTTTAGATGGTTTAGTGGGAAAAGGCATAGGTTTTTGAACCCATGGTTCTCTTTCTTTCCCATGTTTTCTAGCAACAAAATCACTTTTATCATATCTTTTATTCTTAGGAGGTGGGTTATCAAGATCAACATCAGGTTCTATTTCTACATCATTGTCTGGTTGAGCATCAACATGAACATCATTATCATTTTCATTATCATTGGGTGAATGTTCATTACCAGATTGTATTTCAGCATCAGAAATAGAAACATCATTTTGATTCTCAGAAGGTTTTTCTACCTCAGGTTCACTAGATGTGGGCAAAGTTTTATCATTTTTCTTTTTCTTTTTCTTCTTAGATGTACTAGGCATATCAATATTAATTCTTTGAGAGTCTTGTTCAATTCTTTTAGGATGACTTCAGGATATAGAGGTTCCTGAGTCATTCTGCCTCCTCTAGTAACAACTCTAAGAGCACGATCATTCATTTTATTATTCATCTCATTAAGCAAATCATTTTGTGACTTAGTTACTTGTTCTAACCGAGTCTGAAGCATAGAAGCATGTTTACTCAAACCTTTAACATCATTAGCAATTCTAAACATCAAATCACTCAAGCGATCAATCATGATGGCATTTCTTTTTAATTGATTGGTGACATGCATATTGAAATTCTCTTGCTTAACAATATAATTATCAAATTCATCCAAGCACTGATTAGTAGATTTATTATAGGGTCACTTGCATCAAATCTACGAAGAGAATTTACCTCTACTACCTGTGTCGGGATATCAAGTCCATGTATTTCTTCAACAGGTGGTAGATTCTTAACATCTTCAGCTTTAATACCTTTTTCCTTCATAGTTTTCTTGGCTTCTTGCATATCTTCTGGACTGAGGAACAGAATACCTCTCTTCTTTGGAGTTGGTTTAGTTGGTGGTTCAGGAAGTGTCCACTCATTATCATTCTTCAATATATTATTCAATAGTTCTTCAGCCTATCCAACAGTTCGCTCCCTGAAAACACAACCAGCACAACTATCTAGGTAGTCCCTAGAAGCATCTGTTAGTCCATTATAAAAAATATCAAGTATTTCATTCTTCTTAAGAGGATGATCAGGCAAAGCATTAAGTAATTGGAGAAGCCTCCCCCAAGCTTGAGGGAGATTCTCTTCTTCAATTTGCACAAAGTTAAATATTTCCTGTAAAGCAGCTTGTTTTTTATGAGCAGGAAAATATTTTTCAGAGAAGTAATATATCATATCCTGGGGACTACGCACACAACCAGGAGCAAGACTATGAAACCATTTCTTAGCATCACCTTTTAATGAGAAAGGAAACAACTTAAGAATATAGTAATAGCGAATTTTTTCCTCATGAGCAAATAGGGTGGCAATATCATTCAACTTAGTAAGGTGTGCCACAACGGTTTCAGTTTCATAACCATGAAAAGGATCAGACTCAACCAAAGTAATCAACTCAGGATCAACAGAGAATTCATAATCTTTATCAGTAACAAATATAGGAGAGGTAGCAAACATAGGATCATATTTCATTCTCTCCTTCATAGATTTTTCTTTTAACTCAGCAAGCAAAGTTTTAACTTCATCTCTATCCTTACAAGCAAGAATGGCCCTAGCCGTCTCCCTATCAAAGACATGTTCATCAGGTATTTCAACTCTACTAGGAGGACTAGGCACAATAGGTGATTCATAATTTTCAGAAGTTTCATTAATTTCAGCATTCTCAATTTCTTTAGCTTTAGCAAGTTGTTCATCAAGAAATTCACCTAGTGGCATAGAATTATCAAGCATAGTACTAGCATCATCATGAGTATCATGTATAGCAGAAGTAGTATCATCAATTACTTGTGACATATCAGAATGAATAAGAGGTGGTGGTGTCTGATACGTCTCCAACGTATCTATAATTTTTGATTGTTCCATGCTGTTATATTATCAATCTTGGATGTTTTTATATACATTTACATCAATTATATATCATTTTTTGGGACTAACCTATTAACTTAGTGCCCAGTGCCAGTTGCGGTTTTCTGCCTGTTTTTGGTTTTACAGAATATCAATACCAAACGAAGTACAAATGCCATGAAACTTTTTGGAGATTTTTTTCTGGACATAACAAACACTAGAAGCTTCGGGAGGAGGCCGGAAGACCCAGGAGGTGGCCACGAGCCACCAGGGCGCACCTGGGGGGGGGGGGGGGGGGGGCAGGCGCGCCCTGGTGCCTCATGGGCCCACCTCTGCCTCTTTTGACCTAATTCCACCACTATAAATTCCCAAAAATCGGGAAACCAAGAGGGGAGTCCACGAAATACTTTTTCCCCTGCCGCAAGCTTCTGTTCTTGAGAGATCCCATCTGGGGGCCTTTTCCGGCACTCCGCCGGAGGGGGAATCGATCACGGAGGGGCTCTACATCAACCTTGCTGCCCTTCCGATGATGCGTGAGTAGTTTACCACAGACCTTCGGGACCATTGTTAGTAGCTAGATGGCTTCTTCTCTCTTTTTGATCTTCAATACAATGTTCTCCTCGATGTTCTTGGAGTTCTATCCGATGTAATCACTTTTCCATGAATATTATTTTAGTCTTCTTTGATCTCTTTTATGCATGATTATTATAGCTTCGTATTTCTTCGCCGATCTATTGATTTGGTTTGGCCAACTAGATTGATTTATCTTGCCATGGGAAGATGTGCTTTGTAATGGGTTCGATCTTGCGGTGCTCAATCCTAGTGACATAAAGGGACATGACACGTATGTATCATTGCTATTAAGGGTAAAAAGATGGGGTTTATTCATGCATGAGTTGACTTTGTCTACATCATGTCATATTGCTTAAGGCGTTACTCCGTTCTTTATGAACTTAATACTCTAGATGCATGCTGGATAGCGGTTGATGGGTGGAGTAATAGTAGTAGATGCAGGCAGGAGTCGATCTACTTGTCTCGGACGTGATGCCTATATACATGATCATTGCCTTGCATATCGTCATGGTTATTTGCTTTTCTACCAATTGCCCAACAGTAATTTGTCTACCCATCGTATGCTATTTTCTTGAGAGAAGCCTCTAGTGAAAACTATGGCCCCCGGGTCTATCTAAATCATATATTAAAACCCTAAAAATACTTTGCTGCACTTTTTCTTTATTTATTTTATTTTGTATTTTTGTATAATCTAACTATATCTATCACCATACAATTTAATCTTGCAATTGACCGCCTAGGGATTGACAACCCCTCGTTTGCGTTGGGTGCAAGGATTTGTTGTTTGTGTGCAGGTACTGCTAATGAGGTGTTGCGTGGTTCTCCTACTGGATTGATAACCTTGGTTTCATAACTGAGGGAAATACTTACCTCTACTGTGCTGCATCATCCCTTCCTCTTCGGGGAAAATACCAACGCAATCTACAAGTAGCAGAAAGAATTTCTGGCGCCATTGCTGGGGAGACATCATTAACATCTATCAAGTACCTTCGCATAAACTCTCATCTCCTTGCATTTATTTTATTTGCCTCTCGTTTTCATCTCCCCCACTTCTAATTTTTTTTACAAAAATACAAAAATATTTTCCGTTTGCCTTTTTCTTGTTTGCTTGATTTGCTCACCTTGTCATCATGACTAGCATAACTATCCCTCCTTTGTCACCGGATTTTGAAGTGCTTTACTTCAAGCAGAAACAAGGAGAAAATCTTAAAGATGCTTGGTATAGGTTAATGGAATCCTACCGTGTTTGCTCTCTAAAAGGGGACTTACAAATTTTGCTTCACAATTTCTATATAGGTTTAACCATGCATCATAGACAACTTTTGGATTTTGCCGCAAAAGGGCTTTTATTGAGAGTGAGGCCAATACCGCCTATGAAATAATAGAAGGCATATTAGGGATTCCACCATCACAAAAGGGTTTTGCTTTTACTCAAGAGGGAGCTCAAATATTAGACAAATTGGGTGACATGCAGAAAAATTTGGTTGAGTTGCAAAAGTCTAACGAACCTCTTCAAAATATTAGTGGAAACCTCAATCGCATGAACACTTTGATTACTTTATGCAATAAGCGATTGGATATTTTAGATCTTAAAATTGCCTCTTTTCCTGAGAATAATGGGAAGCGTAAAGAACCTCCCGGGTTTGAGAAAACTCCTATAAAGATTACTAAAACCAAAGATGACAACACTTGAAACTATGCATTATGCCTAGCTAGGGGCATAAAACAATAGCGCTTGTTGAGAGGCAACCCAATGAATAAAATAAATTTTTATCTTTTTTGCTTCTGTTATTGTGTGTTTTCATATTTATGCTACTGTTAAGATTGAGTTTTTGTGTTTTTAATTAGTGTTTGTGCCAAGTAAAACCTTTAGGATGATTTGGAAGATAGTATAATTGATGCTGTTTGGAAAACAGAAAGTTTTGCGTCCAGTGCTGGAATTTTGGTTCTGTACTGAAGTGTCAGAAAAATCTGAAATTTTTACACAGTATTGGTATATGAATTTTCCACGTTGCCCTAAGTTTTAAGAATTTTTGGAGTTACATAATTATGGCTTTTAAATAGATTTCTACAGACTGTTCTGTTTTTGACAGATTCTGTATTTGATGTGTTGCTTGCTTGTTTTGATGAAACTATGGATTGTATCGGGGGGTATAAGCCATGGAGAAGTTAGAATACAGTAGGTATAATGCAAATATAAAATATGAATGGGTTTGCAATAGTACTTAAAGTAGTGATTTATTTGTTATACTAACGGATCTCATGAAGGTTTTGTTGAGTTTTGTGTGATTGAAGTTTTCATGTTTTGGGTGAGATCATGATGGATGAAGGAATAAGGAGTGGCAAGAGCCTAAGCTTGGGGATGCCCATGGCACACCAAGGTAATATTCAAGGAAGACTCAAGCGTCTAAGCTTGGGGATGCCCCGGAAGGCATCCCCTCTTTCTTCTACCAACCATCGGTAATTTTACTTGGAGCTATATTTTTATTCGTCACATGATATGTGTTTTACTTGGAGCATCTTGTATTATATGAGTCTTTGCTTTGTTTGCTTTTTAGTTTGTCACAATCATCCTTGCTAAACACACCTATTTTGAGAGAGCCACATGTTATCATGATTTGTTAGAATACTCTATGTGCTTCACTTAAATTTTTTGAGCTACGCAGTTGCTCTAGTGCTTCACTTAAATCTTTTTGAGCACGGTGGTGGCTATATTTTGAAGAAATAAACTCTCATGCTTCACTTGTATTATTTTGAGAGTTTACAAGATTAAAATTTTGAAGAAATAAACTCTCATGCTTCACTTATATTATTTTGAGAGTTGATAAGATTGAAATTTTGAAGAAATATTTGCGCTCTTATGCTTCACTTATATCTTTTTGAGAGTTGATGATAGTAATGGTAATTTGCACAAGATATGAATTTGGTCCCAAAGTGATGAATATTCAAGAGGGATATAATAAAAACTTTCATATAGATCATTGGATATGATAAGTGTGATTCCTTGCAATAGTTTTGCGATATGGAGATGATGATATGTGAGTCATGTTAGTGAGTAATTGTGATTTAGTAAGAATATTAGTGTTAAGGTTTGTGATTCCCTATGCATGCACATTAAGTCAATAGTTATGCAACGAAATTATATCCTACTTATGGTGCATTATTCGGTGTTAGTTATGTTCAATGCATGTTTATGACCGTTTTCGCTTTTTCGTTGGTTGCTTCTCAATCTATTTGCTAGCCTTCATTTGTACTAAGCGGAAATACTGCTTGTGCATCCAAACTCTTTAAACCCAAGTTGTGCCAAATGAGTCCACCATATCTACCTATATGCGGTATTTCCATGCCGTTCCAAGTGAATTTGCGTGTGCCAACTCTAATTTTCAAAATAATTTTTCTGTTTTGTGTGCCCGTACCGCTCATGAGGCGAAGGGGGTGGCCAATATTTTCCATGCTAGGTGGGTTATTCTCATGATGAGTGTTTATTCACTTGTCATTGCACGAGAGTGTGGCAGGTAATAGGGATGCCCAGTCCTGAAATGAAATGAAATGAAATTTTTTATATGATGATAATAATAAATTCCTTGGAAAGTGTTGGTATGGAGTGTTGGGGAACGCAGCAGAAAACAAAAATTTTCCGACCTACGCACCAGCCCAGGACCACTATCGAGACTGCATACAAGGTTTGATCATTTTCGTTACCGACTCGTAGCGCAGCGGAAGTAGAGTCGATGACGAACGGCGGTGCAGATCCCCGCAGCTAGGATTTTACAACCTCCCAACCGCGAGGATGTATACCCTCATCTGCCCCGCGGACAGCCCTCCGGGAGGCGGTCGCACAGTCCCCCGGACGGTGTCGCGGACAGCCCTTCGGGAGGACCTCCGAAACTCGGACTGTCACTCGGACATCCCTTCGGGAGGACCTCCAAAACTCGGACGGTCACACGGACAGCCCTTCGGGAGGCACTCTCGAACTAAGACCGAAACTACGATCTCTCTACAGAGTTGCACACATACGGTGTCATCTATCCGGCAGGGCTTCGCCGTCCAGAACTAGTTCCCACCGGAACCCAGACAGCCTTTCGGCTCTACGAAACTATTTCGCTGGGAGGGAGAGAGAAGCCAGAAATGTCATGGCATGTGTATGTGAGAGCAAGGATGAAGCATATGGGGCTGCCTCCTCCCCTCTATTTATAGGAAAAACAAGGGGTAGGATGGGCATATCCAAAATGCCATGTCATCCCAAAATATCTTGGGAAGATATTTGTGGAAAGCCAACTTCCAACCATATCCATAAATCTGATTTCACTATTCACGACGACATTTTTCAGCGTCTGATCGAACTGAAAATATTCATGTGGGCTTAGAACATTTCCAGTACCCACCAAAATAATTTTCAACGCGAGCCGGAACAATTCCGGTTTAGTGATTTTCATCTGCGAAAAGCATCTGAAGCGGTTTCGGCAGCTCCGGAACATTTCCGGTTTTCATTCCGGAAAATTCCAGAAAGTTTCCAGAATGATTCTGGCACCCTCCAAGAATTATCAGGCATGTGCCGAAACCAATTTGACTTTATGGTGTACTCCGAAACAACTTTTCGGTTTAGTGATTTTCATCTGTGAAAAGCAACTAAAGCGGTTCCGGCAGTCCGGAACATTTCCGATTTTTGTCTCTGAAAAATCTCAGAAGTTACCGGAACAATTCTGGTACCTTCCAATAATTTCCAGGCATGTGCCGAAACCAATTTGACTTTATGGAATACCCTGAAACAACTTTTCAGTTTCACCGGAACTATTCCGATATCCTCTCCGGAACGTTTCCGTTTCGTCCGAAACTTTTTCGGTGAATTTCTCTCAGACTCCCCGTCTAGTATTCAGCAGATAGATGACCCTTAAGCGTGTGACCCTATAGGTTCGGTGAAGTATAGACATGACCCAGAACACTTTCCGATCAATGATCAACATCGGAGCCGTGGACACCCATATTGACCCCTATACCCACACGAATGAATATTCGAGTGAACCTCCAGTTGCCGTGTGCTATTCCTGTTGCTTCGCGATATGTTACAAATACCCGAGGTGAGACATGTAGGCATCCCCGTGGATCAACAACTTGTCCACTATGCCAGTTACCTCGTTACCGGTATTGTTCTCTTTTCTCGTTCCCGTGTTTCGGCATCCCCGTGATCAAATCACAAAGTGTCTGGCCAGACGATGATGGATACCGTAACACCGAGAGGGCCCAGAGATATCTCTCCATCGTCGGAGGAGCAAATCCCAATCTTGAGCTATCAAGTTACTTGACATACTTTTCCATGAACCCGTAAGCCGCCGTAATAACCACCCATTTACGGATGACGTTTAACAAACCCCAAAGTTCATGAAGCAAGCATGAAGAAACTCGATACTCTCATGGTCTAAGGAATCATGCAAACATTAACCATCTCTGTGTTATTAACCATTAACTAATGACGAATGTATCTCATAGCATAACATCAATTCGGGTCGATTCAACACAAGTGTTCTACCAACAATTGTGCCCTCAAAATTGCCGGCATAGTCATGCCCATGATCAGGAAAACAGGATCATCATGCAATACTTGAGCCAATCATAGAGGCTTGACTAGGAATACTTTTTACCGTTTATTATCCCACACGTGCACATGAGTTTCCCTCCAAGCCTCGTTTTATTTGCAGACTCGAGAATCATTGCAGTTATAGCATGGAACATAAACATAATTATGAACAGAGAGATAATCAATAACATTTATTATTGCCTCTAGGGCATATCTCCTACAGACTCCCACTTGCACTAGAGTCAATAATCTAGTCAATGCTAATGCACTTTACACCTATGGCATACTGGTGTAAAATATGCTTCGCATGTGGTATAGCCTGATGTCCGACGGATCTGACGACTTCAGCTCCGTGTGTAACTTTGCATATCCCCGCGTTTTCACGCTTTCACAAAATTCATATTTTGTGTGGACTTGGCTTTGCATATGTGTGAATCATTGGTCGAAACCTGATTCCTCAGACTGAGCTATGGAGCAGCTATCTGCAATAGTGTCCCATAGACCAAAGCCATCTTGGAACCATACTAAGTTCATGAATGAACTATATGATTCAACAACTTCTTTGTCACTTCTTAAGTGTCAACATACTTAGCCTTTGTTATAGAATTCGCCACAGTATCTTGTTTGGAACAATTTCCAACTACCGTGCCACCATGATGTGTATCACAAAACCCTCAACTTAAATCGAAAATCGCATGGAGCATCGATGAAGACTGTATCGATGTAACCTTTTACAACGAACTCTTCATGATCTCCACTTGCGAGAAACCATGTCATCGGTACTGCTCTAGTACTTAATGACATCTTTCACTGTTGTCCCATGATCAGTACTTTGATCACTATGGTATCTATACTCGCAACAACTTTGGAGTATTGGACATATCTGGTTGTTTTACATACCATGGAATCCATGATTAATCCAAACACAAGAGTGTGTGGAATCACCATCATGTATTTTGCTCATCAGTGTTTTGAGACACCGAGTCTTGCAAAACCCTTTCCATGTGACTTCGGCAAGAATCACTCCTTGGCGTTTTAAATGCTAAAAGGTTTTTAGCACCTTGTCAATATGTATTCATAGCTTAGCCCCATTAGGTAAATCTATCTCCATAGATCATCATGCCTAATATTAAGGCTATTTAGCCTAAGCACTTCATCGAAAAACTATTTTCAAATGAAGTCCTAATTCGTGTCAAGAAATTTATTTCCAATTAACAATGTGTTAAGTACACAAGGATTTTAGAAATATTATTATGCTCCCACTTACTTTCTTGAATCACAAGCATCTTCGATACCCATTTGATGAAGTCAAAAAACCCTTTTGACCATTCCATCAAAAACGAAGATTCCAACTCCACTTTGCTCTCTTCTGTCCATCGCTGGAACTCTGAAGTTTGCATACTTACTAGCATCCTCTGGATCGACAAATTACTTTGGACTGTATCACATACAAGTCCTAGGTTTCATTCCCATCAGATGGAAATCCTTTTTGTCATCCATGTTTCATATCTCATGATTGAAATATGTATTAATTGTTAGTTCAACCCGAACCGACTTCAAGCATCGCTACGGTGAGACAATCTCATCGCAGTCAACTCCTTGAACTTGTTATTGCAACAAGTCGAGCTTTATGGATAAAACATTTTATCCGTATCAGTTTTTAGTTCCATAAATATTCGTTAGACTCTAAGTCTTCCGAAAGGTGTATCAAGATTTTAATCTTGAATCACTTATATGGAAACTATCTCGGATTGTATTGGCATTTAGCCAATTCTGGAGTCAGGGCCCATCATCGCTTCCTTATGTATCGTAGGTATACTGTTGTCCAACAACAATATCTCGTTTGCGCACCTGAGAGGTTTGCACGAGCCTTGCCTACGTGGTTCAGCTGCAAGTTCGACTGAAGTCCATACATTTTATTGTAGAGACTTCCGTATCAGTCGCAGTAGGAAACTCCGGAATCACTTCCAAGGTTTCTTTCCTTTGATCTGATGACGAAGATACTGGTTATCTCGTCGAGTTGCACTGTCCTCCCACTCGCCTTTTGTAAGAACTATTCTCTTTAAAAGCATACCGTTTTGCGGAAAAATCCTTTGCCTCGGTATAGTGGTGGGGAATACCCAATGACTTGGGATAACCTTACAAAGTAGCACTTGCCTGATTTGAAATAGGTTTGTAACCTTTTACACAAGCCCCATATTCCAAATGTTAAGAAAAGATATAACATGGTTGGGCGTACCATACCATGGCATCATTTCAACAGACCCGATGGAGCTCTTTTCAGTGTAAAAGCCGCAGTCTCTAAAGCATCACCTTTTTAAAAGGGGTAATGGCAAATTTATTTATGTCATCTTTGATCTTACCATGTCATGAATGGTTCGATTACATCTACACAGACTCTCCACTTGCAGTGGTGTTCCGGGAGGTGCAAGTTATGAAACCCCTTTCACAACTCATCAGACATTCGCTAAACTTGTAACTCAAATATTCCTTTCTGCAATCGAATTGTAGAAACATAATTTTCTTGTTACAATAACTTCTACTTCATTTTTGAAAACCTTCTGAATGAATTCAAAAGATCCAGACTTACGTCTCAACAAGTAAATATCCATATATCTACTTGAGTCATTTCTGAAGATAGATAAATCCACTACTTGCAACAACATTTATTGGACTACACACATCATAATGTATGATCACCAATATGTTCTTTGCTCGTTCCTTATGGCCTGTGAACGGTATTTCAGCCACTTCACTTTTCGGAGGAAAGTTGCAAGTGTCAGATGATTCAAAATCAAATGACTTTAAAATCCATCATAATGGAATTTTCCATGCGGGTTTCTCCAAAGTGACCAAATGCAGTGCCACACATATGTGGTATTCTTTTAGTCTTGCGACATTTAGCGTCAGTGTTATGGATGTATCATATTACCATCAATATTCATAACATACATCCCATCCTGGATGGAAGCATGGCCCTTCATGTTATTCATAACACCGAACATCAAAAGTTCTCTTATGAATAACCTCCTTGCAAGATACCTTATGCAAAGGGCTAGAGTGTATTGAAACTCTAAATGAATTATGAAAGTAAATACAGAGGTAATGTATTATTATCAATATTCATAACATACTTCTCATTCATAATGAAAGTATGGCCCTTTTGTTATTCATAACTCCGAACATTAAAAGTTCTCTTATGAACAACCTTCTTGCAAGATACTTTATGCAATGGGCTAGAGTGTGTAAAACTCTAAAATGATTTATGAAAGTAAATACATAGGGAATACACCTATGGAAGGTATAGTAACATTTACTATGTTCCCTGCGTGTATCTAAACCTCATTCCTGGCTAGTCTTTCAAGCCATAGTAGTTCTTACATCGAGTTGCAACAGAATGCAATCGAGCGGGTATCTTTGTGATTAACTCACAATACCCAAGAATTAGTGATTAACATGTTTAACCATAATTCCAAAGAACTATATCTCTGACCAGCCTTCTATACATCAAAAACTTGTATGACATTCATACATGAGCTGGATATTCCAGTCTTCTTTCCTTTTGCCATTATACTTCTAACAGTTTCACTTTCAGTATTTCTCCTACTCTCAGAAGAAGCACCCAACTTAAGAGTGGCGTTAGCCCCGGACTTCCTAGGCGTGAAAGTTTCACTAACACCCTTCGGACACTTCCTTTCTCTTTAAGTTGTCGTTTTATTCACCATCATCATATGACAGGCGTTCTTCTGGATCCCCTCTTATCAGTCAAATGCCTAGTAAACACTTTTACTAATAGTTTGCAAACAAACATGGCTTTAGATATCTCATATCTTTCAGCCTTTGTTTGTATCTGAAAATTAATTTTCAGTTCCATGAATATCACATAACTATCCCACAACTTTCGAAGTTCGGGTCTCATGGAAGCAAACATATTTCACTTGACCGTAACGGAATTTTAGCTTTTGGATCGAAGGACGAGAGTCATATCATCCATAGCATTAGCGGGAGAATACCGAAAGTATGCGATAGGACAAAGTCCTTCTCGGCACTCTTGAGGACAATCCTCACATTACATTACCAACCGTAAAGTTTTAACCAGATATTTAACAGCTATTCAATTTTAATAGGGAAGGTGGAAACGCGAGCCATTATTCTACTTATTATGCAAATCACACTTAGACAGTGTTCAAGATTAATTGCACTGAGAATTAAACAAGGTAATTCTACAGTGCGCTCCCACTCAAATCAATATCTCTCAAAATATATTATGAGTGATACAAGACCCGATTTTTGATTGTTCGCCACGATGGTAGCATCACAGATGACGAAAAATCTCAACCGGTAGGCCAACTTGCCAATCACATCTCTATGTGACTCTTGTTCATCTTTCGATGCGTGTGTTCCGAGCTCATGACTTTCATGCCTGAACGTCAAGACAACCAAGTGATCTCGCTGCGAGGTCTCAACTCACCCGCCTCACACTTCTCTAATCGTTCGTGCCCATGTTAGCATGTGACACCCCGAAAAGTTAGGTGCCGTGACGGTGCTACACTTGGGAGAACACTAACTACTTGATATTTGTTGTGAGAGATCACCCTAATAAAAGCGACTACCGCGCAATCAAAAGGGTGCATCATAAGGGATAAACATCTTAGGCAATTCATAATAGCAAGATATGGTATAGCCCTTTCTGACGGAGAAGTCTTTCATTTCTTCGTCTTCGGCATTTGCGTCGGTGTTCACCTTCGCAAAGATTGCCACCACCTTGTCGATGCACCAGATAATATTGCTATCTCTATAGCTAATAAAATAAGTGCATTACTGAAGGTTGACACGCAGGTCATTAAAGTGACAATCATATGGCTCCAGCCATCATGCCGAATCATGACACGCAGGTCATGTTAATCAATTTACATTATATAGTCATCTCATACATAATCAAATTATAATGAGCACTGCTATACCACATCACATGCACATGCAAACCATCCTGCAAAACCAAGTTAGACGCCTCTAATCGATTTATACAAGATTTTATTTTACGTGGCTTCTAAGGTTTCGAAACAAACCGAAGCTACCAACGTCCATCATCAAGCATGATAATCCAAGTCGCTAGATTAACATTGCGGGGTGTATGAAACACGAGATAATAAAATCTCGAGCCCCATACTAAACTTCGTCATACGCGTGACCCCCGTGCAGATCATATCTGCATTGACCTTTCATTTGCGAATTTCATCTTTCTTTTGACTATGGCGGAACCCAAAGAACTGAAGCACTTCGTTGATCAATCAGGATCGCGGATTGCCAGAACTTTGTGAAATTCCACCATACTGTCTCGAGATTGAGCAAACGCAAATTCTAGGGAAGCAATAAGAACATCGGGTAACAGACTTCATCTGCTACCCGCACAAATAATTTTCAGCAATAGATCTCATCTACTACCTAATTATATTGTGCAACACCCATACATCTCTATGTATTCTAGATCGCAACCTGCATCTACGCATAGCACGACTCTTGATGCCACTGTTGGGGAACGCAGCAGAAAACAAAAATTTTCCGACCTACGCACCAGCCCAGGACCACTATGGAGACTGCATACAAGGTTTGATCATTTTCGTTACCGACTCGTAGCGCAGCGGAAGTAGAGTCGATGACGAACGGCGGTGCAGATCCCCGCAGCTAGGATTTTACAACCTCCCAACCGCGAGGATGTATACCCTCATCTGCCCCGTGGACAGCCCTCCGGGAGGCGGTCGCACTGTCCCCCGGACGGTGTCGCGGACAGCCCTTCGGGAGGACCTCCGAAACTCGGACTGTCACTCGGACAGCCCTTCGGGAGGACCTCCAAAACTCGGACGGTCACACGGACAGCCCTTCGGGAGGCACTCTCGAACTAAGACCGAAACTACGATCTCTCTACAAAGTTGCACACATACGGTGTCATCTATCCGGCAGGGCTTCGCCGTCCAGAACTAGTTCCCACCGGAACCCAGACAGCCTTTCGGCTCTACGAAACTATTTCGCTGGGAGGGAGAGAGAAGCCAGAAATGTCATGGCATGTGTATGTGAGAGCAAGGATGAAGCATATGGGGCTGCCTCCTCCCCTCTATTTATAGGAAAAACAAGGGGTAGGATGGGCATATCCAAAATGCCATGTCATCCCAAAATATCTTGGGAAGATATTTGTGGAAAGCCAACATCCAACCATATCCATAAATCTGATTTCACTATTCACGACGACATTTTTCAGCGTCTGATCGAACTGAAAATATTCATGTGGGCTTAGAACATTTCCAGTACCCACCAAAATAATTTTCAACGCGAGCCGGAACAATTCCGGTTTAGTGATTTTCATCTGCGAAAAGCATCTGAAGCGGTTTCGGCAGCTCCGGAACATTTCCGGTTTTCATTCCGGAAAATTCCAGAAAGTTTCCAGAATGATTCTGGCACCCTCCAAGAATTATCAGGCATGTGCCGAAACCAATTTGACTTTATGGTGTACTCCAAAACAACTTTTCGGTTTAGTGATTTTCATCTGTGAAAAGCAACTAAAGCGGTTCCGGCAGTCCGGAACATTTCCGATTTTTGTCTCTGAAAAATCTCAGAAGTTACCGGAACAATTCTGGTACCTTCCAATAATTTCCAGGCATGTGCCGAAACCAATTTGACTTTATGGAATACCCTGAAACAACTTTTCAGTTTCACCGGAACTATTCCGATATCCTCTCCGGAACGTTTCCGTTTCGTCCGAAACTTTTTCGGTGAATTTCTCTCAGACTCCCCGTCTAGTATTCAGCAGATAGATGACCCTTAAGCGTGTGACCCTATAGGTTCGGTGAAGTATAGACATGACCCGGAACACTTTCCGATCAATGATCAACATCGGAACCGTGGACACCCATATTGACCCCTATACCCACACGAATGAATATTCGAGTGAACCTCCAGTTGCCGTGTGCTATTCCTGTTGCTTCGCGATATGTTACAAATACCCGAGGTGAGACATGTAGGCATCCCCGTGGATCAACAACTTGTCCACTATGCCAGTTACCTCGTTACCGGTATTGTTCTCTTTTCTCGTTCCCGTGTTCCGGCATCCCCGTGATCAAATCACAAAGTGTCTGGCCAGACGATGATGGATACCGTAACACCGAGAGGGCCCAGAGATATCTCTCCATCGTCGGAGGAGCAAATCCCAATCTTGAGCTATCAAGTTACTTGACATACTTTTCCATGAACCCGTAAGCCGCCGTAATAGCCACCCATTTACGGATGACGTTTAACAAACCCCAAAGTTCATGAAGCAAGCATGAAGAAACTCGATACTCTCATGGTCTAAGGAATCATGCAAACATTAACCATCTCTGTGTTATTAACCATTAACTAATGACGAATGTATCTCATAGCATAACATCAATTCGGGTCGATTCAACACAAGTGTTCTACCAACAATTGTGCCCTCAAAATTGCCGGCATAGTCATGCCCATGATCAGGAAAACAGGATCATCATGCAATACTTGAGCTAGTCATAGAGGCTTGACTAGGAATACTTTTTACCGTTTATTATCCCACACGTGCACATGAGTTTCCCTACAAGCCTCGTTTTATTTGCAGACTCGAGAATCATTGCAGTTATAGCATGGAACATAAACATAATTATGAACAGGGAGATAATCAATAACATTTATTATTGCCTCTAGGGCATATCTCCTACATGGAGGGCACCCGTGGAAACAGCTAGCCATGGATTGTGAAAGAATGGTGGAAAAGGAATAAACTTTATTTTCTGTTTGGGAACCGCCTATAATGTATCTAGCATGGAAGTTATTGGGAATTCTCGTTCGTTTTCGTTGACAGGAAAAGCATGCCTCCCAAATTTCTTTTCTCTCTAATTTAAGCCATGAGCTCTGGCACATTAGCAAATCTCTGCCTCCCTCTGCGAAGGGCCTATCTATTTACTCTTATGCAATTTTCATTTTTTTGAGTCTCCATCTTCTCTTAGAAAGCACCAACTAGAGAGCACTATTGTCATACTTGTGCATTTGATGTAGCTAATATGGAGTGTGTTTCATGAATGGATCAATGATTGAGCATAATGGGCTAGGGATAACTTTCTTTAGCGTTGATATTTTGAAAGGCATGGTTTCTTGTTAGTATGCTTGAGTATTTATATCTTCATGTCAAACTATAGACTATTGCTTTGAATCATTCAAGTCCAAATGTTCATGCTATAAAAGAAAAGAATATGATGAATATGATAGACTATTCCACATCAAAAATTCTGTTTTTATCATTTACCTACTCGAGGACGAGCAGGAATTAAGCTTGGGGATGCTGATACATCTCCAACATATCTATAATTTTTGATTGTTCCATGCTGTTATATTATCAATCTTGGATGTTTTTATATACATTTACAGAAATTATATATCATTTTTTGGGACTAACCTATTAACTTAGTGCCCAGTGCCAGTTGCTGTTTTCTGCCTGTTTTTGGTTTTACAGAATATCGATACCAAACAAAGTCCAAAAGCCCCGAAACTTTTAGGAGATTTTTTCTGGACATAACAAACACTAGAAGCTTCGGGAGGAGGCCAAAAGACCCAGGAGGTGGCCACGAGCCACCAGGGCGCGTCGGGGGGAGGGGGGGAGGCGCGCCCTGGTGCCTCGTGGGCCCACCTCAGCCTCTTTTGACCTAATTCCACCACTATAAATTCCCAAAAATCGGGAAACCAAGAGGGGAGTCCACGAAATACTTTTTCCGCCGCCGCAAGCTTCTGTTCTCGAGCGATCCCATCTGGGGGCCTTTTCCGGCACTTCTACGGAGGGGAATCGATCACGGAGGGGCTCTACATCAACCTTGCTACCCTTCCGATGATGCGTGAGTAGTTTACCACAGACCTTCGGGTCCATAGTTAGTAACTAGATGGCTTCTTCTCTCTTTTTGATCTTCAATACAATGTGCTCCTCGATGTTCTTGGAGTTCTATCCGATGTAATCACTTTTTGCGGTGTGTTTGTTGGGATCCGACGAATTGTGAGTTTATGATCAGATTATCCATGAATATTATTTGAGTCTTCTCTGATCTCTTTTATGCATGATTATTATAGCTTCGTATTTCTTCTGCGATCTATTGATTTGGTTTGGCCAATTAGATTGATTTATCTTGCCATGGGAAGATGTGCTTTGTAATGGGTTCGATCTTGCGGCGCTCAATCCCAGTGACAGAAAGGGACATGACACATATGTACCGTTGCTATTAAGGGTAAAAAGATGGGGTTTATTCATGTGTGAGTTTACTTTGTCTACATCATGTCATCTTGCTTAAGGCATTACTTCGTTCTTTATGAACTTAATACTCTAGATGCATGCTGGATAGCGGTCGATGGGTGGAGTAACAGTAGTAGATGCAGGCAGGAGTCGGTCTACTTGTCTCGGACGTGATGCCTATATACATGATCATTGCCTTGGATATCGTCATGATTATTTGCTTTTCTATCAATTGCCCAACAGTAATTTGTCTACCCACTGTATGCTATTTTCTTGAAAGAAGCCTCTAGTGAAAACTATGCCCCCCGGGTCTATCTAAATCATATATTAAAACCCTAAAAATACTTTGCTGCACTTTTTCTTTATTTATTTTATTTTGTATTTTTGTTTAATCTATCTATCTATCACCATACAATTTAATCTTGCAATTGACTGCCGAGGGATTGACAACCCCTTGTTTGCGTTGGGTGCAAAGATTTGTTGTTTGTGTGTGCAGGTACTGCTTACGAGGTGTTGCGTGATTCTCCTACTGGATTGATAACCTTGGTTTCATAACTGAGGGAAATACTTACCTCTACTATGCTGCATCTTCCCTTCCTCTTCGGGGAAAATACGAACACAGGCTACAAGTAGCAGTGTCGCAACTCTACTCAAAACAGAAGGTGAATCAAGTGTAGAGCTAGATGGCAGTTCCTTACCTCCCCTTGTCTTACAGGGAACAATCTTGGTCTTAGAGTATTTCAGATTCTTCAGAGTGATCAACAGATATAAATCCCAAGTGACTCAACAAATAGGGATTTCCCCGAAGAGGAGGGGATGATCCAGTACAGTAGAGATAAGTATTTTCCTCAGTTATGAAACCAAGATTATCAATCCAGTACGAGAATCACGCAAAAACTCGTTAGCAGTACCAGCACACAAAACAACAAATCGTTGCACCCAACGCGAACAAGGGGTTGTCAATCCCTTGGCGGTTAATTGCAAAATTAAATTGTATGGTGATAGATAAATAGATCGAACAAAAATACAAAATAAAATAAATAAAGTAAAAGTGCAGCAAGGTATTTTTAGGATTTTCAATATATGATTAAGATAGACCCGGGGGGCATAGTTTTCACTAGAGGTTTCTCTCTTGAAAATAGCATGCGGTGGGTGAACAAATTACTGTTGGGCAATTGATAGAAAAACAAATAATCATGACGATATCCAAGGCAATGATCATGTATATAGGCATCACGTCCGAGACAAGTAGACCGACTCCTGCCTGCATCTACTACTATTACTCCACACATCGACCGCTATCCAGCATGCATCTAGTGTATTAAGTCCATAAAGAACGAAGTAACGCCTTAAGCAAGATGGCATGATGTAGACAAAGTAAACTCACGCATGAATAAAACCCATCTTTTTACCCTTAATAGCAATGAGACATACGTGTCATGTCCCTTTCTGTCACTGGGATTGAGTACCGCAAGATCGAACCCATTACAAAGGACCTCTCCCATTGCAAGATAAATCAATCTAGTTGGCCAAACCAAATCAATAGATCGGAGAGAAATACGAAGCTATAATAATCATGCATAAACGAGTTTAGAGAAGACTCAAATAATATTCATGGATAATCTGATCATAAACTCACAATTCATCGGATCCCAACAAACACACCGCAAAAAGTGATTACATCGGATAGAACTCCAAGAACATCGAGGAGAACATTGTATTGAAGATCAAAAAGAGAGAAGAAGCCATCTAGCTAGTAACTATGGACCCGAAGGTCTGTGGTAAACTACTCACGCATCATCGGAAGGGCAACAAGGATGATGTAGAGCCCCTCCGTGATCGATTCCCCCTCCGGCGGCGTACCGGAAAAGGCCTCTAGATGGGATCTCTCGAGAACAGGAACTTGCGGAGGCGGAAAAAGTATTTCGTGGACTCCTCTGTTGGTTTCCCGATTTTAGAGAATTTATAGAGGTGGAATTAGGTCAAACGAAGCAGAGGTGGGCCCACGAGGCACCAGGGCGCGCCACCCCCCGGGGCACGCCCTGGTGGATCGTGGCCACCTCCTCTGGCTTCTGGCCTCCTCCTGAAGCTTCTAGTGTCTCTTATGTCCAGAAAAAAATCTCCAAAAAGTTTCATGGCATTTGGACTTCGTTTGGTACTGATATTCTGAAAAACCAAAAACAGGCAAAAAAACAGCAACTGGCACTGGGCACTAAGTTAATAGGTTAGTCCCAAAAAATGATATATAATTGCTGTAAATGTATATAAAAACATCCAAGATTGATACTATAATAGCATGGAACAATCAAAAATTATAGATACGTTGGAGACGTATCAAGCATCCCCAAGCTTAATTCCTGCTCGTCCTCGAGTAGGTGAATGATAAAAACAGAATTTTTGATGTGGAATGCTACCTATCATATTCATCATATATTCTTTTCTTTGTAGCATGGACATTTGGACTTGAATGTTTCAAAGCAATAGTCTATAGTTTGACATGAAGACATAAATACTCAAGCATACTAACAAGCAACCATGTCTTTCAAAATATCAACGCTAAAGAAAGTTATCCCTAGCCCATTATGCTCAATCATTGATCCATTTATGAAACACACTCAATATTAGCTACACAAAATGCACAAGTATGACAATAGTGCTCTCTAGTTGGTGCTTTGTAAGAGAAGATGGAGACTCAAAATAAAAATAAAAATTGCATAAATGTTTATAGATAGGCCCTTCACAGAGGGAAGCAGAGATTTGCGGATGTGCCAGAGCTCAAAGCTTAAATTAGAGAGATAAAATTATTTTGAGAGGCATGCTTTTCCTGTCAACGAAAACGACCAAGAATTCCCAATATCTTCCATGCTAGACACATTATAGGCGGTTCCCAAACAGAAAATAAAGTTTATTTCCTTTGCACCATTCTTTCACAATCCATGGCTAGCCGTATCCACGGGTGCCCTCCATACCAACACTTTCCAAGGAATTTATTATTATCATCATATTAAATTTTTTCATTTCAGGACTGGGCATCCCTATTACCTGCCACTCTCTCGTGCAATGACAAGTGAATAAACACTCATCGTGAGAATAACACACTTAGCATGGAAAATATTGGCCACCCCCTACCGCTTCACGAGCGGTACGGGCACACAAAATGGAAAATTATTTTGAAAAATTTAGAGTTGGCACAAGCAAATTTACTTGGAACGGCATGGAAATACCGCATATAGGTAGGTATGGTGGACACATTTGGCACAACTTGGGTTTAAGGAGTTTGGATGCACAAGAAACATTCCCGCTTAGTACAAATGAAGGCTAGAAAATAGATTGAGAAGCAACCAACCAAAAAGCGAAAACGGTCATAAACATGCATTGAACATAACTAACACCGAATAATGCACCATAAGTAGGATATAATTTCGTTGCATAACTATTGACTTTATGTGCATGCATAGGGAATCACAAACCTTAACACCAATATTCTTACTAAATCACAATTACTCACTAACATGACTCACATATTATCATCTCCATATCGCAAAACTATTGCAAGGAATCAAACTTATCATATCCAATGATCTTTCACGAAAGTTTTTATTATATCCCTCTTGAATATTCATCACTTTGGGACCAAATTCATATCTTGTGCAAATTACCATTACTATTATCAACTCTCAAAAAGATATAAGTGAAGCATGAGAGTGCAAATATTTCTTCAAAATTTTAATCTTATCAACTCTCAAAATAATATAAGTGAAGCATGAGAGTTCTAATATTTCTTCAAAATATAGCCACCGCCATGCTCAAAAAGATTTAAGTGAAGCACTAGAGGAACTGCCTAGCTCAAAAGGTTTAAGTGAAGCACACAGAGTATTCTAACAAATCATGATAAGCGTGTGGCTCTCTCAAATAGGTGTGTCCAGCAAAGATGATTGTGACAAACTAAAAAGCAAACAATGCAAAGACTCATATAATACACGACGCTCCAAGTAAAACTCATATCATGTGATGAATAAAACTATAGCTCCAATTAAAATTACCGATAGTTGGTAGAAGAAAGAGGGGATGCCTTCCGGGGCATCCCCAAGCTTAGACGCTTGAGTCTTCCTTGAATATTACCTTGGGGTCCCTTAGGCATCCCCAATCTTAGGCTCTTGCCACTCCTTATTCCTTCATCTATCGTGATCTCACCCAAAACTTGAAAACTTCAATCACACAAAACTCAACAAAACCTTCGTGAGATCCGTTAGTATAACAAATAAATCCTTAACTCTAAGTACTGTAGTAAATTGATTCATATTTAATATTGGCATAATGCTACTGTACTCCAACTTCTCCGTGACTCATACCCCCCGATACGATCCATAGATTCATCAAAATAAGCAAACTATGCAACAAAAACAGAATCTGTCTAAAACAGAACAGTCTGTAAAGATCTATTTAAAATCCATACGTCTGTAACTCTAAACATTCTGAAAAATTAGGACAACGTGGGCAATTCATATACCAATACTGTGTAAAAATTTCAGATTTTTCTGACGATCTAGTACAGAATTAAAATTCCAGCACTGGATGCAAAACTTTCTGTTTTCCAAACAGCATCAATTATACTATCTTCCAAATCATCCCAAAGGCATTACTTGGCACAAACACTAATTAAAACACAAAAACACAATCATAACAGTAGCATAATTGTGAAAACACACAAGAATAGAAAGTATTGGGTTGTCTCCCAACAAGCTCTTTCTTTATAGCCATTAAGGTAGGCTTGAAATATTAATGATGCTCACATAAAATATAAGAATTGAAGCACAAAAAGAGCACCATAAAACATGTGACAAATACATTTAAGTCTAACATACTTCCTATGCATAGGCATTTTATATGCAAACAAATTATCGAGGCAATAAATATTTAGCATATGCAAGGAAGAAGAATAAAACATTGACAATTGAAACTTCAAGAGAGGTAATTGAGTAACATGAAAATTTCTACAACCATATTTTCCTCTCTCATAATAATTACATGTAGGATCATAGTCAAATTCAACAATATAACTATCATACAAGATATTCTCTTCATGATCCACATGCATAAGAGTTTTATAATCTTCCAAGATAGTGGGATTAACATCAACTAAAGTCATGACCTCTCCAAGCCCACTTTTATCAAAAAAAGTATAAGATTGATAATTCTCCAAAGCAGTGGGATCATTATTACCTAAAGTTTACACTCTTCCAAACCCACTTTCAATATTATTGCAAACACTATTATCAATAACATATTCGTCATGAGGCTTAAATAAATTTTCAAGATCATAAGAAGCATTATCACCCCAATCATGATCATTGCAATAAGTAGTGGACATAACAAAATTTTCATCCCCAAGCTTGTAGCTTTGCATATAATTAGCACAATTGAGACTAATAGAATTTATAATAAAATCATTGCAATCATGCTTTTCATTCAAGAAGCTATCAAGTATGGGTGCTATAGCAATAATTTCATTTTTAACATAAGTGACTATAGCAAGTTCATCTCTATAAGCATCATTAATATTGGCATCATGGCCATAAGAATAGCAAGCATCACATTCATCAACAGGGGATATTTCAATCGAATCAACGGAAACATAATTATCTATGGATTCATGCATATCACTATTTTCTTCCAAAGTAGCAGACATTCTCTCAATAAATTCATTAACATAGGCATTAGGAGCATAGTTTTCATAGCAATATTTAAGTATGTCAAAATTTTCAGATTTGTAGAGAGTAATATCATACTTTTTAATCAAAGAAGCAACTTCATAAGCACCCTTAAAAGCAACAAATTCTTCAATTTGTTCGATATCATAGTAACTATAAACACCCTTGGCATAAGAGGATAAGATTTCATTATCATTAAACTCACATAGGTAGGGAAGGTGTTTTTTAGGGTTCTCAGAGCAACAAGTAAAATCATAAATTTCACATAGATTCCAGGCATAACATAGCAAACAATTTATTTGACGCCATAAGAGTCTCCCTTTTTCAGACAAACGGTGACGCACAAAATGAGCATGCTCATCTAATGATTTTCCCTCAACTAAACTAGTTGAGGTTTTAGCATGAGCACAAATGGATTGAAGATGATCCAAGTAGAAAACTTTAAGTGGATCCATAGTATCTTAAATTTTTGTTTTATTTTCTGTTCTTGTGTGTTTGACATGAAGGTAATAAAAGCAAGCAAACTAGCAAACAAGCTAATAAAAATATATTTGTGTTTTTGTAAAAACTTTTTAGAAGTGGGGGAGATGAAAACGAGAGGCAAAGGCAAATAAAATAAATGCAAGGAGATGAAAGTTTATGCGTAGGTACTTGATAGATGTTGATGATGTCTCCCCGGCAACGGCGCCAGAAATTCTTCCTGCTACTTGTGAGCTGCGTTGGGATTTCCCGGAAGAGGAAGGGATGATGCAGTACAGTAGAGATACGTATTTCCCTCAGTTATGAAACCAAGGTTATCAATCCAGTAGGAGAATCACGCAACAACTCGTTAGCAGTACCTGCACACAAAACAACAAAACCTAGCACCCAACGCGAACAAGGGGTTGTCAATCCCTTGGCGGTTAATTACAAGATTAAATTGTATGGTGATAGATAAATAGATCGAACAAAAATACAAAATAAAATAAATAAAGTAAAAGTGCATTAAGGTATTTTTAGGATTTTCAATATATGATTAAGATAGACCCGGGGGCCATGGTTTTCACTAGAGGCTTCTCTCTTGAAAATAGCATACGGTGGGTGAACAAATTACTGTTGGGCAATTGATAGAAAAGAAAATAATCATGACGATATCCAAGGCAATGATCATGTATATAGGCATCACGTTCGAGACAAGTAGACCGACTCCTGCCTGCATCTACTACTATTACTCCACACGTCGACCGCTATCCAGCATGCATCTAGTGTATTAAGTCCATAAAGAACGGAGTAACGCCTTATGCAAGATGACATGATGTAGACAAAGCAAACTCACGCATGAATAAACCCCATCTTTTTACCCTTAATAGCAACAATACATACGTGTCATGTCCCTTTCTGTCACTGGGATTGAGCATCGCAAGATCGAACTCATTACAAAGCACTTCTCCTATTGCAAGATAAATCAATCTAGTTGGCCAAACGAAATCAATAGATCGGAGAGAAATATGAAGCTATAATAATCATGCATAAAAGAGTTCAAAGAAGACTCAAATAATATTCATGGATAATCTAATCATAAATTCACAATTCATCGGATCCCAACAAACACACCGCAAAAAGTGATTACATCGGATAGAACTCCAAGAACATCGAGGAGAACATTGTATTGGAGATCAAAAAGAGAGAAGAAGCCATCTAGCTACTAACTATGGACCCGAGGGTCTGTGGTAAACTACTCACGCATCATCAGAAGGGCAGGAAGGATGATGTAGAGCCCCTCCGTGATCGATTCCCCCTCCGGCGGAGTACCAGAAAAGGCCTCCAGATGGGATCTCTCGAGAACATTGTGGCGGCGGAAAAAGTATTTCGTGGACTCCTCTGTTGGTTTCCCAATTTTAGAGAATTTATAGAGGTGGAATTAGGTCAAACGGAGCAGAGGTGGGCCCATGAGGAACCAGGGCGCGCCACCCCCCCAGGGCGCGCCCTGGTGGCTCGTGGCCACCTCCTCTGGCTTCTGGCCTCCTCCCGAAGCTTCTAGTGTCTCTTATGTCCAGAAAAAAAATCTCCAAAAGGTTTCGTGGCATTTGGACTTCGTTTGATACTGATATTCTGGAAAACCAAAAACAGGCAAAAAAATAGCAACTGGCACTGGGCACTATGTTAATAGTTTAGTCCCAAAAAATGATATATAATTGCTGTAAATGTATATAAAAACATCCAAGATTGATACTATAATAGCATGGAACAATAAAAAATTATAGATACGTTGGAGACGTATCAAAGGTCTTGATAACCCACAAGTATAGGGGATCGCAACAGTTTTCGCGGGTAGTATTTAACCCTGATTTATTGATTCGACAGAAGGGGAGCCAAAGAATATTTGTAAGTATTAGCAGTGGAGTTGTCAATTCAACCACACCTGGAGATAAAATATCTGCAGCAAAGTGTTTAGTATCACAGTAGTATGATAGTTTTAATAGCAGTAGTAGCGATAGAAATAGTAACAGTAACAGTAGCAGTTTTGTAGCAATTGTAACAGCAGTAGTAACAAAGTAACTTAGCAAGAACCAGTATGAGAAAGTCATAGGCATTGGATCGGTGATGATAAGTATGTTGGATGATATTCATCATATAACAGTCACAACCTAGGGCGATACACAGTAGCTCCAATTCATCAATGTAATGTAGGCATGTATTCCGTATATAGTCATATGTGCTTATAATAAGAACTTGCATGACATCTTTTGTCCTACCCTCCCGTGGTAGCGGGGTCCATAAGGAAACTAAGGGATATTAAGGCCTCCTTTTAATAGAGAACCAGAACAAAGCATTAACACATGGTGAGTACATGAACTCCTCGAATTACAGTCATCCCCGGAGAGTATCCCACACAATTGTCACTATGGGGTCTACGGACCAGAACAATAACAAGTGCATATGACAAGCAGATAAGATCAAGAACTCAAATATATTCATGAAAACATAAAGGGTTCAGATCTGAAATCATGGCACTCGGGCCCTAGTGACAAGCATTAAGCATAGCAAAGTCATAGCAACATCAATCTCAGAACATAGTGGATACTAGGGATCAAAGCCCTAAAAAATTGACTCGATTACATGATAAATCTCATCCAACCGATCACCGTCCAGCAAGCCTACGAAGAGATTACTCACGCCCGGTGGTGAGCATCATGAAATTGGTGATGGAGGATGGTTGATGATGACGACGGCGTCAAATCCCCCTCTCCGGAGCCCAGAACGGACTCCAGATCAGCCCTCCCGATGAAGAACAGGAGGTGGCGGCGGCTCCGTATCGTAAAACGCGATGAATCTTCCTCTCTGATTTTTTTCTGGACGAAAGGGTACTTATAGCGTTGGAGGTAGGGCAAACGGGGTTGCCAGGGCCCCACAAGCCTCGGGGGCGCGCCCTGGGGGTGGCCGCGCCCCCTGAGCTTGTGGCTCCTGGGTGGCCCCTCTCTCGTAGATTTCTTCGCCAGTATTTTTTATATATTCTGAAATAATTCTCCGTAAATTTTCAGGTCATTCCGAGAACTTTTATTTTTGCCCAAAAACAACACCATGGCAATTCTGCTGAAAACAGCGTGAGTCCAGGTTAGTTCCATTCAAATCATGCAAATTTGACTCCAAAACAAGAACAAAAGTGTTTGGAAAAGTAGATACGTTTGGGACGTATCACACACATACGGTGTCAGCTATCCGGCAGGGCTTCGCCGTCCAGAACTAGTTCCCGCCGGAACCCAGACAGCCTTTCGGCTCTATGAAACTATTTCGGTGGGAGGGAGAGAGAGGGCCAGATCATGCATAGCATTTGTATGAGAGTAAGGAGTGAGTGTGGAGAGCTCCTCTCCACCTCTATTCATAGGAAAACCCAAGGGGTAGGGTGGCACATGAAAAACCCAACATGCCCGTGCTTTATGTCCCACATAAAGGGCATAATGGGGAGGCAAGTGGAGCTCCATGGAGGAGCTCCCCTTGGACGTCCACCACCTTGTGCCCCCCCCCAAAAAAGGGGTTCCCACCCTTCCATGTCATCCCTAGATCTTTTGGGGAAAGCCCAAAAAGGTGGCTTTCCAAAAAGCAACCGTAAAGTGCTTTTCACTATTCACGAAGACATTTTTCGGCGCCCGTTAAATCCGAAAATATTTCTGTGGGCCTAGAACATTTCCAGTACCCCCTAAAATATTTTTGGACGCATTCCAAAACAATTTCCGGATCAATGATTTTCATCAGCGAAAAGCTACCACAGCGTTTCCGGTAGCTCCAGAACATTTCCGTTATTTTTCTCCAGAAAAATTTCAGAAGTTCCCAGAACAATTCTGGCACCCTCCAAAAGTTCCCGACGCTTGCCAAAACCTTTTTGCCTTAGTGGTTTACTCCGAAACAACTTTTCGGTTTTACCGAAACTTATTCGGTGTTCTCTCCAAAACTTTTCCGTTGTCTTTCTCTCAGACTCCCTGTCTAGTATCCAGCAGATAGATGACCCTTAAGCGTGTGACCCTATAGGTTCAGTGAAGTATAGACATGACTCATTACACTTTCCGATCAATGATCAATAGCAGAACCGTGGACACCCATATTGATCCCTATATCCACACGAAAGAATATTCGAGTGAACCTGTAGTTTGCCGTGTGCTCTTCCTGTTGCTACGCGATATGTTACAAACACTCGAGGTGACACTTATCGGCATCACCATGGAACAACAACTTGTCCACTATGCTGATTACCTCGTTACTGGTTTTGTTCTCTTTTCTCGTTTCCGCGTTGTGGCATCCCTGTGATCAAATCACATTTTTTCTGGCCGGACGATGATGGATACCGTAACACCGAGAGAGCCCTAAGAATATCTCTCCATCGTCGGAGAATCAAATCCCAATCTTGAGCTATCAAGTTACTTGTCATACTTTTCTGTGAACCCGTAAGCCGCCGTAATAGCCACCCTGTTACAGATGACGTTTAACAAACCCCAAAGTTCACGAAGCAAGTACGAAGGAACTCGACACTCTCATGGTCTAAGGAATTATGCAAATGTTAACTATCTCTGTGTTATTAACCATTTACTTGTGATGAATGTATCTCATAGCATAACATCAATTCGGGTCGATTCAACACAAATGTTCTTCTAACATTGTGCCCTCAAAAATTGCCGGCATAGTCATGCCCATGATTAGGAAAACAGGATCATCATGCAACACTTGAGCTAGTCTTAGAGGCATGACTAGGAATACATTTTACCGTTTATTATACCACACGTGCACATGAGTTTCCTTCCGAGCCTCATGGTTAGTGTAGACTCGAGAATCATTGCAGTTATAGCATGGAACATAAACATTCATTACAAACTTGGAGATATAAAATAACTATTATCATGGCCTCTAGGGCATATCTCCTACAGACTCCCACTTGCACTAGAGTCAATAATCTAGTTACATGGCTTCTCTGACACCAATGGCTATCCGGTGCTGCTCATGCTTTGCTCGTGGTAGAGGCTTTGTCATAGGGTCTGACACGTTCAGCTCCGTGTGAACTTTGCGTACTTTCACTAAACCCGCTTCGACATGATGTCGAATGAGTTTATATTTGCATTTAATATGTCTTGTCTTATGGTGCGAAGATGGCTCCCTAGCCTGAGCAACGGCGCCACTATTATCACAATAGATCTCCACCGGGTCCAGCACACTTGGAACCACACCAAGGTCTTCAAGAAACTGCTTGATCCAGACCGCCTCCTTGGAGGCTTCGGAAGCTGCAACATATTCCACCTCCATCGTAGAATCCGCCACAGTCTTTTGTTTGGAACTTTTCCAGTCAACTGCGCCCCGTTCAATATGAAAACATAGCCTTATTGAGACTTGAAGTCATCTGGGTCAGTCATGAAGCCTGTATCAGTGTAACCACTTACAATGAGCTCTTCATCACCTCCGTACACAAGGAGTAAATCCTTGGTCCTTCTGAGGTACTTAAGAATATTTTTTATTGCGGCCCAGTGTTCCAATCCTGGATCACTTTGGTACCTGTTGCTAACACTTAGCGCATAGGAAACATCCGGTCTTGTACATAGCATGACATACATAATAGAACCAACTGCCGAAGCATATGGAACATCATTCATTTGTACTCGCTCATCGAGAGTCTGAGGACACTAATTCTTGCAAAGCACTGTGCCAGGTGACATGGGGAGTAGGCCTTTCTTGGCGTTCTCCATATTAAACCTTTTTAATACCTTGTCAATGTACGTGCTTTGGCTAAGCGCTATCAGGCGTTTTGATCTATCTCTATAGATTCTGATGCCCAATACGTATGCCGCTTCGCCTAAGTCCTTCATTGAAAAACTCTTCTTCAATGAGTCTTTTATTTCGCTAAGGAAATTCACATCATTTCCAAACAACAATATGTCATCCACATATAAGATTAGAAATGCTTTTGCGCTCCCACTAAACTTCTTGTAAACACAAGATTCTTTGTCATTCCTGATGAAGCCAAACTTTTTGACTACTTCATCAAAACAAATGTTCCAGCTCCTTGATGCTTGCTTCAGACCATAAATGGCCTTCTGAAGTTTGCATACATTTCCAGCATCCTTAGGAACGACAATACCTTCAGGCTGTATCATGTATACATCTTCTTTGAGATTTTCATTTAGGAAAGCCGTTTTGACGTCCATCTGCCATATTTCATAATCTTAATAAGCAGCAATTGCTAGTAATATCCGTACAGACTTAAGCATAGCTACATGCGAGAAAGTCTCGTCGTAGTCCACTCCTGGAACTTGTGTGAACCCTTTCGTGACAAGTCTAGCTTTATGTATAGTAATGTTACCATCCGCGTCTGTCTTTCTTTTGAAAATCCATTTAGAACCAATGGGCTTAACGCCTTCTGGAAGTTCTTCCAAGTTCCAAACTTGGTTTTCATACATGGATTCCATTTCGGATTTCATGGCTTTGTGCCATTCCCTTGAGCTGGGCCCCGCCATTGCTTCCTTGTAGTGCGCAGGTTCATCGTCTCCAAGGATGAAGATTTCATTATGAAACCACTCAGGTGGCTCGATAGCCCTACCTGATCTGCGCGGTTCAAATACAAACTTGTCTGAAGTTTCCGCATCACATGCGACAACTTCCGGCTCGACTGTAGGGATAATTTTCATAATTTCTTCTGGTTCCTTAGCCATATCAACGGTTGCCGAAGATTCACTAATATCATTAAGTTGTACCATCCTCCCACTTAATTCTTTAGCGAGAAGTTCTTTCTCGAGAAAGTGTCCAACTTTTGCGACAAGGTTTGCCCTCGGACTGATGGTAGAAGGAATACCCAATGGTGTTATTTGGATAACCTACAAAGTAACATTTGTCTGATCTTGGTTCCAGTTTGCTTGGCTATAAACGTTTTACGTATGCCTCACAACCCCAAACCTTGAGATGCGACACATTGGGTTTCTTCCCATACCATAATTCAAATGGCGTTGTCTCAACAAACTGAGACGGTGCTCTGTTTAATGTATAAGCGGCAGTGAGTAGTGCGTGACCCCAAAAACATATCGGCAGATCTGTAAGAGACATCATCGACCTTACCATGTCTAACAGGGTTCGGTTACGTCTTTCTGAGACTCCGTTTCGCTGTGGAGTTCCGGGAGGCGTAAGCTGTGAAACGATTCCACGGTCACTCAGATGTTGGCTAAACTCATGACTAAGATATTCACCCCCGCGATCTGATCGCAGAAACTTAATCCTTTTGTTACGATGATTTTCTACCTCATTCTGAAATTCTTTGAACTTTTCAAAGGTTTCCGACTTATGCTTCATCAAATAGATATATCCATACCTACTTAAATCATCAGTAAAAGTCACGAAGTAGAAATAACCACTCCATGCGGCCGTGCTCATTGGACCACATACATCACTATGTATTATTTCCAATAATTCACCCGCCCGTTTAGCATGACCCATGAACGGCGTCTTGGTCATTTTCCCTATCAGGCAAGCTTCACATGTGTCAAATGATTCAAAATCAAAAGACGGTAAAACTCCATCTTTATGGAGTCTTTGCATGCTTTTCTTTCCGATGTGGCCAAGGCGACAGTGCCACAAGTATGTGGTGGCTGTATCAGCCTTCCTAAGGAGTTTAGTATTCACGTTAAAGACATCATTTCCACATTCAAGATTTAGTATGAAAAGGCCCCCAACAATGGGTGCAAATCCATAAAACATATCCTTACAATAAAGTGAACAACCATTGTTCTCAGACTTGTAGGAGTACCCATCGTGTACTGAACATGATCCAGAGATAATGTTTCTACACAATGATGGAACAAAATACCAGTTACTTAGTTCTAAGGTAAATCCTGAAGGGAGACGTAGAGGCATAATGCCAGCGGCTTGAGCGGCGATCCCAGCACCGTTCCCGACACGCATCACGACTTCATTCTTTGCCAGCTTGCGCATCTTCTGAAGCCCCTGTATCGAGTTGCAAATGTGAGCAACCGATCCGGTATCAAATACCCAAGACTTAGAATTTTCGCTAACAAGCAAAACGTCAATGACATTAACTTGTATAACAGTTATACCTTTTCCGGTTTTTCCGGACTTCTTATCTGCCAGGTACTTCTTGCAGTTTCTCTTCCAGTGTCCGGTGCCCTTGTAGTAAAAGCACTCAGTTTCAGTCTTGGCTCCGACCTTAGAGTTGCTTTGGGACCCGGTCTTACCGGCGCCCTTGCCCTTCTTGGACTTGCCTTTCTTTTTGAAACTGGCGGTTTTATTCACAAGCAACACTTGCTTGCGATTTTTCCGCAGTCCTCCTTCCGCAGTTTTCAGCATGGCGAGCACCTCGTTTGGTGTCTTCTCCATCCCATTCATGTTGTAGTTCATGATAAAACCATCGTAAGACGGGGGGAGTGAAGCAAGCAACACGTCCATCATATGGGCTGGTGGAATTGGAAATTCCAGGGTTTTAAGCCTTTCAGCGTAGCCAATCATATTGACCACGTGCTCGCCAACTGAACTTTCCTCAGCCATCTTGCACTTCATCATGGTCTTTATTACATCGTAACGTTCAGACCGTGCATTTTGCTTGTACAGAGCATCTGATACGTCTCTGTCATATCTATAATTTTTTATTGTTTCATGCCAATATTCTACAACTTTCACATATTTTTAGCAACATTTTATATTATTTTTGGGACTAACATATTGATCCAGTGCCCAGTGCCAGTTCTTGTTTTCTGCTTGTTTTTTGTTTCACAGAAAATCCATATCAAACGAAGTCCAAATGCAATAAAATTTTACGGAGAATTATTTTCGAATATATGTGATCTTTGGGAGGTGGAATCAATGCAAACGGAGACCCATAGCCTCCACAAGCCACCTTGGCGCGCCACCCCCCTGGCCGTGCAGTGGTGCCTCATGGGCACACCGTAAGTCGGTTGGGGCTCTTCTTCGGCTGCATGGAAGCTTATATCGAGAAAAAAATCATGTTAAAATTTAAGCAAAATCGGAGTTACATATCTCCGGGAATTTAAGAAACGGTGAAAGGCCAGAAAAGAGGAACGCGAAACAGAAGAGAACAGAGAGAGAGATCCAATCTCGGAGTGGCTCCCGCCCCTCCGGGTGCCATGGAGGCCATGGACCAGAGGGGGAACTCTCCTCCCTTCTATGGGGGAGGCCAAGGAAGAAGAAGAAGGAGGGGGGCTCTCTCCCCCTCTCTTCCGGTGGTGCCGGAACGCCGCCGGGGCAACCATCATGACGACGATCTACACCAACAACGTCGCCGCCGTCAACACCAACTCTCTCCCCCTCTATGCAGTGGTGTAACACCTCTTCTCCCCGCTGTAATCTCTACTTAAACATGGTGCTTAATGCTACATATTATTATCCAATGATGTGTTGCCATCCTATGATGTTTGAGTAGATCCGTTTTGTCCTATGGGTTAATTGATGATCGTGATTGGTTTGAGTTGTATGTTTTATTTTGGTGCTGTCCTATGGTGCCCTCCGTGTTGCGCAAGTGTGAGGGATTCCCGCTGTAGGGTTTGCAATACGTTCATAATTCTCTTATAGTGGGCGGCTAGAGTGACAGAAGCTTACACCTGAGTAAGGGGGTTGTTGCGTATGGCAGTAAAGGGGACTTGATACTTAATGCTATGGTTGGGTTTTACCTTAATGATCTTTGGTAGTTGCGGATGCTTGCTAGAGTTCCAATCATAAGTGCATATGATCCAAGTACGGAAAGTATGTTAGCTCATGCCTCTCCCTCATATAAAATTGCAATAATGATTACCGGTCTAGTTATCGATTGCCTATAGACAAATCGTTCTCTTGTGTTACAAAAACTTTCTACTAAACAACTAACTTTTATTATCTCACAAATTACTCCTAGTTTTATTCTCATTAAGTACTTCTTGTCTTATCCTTACACCAGCAAAATAGTTTCATACTTGTTCTAGGTAAAGCAAACGTTAAGTGCGTGTAGAGTTGTATCGGTGGTCGATAGAACTTGAAGGGAATATTAATTCTACCTTTAGCTCCTCATTGGGTTCGACACTCTTATTTATCGAAAAAGCTACAATTGATCCCCTATACTTCTGGGTTATCAAGACCTTTTTCTGGCGCCGTTGCCGGGGAGCAATAGCGTGGGGTTGATATTCTCGTGTGTGCTTGTTAGCTTTATCACTAAGTAGTTTTTATTTTGTGCTCTTGTTTTCTATCTTTAGTTATGGGTAGGAAACGTAAAATACCAAAAAAATTAGTTGTACTTGCTAAACCAATGGTTGAAGAACCACCCAAAATCTATCATACTGCTGAAGCTTTCTACTTGGATCATCTTCGATCCCTATGTGCTCGTGCTAAAAACCCAACTAGCTTAGTTGAGGGAAAATCATTAGATAAGCATGCTTATTTTGTGCGACACCGCTTATCTCAAAAAGGGGAACTTTTAAGGCATCAAATTAATTGTTTGCAATGCTATGCTTGGAATTTATGCGAAATACATGATATTACTTGTCGTTCTGGAGACCCTAAGAAACACCTTCCCTACCAATGCGAGTTTAGTGATAATGGAATCGTATCTTCTTATGCCAATGGTGTTTATAGTTACTATGATATTGAACAAATAGAAGAATTTGTTGCTTTTAAAGGTACTTATGAAATTGCTTCTTTGATTGAAAAGTGTGATGCTACTCTTTACAAATCTGAAAATTTTGCCATACTTAAATATTGCTATGAAAACTATGCTTCTAATGCTTATGTGAAAGAATGTATTGAGGACACCTCCGCTGTCCAAGAAGAGACTAATATTTTGCAGGAATCTATGGAAGAAGAAATTGATGAAATTGTGAGCTCATTAGATGAAAAAGATGAGGAGGAGAGCGAAGAACAAAAGGAGGAAGAGTGGATTAGCTACCCGTGCCCACCTTCTAATGAGAGTAACTCTTCAACCCATACATTGTTTAATCTCCCTTCGTGCTTACCGAAGGATGAATTCTATGACCCCTTTGATTCGTTTGAAATATCCCTTTTTGATGAACTTGATGCTTGCTATGCTTGTGGCCATGATGCCAATTTGAATTATGCTTATGGAGATAAAGTTTCTATTGTTCCTTATGTTAAACATGAAATTGTTGCTATTACACCCACACATGATAGTCCTATTATCTTTTTGAATTCTCCCAACTACACTATATCGAAGAAGTTTGTGCTTATTAAGGATTATATTGATGGGTTGCGTTTTACCATTAAATATGATGATTTTGATGAATATAATATGCATGTGCTTGCTGCTCCTAATTGCAATTATTGTGAGAGAGGAACTACAACTCCACCTCTCAATGTTTCCAGTACGATAAAATTGCAAGAAACTATTTATACTATGCATTGGCCTTTACTTGATGTGCATGAATTGTTCTTTTATGACATGCCGATGCATAGGAAGAGAGTTAGACTCCGTTGTTACATGATATATGTTGCTTTGTGCTCACTACTAAAATACAAATCATTGTTAATTAAAATTGACTTTGATATACCTTTGGATCCGGGTGGATCAATTACTTGAGCACTTTATGCCTAGCTTAATTGCTTTAAAGAAAGCGCTGCCAGGGAGACAACCCGGAAGTTTTAGAGAGTCATTTATTTCTGTTGTGTGCTTTCAAAAAGTTAAAAAACAAAAAAAATATAGAGGGGAACCTAAAAACTTTACAAAAAGAAAAGTGAAAGTGAGAAAGACGAGCACCGTTGAAGCGGGAGCATGCCTTGAACTTTGTTCATGCCCATGGAAACTTTGTGAATCTTGAATTACAGAAAATTTTCAACAAAAATAATTATCGCCTTGTATAAATCCATTGTATTATAAAAATAATGTGCCAAGATTTGCCTTTAGGATGCTTCAATTGCTTGTTCAGTGTGTGCAGTGCAAAAACAGAAACTTTTGCTGTAGTGTGTGAATTTAGATTTTTTACTGGAATGTGAAAAAATTCTGAAATTTTTACGCAGTACTGCTATGCAAATTGTTTATTTTGTCCTAATTTTTCAGAATTTCAGAGTTGCAGAAGTATAGTAATTATTCGAATCTTTACAGACTGTTCTGTTTTTGACAGATTCTGTTTTCATTGTGTTGTTTGCTTGTTTTGATGAATCTATGGATTGTATCGGGGGGGGGGGGGTATAAGCCATGGTGAAGTTAGAATACAGTAGGAATAATGCAATAATAAAATATGAATGGGTTTGCAACAGTATTTAAAGTAAGGATTGGTTTTGTTATACTAACGGATCTCACGAGTTTTCTGTTAAGTTTTGTGTGGATGAAGTGTTCGAAGATCGAGGAGGTATCGATATGAGGAGAATAAGGAGAGGCAAGAGTTCAAGCTTGGGGATGCCCAAGGCACCCCAAGTAAATATTCAAGGAGACTCAAGCGTCTAAGCTTGGGGATGCCCCGGAAGGCATCCCATCTTTCTTCAACAATTATCGGTATGTTTCGGTTTTTGTTTTGTTCACATGATATGCGTAAATTCTTGGAGCGTCATGTGCTTTTTATTTTTATTTTAATAATGCACCATGCTGGTATGATATAGTCCTTGGTTGATTTATAGAATGCTCTTTGCACTTCACTTATATCTTTTGAGTATGGCTTTATAGAATGCTTCATGTGCTTCGCTTATATCATTTGAAGTTTGGATGCCTGTTTCTCTTCATATAGAAAACCGTTATTTGTAGAATGCTCTCTTGCTTCACTTATATCTATTTAGCGAGTCCATAGGAATTGGTCATTGATACGTCTCCAACGTATCTATAATTTATGAAGTATTCATGCCATGTTTATTATAGTTTTGTATGATTTTGGTGCACTTTCATATGATTTTTATGGACTAACATATTGACCTAGTGCCCAGTGCCAGTTGCTGTTTTCTGCTTGTTTTTGGTTTTCAGAAAATCCATATCAAATGAAGTCCAAATGCAGCGAAACTTTTTGACGATTTTTTCTGGAAGGAAATGGACCCAGGAAGCTTCGGGGAAGCAGCAGAAGAGCCACGGGGCCCCACGAGCCACCTGGGTGCGCCACCCCCCCAGGCGCGCCCTGGTGCCTCATGGGCCCCCTGTGGCACCTCTTCGCGTGATTCCAATGCCAAAAAATCATATATATTCAGAAACCTCCGAAAGTTAACCTAGATGAGTTTTTACGCCGCCGCAAGCCTCTGTACCTCCACGATCTAATCTACAGCCCTTTTCTGGCACTCTGCCGGAGGGGGAATCATCACCGGAGGCCATCTTCATCATCCCGGCGGTCTCCATGACGAGGAGGGAGTAGTTCACCCTCGGGGCTGAGGGTTTGTACCAGTAGCTATGTGTTTGATCTCTCTCTCTCTCTCTCTCGTGTTCTTGATTTGGCACGATCTTGATGTATCGCGAGCTTTGTTAACATAGTTGGATCATATGGTGTTTTCCCCCTCTCTATCCTTGTTGTGATGAATCAAATCTTTTCCCTTTGAGGTTTCGTTATTGTCGGATTGAATATTTCAGATTTGAGAACACCTGATGTATGTCTTGCATATGAATACCCGTGGTGACAATGGGGTATTATATTGATTCACTTGATATATGTTTTGGCACTCAACTCGCGGATTCCCGAGGTGACATTGGGGTAATCTATGCATAGGGGTTGATGCACACTTTCATTATCTTTTCTCCGATAGAAACTTTGGGGTGCTCCTTGTAGTTCTTTGTGTGGATTGAATATTATGATTATGAAGTTGTTTGATGCATATCGTATAATCAACTCACAGATACTTGTGGTGACATTGGAGTATCTAGGTGACATTAGAGTTGGTTGATGTGTATCATATGGTGTTATTTTAGTACGAACTCTAGGGCTGTTTGTGACACTTATAGGAATAGCTCAATAGATCGATCGGAAAGGATAACTTTGAGGTGGTTTCGTACCCTACAAACAATTTCTATCTTATGTTCTCCGCTAATAGGAACTTGGGAGTGATTCTTTATCGCACGTTGAGGGATGGTTATATGATCCAATTATGTTAGCATTGTTGAGAGATTGCACTAGCGAAAGTATGAACCCTAGGCCTTGTTTTTAGCATTGCAATACCGTTTCTGCTCACTTTTGTTACTTGCTACCTTGCTGTTTTTATATTTTCCGATTACAAAAACCTATATCTATTATCCATACTGCACTTTTATCACCATCTCTTCACCGAACTAGTGCACCTATACAATTTACCATTGTATTGGGTGTGTTGGGGACACAAGAGATTTCTTGTATTTGGTTGCAGGGTTGTTTGAGAGATACCATCTTCAACCTATGCCTCCCACGGATTGATAAACCTTAGGTCATCCACTTGAGGGAAAATTGCTACTTTCCTACAAAACTCTGCGCTTGGAGGCCCAACACGAGTCTACAAGAATAAGTTGTGTAGTAGACATCAGTCATTCACACGGTTAGTCATAAAATCCTACATAAAACTTGTAGATCATTGAATATGATATGTTTGATTCCTTGCAATAGTTTTGCGATATTAAGATGGTGATATGTGGGAGGTACTAGTGAATGATTGTGGTTTAGTAAGAATATTGGTGTTAAGGTTTATGATTCCCGAAGCATGCATGTATAGTCTCTTGTTATGCTAAGAAGCTGGAGCATGATTTATTATTGATTGTCTTCCTTTGCGTGGAGGTCGGGGCGCGTGATGATTAACTCCTACCAACCTCCCCCCTAGGGGCATGCGTAGTAGTAATTTGCTTCGAGGGCTAATAAACTTTCACAATAAGTATGTGAGTTCTTTATGACTAATGTGAGTCCATGGACTATACGCACTCTCACCTTTCCGCAAATTGCTAGCCTCTACGGTACCGTGCATTGCCCTTTCTCACCTTGAGATGTGGTGCAAACTTCGCCGGTGCATCCAAACCCCGTGATATGATACGCTCTATCACACATAAGCCTCATTATATCTTCCACAAAACAGCCACCATACCTACCTATCATGGCATTTCCATAGCCATTCCGAGATATATTGCCATGCAACTTCCATCATCATCATATACATGACTTGAGCATTCATTGTCATATTGCTTTGCATGGTCGTAAGATAGCTATCATGATATTTTCATGGCTTGTCCGTTTTTTGGTATCCTTGCTACGCTAGATCATTGCACATCCTGGTACACTGCCAGAGGCATTCATATAGAGTCATCTTGTATAGTTTTTATCGAGTTGTAATATTGAGTTTTAAGTAAATAAAAGTGTGATGATCATCATTATTAGAGCATTGTCCCAGTGAGGAAAGGATTATGGAGACTATGATTCCCCCACAAGTTGGGATGAGACTCCGGACGAAAAAAAAGAGGCCAAAAAGAGCCCAACAAAAAAAGAAAAAAAAAGAAAAAAAGGGAAAAAAAAGAGAAAACAAAAAAAAATGAAATGAGAGAAAAAGAGAGAAGGGGCAATGTTACTATCCTTTCCACACTTGTGCTTCAAAGTAGCACCATGTTTTTCATATAGAGAGTCTCCTATGCTTTCATTTTCATACACTAGTGGGAATTTTCATTATAGAACTTGACTTGTATATTCCGATGATGGGCTTCCTCAAATGCCCGAGGTCTTCTAGAGCAAGCAAGTTGGATGCACACCCACTTAGTTTTATTTTTGAGCTTTCATACACTTATAGCTCTTAGGGCATCCGTTGCATGGCAATCCCTACTCCTCGTATTGACATCAATTGATGGGCATCTCCATAGCCCGTTGATTAGCCACGTCGATGTGAGATTTTCTTCCTTTTTTGTCTTCTCCATATTTACCCCTATCATCATACTCTATTCCACCCATAGTGCTATGTCCATGGCTTGCGCTCATGTATTGCGTGCGGGTTGAAAAAGCTGAAGCGCGTTAAAAAGTATGAACCAATTGCTTGGCTGACACCGGGGTAGTACATGATAAATACTTTGTGTTAAGAAGATGGAGCATGACAAGGCTATATGATTTTGTAGGGATAGCGTTTTTTAGCATTTTTATTCTGAAAGGCATGATTGTTTGTTGGGATGCCTGAGTATTGATGTCTTTATATCAAATTATAGACTATTACTTTGAATCACTCGTGCCTTAATATTCATGCCATGATTAAACTATATGATCAAGATTATGCTAGGTAGCATTCCACATCAAAAATTATCTTTTTTATCATTTACCTACTCGAGGACGAGCAGGAATTAAGCTTGGGGATGCTGATACGTCTCCATCGTATCTATAATTTTTGATTGTTTCATGCCAATATTCTACAACTTTCACATATTTTTGGCAACATTTTATATTATTTTTGGGACTAACATATTGATCCAGTGCCCAGTGCCAGTTCCTGTTTTCTACTTGTTTTTGTTTCACAGAAAATCCATATCAAAGGAAGTCCAAATGCAATAAAATTTTATGAAGAATTATTTTGGAATATATGTGATTTTTGGGAGGTGGAATCAACCCAAACGAAGGCCCACAACCTCCACAAGCCACCTTGGTGCGCCACCCCCCTGGCCACGCGGTGGTGCCTCGTGGGCACACCGTAAGTCCGTTGGGGCTCTTCTTCGGCCGCAAGGAAGCTTATATCGAGAAAAAAATCGTGTTAAAATTTCAGCGCAATCGGAGTTACGGATCTCCGCGAATTTAAGAAATGGTGAAAGGCCAGAAAACAGGAACGCGAAACAGAAGAGAACAGAGAGAGAGATCCAATCTCGGAGGGGCTCCCGCCCCTCCGGGTGCCATGGAGGCCATGGACCAGAGGGGTAACTCTCCTCCCATCTAGGGGGGAGGCCAAGGAAGAAGAAGAAGGAGGGGGGACTCTCTCCCCATCTCTCTCGGTGGTGCCGGAACGTCGCCGGGCAACCATCGTGACGGCGATCTACACCAACAACGTCCCCACCGTCAACACCAACTCTCTCCCCCTCTATGCAGCGGTGTAACACCTCTTCTCCCCGCTGTAATCTCTACTTAAACATGGTGCTTAATGCTACATATTATTATCCAATGATGTGTTGCCATCCTATGATGTTTGAGTAGATCCGTTTTGTCCGTTGGGTTGATTGATGATCGTGATTGGTTTGAGTTGTATGTTTTATTTTTGGTGCTGTCCTATGGTACCCTCCGTGTCATGCAAGCGTGAGGGATTCCCGCTGTAGGGTTTGCAATACGTTCATAATTCTCTTATAGTGGGCGGCTAGAGTGACAGAAGCTTACACCCGAGTAAGGGGGTTGTTGCGTATGGGAGTAAAGGGGACTTGATACTTAATGCTATGGTTGGGTTTTACCTTAATGATCTTTGGTAGTTGCGGATGCTTGCTAGAGTTCCAGTCATAAGTGCATATGATCCAATTATGGAAAGTATGTTAGCTCATGCTTCTCCCTCATATAAAATTGCAATAATGATTACAGGTCTAGTTATCGATTGCCTATAGACAAATCATTCTCTTGTGTTACAAAAACTTTCTACTAAACAACTAACTTTTATTATCTCACAAATTACTCCTAGTTTTATTCTCATTAAGTACTTCTAGTCTTATCCTTACACCAGCAAAATAGTTTCATACTTGTTCTAGGTAAAGCGAACGTTAAGTGCGCGTAGAGTTGTATCGGTGGTCGATAGAACTTGAAGGGAAAATTAATTCTACCTTTAGATCCTCGTTGGGTTCGACACTCTTATTTATCGAAAAAGGTACAATTGATCCCCTATACTTGTGGGTTATCAGCATCCAATTCCCGGATCATATCTCGGGCGCTATGGAATTCAAAACGTTTTTGAAGCTCTGGACTCATGCAAGATAGCATGAGGCACTACACTAAATTGCAGTCATCATCCTTAGTGGCCCAGATATTTTGTTCATCTTCCGGGGCAGTTGCCGCCGGTTTTGCTGGAAGAGTCATGTCAAGTACATACACTTTCTTAGCACTCCCGAGGACAATCCTCAGGGTACGGACCCAGTCCGCATAGTTGTTTCCAGTTGCAGCTAACTTCTCTCTCTCTCTCTAACATCGGGCCTAAGCTGAACGGTGCGTTGCGAGCCATGAGATCTACAACGGTAAACACAAGTTTCACTTAGACTTTGTTCATAATAAATTTGCACTAGTGAATAAATGATTTTATTCTAAGGTGCGCTCCCACTCAAATCAATATCTCTCATAATTGATTGTGAGTGATTCAAGACCCACATTTCAATTCAACGCCATTGAACTAGATGAACACTGATGGCGCGAACTTCAATCGGTAGGCAAACTTGCCGATCACATCTCTATGTGACTCTTGTTCATCTTTCGATGGGCGTGTTCCGAGCTCAGGACGATCCTCCGGAACGTCAAGACAACCAAGTGATCTCGCTGTGAGGTCTTAACTCACCCGCCTTACACTTCTCTAATCGTTTGTACCCATGGAGATCATGTGATACCCCGAAGAGATAGGTGCCGTGACGGTGCTACTTGATATTTTTAAGTGAGAGATCACCCTAAAAAAGGCGACTACCGCGCAATCAAGAAGGGTGCATGAAGAGGGATAAACATCTCAGGCAATTCATTAGAGCATGATGTGGTATAGCCCTTTCTGACGGAGAAGTCTTTTATTTCTTCGTCTTCGGCATTTGCGTCGGTGTTCACCTTCGCGAAGATTGCCACCACCTTGTTGATGCACCAGATAATATTGCTATCTCTATAGCTAATAAAATTAGTGCATTACATAAGGTTGACACGCAGGTCGTTAAAGTGACAATCATATGGCTCCAGCCATCATGCCGAATCATGACACACAGATCATGTTAATTAATTTACATTATATAGTCATCTCATACATAATCAAATTAATATGAGAACTGCTATACCACATCACATGTCATCCTGCAAAACCATGTTAGACGCCTCTAATCGGTTTATGCAAAATTTTATTTTACGTGTCTACTAAGGTTTTGACTTAAACCGCAGCTGCCAACGTTTATCATCAAGTATGATTATTCAAGTCGCTAGATTAACTTTGCGGGGTGTATGAAGCACGAGATAATAAAATCTCGAACCCCATACTGAACTTCGTCATACGCATGACCCCCATGCAGATCATATCTGCATTGCCCTTTAGTTTGCAAAATTTCATCTTTCTTTTAACTATGGTGGAACCCAAAGAACTGATAGCACTTCGTTGATCAATCAGGATCGTGGATTGCCAGAACTTTGTGAAATTCCACCATGCCGTTTCAAGATCAGAAATACACAAATTCTAGGGAAGCAACAAGAACATCGGGTAATAGATTTCATCTGCAACCCGCATAAATAATTTTCAGCAATAGATCTCATCTACTACAAAATTGTATTATGCAATACCCATACATCTCTATGTAATCTAGATCATAACCTGCATCTACCCATAGCACGGCTCATGATGCCACTGTAGGGGAACGCGACAGAAAACAAAAATTTTCCGCACTACGAACATGCCCAGGATCACTATGGAGATGCATACGGGGTTTTTGATCTGATCATTACCGACTCGTAGTGCAGCGGAAGTAGAGTCAATGAAGATCGGCGGTGCAGATCCCCGCAGCTAGGATTTACAACCTCCCAACCGCGAGGATGTTCTCCCTCGTCAGCTCCTCGGACAGCCCTACGGGAGGCGGTCGGACAGTCCCTCGGACGGTGTCACCGACAGCCCTTCGGGAGGCACTCTCAGAATCTCGGACGGTCACTCGGACAGCCCTTCGGGAGGCACACTCGAACTAAGATCGAAACTACGACCTCTCTACTAGGTTGCACACATACGGTGTCAGCTATCCGGCAGGGCTTCGCCGTCCAAAACTAGTTCCCACCGGAACCCAGACAGCCTTTCGGCTCTACAAAACTATTTCGGTGGGAGGGAGAGAGAGAGAGCCAGATCATGCATGGCATTTGTATGAGAGTAAGGAGTGAGTGTGGAGAGCTCATCTCCACCTCTATTTATAGGAAAACCCAAGGGGTAGGGTGGCACATGAAAAACCCAACATGCCCGTGCTTTATGTCCCACATAAAGGGCATAATGGGAAGGCAAGTGGAGCTCCATGGAGGAGCTCCCCTTGGACGTCCACCACCTTGTGGGGCCCCCCAAAAAGGGGTTCCCACCCTTCCATGTCATCCCTAGATCTTTTGGGGAAAGCCCGAAAAGGTGGCTTTCCAAAAAGCAACCATAAAGTGCTTTTCACTATTCACGAAGACATTTTTTGGCGTCTGTTAAATCCGAAAATATTTCTGTGGGCCTAGAACATTTCCAGTACCCCCAAAAATAATTTTGGATGCGTTTCGAAACAAATTTTGGATCAATGATTTTCATCAGCGAAAAGCTATCAGAGCGTTTCCGGCAGCTCCGGAACATTACCGTTATTTTTCTCCGGAAAAATTTCAGAAGTTCCCAGAACAATTCTGGCACCCTCCAAAAGTTCCAGGCGCTTGCCAAAACCTTTTTGCCTTCATGGTTTACTCTGAAACAACTTTTCGGTTTTACCAAAACTTATTCGGTGTTCTCTCCGAAACTTTTCCGTTGTCTTTCTCTCAGACTCCCTGTCTAGTATTAAGCAGATAGATGACCCTTAAGCATGTGACCCTGTAGGTTCAGTGAAGTATAGACATGACTCGAAACACTTTTCGATCAATGATCTATAGCGGAACCGTGGACATCCATATTGATCCCTATACCCACATGAAAGAATATTCGAGTGAACCTGTAGTTTGCCGTGTGCTATTCTTGTTGCTACGGGATATGTTACAAACACCCAAGGTGAGACTTATCGGCATCACCGTGGATCAACAACTTGTCCACTATGCCAATTACCTCATTACCGGTTTTGTTCTCTTTTCTCGTTTCCGCATTGCGGCATCCCTGTGATCAAATCACATTTTGTCTGGCCAGACGATGATGGATACTGTAACACTGAGAGGGCCCTAAGTGTAGGAGATATGCCCTAGAGGCAGTAATAACAGTTATTTTGTATCTCCGAGTTTGTAATGAATGTTTATGTTCCATGCTATAACTACAATGATTCTCGAGTCTGCAATATCCACGAGGCTCGGAGGGAAACTCATGTGCACGTGTGGTATAATGAACGATAAAATGTATTCCTGGTCATGCCTCTAAGGCTGGCTCAAGTATTGCATGATGATCCTGTTTTCCTGATCATGGGCATGTCTATGCCGGCAATTTTGAGGGCACAATGTTAGTAGAACACTTGTGTTGAATCGACCCGAATTGATGTTATGCTATGAGATACATTCGTCACAAGTTAATGGTTAATAACACAGAGATAGTTAATGTTTGCATAATTCCTTAGACCATGAGAGTATCGAGTTCCTTCGTACTTGCTTCGTGAACTTTGGGGTTTGTTAAACGTCATCCGTAACTGGGTGGCTATTACGGCGGCTTACGGGTTCATGGAAAAGTATGACAAGAAACGAGATAGCTCAAGATTGGGATTTGCTCCTCCGACGATGGAGAGATATTCTCGGGCCCTCTTGGTGTTACGGTATCCATCATCGTCTGGTCAGACACATTGTGATTTGATCACTGGGATGCCGGAACACGGAAACGAGAAAAGAGAACAAAACCGGTAACGAGGTAACTTGCATGGTGGACAAGTTGTTGATCCACGGGGATGCAATAAATCTCACCTCGGGTGTTTGTAATATATCGTGAAGCAACAGGAATAGCACACGGCAACTAGAGGTTCACTCAAATATTCATTCGTGTGGGTATAGGGGTCAATATGGGTGTCCACGGCTCCGATGTTGATCATTGATCGGAAACTGTTCCGGGTCATGTCTATACTTCACCGAACCTATAGGGTCACACGCTTAAGGGTCATCAATCTGCTGAATACTAGACAGGGAGTCTGATAGAAAATCACCGGAAAAGTTTCGGACGCAACGGAAACGTTCCGGAGAAGACACCGGAATAGTTCCGGTAAAACTAAAAAGTTGTTTTGGGGTATACCATTAAGTCAAATTGGTTTCGGCACACGCCTGGAAATTCTTGGAGGGTGCCAGAATTGTTCTGGGAACTTCTGGGATTTTTCCGGGACAAAAACCAGAAATGTTCCGGAGCTGCCGGAACCGGTTTGGTTGCTTTTCGCAGATGAAAATCCCTAATCCGGAATTATTTCTGAATGAATCCAAAATCATTTTAGTGGGTACTGGAATTATTCTAAGACCCACAGAAATATTTTTGGATTTAACGGTCGCGGAAAATTGTCTCCGTGAATAGTGAAAATCACTTTATGGTTAATTTTTTGGAAAGCCACTTTTTGGGATTTTCCCCAAAGGCTTCTAAATTGACTTAGGCACTAAGGAAGCCCCCTTGGGGGGGGGGCATGAGGGTGGCCGGCCAAGGTGGGGCTCCTCCATGGAGCTCCACATGCCATCACTTTTTGCCTTTTATTCTTTTATGTGAGACATAAAGTGGGGGTTCTTTTGGTATTTTTGTATGCCAAATTTACCCCTTGGCTTTCCTATAAATGGAGGTGGAGGGGTGCTCTCCAAAGCTCATCCTTGCTCTCATACACATGCCATGCTCGTCTTGCTCTCTCTCTCTCTCCCTCCCACGAAATAGTTTCGTAGAGCCGAAAGGCTAACTGGGTTCCGGTAGGAACTAGTTCTGGACGGCGAAGCCCTGCCGGATAGCTGACACCGTATGTGTGCAACCCCATAGAGAGGTCGTAGTTTTGATATTTTGCCCGAGGGGCTGTTCGAGTGTCCTCTCGAAGGGCTGTCTGAGTTGCCGTTCGAGTTTCGAGGGTCCTCCCGAAGGGCTGTCGGTGATATCGTCCGAGGGACTGTCCGACCGCCTCCCGAAGGGCTGTCCGACGAGGGAGTACATCCTCGCGGTTGGGAGGTTGTAAATCCTAGCTGCGGGGATCTGCACCGACGATCTACACCGACTCTTCTTCCGCTGCGCTACGATTCGGTACGGATCAGATCAAACCCTGTATGCAGTCTCCATAGTGGTCCTGGGCGTGCTCGCTGTACCAAATTTTTTTGTTTTCTGTCGCGTTCCCTACAGTGGCATCATGAGCCGTGCTATGCGTAGATGCAGGTTATGATCTAGAATACATGGAGATGTGTGGGTATTGCATAATATAATTTTGGAGTAGATGAGATCTATTGCTAAAAATTATTTATGCGGGTGGCAGATGAAATCTGTTACCCGATGTTCATGTTGCTTTCCTAGAATTTGCGTATTTCTGATCTCGAGACAGCATGGTGGAATTTGACAAAGTTCTGGCAATCCGCGATCCTGATTGATCAACGAAGTTCTATCAATTCTTTGGGTTCCGCCATAGTCAAAAGAAAGATGAAATTCGCAGACGAAAGGGCAATGCAGATATGATCTGCATGGGGGTCATGCGTATGACGAAGTTTAGTATGGGGCTCGAGATTTTATTATCTCGTGTTTCATACACCCCGCGATGTTAATCTAGCGACTTGAATAATCATACTTGATGATAAAACGTTGGTAGCTATGTTTTAAGTCAAAACCTTAGAAGCCACGTAAAATTAAATTTTGCATAAACCGATTAGAGGCGTCTAACTTGTTTTTGCAGGATGTGCATGTGATGTGGTATAGCAATGCTCATATTAATTCGATTATGTATGAGATGACTATATGATGTAAATTTATTAACATGACCTGCGTGTCATGATTCGACATGATGGCTGGAGCCATATGATTGTCATTTTAAATGACCTACGTGTCAACCTTAAGTAATGCACTTATTTTATTAGCTATAGAGATAGCAATATTATCTGGTGCATCGACAAGGTGGTGGCAATCTTCGCGAAGGCGAACACCGACGCAAATGCCGAAGACGAAGAAATTAAAGACTTCTCCGTCAGAAGGGGCTATACCATATCATGCTATTATGAATTGCCTGAGATGTTTATCCCTTATGATGCACCCTTTTGATTGCGCGGTAGTCGCTTTTTATTAGGGTGATCTCTCACTTAAAAATATCAAAGTAGTTAGTGTTCACCCAAGTGTAGCACCGTCTGAAATTCGTATCTTTTCGGGGTGCGCCATGTCCACATGGGTACGAACGAATCGAGAGGAATGAGGCGGGTGAGGTCAGACCTCGCAGCAAGATCACTTGGTTGTCTTTGACATTCAGGCAGGATAGTCCTGAGCTCGGAACACACCCATCGAAAGATGAACAAAAGTCACATAGAGATGTGATCGGCAAGTTTGCCTACCGATTGAAATTCTCGTCATCAGTGATGTCCACATCAATGGCGTTGAATTGAAATGTGGATCTTGAATCACTCATAATCAATTTTGAGAGATATTGATTTGAGTGGGAGCGCACTTTAGAATAAAATTGTTTATTCACTAGTGCCAAAAATCATTATGAACAAAGTCTAAGTGAAACTTGTGTTTTCCGTTGTAGTTCAAATGGCTCGCAACACCGCGTTCAACTTAGGCCCAATGTTAGAGAAAGAGAAGTTAGCTGCGACTGGAAACAACTATGCGGACTGGGTCCGTAACCTGAGGATTGTCCTCAGGAGCGCTAAGAAAATGTATGTGCTTGAAAATGCTCTTCCAGCTAAACCGGCGGCCACTGCCCCGGAAGATGAACAAAATGTCTGGGCCACTAAGGATGATGATCACAACTTAATGCAGTGCCTCATGCTAGCTTGCATGAGTGCATGGCTTCAAAAACGTTTTGAATTCCATAAACCCCGTGATATGATCCGGGAATTGGATGCTCTGTACAAGGAAATCGCAAGGTCTGAACAATTTGATATCATGAAGACCTTGATGGAATGCAAGATGGCTGAGGGCAGTTCAGTTGGCGAACACGTAGTCAAAATAATTGGCTATGCTGAAAGGCTTAAAGCCCTGGAATTTCCAATTCCGCCTGGCCATATGATGGACATGATGCTTTCTTCACTCCCCCCGTCTTACGACAGTTTTGTCATGAACTACAACATGAGTGGGATGGAGAAGACACCGGAAGAGGTGCTCGCCATGCTGAAAACTGCGGAAGGAGGACCGTGGAAAAATCAAAAGAAAGTGTTGCTTGTGATTAAAACCGCCAGTTTCAAAAAGAAAGGCAAGCCAAAGAAGCGCAAGGGCGCCGGTAAGACCGGCTCCCAAAGCAACTCTAAGGGCGGAGCCAAGAATGAAACTGAGTGCTTCTACTGCAAAGGCACAAGACACTGGAAGAGAAACTGCAAGAAGTATCTGGAAGATAAGAAGTCCGGGAAAACAGGAAAAGGTATAATTGTTATACAAGTTAATGTCATTGATGTTTTGCTTGCTAGCGAAAATTCTAAGTCTTGGGTATTTGATACCGGATCGGTTGCTCACATTTGCAACTCGATACAGGGACTTCAGAAGGTGCGCAAGCTAGCAAAGAATGAAGTCGTGATGCGCGTTGGGAACGGCGCTGGGATCGCTGCTCAAGCCATCGGCATTATGCCTCTACGTCTCCCTTCAGGATTTATCTTAGAACTAAATAACTGTTATTTTGTTCCACTATTGTGTAGAAACATTATCTCCGGATCATGTTTACTACACGATGGGTATTCGTACAAGTCTGAGAACAATGGTTGTTCACTTTATTGTAAGGATATGTTTTATGGATTTGCACCCATTGTTGGGGGCCTTTTCATACTAAATCTTGAATGTGGAAATGATGTCTTTAACGTGAATGCTAAACGCCTTAAGAAGGCTGATACCACCACCACTTTAATGTGGCACTGTCGGCTTGGCCACATCGGAAAGAAACTCATGCAAAGACTCCATAAAGATGGAGTTTTACCATCCTTTGATTTTGAATCATTTGACACATGTGAAGCTTGCTTGATGGGGAAAATGACCAAGACGCCATTCACGGGTCATCCTGAATGGGCGAGTGAATTGTTGGAAATAATACATAGTGATGTATGTGGTCCAATGAGCACAATCGCACGGGGTGGGTATTTCTACTTCATGACTTTTACGGATGATTTGAGTAGGTATGGATATATCTACTTGATGAAGCATAAGTCGGAAACCTTTGAAAAGTTCAAAGAATTTCAGAATGTGGTAGAAAATCATCGTAACAAAAGGATTAAGTTTCTGCGGTCTGATCGCGGGGGCGAATACCTTAGTCATGAGTTTGGCCAACATCTGAGTGACCGTGGAATCGTTTCACAGCTTACGCCTCCCGTAACTCCACAGCGAAACGGAGTGTCAGAAAGACGTAACCGAACCCTGTTAGACATGGTAAGGTCGATGATGTCTCTTACAGATCTGCCAAAATCTTTTTGGAGTCACGCACTAGAAACTGCCGCTCACACATTAAACAGAGCACCGTCTAAGTCTGTTGAGATGACACCATACGAGTTATGGCATGGGAAGAAACCCAATTTGTCACATCTCAAAATCTGGGGTTGTGAAGCTTATGTAAAACGTTTACAACCAAGCAAACTCGATCCTAGATCAGACAAATGTTACTTTGTAGGTTATCCCAAGGAAACAGTTGGGTATTCTTTCTACCAACCCTCCGAGTGCAAAGTGTTTGTCGCTAAAAACGGAGTCTTTCTCGAGAAAGAGTTTCTTGCTAAAGAAGTGAGTGGGAGGACAGTACAACTTGATGAGATTAGTGAATCTTCGGCAACCGTTGATATGGCTAAGGAACCGGAAGAAATTCCGCTAATTATCCCTACAACCGAGCCGGAAGTTGTCGCATGTGATGCGGAAACTTCAGACAATGTTGTAACTGAACCGCGCAGATCAGGTAGGGCTATCCAGCCACCTGAGTGGTTTCATAACGAGATCTTCATTCTTGAAGACGATGAACCTGCGCACTACAAGGAAGCGATGGCGGGGCCCAGCTCAAGGGAATGGCACAAGGCCATGAAATCCGAGATGGAATCCATGTACGAAAACCAAGTTTGGAACTTGGAAGAACTTCCAGAAGGCGTAAAGCCCATTGGTTGTAAATGGATTTTCAAAAGAAAGACGGACGCGGATGGTAATATTACTATCCACAAATCTAGACTTGTCGCGAAAGGGTTCACGCAAGTTCCAGGAGTGGACTACGACGAGACTTTCTCGCCCGTAGCTATGCTTAGGTCTGTTCGGATATTACTAGCAATTGCTGCTCTTTTCGATTATGAAATATGGCAGATGGATGTCAAAACGGCTTTCCAAAATGGAAACCTCAAAGAGGATGTATACATGATACAACCAGAAGGTTTTGTCGTTCATAAGGATGCTGGAAAGGTATGCAAACTTCAGAAAGCCATTTATGGTCTGAAGCAAGCGTCAAGGAGCTGGAACATTCGTTTTGATGAAGTGGTCAAACAGTTTGGCTTCATCAGGAATGACGAAGAATCTTGTGTTTACAAGAAGTTTAGTGGGAGCGCAAAAGCATTTCTAATCTTGTATGTGGATGACATATTGTTGATTGGAAATGACGTGAATTTTCTTAGCGAAATAAAAGACTCATTGAAGAAAAGTTTTTCAATGAAAGACTTAGGCGAAGCAGCATATGTATTGGGCATCAGAATCTATAGAGATAGATCAAAACGCCTGATAGCGCTTAGCCAAAGCACGTACATTGACAAGGTGTTGAAAAGGTTCAACATGGAGAATTCCAAGAAAGGCCTACTCCCCATGTCACCTGGCACAGTGCTTTGCAAGAATCAGTGTCCTCGGACTCTCGATGAGCGAGTACAAATGAATGATGTTCCATATGCCTCGGCAGTTGGTTCTATTATGTATGCCAAGCTATGTACAAGACCGGACGTTTCCTATGCGCTAAGTGTTAGCAGCCAGTACCAAAGTGATCTAGGATTGGAACACTGGGCCGCAGTCAAGGGTATTCTTAAGTACCTCAGAAGGACCAAGGATTTACTCCTTGTGTACAGAGGTGATGAAGAGCTCATTGTAAGTGGTTACACTGATGCAAGCTTCATGACTGACCCAGATGACTTCAAATCTCAATTAGGCTATGTTTTCATATTGAATGGTGGCGCAGTTGATTGGAAAAGTTCCAAACAAAAGACTGTGGCGGATTCTACGACGGAGGCGGAATATGTTGCAGCTTCAGAAGCCTCCAAGGAGGCGGTATGGATCAAGCAATTTCTTGAAGACCTTGGTGTGGTTCCAAGTGCTCTGGACCCGGTGGAGATCTATTGTGATAATAGTGGCGCCGTGGCTCAGGCAAGGGAGCCAAGTTTGCACCATAAGACAAGACATATTGAACGCAAATATAAACTCATTCGATATCATGTCGAAGCAGGTTTAGTGAAAGTACGCAAAGTTCACACGGAACTGAATGTGTCAGACCCGATGACAAAGCCTCTACCACGAGCAAAGCATGAGCAACACCGGATAGCCATTGATGTTAGGGAAGCCATGTAACTGGATTATGACTCTAGTGCAAGTGGGAGTCTGTAGGAGATATGCCCTAGAGGCAGTAATAACAATTATTTTGTATCTCCGAGTTTGTAATGAATGTTTATGTTCCATGCTATAACTGCAATGATTCTCGAGTCTGCAATATCCATGAGGCTCGGAGGGAAACTCATGTGCACGTGTGGTATAATAAACGGTAAAATGTATTCCTGGTCATGCCTCTAAGACTGGCTCAAGTATTGCATGATGATTCTGTTTTCCTGATCATGGGCATGTCTATGCCGGCAATTTTGAGGGCACAATGTTAGTAGAACACTTGTGTTGAATAAAACAACAACTTAAAGAGAAAGGAAGTGTCCGAAGGGTGTTAGTAAGACTTTCACGCCTAGGAAGTCCGGGGCTAACGCCACTCTTAAGTTGGATGCTTCTTCTGAGAGTAGGAGAAATACTAAAAGTTAAACTGTTAGAAGTATAAAGGCAAAAGGAAAGAAGACTGGAATATCCAGCTCATGTATGAATGTCATACAAGTTTTTGATGTATAGAAGGCTGGTCAGAGATATAGTTCTTGGGAATTATGGTTAAACATGTTAATCACTAATTCTTGGGTATTGTGAGTTAATCACAAAGATACCCGCTCGATTGCATTCTGTTGCAACTCGATGTAAGAACTACTATGGCTTGAAAGACTAGCCAGGAATGAGGTTTAGATACACGCAGGGAACATAGTAAATGTTACTATGCCTTCCATCGGTGTATTCCCTATGTATTTACTTTCATAAATCATTTTAGAGTTTCACACTCTAGCCCTTTGCATAAGGTATCTTGCAAGAAGGTTGTTCATAAGAGAACTTTTGATGTTCGGTGATATGAATAACATAAGGGCCATACTTTCATTATGAATGAGATGTATGTTATGAATATTGATAATAATACATTACCTCTATATTTACTTTTATAATTCATTTAGAGTTTCATATACTCTAGCCCTTTGCATAAGGTATCTTGCAAGAAGGTTATTCATAAGAGAACTTTTGATGTTCGGTGTTATGAATAACATGAAGGGCCATGCTTCCATCCTAGATGGGATGTATGTTGTGAATATTGATGGAAATATGATACATCCATAACCCTGACGCTAAATGTCACAAGACTAAAAGAATACCACACAAGTGTGGCACTGCATTTGGTCACATTGGAGAAACCCGCATGGAAAATTCCATTATGATGGATTTTGAAGTCGTTTGATTTTGAATCATCTGACACTTGCAACTTTCCTCTGAAAACTGAAGTGACTCAAATACCGTTCACAGGCCATAAGGAACGAGCAAAGAACATATTGGTGATCATACATTATGATGTGTGTAGTCCAATAAATGTTGTTGCAAGTAGTGGATTTATCTATCTTCAGAAATGACTCAAGTAGATATGTGGATATTTACTTGTTGAGACGTAAGTCTGGATCTTTTGAATTCATTCATAAGGTTTTCAAAAATGAAGTAGAAGTTGTTGTAACAAGAAAATTATGTTTCTACAATTCGATTGCAGAAAGGAATATTTGAGTTACAAGTTTAGCGAATGTCTGATGAGTTGTGAAAGGGGTTTCATAACTTACACCTCCCGGCGCACCACTGCAAGTGGAGAATCCGTGTACATGTAATCGAACCATTCATGAAATGGTAAGATCAAAGATGACATAAATAAATTTGCCATTATCCCTTTTAAAGAGTGATGCTTTAGAGACTGCGGCTTTTACATTGAAAAGAGATCCATCAGGTCTGTTGAAATGACGCCATGGTATGGTACGCCCAACCATGTTATATCTTTTCTTAACATTTGGAATATGGGGCTTGTGTAAAAGGTTACAAACCTATTCCAAATCAGACAAGTGCTATTTTGTAGATTATCCCAAGTCATTGGGTATTCCCCCACCACTATACCGAGGCAAACGATCTTGCCACAAAACGGTATGCTTTTAAAGAGAATAGTTCTTACAAAAGGTGAGTGGGAGGACAGTGCAACTCGACGAGATAACCAGTATCTTCGTCATCAGGTCAAAGGAAAGGAACCTTGGAAGTGATTCCGGAGTTTCCTACTGCGACTGATACGGAAGCCTCTACATGAGATGTATGGACTTCGGTCGAACTTGCAGCTGAACCGCGTAGGAAGAACTCGTGCAAACCTCTCAGGTGCGCATACGAGATATTGTTGTTAGACAACAGTATACCTACGATACACAAGGAAGCGTTGATGGGCCCTGACTCCAGAATTGGCTAAATGCCAATACAATCCGAGATAGTTTCCATATAAGTGATTCAAGATTAAAATCTTGATACACCTTTCGGAAGACTTAGAGTCTAACGAATATTTATGGAACTAAAACTGATATGGAAAAAAAATGTTTTATCCATAAAGCTCGACTTGTTGCAATAACAAGTTCAAGGAGTTGACTACGATGAGATTGTCTCACCGTAGCGATGCTTGAAGTCGGTTCGGGTTGAACTAGCAATTAATACATATTTCAATCATGAGATATGAAACATGGATGACAAAAGGATTTCCATCTGATGGAAATAAAACCTAGGACTTGTATGTGATACAGTCCAAAGTAATTTGTCGATCCAGAGGATGCTAGTAAGTATGCAAACTTCAGAGTTCGAGCGATGGACAGAAGAGAGCAAAGTGGAGTTGGAATCTTCGTTTTTGATGGAATGGTCAAAGGGGTTTGACTTCATCAAATGGGTATCGAAGATGCTTGTGATTCAAGAAAGTAAGTGGGAGCATAATAATATTTCTAGAAACCTTGTGTACTTGACACATTGTTAATTGGAAATAAATTTCTTGACACGAATTAGGACTTCATTTGAAAAGAGTTTTTCGATGAAGTGCTTAGGCTAAATAGCCTCAATATTAGGCATAATGATCTATGTAGATAGATTTACCTAATGGGGCTAAGCTATGAATACATATTAACAAGATGCTAAAACCTTTTAGCATTGAAAACCGTCAAGGAGTGATTCTTGCCGAAGTCACATGGAAAGAGTTTTTGCAAGACTCGGTGTCCCAAAACACTGATGAGCAAAATACATGATGGTGATTCCACACAATCTTGTGTTTGGATTAATCATGTATTCCATGGTATGTAAATCAACCAGATATGTCCGATACTCCCAAGTTGTTGCGAGTATAGATACCATAGTGATCAAAGTACTGATCATGGGACAACAGTGAAAGATGTCATTGAGTACTAGAGCAGTACTGATGACATGTTTTCTCGCAAGCGGAGATCATGAAGAGTTCGTTGTAAAAGGTTACATCGATACAGTCTTCATCAATGCTCCATGCGATTTTCGATTTAAGTTAAGGGTTTTGTGTAATACACAATATGGTGGCACGGTAGTTGGAAATTGTTCCAAACAAGATACTGTGGCGAATTCTATAACAAAGGCTAAGTATGTTGATGCTTAAGAAGCGACAAAGAAGTTGTTGAATCATATAGTTCATTCATGAACTTAGTATGGTTCCAAGATGGCTTTGGTCTATGGGACACTATTGCAGATAGTTGCTCCATAGCTCAGTCTGAGGAATCAGGTTTCGACCAATGATTCACACATATGCAAAGCCAAGTCCACACAAAATATGAATTTTGTGAAAGCGTGAAAACGCGAGGATATGCAAAGTTACACACGGAGCTGAAGTCGTCAGATCCGTTGGACAGCAGGCTATACCACATGCGAAGCATATTTTACACCGGTATGCCACAGGTGTAAAATGCATTAGCATTGACTAGATTATTGACTCTAGTGCAAGTGGGAGTCTGTAGGAGATATGCCCTAGAGGCAATAATATATGTTATTGATTATCTCCCTATTCATAATTAGGTTTATGTTCCATAATATAACTGCTATGGTTCTCGAGTCTACAATAACCACGAGGCTCGGAGGAAGACTCATATGCACGTGTGGAATAATAAACGGTAAAATGTATTCCTAGTCTGGCCTCTAAGACTGGCTCAAGTATTGCATGATGATCCTGTTTTCCTGATCATGGGCATGGCTATGCCGGCAATTTTGAGGGCACAATGTTAGTAGAACATTTGTGTTGAATCGACCCGTATTGATGTTATGCTATGAGATACATTTGTCACTAGTTAATGGTTAATAACACAGAGATGGTTAACGTTTGCATAATTCCTTAGACCATGAGAGTATCGAGTTTCTTCAAGCTTGCTTCATGAACTTTGGGGTTTGTTAAACGTCATCCGTAAATGGGTGGCTATTACGGCGGCTTACGGGTTCATGGAAAAGTATGTCAAGTAACTTGATAGCTCAAGATTGGGATTTGCTCCTCCGACGATGGAGAGATATCTCTGGGCCCTCTCGGTGTTACGGTATCCATCATCGTCTGGCCAGACACTTTGTGATTTGATCACGGGGATGCCGGAACACAGGAACGAGAAAAGAGAACAATACCGGTAACGAGGTAACTGGCATAGTGGACAAGTTCTTGATCCGCGGGGATGCCAACATGTCTCACCTCGGGTATTTGTAACATATCGCGAAGCAACAGGAATAGCACACGGCAACTGGAGGTTCACTCGAATATTCATTCGTGTGGGTATAGGGGTCAATATGGGTGTCCACGGCTCCGATGTTGATCATTGATCGGAAGGGGTTCCGGGTCATGTCTATACTTCAACGAACCTATAGGGTCACACGCTTAAGGGTCATCTATCTGCTGAATACTAGATGGGGAGTCTGAGAGAAAATCACCGAAAAAGTTTCGGACGAAACGGAAACGTTCCGGAGAGGATATCGGAATAGTTCCGGTGAAACTGAAAAGTTGTTTCAGGGTATTCCATAAAGTCAAATTGGTTTCGGCACATGCCTGGAAATTATTGGAAGGTACCAGAATTGTTCCGGTAACTTCTGAGATTTTTCAGAGACAAAAACCGGAAATGTTCCGGACTGTCGGAACCGCTTTAGTTGCTTTTCACAGATGAAAATCACTAAACCGAAAAGTTGTTTCGGAGTACACCATAAAGTCAAATTGGTTTCGGCACATGCCTGATAATTCTTGGAGGGTGCCAGAATCATTCTGGAAACTTTCTGGAATTTTCCGGAATGAAAACCGGAAATGTTCCGGAGCTGCCGAAACCGCTTCAGATGCTTTTCGCAGATGAAAATCACTAAACCGGAATTGTTCCGGCTCGCGTTGAAAATTATTTTGGTGGGTACTGGAAATGTTCTAAGCCCACATGAATATTTTCAGTTCGATCAGACGCTGAAAAATCTCGTCGTGAATAGTGAAAGTGCTTTTTGGGATATTTATGGAAAAGTCACCTTTTGGGATATTTTCCCAAAAAGGTTTCTAGAAGGCTTGGGGGCCAAGAAACCCTACCCCTTGGATTTCCTATAAATAGAGGTGGAGGGGCTGCCTCCACTCTCACTTCCTTCTCACATACAAGTGCCATGACATTTCTGGCTTCTCTCTCCCTCCCAGCGAAATAGTTTCGTAGAGCCGAAAGGCTGTCTGGGTTCCGGTGGGAACTAGTTCTGGACGGCGAAGCCCTGCCGGATAGATGACACCGTATGTGTGCAACCCCGTAGAGAGGTCGTAGTTTCGATCTTTGTGCCCGAGGGGCTGTTTTGAGAGTGCCTCCCGAAGGGCTGTCCAAGTGACGGTCCGAGTTCTGTGAGTCCTCCCGAAGGGCTGTCCGAGTGACCGTTCGAGTTTCGAAGGTCCTCCCGAAGGGCTGTCCGCGACACCGTCCGAGGGACTGTCCGACTGCCTCCCGGAGGGCCGTCCGAGGGGCAGATGAAGGAGTACATCCTCGCGGTTGGGAGGTTGTAAATCCTAGCTGCGGGGATCTGCACCGCCGATCGTCATCGACTCTACTTCCGCTGCGCTACGAGTCGGTAACGAAACATATCAAACCTTGTATGCAGTCTCCATAGTGATCCTGGGCTGGTACGTAGGTCGGAAAATTTTTGTTTTCTGCTGCGTTACCCTACAAAATTCCCAAATAATCTTCAATCAAAGCACCTTCATGAATCCAAAAGGACCAGTCCTCACAAGAATAGGATTGTGGTGAAAGATATGAACTAGACGTGAATGGACACAATAAAGGGAGTAGTTCCTGGCCTTCAAAGAATCATAGAAAGTGATCTTGGAATCACATGACACTTATTCTCTTCTTGTCTTTCCATGGATCTCTCTTCATCGCTTCTTGAGGTAGATGTATGGAGTGGAATGAGTGGAGTGGCTTCCAAAGGGTGGAGTAAATGAGTGAGGTGGTTGTGTGGTAGTTGTGAATAGTTGTAGACATGAAGGGGTATGCAAGGCTATATAGATAGAGAGTCCAAAATCTGATCAAATAAATCTGAACAATCAGAGTAATTTATAGGAACCAGGGCGGTGCCGTATGAAAAAAAGAAGCGGTGGTTTTGAATAATAAAGTTGGCTATTTTCATGCGTAAAAGGGGAAATCAGAAGTATCAGGTAAAAACAATACCTCGGTAGAACCCTTAGTAGGCAGAGTAGCTCTCAATGAAAGTCACATGGATGTCAGAGACGTAGTTCAGATGTTCTAGACAAGAAAACCGCGGAGGTACTGGACCTATACCATGACCATACAAAGAAGCAAACCGAGAAGGCCTAGAAGTGTCAGTTGAAGTAGCTATAACCGGAGGTGTCGAAGCTAACAGAGAATGTATCGAATGAAATTGGATCGACGGTCTTGAAAAAAATGCGGCAGTTCTAACATGTGGAAACTACGTTTGCTCTATGTGGAGTAAGTCTTGGGAACTCGGTAGAATCGGTAGATAAAACATCTGGAGGTATTAGGGTTTAGAAACAATGGTGGCTTAAGAGTGGATCTTGAGGACTTAGGTCTAGAAACTGTTCTTGAAGTTCAAACCAAAGTTCATCTAGTTGACTAATTAGAGCTTGGTCCTAGTTCTAGCCCTAGTTGACTAATTAGAGCTTGGTCTTGTTCCTCTAATCCTCATAATTAGCAGCCCAGTGTGGTTCTAATCTCCCCCTCTAATTCTCCGGCGACGATTAGCTCTGGACGGCGAAGCGCCGCTGAATCGTGAAGGCTGCATGCTTGCAACCAAGTAGAGAAGCCGTGCTTTCGGTCTTCGGTTCGAGGGACTGTTCGTGGGCGGTTCGCGGGATCGTTCATCGACGGTTCGAGTGACTCCAAGTATGATCTACACCGACACGATCTTCTTTCGCTGCAACTCGGTGACTGTAACGATCGTGATCCCGACCCGTTATGCATCTTCATATTGATCTTGGGTGTGCGTAGGCGCGATTTTTTTTGTTTTCTACTACGTTTCCCAATAGTCACGTCCTCTAAACAGAGGAGTACGATCACGATGAGCAGTGGAGGTGGTCGGTGCATCCTCATCACCATCATCAGTCCAACGACTATGCTAGGAGATCCCACTTTCCTCTGGAGTGATGTCCTTCTCAGAACCACTGTATGTAATCCCCTAAAAGTCACACACTAGAAGGGTTGGGCGCGCTTTGTTGCACCATTGATGCCGTCGGAATTTCACCAGGGTTAAAAATTTCAATGAAATCTGACATATTTTCGTCGGGGCCAAGATATTTTTTAACCTCAAAATTTTGAGTTAGATTCAAACTAATTTCAATCCAAATTTAAATTAGGTTAAAATTCATTAAAAATAAGTGAAATTTGAAGCCTGAAATTATTTCGAAAATATGCAAAATTTAAAAATTTCCCATATTTTAGTGAGGTCCAAAATAGTTTTGTTTTTAATTAAAACCTTGTATTTCACAAAAAAATATTATTTGGTTTGGCACGTGGGGAAGACGATGGAGTGTGTATTTTTTTTATAATGAGTTGTTTTGGTGGACCCTCCTTGACGGTGTGATTTTACGTTATCCGCTAACCAACCCACATGTCTCTGGGAAAGTTTTTTTTTTGCGCTGGTGCTACCATGTCGGATGTTGGTCTTCTTTTTTTTCAGGCAGTGAGAGGGTGCAGTGATGTGTTTTTATAGTTGATTTGAGAAATCATTGATTCAGTCAAAATTGCGACCAAATAAAAAAAATAACACCTCAACCGACTGAGAGAGCTCCAAGCTTAGGGAGCATAGAGAATTTAAAAGGAAAAAAATGTTGATCGAGTCGAAATCGTGACCAAATCAAAAGACGGATACCTCAATCGGATGAGAGAGCTCCACTTGGAGAGTATAGTGAATTTAAAGATGCCGTCTCACCACTCATAATGGACAAATACATTTCACATGACAATGTACCCGCGTGTTCATTTTGTACATTTGAAACCCAGAAGAGCGAAAAGAGAGGAAGGTGCCAGGGGGCCTAGGGGAGTTTTTTTTTTTTTTTTGAACACAGTACAGACGCAAGCGCTCATACATACGCGCATACACTCACCCCTATGAACGCACACACGCACACCCTACCCCTATGAGCACCTTCGAGAGACTAAGCCGGCATATCATCTTGAGATTTACGAAGTCACCGTAGGCGCCTCGTCGTCGACGGGAACGTCTCCTCCCACTGAAAGCGCATCGCCGGAAATCCTGAAATAAATCCAGGAATAATGCGAGCACCAGGACTTGAACCCTGGTGGGCTGGGGATACCACTGTCCCTCTAACCATCCAACCACAGGTTGGTTCGGGGCCTAGGGGAGTTGAATAATTAACCCCGTTCAAGAGCAAATGCAGTGTGCGCGTCAAACGATCGGCCACAGAAAGCGCGGCGCAGCGTCAGTTTCCCACGGATTTGTTGCATATCTACCTCCAAATCTTGGCAGGTGCATCCTCTCTATTATACTACCTGCTTTCCGTCAAATGCTTTCTGTTTTGGAATCATATTCTCGGACATAAATCCCATAGTTATGCAATCCTATACACTGCTGTAGGAATACCATGGGCTGGCTGGCTGTCTCTGTGGGTGCAAGTTGACGGGAGAAAAATGTTCGTCGGCAATGGGGGCCATGGTTGATGTAGACACGGGCCTAAACGAAAATCTGGACGTTGAGTCTCATACAAGTTTCTTGGCGGGAGCTGCTCGGTATCGCTTACAGCGATCCGTATGCTGCTGCAGTTGACTGTTCGCCAGTTATCTGGGCCGAGCCCAGCACGCTCTGTTCAGCACGCCGCGACCCACTGGTAAAAAGTGCAGAAGCGCTTGGACGCCTTTTAGTTTTATTTTATTTAAAAATGTTATCGAATTTGTTCAACAAATGTTTGCAAACTTCAAAATTTTCACTACATTGGAAAAATGTTCATGATTTTATTATGCAAATTTAAAAATATTCAAAAATTCAAAATAATTCTCAAATTATTTTTTCAATCAAATTTATAAAATGTTTGTGAATTCAAAATAAATACAAATATAACCATTCAGTGACTTTGGCACTGGACGTTCCAAAAACGGGTACTATCGTATCAGGTGAATTAGAGAATAGATGGAGGTCCGTTGGCATTTCAGCCTTTCTTCTCAATTGTTCACTGATTCAAAAATATGTTCATAAAATTTGAAATATTCATAAATTGTTAAAATATTCATGAATTTTAAAAATGTTAAAATTTCATAAATTCAAAATAATCTCAAAATTTAAAAATGATCACAATTTGAAAAATATATAAAATGAAACATAAAAAACCAGAAATAAAGCAGGAGAAAACCGCGCATGAGGAAAACATAATAAAAAGGAAAGAAAAGAAAAACTATAAAATAGTAAAAAAATTGAATCCCAACATAGAAAACCCGCTAGAACCACCTGAACAAAACCAACAATAACTTCCCCTCTAACCACGTGGAAGATTTGCAACCCAAACTTGACAAAAAAAAAACAACTTCCCCTAAAGAAAACCCAATAGCAACGCCAGTAGCGAGCGCTACTGCGCTGGTCTACTTCCAATGGCAAACCCTACTTGACGCCCGCAGGCGTCAACTCAGGAGGCTACGCTCGCACACAAGGGACTTGGGTTGGCCCAGTTACCGTTGGTCACGTGCTGATGTTTTCTTCGCCGCTGTTGCCCTTTTTGTTTGTGGTGTGCCTTTGTTTCGTTTTTCTTTTGTTTTTTCCCTTCCAGTTTTTATTTCCTTACTTTTTATTCTTATTTAATATTTCATTCGGGTTTTTTGCACCTTATATTTTTTCCTTCATTCAACATTTTTGTGACATACGCTGAATAATATTTAAATAAACATTGAACATTTTTATGATATATGTTGATTTTTTTAAAAATACACAATGAAACATTTTATAAAAATTCATAAGATTTTCTTAATATACGGTGCACATTTTCTTAAATGTGTACTGATGATTTTTGTAAATACACTGGTGAGCCATCTTTGTATAATACACAAAAAAGAGAAAAAAAAAAGAAAAGCGAAAGAAAAAAACAAAACTGGAGAAAGAGAAAGAGAAAGAGAAATCCGAAACAAAAACCAGAAGAAACTAGTGGAGAAACCAAAACTAGAAGAGAAAAAAAATAACAAATATAAAAAGGAAACACTAAATGAAAACTAGGAAGAAAAACCCAAACAGTAAACTAAAGAAAAAAACTGAAGAAGAAAAAAAAACGCAACAGCCAGCGTACGAAACAGAAGTGAGCCACCCGCACAATATTTTTTTGAGGCAAACTCGCGATCTTTATTATAACGTCAGAACATTTACAGGGACGAATAAAAGGTCTCCGGGCTAGCCTAACAAAACATGGCGGCCAACCCCAAGAGAAAGTGAATGCTTCTCGAGATTGTGAGTCTCGACATTCGAGGTCCTAAATTCATGACTAAACAAACAAGGATTGAAAAGCCTAGATCTATCTATGATTTCATGTATCACTGCATCACTCCACTTCCTTCTTTAATTGCTTCGACGTCCACTTTGCAATCTGATGCTACCGCTATTCTTGTAATGTATAAGTCATCTGCTAGCGCCAGTGCCTCTCGTATCGCCAATGTTTCAAGGGTCGTCGGATCGTCAATATGATTGATCACCATCGCCGACGCCCCTTGGAAAATACCTGCCTGGTTTCTACATATTGCAGCAATAGCTCCTCCACCCCCTGTCCGGAGCACCGCCGCATCAACATTAATCTTGGCATGGCCATCCACAAGAGGAAGCCAGTGCCTCGGTCTTGGTTGTGTCACGGAGGATGCCGCACTACTAACTGGCTTCTGGAGAATCTTGATCTCTTCAAGGAAACTATTGATGAACGAATTTGTCGCGAACGGAGTCTGGTAGATGTCCTCGTGGATAACCTTTCGCCGCGCGCCCAGATTGCCCATAAGGTCACAATCATTCGAGTGTACTCCTCCTGCTGCATAGTTTCATTCATCGCGAAGAGCCATCATTTGGCATCCATGCTCTGGTTAGTGCACATGTGCTCAACTATATCCTTGCTAGATAGTGCCCAAACACTGCGTGACATACTACGGTTTAAAAGGGAATGACGCCAGCTGTTTGTCGCACCGCAGAGCGCACATACTTGGGAGGTAGCCATGTTCCGATGGTGCAAGACCCGCACATGGAAGCGAGCGAACGAAAAAGAACCCGCACGTGAAACCCGAAGTGGGTCGGCCCGTCTCGCATCGCATGTGGACGATGCGTTGAAGCTCCATGTGGTCTGTACTTATGGGACCGTCCCGTCTCGCATCGCATGTGGGCGTCTAGATAGGTGGGTGCCATGCGGTCTGTACTTATGTGACCGGCCCATGTAGTTTTTCTCTGCTTCTTCATTCGTTGGTTTTTTTTCTTTTACTTTTGATTTAAAAATATATATTTAAAAAACTTAATTTACTTCAAAAATTAAAAAATGTTCACAGCGAATTTGGAAAATCTTAGCGTAGTGTAAAATTATGTTAGCGCAAATTTTTAAATGTCGATATTATTCAAATAATAATATTCATGACATTTATAAAATGTTCAGAAAATTATACATGACATTTAAAAACATGTTATAGAACGTAATTTTTTTTTGCGTAAGTAAAAAAATGTTGCCTACTATTTAGAAGAATGTACGTGACATTTAAAAACATACTCAACTAATGTCAGACACGCACGGCCGTGCTTTACTTTTGGCCACATGCACGCACACATGACAGAGATGTCACACATGGAAAATCATAGGCCTCCTCTTCCAGCTCTCGTCTACTCCCTCCATATCAGAATATAAGATGTTTTTGCAGTTTCAATTGAACTGTAAAAACGTCTTATATTTTGGTACAAAGATAGTAGATAAGATTTAATGAAATCTCGTCACATATTATATTAACATAGTACTCAGGTCAGTCGAAAATTTCGGTCCAAAACATGACAGCAGACACAACGGGGAAAAGAACGAGGAGCACGAATCTTGAAGCGCAGATCAATGGCTCAAAACACGGCTGACCCAAATTCATTTTTCCGCTGACTGACATGTAGCTAAAGATATAAATATATTTTTGTTGGCAGAATTTCATATTGCTATGATACTATCACGCTTGGCTTATCCAATAGTTTCCTTCGCTTTCTCTCTGTCACCACCTATATAAACACCGCCCACCCCGCTTAATCATCAGACTCCCGCACAGTAGCACTCTCTTTCACGCCGGCCGTCGTCAACGGCGCGCACACAAATACAGATCGACCGATGGGCCTGGATGAGAAGAGCGTGGCCATCGTGGGTGCCGGCGTGAGCGGGTTGGCGGCGTGCAAGCACCTGCTGGAGCGCGGGTGCCGGCCGGTGGTCTTCGAGGCGGGCGCCGCCGTGGGCGGCGTGTGGCCCAACGCCTTGGAGGGGACCAGGCTCCAGGCGCCGCGGCACATGTACCGGTACTCCGACTTCCCCTGGCCGGACTCCGTGACGGAGATGTTCCCCAACCAGCGCCAGGTCGCCGACTACCTCCACGCCTACGCGCGCCGCTTCGGGGTGCTCGACTGCGTCAGGCTCGGCCACCGCGTGAACAGCATGGAGTACGTCGGCGTCGCAGAGGAGGAGGTGGTGGCGTGGGAGCAGTGGGCCGGCTGCGGCGAGGCGTTCGGCTCCGGCGACGGGGAGTGGCGCCTCACGGTGGCCGACGCCGAGGGTCACATAGAGGTAACGATATGATATGCTACTGCGCAAATGTTTTTCTGATATACAGGATGATGATGTGCAAGTAGGCATACACTTATTTGGTTTCTCTGTGGTCATGGCCTCCAAGATCTTCTGACCACAAAATCCAATCTTGTCGAGCCTTCTTGATTCGAGATAAGCATCAAGCAAATGGCTGTAGTCACAATCTCTCAAGAGTCAAAATGGCGACTATATATATATTGAGCTGGATGACGACCTATACTTTTTTTTATTGAAAGGATGGCGACCTATACCTGTTACGCTCATCAGAGCTACCACCCCATTACTGTCACGACCTGCCAGCTACCGACTGCCTCGAAGAGTTGAAGCGCACTGAAGGTGTGAAAAGGACTTTATGAGCGACGATGGCAACTGGAGGCCCATTGCGGAATGTTACTACGAAGAGAAGAGAAACCTTAAAAAAAAACTACGGCCTCCTTTGGTTTGTAGGAATCCTATAGGCTAGGATTTTCAAAGTAAAAATTCCTCTATAGCCCTTTGGTTTTAGGAATTCATTTGGTATTTTTACGTAGGATAGGAACTAATCATTCATATTTTAAAGAAAAAAAAAACATTAGTCTTGACTTAATGGAAAATTTCAACTGGAGGCCCAACTGGCAAGCATGGGCCGCGGGCCTATAAAAGCAGGCCCATCTTCCCTTGGGTGAGATCGATGCGGGAATGTTACAATCAATCTGGCCTAAAACCAAGTGCGACTGGCTACTTCTACATTTCAACCTTCTAAAAAATAACTTCTACATTTCAAAAACAAAAAAGGCAGGGCAAGTTCTAGCACCTCTATATCGATTAAGTCTTGGCTCCAAGCTATGGAAAATTAAAGGTATCTCCAACGCCAAGCATTCAAAACGACATAGTATTTGTCTGCGGACTAATCCGGACTAGTCCACGGATCCGAATACGGGAGCAGAGCCGTCTCCAGAAATTTAGGGGCCCGGTGCAAAATGCAAATGGGGCCTTAAAATCTGAAAAAAAAAACTTATAACTAAATCATACTTTCACTTACACTATCTGTTATTTTATTCTCCCTCTGTAACTTAATATAAGACGTTTTTTGACACTGTCATAGTGTCAAAAGACGTCTTATATTAGTTAGAGCTAGTACAATATTCACAAAATATCAAATATACCAACTATCTTTTGGAGCCTCATGTGTCCCAAGTGGAGTTCTGTGGAGGGTTTAATCCCACATGGAGATTTTAGAGAGAATTTGACCATCATATACACCCTTGCATTCCTAACATAGCATCATTGGGCGAACCCTTTTACACGATGCAAAGACAAAAGTGTAAGGGTAGTGCTATATATATATGGGTCCACCCTACAGGTGGGCTAGTCATTAATCATATTAGGCCAGGGTGTTACACTAATTAACTTTTCTCATGTGACTATGCATAAACATGTATTCCCTTTCTCCAGGTACACATGGCAGACTTTGTGATTCTTTGTACCGGAAGGTTTAGCAATTATCCCAACATACCCAAATTCCCTCCTGGTAAAGGCCCAGAAGCATTTCATGGGAAAGTGATCCACTCCATGGACTACTCCAAAATGGGTAGCAAGAAAGCTAAGGAGATGATCAAGGACAAGTGTGTGACTGTTGTTGGCTATGGAAATTCAGCCCTTGACATTGCTAATGAATGTGCAAATGTAAATGGTAAAAATATTCAATCCTCAATTAAACATTCCTTGTTTCTCTTGGTTAATGGAATTGAAACATTATTATGTCCATTTTTATAAAGCACTCCAATATTTAAATTTAGTGTCCTTGCATATCATGATTATGTTATCTTCATCTTTATAGTTGCCTAGATAACAATGAAACATTGCGATTATATTTTTATTTCTTGCTATTTTAATTGTTCTTTAGGTACGGAGAAACCATGCACAATGGTAGTACGAACCAAGCACTGGATCATACCGAACTTCTATGCTTGGGGTATTAACATATCAAATTTCTATCTAACTCGTTTTGCTGAACTCCTTATTCACAAGCCCGGTGATGGTTTCCTCCATAGCATATTAGCTACCGTCTTGACTCCATTGGTACTACAACATGTTTCCATTTTATATAATTCATAATCTTAATATTACTGGAAGTTTAAATAGTTTTGTTTTAGACTAATATTTTCAGACATGTGTATTGTTCTTTTGTGTGTGAGAAGAGGTTGATGATTTCAAAGTTTGCTGAGAGCTACTACTCCATTCCAATGAAGAAGCATGACATGGTGCCTGACCACAACTTTTTTGAGGGGATGGTGGGATGTATGCTTTCCACTACACCCAAGGATCATTACAAGAATCTAGAGGAAGGCATCATCGTTATTAAAAAGTCAAAGACCTTCGGCTTTTGCGAAGAAGGTGTGCTTGTTGAAGGTGAATCTACGTTGGTAAAGAGTGACATAGTTATATTCGGAACAGGATTCAATGGTGATCAAAACATCAAGGACATGTTCACATCAAAGTACTTTCATACTATTGTCGTTGGCTCGACATCCACGACTGCACCACTTTATAGGTCATCACTTCACTAGACATATTGTTTTACATACTTCAAGTCTTCATTGAATAATTTATTTGATTAGTCTGCACCACTTTATAGGTCATCACTTCACTAGACATATTTTTTTACATACTTCAAGTCTTCATTGAATAATTTATTTGATTATTGTTTCACAGGGAGTGCATACATCCTAAGATTCCACAACTTGCGGTTATCGGATATTCTGACAGCTATGCGAATGTCTACACTTCAGAACTACGGGCCAGGTGGCTAGTATATTTCATGGACGGTGGATTTAAATTACCAAGTGTTAAAGCAATGCAGAGGGATGTCCTTGAATGCGAGAAGGTGATGAAGCGTTACTCCCGTGACGAATCCCGTACACCGTGCACCGGACTTCTTCCTACTTGGTACAATGATAGATTATGTGAAGACATGGGATGCAACCCGAGAAGGAAGAATGGATTTTTTGCCGAATTATTTGAGGTCTATGGTCCCGATGATTATAATGATCTTCACCCTAAGTAAGGGTAGATCTTTAGCCATGATTTTTTTTGTACAGGTCTTAATTACTAGTCACTGCTTGCTCAACTCTGTGTATGATTTCTGTCTATACTATACTTCCAGTTGCCATATATGCACGTTTAATAAAACCACTTGTCGTTTTCCCCATGGGTGTATAATATCTTTAGGTAAAGGAATACAGGATCTCTCTTAGTTGCCCATGGATCGATGCACAAGTGCTTAAAAATTGTTTCTCCGCAAACTACACGATGGACGGAAGTATATATAAGCTCATAGGCCCATACGTCTAGCATTGGGGGGGGGGGGGGTTGGAACCACCGTCACCAACTAAAATAAAGAAGAGAGGCGGCTGGCCGGAGACGAGTGAGGGCGAAATCCTAGTATCCTACCTCACCATCGGCTGGGTCTTACTTTTCTGGTAAATTTTCTTCCATTATTACTAAGTACTAACCACATACGACTTTAATGATATAGATTGGATCGAGATCTAAAATTAGACGGACTGAAAACAAATAATGGATCCACTTGTGTTGGCCCATCAAGAAACTCCAGCTCACGTGCCAACACGGGGAGACCTGTGTGGCCTGGTGGTTATGGGGGTGGGGTGGACAAATCGTGTAGAACAATGAGTATCTAACGACCTAGTCGTGTTGCGGTACCTTATAGGGGTACACGGAGGATATATAGATGGAAAGATGTGCTAACTCTGGGATCCTATCATAACAAGAATGCATTTTACTATTTTGGTTGGGGATGACATATTGTATATGATACCAAAGACTGATAATTTGCTACGGAAGAAGATGCCTCTATAAAAAGGCTCACAGACCCTTACCGAAGCCTCAAGACATTTCAATTGCCATCATCTCAACAACGACGATTGCGGCTCCAGGGCGCTGGCCCTTAGGGGCACGTGCATGAAGACTTCCCGGTTGTCATCGACAAGGTCAAGCCGGCTCCGGTAGAGGAGCGGCGACAGCGGCGCGTCGGCGGCTCGTTCTGACGGCAGTAGTGGTTGTTTGGGGCTCTTGGAATCTCAATGTAATTTTTATTATGTTCGAGATGCTTTGTACTTCCGCTCAGCTTTGATAATAGATCTGGATCATTTTCGCAAAAAATATATATCTGTAATCATACATATCAGTTACACTCGTAGCATAAGTATGCCTACTACCCATCTTAAGGTCTAAACTTGGGAAACCTCTATGACTTTGTTGTCTCCGAAGTGATCCTGGGTTCCTTACCTCATCTCAACTCTCCTCCACGACTCGCGACACGATTCTGAGATCATCAGTAAATTAATCCTTGATACTTGGCCTCCATCGGGGATTTCGTCCATAACTTAGTTCACCACTCTCAAGATAATGCCTAGCTTCTTCCTCACCAGAAAAATGTTTTCACTTCAGCTTTGACGCCTTACTATGGTGGGGCTACATGATGATGGTACTGAGGCGGCGTGCCTCACAAAGAAAGTCATTGTAGGTGTGAGCGCCAAACGGCAGGAGGGCATGCCTCTCGTCCCGACCATCAGTTTCGAGTGCCTAGATGTTCCTTTAGATGTCAGATTAGATGGCAAGCCTTTTTATGAACCGGGCTATGGATAGGACAACCCTTTCCGTGCTTGATATGAATGGCCACAAACGTAAAATTGACATGGACGGCTAGAGGATGTAATAGGCAAGGTGCTACCTTCTGGGAGGGTTGCGAGCACCCAGACAATGAGACAGTCACATCAAACGACCTTGAACCAGGGGAAATTCTGAGTGAGGTGGTGATATTGGCCAGGGAACAAATCGTGTCCTCGCAGGCTCCCCATGCTCAAACCCTCTCTGAGGTCGAGAGCATGCTCAGCGCCAATATGCCACCTTCTTTGGCTGTATACCAAGAGGCCCGACCTTTCCTCCAATGTCTTGAAACCATGCTTTGTGCCGCTCATGAGCGGTTAGAGGCAGCGAAATCCCATGATTAAAAATCTGAACTCACGACGAGCACGGGTGATCGAAAAGGAGAGATGGGACAAGGGCTAGGGTGCGGGGCAAAGAATCCTGTTCAAGAGCAAATCTAATGTGAGCGTCACTCCGACCAGACCGGTCCACCATAGAAATTGCAATATTTGCTGCATATCAACCTTCAAAATCTTGGCAGGTGCATCCTTTCTGCTTGCTTTCCACCACATGCTTTCTGTTTCAGAACGGTATTCTCAGGCATAAGTCCCCATACATGCAGTACCATCTTATACCCTGTTTGGAACAAAAGAATTTTGCAGGAATTTCATAGGAAAGAAATTCTATAATTTTTTTTCCTACGTGCCCTTTGGATTGTAGGATTGGCTTTGAAAATTCCTATAGGAATCCATGCTTCCCTTCACATTTTGAGGATTCTAAGGGCCAGTTCTTTTGCTGGCTTCTAGAATAAGCTGCCCCCTACCCAGCTTATTCTACAAGCCCAACCAAAATTTTCTTTTTACTAGTCAAGAAAAAGAAAAATTTGGTTGGGCTTATAGAATAAGCTGGGTAGGGGGCAGCTTATTCTAGAAGGCCAAAAAAGCCAGCAAAAGAACTGACCCTAAACATTTGCTCAAACCTCGTGTTTTCATTTCCTTTGAGAAGTCCAATGCAACATGTGTCTTTATCTCCCCTTCTCTCTCTCTCCTAAAGAAACAATTCCTGGCTCTCAGCGGTGTGTTTCTACGGTCGCAGGGGTGCACGAATGCTATTAACATCATGGTCAGCGTCGGCACGAGTGCGGTGGAATCATATTCGTGCGCCAGGCAGGGTGGAGCGATAGTTCGGAAGCAAAGTTTTCGGGTCAATCCCGGAAAAACTGGGTAGCTATATATGAGATAGCTTAACAGCTGCACATGAGCAGCTGAAGAGTAATATATGTTTCACTTTATATATAGACAATATGTTTCACTGTATACACATGACTACTAGAAAATCTGAATAGATAATCGAAATAAACACAAATGATATACAAAAATAAATGAGAGAAGACAATCTCTGATGCTATATAATGGGGACGAGGAGGCTAATAATTTGTGACCGTGCATATATCTAGAGTGGATGGGATCCAAAAAGGGTTGGCGCGTCCACCACGGCCTGTAGCTCCTGCGTAACACCTTCAACCTCTTCTCTTGCCTTGTCAATGGCGTACTGGATCCTTCGCCTTGCATCGGTCAGCTTCCTCCTGAACTCGCTCCGCGCCTCCAGCTTAAGGATTTCGGCCCGTTCTGGAAATGGGTGAAGTTGAGATGCTCCAAGGTTTGCGTCCAGCTCGTCCTTGTATCGCTCAAGACCGATGGCCGTCCGCTGTTTCTGCTGAGCCTGGTCACCTGAGGAGTTGCTGCATGGGTCGTAGCATCCGGCTGCTCGGAAAATGGCATCGTGCTTGGTGCTGTCCAACAAGATGAGCAGCTCGTGAGCATCCCCATATTCCTTGGCATCCAGATGCGCCTTCAGCAACCGTTCCTTGGCGACCTGACGGTCTTCCGCATCAGGTTGGCCCAGTTTGCGGTATTTGTTTGGCGGGAACCTCACGCACACGGCCATCTCCAAATGAGTGCTCAGGCCGCGGCAGTTGGCCAGTTCATCCTTGAGAGGCATGTACTCTCTATGCTTCCAGAGTAGCATGTCCATGTTAGCTATGGATATCTTTGCATAGCCATAGTGCGGAGCTGCCATGTCCAAACCTTGTAGACGGTTGCACGAGGCAAGATCCGCATACAGCATGACCACCACCGTGAGCTGGGCGCCTGCCTGCCGCTGGCCTTGACCCACCCCACAAGCCTCTTGGAACTTTTGGAAGCTGCCGAACTTGATGAAATCCTTTCCCGTGGCTTGGTTGTGAACAAGGACATCATCTTCCGCGCGATGGAGATCGTCTGGTACATCCAGAGCAGCATCCGCAAAGCCCCCTTTGAGAACCACGTCCAGCGGGACCTTGTGCTCTGCCGTCACCGCCTTGGCCGTCTCCAGACGGAGACCCTCCCCGGTGGTACGCCAGTTCACCGCCTGCGCCCCCGCCATTGCTGTTCCTCGCCACGATCGAGCGCTTTGCTGCTAGGGTTTTGAGGGGGGAAACTTGGGATCGGTTTGGCTGCGAGGATTTTTGTCTAGCGCACTGGGCAAGATATATATAGCTGCTGGTACTAGGTCGGAAATACGCCCCTTGCTTAAACTTGGTAAGTTTAATTACCTCGCCATCGACCTACACAGGCCTCCAACGCGTCGAGAGAAAAGGGAATCAAAAGCGCGTTTCGGACTTTCCAAACGCGCAAGGAAATCCCAGCCGTCGGATCGATACCACTCAAACGTACGATTATATGGACAGTATAGCTGCTAGGTCGGATACGCTCCAACCGACTAGATTACAACTCGATCGACGATCGGAAATAGGCCTTAAACTTGGCAAGTCTGTGTCGCGACCGACTTTACACGTGCCAGGCCCAATTCCTTTTATTTTGGACGCCGATATTCACCGAACATGCGGTCTGTGTGTGTGTGTGTTGGGTGGGGGGGGGGGGGGGGGGGGGGTGCCGAACGACTCGTTAGGTGATACGGCCAGGCAGCCCGCATGACCTTGTTCGGGCGAACAATAAAACCGCCCGCACGTTCGGGCGTCCAACCCGACGGCCCGCACGCCGGAGCAACCCCCTCCCTCGCCCCCGTGAGCGTGAATGCGTGTGGGTCCCCCACGAGACAGTCGTTGCCCCGAAAAACCTCCAAACCCCCTCTCCCACCCGCAGAACAAGCAGTCATCGCCCCGATCGGCTCCCTCCCCTCCCCCGATCCCCTCCTATGTAATTATCATGGCAACCCACTGCAAACCCTAGCCAGATCTAGACGAAAACAACAACGATCTGCTAGTTCAAGGTCAGTTCATCCCACGAATCGGGCCGTACCCCCTCCCCCTCCTAGTAATTCTTGCCAGCAAACTTGTTTTTACTGTTGCCAACCACAGATCTGGATGGATAAATAGCTAGATCTATCAACTAAGAAGGAATTGCCATGTGTGTTCAATTTTTTTTAAGATTTTTGTGCACACCATGTTTAGAACTTGGAGGAGCCACACTCAAATGGTTGCCACGGATTTGAGTTGCTTCCATGTTTGTTGGGACAGAAGGAAAGATCAGCAACAGAGCATTCAGCAGGGGGAGATACACATGACACACGCTCCAAACACTAGTTAGAAAAGTTTGGGAAATTGCCATGTATATTTACAGTTAACAGCCGTGCGATTTGAAGTAGTTGCCACCCCAGGTAGCCAACATGCGAAAATTAATCCGTTCATTTGACCACTAAACTTTGCAAGAACCTATAACATTTGTTCATAATTATTTCCACAAAGTTTTAGATTTTTTTAAAATGTTTTTATATGTTTTTTTTGTAGGGAACGCGACAGAAAACAAAAAATTTCCGCACTACGAACATGCCGAGGATCACTATGGAGATGCATACAGGGTTTTTGATCTGATCATTACCGACTCGTAGCGCAGCGGAAGTAGAGTCGATGAAAATCGGCGGTGCAGATCCCCGCAGCTAGGATTTACAACCTCCCAACCGCGAGGATGTTCTCCCTCGTCAGCTCCTCGGACAACCCTAGGGGAGGCGGTCGGACAGTCCCTCGGACGGTGTCATGGACAGCCCTTCGGGAGGCACTCTCAGAATCTCGGACGGTCACTCGGACAGCCCTTCGGGAGGCACACTCGAACTAAGATCGAAACTACGACCTCTCTACTAGGTTGCACACTGATAACCCACAAGTATAGAGGATCGCAACAGTTTTCGCGGGTAGTATTTCACTCTGATTTATTGATTCGACACAAGGGGAGCTAAAGAATATTTGTAAGTATTAGCAGTTGAGTTGTCAATTCAACCACACCTGGAGATAAAATATCTGCAACAAAGTGTTTAGTAACACAGTAATATGATAGTTTTGATAGCAGTAGTAGCGATAGCAATAGTAACAGTAACAGTAACAGTAGCAATTTTGTAGCAATTGTAACAACAGTAGTAACAAAGTAACTTAGCAAGAACCAGTATGAGGAAGTCGTAGGCATTGGATCGGTGATGATAAGTATGTTGGATGATATTCATCATATAACAGTCACAACCTAGGGCGATACACAATAGCTCCAATTCATCAATATAATGTAGGCATGTATTCCGTATATAGTCATACGTGCTTATAATAAGAACTTGCATGACATCTTTTGTCCTACCCTCCCGTGGCAGCGGGGTCCATAAGGAAACTAAGGGATATTCAGGCCTCCTTTTAATAGAGAACCGGAACAAAGCATTAACACATGGTGAATACATGAACTTCTCGAATTACGGTCATCCCCGGAGAGTATCCCACACAATTGTCACTATGGGGTCTACGGATCAGAACAATAACAAGTGCATATGACAAGCGGATAAGATCAAGAACTCAAATATATTCATGAAAACATAAAGGTTCAGATCTGAAATCATGGCACTCGGTCCTTAGTGACAAGCATTAAGCATAGCAAAGTCATAGCAACATCAATCTCAGAACATAGTGGATACTAGGGATCAAAGCCCGAACAAATTGACTCGATTACATGATAAATCTCATCCAACCCATCACTGTCCAGCAAGCCTACGAAGAGATTACTCATGCCCGGTGGTGAGCATCATGAAATTGGTGATGGAGGATGGTTGATGATGACGACGGCGTCGAATCCCCCTCTCCGGAGCCCAGAACGGACTCCAGATCAGCCCTCCCGATGAAGAACAAGAGGTGGCGGCGGCTCAGTATCGTAAAACGTGATGAATCTTCCTCTCTGATTTTTTTTCTGGATGAAAGGGTACTTATAGCGTTGGAGGTAGGGCAAACGGGGTCGCCAGGGCCCCACAAGCCTGGGGGCGCGCCCTGGGGGGTGGCCGCGCCCCCTGAGCTTGTGGCTCCTGGGTGGCCCCTGAAATAATTCTCCGTAAATTTTCAGGTCATTCCGAAAACTTTTATTTCTGCACAAAAACAACACCATGTCAATTCTGCTGAAAATAGCGTCAGTCCGGGTTAGTTCCATTCAAATCATGCAAATTAGAGTCCAAAACAAGAGCAAAAGTGTTTGGAAAAGTAGGTACGTTTGGGACGTATCAACCCCCCCAAGCTTAACCCATTGCTTGTCCTCAAGCAATTCAGTTGACAAACTGAAAGTGATAAAGAAAAACTTTTACGAACTCTTTTGTTCTTGTATCCGTACATAAGCTTAAATAGCACCCATGTCTTCAGCAAAGATCATGAACTAACCATGCACACGATAACACTTAGAAATTATATTCACTCATATCAATGGCATAATCAACTAGAGAGCAATAATAACATATTTCCAATGCCAACAATTTGTCAAAACCATCATGATATAATATGGTAGCATGGTATTTCGCTAGCCCTTTCTGAGACCGCAAAACATAAATGCAGAGCACCTCCAAAGTTCAAGCAGCGACTAAACATTGTAATTTAGGGCAGAAGAGATCCAGTCATGATGCACACAACATTAACTATACCCAATGCATAAGAATGACAATAGTGCTCTCAGGATTGGCGCTTAGTGCGAGAAGGTGTGACTCAACAACAAAAGTAAGATAACATAAAGTAAATAACATGAAAGTAAATAGATAGGCCATTCGTAGAGGGAAGCATTGATTTGCAGAGGTGCCAGAGCTCGAAGCTTAAAGCAGAGGTGAAAACAATTTTGAGAGGCATGCCTTTCCTATCAACGTCACGACCGAGGGTTTTCAGCATCTTCCATGCTAAACACATTATAAGCGGTTCCCAAGCGGAAATGTAAAGTTTACTCCCCCTCCACCATACAATCACAAGCCATGGCTAGCCGAATCCTCGGGTGCCCTCCATACCAACAACAATCCGGGGGAGTTTGTTTCATTATATGATTTTTTTCATTTTCATCATTTCATTTTTTATAGGGCTGGCCATCCTTTATACCAGCCTCTCTCGTGCAATGACAGATGAATAAACACCCATCTTGAGAATAACCCGCTTAGCATGGAAGATACTGACCGCCCCCTGTCGCTCCATGAGCGGTACGGGCACACAAAACAGATATTTATTTGAACGTTTAGAGGTGGCACATACAAATTTACTTGGAGCAACAGAGTAATACCGCATATAGGTAGATATGATGGACTCATCTGGACCAACTTTGGTTTAAGGATTGTGGATGCACAAGCAGAATTCCGCTTAGTACAAGTGAAGGCTAGCAATTAGATTGAAAAGCGACCAACTAAAGAGCGAAAATGGTCATAATCATGCATTGAGAATAATTAACATTGAATACTAGCATGTGTAGGATATAAACACCCTGAACATAAATATCGTGGAGGCTATGTTGATTTTGAATCAACTACATGTATGAACATGTGCCAAGTCAAGCCACTTGAAACATTCAGAGGAGGATACCATATTATCATACTACATCACAACCATTTTAATGCATGTTGACATCTAAAAGACATCATTATCCACTCCTAGCTACTTAAGCATGGCATGAGCAACTTGTAGGAGATATGCCCTAGAGGCAATAACAAATGTTATTATTTATCTCCATGATCATAATTATGTTTTTGTTCCATGCTATAACTGCTATGGTTCTCGAGTCTGCAATAACCACGAGGCTTGAAGGAAGACTCATATGCACGTGTGGAATAATAAACGGTAAAATGTATTCCTAGTCTGGCCTCTAAGACTAGCTCAAGTGTTGCATGATGGTTCTGTTTTTCTGATCATGGGCATGACTATGCCGGCAACTTTGAGGGCACAATGTTAGTAGAACACTTGTGTTGAATCGACCCGATTGATGTTATGCTATGAGATTCATTCGTCATAAGTTAATGGTTAATAACACAGAGAAGTTAATGTTTGCATAATTCCTTAGACCATGAGAGTGTTGAGTTTCTTCATACTTGCTTCATGAATTTTGGGGTTTGTTAAACGTCATCCGTAAATGGGTGGCTATTACGGCGGCTTACGGGTTCATGGAAAAGTGTGTTAAGTAACTTGATAGCTCAAGATTGGGATTTGCTCCTCTGACGATGGAGAGATATTCTCGGGCCCTCTCGGTGTTACGGTATCCATCATCGTCTGGCCAGACACAAGTGTGATTTGATCACAGGGATGCCGGAACACGGAAACGAGAAAAGAGAACAAAAACCGGCAACGAGGTAACTGGCATTGTGGACAAGTGTTGATCCATGAGGATGCTAATGTTTCTCACCTCGGGTATTTGTAACATATCACGAAGCAATAGGAATAGCACACGGCAACTGGAGGTTCACTCGAATATTCATTCGTGTGGGTATAGGGGTTAATATGGGTGTCCACGGCTCCGATGTTGATCAATGATCGGAAAGAGTTCCGGTCATGTCTATACTTCACCGAACCTATAGGGTCACACGCTTAAGGGTCATCTATCTGCTGAATACTAGACGGGGAGTCTGAGAGAAAATCACCGAAAAAGTTTCGGACGAAACGGAAACGTTCCGGAGAGAACACCGGAATAGTTCCGGTGAAACTGAAAAGTTGTTTCAGGGTATTCCATTGAGTCAAATTGGTTCTGGCACACGCCTGGAAATTCTTGGAGGATGCCAGAAGTGTTCTGGAAACTTCTGGGAATTTTCCGGGACAAAAACCGGAAATGTTCCGGAGCAGCCGGAACCACTTTGGTTGCTTTTCGCTGAAGAAACATTGTTCCGAAATTGTTTCGGAATGCATTCAAAATTGTTTTGGTGGGTGCTAGAATTATTCTAGGCACACAGAAATAATTTGGGTTTTAACGGACGCAGAAAAATGTGTTCGTGAATAGTGAAAAGCACTTTTTGGGCTGATTTGCAAATGGGGTTTTTCTTCTAGAAGAAAACCACTTTTGGTGTGTGAAAGGGAGGTGGAGCTCCCCAAGGGGGCTGCAAATTTCGGCCATGGCATGGGGGGGCCCTCCTTGAGGTGTCCTTCCACCTCATGGTGGATATCTTCTACACACCCTTATGTGGCATGTGGTGGAAAGATCCTAGGAAGGTCCTTTTGGTCTTTCCTCTACCCCTTCCTCCTCCTATAAATAGAGGTGGAGGGAGCTCTCCAAAATCAGATCATGCTTGCTCTCATACACATGCCATTGACTTGTCTGGCTTCTCTCTCCCTCCCAGCGAAATAGTTTCGTAGAGCCGAAAGGCTGTCTGGGTTCCGGTGGGAACTAGTTCTGGACGGCGAAGCCCTGCCGGATAGATGACACCGTATGTGTGCAACTCTGTAGAGAGATCGTAGTTTCGGTCTTAGTTCGAGAGTGCCTCCCGAAGGGCTGTCCAAGTGATCGTCTTAGTTTCGAGGATCCTCCCGAAGGGCTGTCCGAGTGACCGTTCGAGTTTCGAAGATCCTCCCGAAGGGCTGTCCGCGACACCGTCCGAGGGACTGTTCGACCGCCTCCCGAAGGGCTGTCCGAGGGGCAGATGTGGGAGTACATCCTCGCGGTTGGGAGGTTGTAAATCCTAGCTGCGGGGATCTGCACCGCCGATCGTCATCGACTCTACTTCCGCTGCGCTACGAGTCGGTAACGAAACAGATCAAACCTTGTATGCAGTCTCCATAGTGATCCTGGGCTGGTGCGTAGGTCGGAAATTTTTGTTTTCTGCTGCGTTCCCCTACACAACTATAATCTCTAATTGTCATCGCAAACATGTTTACTCATAATATGCTGAATCATGGGTACTGAGTTAAACATATTTACAAAAACAAAAACAGAAAGAGTTCATACCCGCTTTTCCTTGCCACAGTCACTTCATCAAATCATCGTCATTATTGCCTTTCACTTGCACGACCGAATGATATGAAAATAATAATAGTGCAAGAGTGCCGTGGGCTAAGCTGGAATCTGCAAGCATTTTATTCAAGGGAGAAGACAAGGTAAAATTGGCTCTTTTTTAGATAAGCAACAAAGCATATGAGAGCCACTCAACATTTTCATCATGGTCTTCTCCCTTCGACAACTCAACAAAAATAAAAGAAATTCAGAGAAACACACTGAAATATTTTTGGAGTTTTTGGTTTTTAGATGAAAGCAAATTAAAGAAGGAAAACAAAAACGAGAAAAACTATTTACACGGGAGAACTCCCAACAAGCAAAAGAAGAAACGAGAAATCTTTTTGGGTTTTTCTTTTAATACTACTAATTAACTACACAAGAAAGAAACTACAACTAATTTTTTTGGATTTTCGAAAGTTTTCTAACACACAAGAAGAAAGCGAAAATAAAACTAACATGGATGATACAATGAAAAAGGATGAACACCGATGACTGGAATGAAAGTGTGAACATGAATGTAATGTCGGTGAGGGATACGTACTCCCCCAAGCTTAGGCTTTTGGCCTAAGTTGGTCTATGGCCACGGCTGGCCTGGATAATAACCGGGGTAGTAGTTCGGGTTGTACTGAAGTGCAGCTGCTACAGCTTGACGAGCTTCCTCGTTCTGCCGAGCGGTCTCTGCCGCCCTCTCGTACTCCTCAGCCTCCTCCTCCAGTATGAAATATCTTTGTTTTTCCTGGAAATTAAAGAAGACAGGAGCAGGCAAAAGAATATGGAGGACAAGATGCTTGTTAAAGATTAGCCTGTATCTGAACGGGGGGTCACCCCTCTCAAGAAACTGGTGGCGCTCCATAGCATCATAATCAAGAAAACTCGGTGGCAACAGTGTATCATTTGGTTTAGTGGCCACACCAAGATAAGTGGCTAAGCGAGTAGCATAAATTCCACCAAAGAAATCACCAACTAAGGCATTATTGTGTAAACGACGTGCAACTATAGACCCCATGTTAAATCGTCTATCTCTCAACACTGCACTTTTAAGAATACTCAATTCAGGTGAGCATAAGTGACTAGGGTCATGTTTACCATTGATGCATCTACCTATGAACAAAGCAAAATAATGTATAGCAGGAAAATGAATGCTCCCCATAGTGGCCTGTGTTATGCCTCTAGTTTCACCCCTAGTGATACTCATAAGAAACTCATTGCAATCAACTTTACGAGGTTCGGTCCATGTGCCCCAAAATGGAATTTTTCAAACCTCACTAAATTCCTCAACAGACATACGAAATGAATTTTCATATAAATTAAACATAACATCCTGAGAGGAGCGGTGAGCCACATACTTGAATTTCCGCACGAAGGAATCAGTAAGATCATAGTATTGGGGGCACTTATCTTCTAAGAAGTCGGTGAGCTCGGTGTTGCGTACGTACATATCAAATTCTTCCTTGATGCCGGCTCGAATTAAGAAAGCATCGGACGGCCATTCGCATGGTTGCACCAAGGCCTCCCGCGGTGGTTCGGTGTCATCCTCGCGTATTGCGGGCCTAGGAGCGCTCTTGCTCGAGGAACCACCATGGAACATCTTCCTAAACATTTTCTCCCTCTGAAAATTTCTGAAATTTTTAGTGACTCGAAATAAAAGTGAATGAAACTCATCAAAATCGACAGCAACTACTCCCACAAGTGTCTAGAGGCTATATCATGCATCAAAACTATTTTGGACCATACAAATTCAACATGCAAGCTCATAAACATGGTCACCAACAGTAGCAAAATATGCAAAGTACAAATCACTAGAACAAAAACTAATTGGAGCATTGGAGGAGTCACATACCAAGGAGTAATTCCTCAAAACAGTTTTGGAAACGGAGTTCTGAGCAAGGAGATCAAAAATCACAACAATATGAGCAAGAACACGGGCTTGGGAGCAAGTTTGATTTTTTCTGGAGGTAGAAGAAGAGTGTGGGTGGCTGGCATAAGTGAGTGGGTCCCTGTGGGACCCACAAGCTTGCAGGGCGTGCCCGGGGGGTGGCCGCGCCCTGTGAGCTTGTGGCTCACAGGTGCACCCCCCGGGGTGTGTTCAGTGCCAAAAATTCTTAAATATTGCATAAAAAATCATACTAAATTTTCATGGCATTCTGAGAACTTTTATTTTTGGGCAATTTTTTATTGTTCAGAAATTTCAGAAAACAGGATAATCATGGCATTTTTACTTTATTAAATTCAAATAGCAGAGAGCAAAAGATAGGTACAGAAAGTTGTGCTTACTAAATTCATCAACCACATACCCCTCAGAAAGAATCCATTAATAAGGTTGATCAAGTCTTATTAACAAACTATTTCCAAGTGACATGAAACCGAAGAATTTTCGTATAACACTAGGTTACCTCAACGGGGATATGCATTTCCCCAACAATGAGAACTTCATATTTCTTTTTGACAGTAGGGAGAGGAAATTTCAATCCTCCAATAGTAATTGTCGAAACATTTTCAATAGAATTGATACCATTCACCGAACTTTGTTTCTTCGGAAAATAAACCGTATGCTCATTACCATTGACATGAAAAGTAACCTTGCTTTTGTTGCAATCAATAACAGCCCCTGCCGTATTTAGAAAAGGTCTACCAAGGATAATCGACATGTTGTCGTCCTCGGGCATACCAAGTATAACAAAGTCCATTAAGATAGTAACATTTGCAACAACAATGGGTACATCCTCGCAAATTCCAATAGGTATAGCAGTTGATTTATCAGCCATTGGCAAAGAGATTTCACTAGGTGTGAGCTTATTCAAATCAAGTCTTCTATATAAAGAGAAAGGCATAACACTAACACCGACTCCCAAATCACACAAGGCAGTTTTAACATAACTTCTTTTAATGGAGCATGGTATAGTAGGTATTCCTAGATCTCCTAACTTCTTAGGTACTCCACCCTTAAAAGAATAATTTGCAAGCATGGTGGAAATTTCAACTTCAGGTATCTTTCTTTTATTTGTGACAATATCTTTCATATATTTAGCATAAGGAGGCATTTTCAATATATCAGTCAAATGAGTGCGTAAAAAGACATGTCTACGCATTTCAACAAAGCGCTCAAAGTCTTCCCGATCTTTGTTTTTAGATGGTTTAGTGGGAAAAGGCATAGGATTTTGAACCCATGGTTCTCTTTCTTTCCCATGTTTTCTAGCAACAAAATCACTTTTATCATATCTTTTATTCTTAGGAGGTGGGTTATCAAGATCAACATCAGGTTCTATTTCTACATCATTGTCTGGTTGAGCATCAACATGAACATCATTATCATTTTCATTATCATTGGGTGAATGTTCATTACCAGATTGTATTTCAGCATCAGAAATAGAAACATCATTTTGATTCTCAGAAGGTTTTTCTACCTCAGGTTCACTAGATGTGGGCAAATTTTTATCATTTTTCTTTTTCTTTTTCTTCTTAGATGTACTAGGCATATCAATATTAATTCTTTGAGAGTCTTGTTCAATTCTTTTAGGATGACTTCAGGATATAGAGGTTCCTGAGTCATTCTGCCTCCTCTAGTAACAACTCTAAGAGCACGATCATTCATTTTATTATTCATCTCATTAAGCAAATCATTTTGTGACTTAGTTACTTGTTCTAACTGAGTCTGAAGCATAGAAGCATGTTTACTCAAACCTTTAACATCATTAGCAATTCTAAACATCAAATCACTCAAGCGATCAATCATGATGGCATTTCTTTTTAATTGATTGATGACATGCATATTGAAATTCTCTTGCTTAACAATATAATTATCAAATTCATCCAAGCACTGATTAGTAGATTTATTATAGGGTCACTTGCATCAAATCTACGAAGAGAATTTACCTCTACTACCTGTGTCGGGATATCAAGTCCATGTATTTCTTCAACAGGTGGTAGATTCTTAACATCTTCAGCTTTAATACCTTTTTCCTTCATAGTTTTCTTGGCTTCTTGCATATCTTCTGGACTGAGGAACATAATTCCTCTCTTCTTCGGAGTTGGTTTAGTTGGTGGCTCAGGAAGTGTCCACTCATTATCATTCTTCAATATATTATTCAATAGTTCTTCAGCCTATCCAACAGTTCGCTCCCTGAAAACACAACCAGCACAACTCTCTAGGTAGTCCCTAGAAGCATCTGTTAGTCCATTATAAAAAATATCAAGTATTTCATTCTTCTTAAGAGGATGATCAGGCAAAGCATTAAGTAATTGGAGAAGCCTCCCCCAAGCTTGAGGGAGATTCTCTTCTTCAATTTGCACAAAGTTAAATATTTCCTGTAAAGCAGCTTGTTTTTTATGAGCAGGAAAATATTTTTCAGAGAAGTAATATATCATATCCTGGGGACTACGCACACAACCAGGAGCAAGACTATGAAACCATTTCTTAGCATCACCTTTTAATGAGAAAGGAAACAACTTAAGAATATAGTAATAGCGAATTTTTTCCTCATGAGCAAATAGGGTGGCAATATCATTCAACTTAGTAAGGTGTGCCACAACGGTTTCAGTTTCATAACCATGAAAAGGATCAGACTCAACCAAAGTAATCAACTCAGGATCAAGAGAGAATTCATAATCTTTATCAGTAACAAATATAGGAGAGGTAGCAAACATAGGATCATATTTCATTCTCTCCTTCATAGATTTTTCTTTTAACTCAGCAAGCAAAGTTTTAACTTCATCTCTATCCTTACAAGCAAGAATGGCCCTAGCCGTCTCCCTATCAAAGACATGTTCATCAGGTATTTCAACTCTACTAGGAGGACTAGGCACAATAGGTGATTCATAATTTTTAGAAGTTTCATTAATTTCAGCATTCTCAATTTCTTTAGCTTTAGCAAGTTGTTCATCAAGAAATTCACCTAGTGGCATAGAATTATCAAGCATAGTACTAGCATCATCATGAGTATCATGTATAGCAGAAGTAGTATCATCAATTACTTGTGACATATCAGAATGAATAAGAGGTGGTGGTGTCTGATACGTCTCCAATGTATCTATAATTTTTGATTGTTCCATGCTGTTATATTATCAATCTTGGATGTTTTTATATACATTTACATCAATTATATATCATTTTTTGGGACTAACCTATTAACTTAGTGCCCAGTGCCAGTTGCGGTTTTCTGCCTGTTTTTGGTTTTACAGAATATCAATACCAAACGAAGTACAAATGCCATGAAACTTTTTGGAGATTTTTTTCTGGACATAACAAACACTAGAAGCTTCGGGAGGAGGCCGGAAGACCCAGGAGGTGGCCACGAGCCACCAGGGCGCACCTGGGGGGGGGGGGGGGGGGGGGCAGGCGCGCCCTGGTGCCTCATGGGCCCACCTCTGCCTCTTTTGTCCTAATTCCACCACTATAAATTCCCAAAAATCGGGAAACCAAGAGGGGAGTCCACGAAATACTTTTTCCGCTGCCGCAAGCTTCTGTTCTTGAGAGATCCCATCTGGGGGCCTTTTCCGGCACTCCGTAGGAGGGGGAATCGATCACGGAGGGGCTCTACATCAACCTTGCTGCCCTTCCGATGATGCGTGAGTAGTTTACCACAGACCTTCGGGTCCATTGTTCGTAGCTAGATGGCTTCTTCTCTCTTTTTGATCTTCAATATAATGTTCTCCTCGATGTTCTTGGAGTTCTATCCGATGTAATCACTTTTCCATGAATATTATTTTAGTCTTCTTTGATCTCTTTTATGCATGATTATTATAGCTTCGTATTTCTTCGCCGATCTATTGATTTGGTTTGGCCAACTAGATTGATTTATCTTGCCATGGGAAGATGTGCTTTGTAATGGGTTCGATCTTGCGGTGCTCAATCCTAGTGACATAAAGGGACATGACACGTATGTATCATTGCTATTAAGGGTAAAAAGATGGGGTTTATTCATGCATGAGTTGACTTTGTCTACATCATGTCATCTTGCTTAAGGCGTTACTCCGTTCTTTATGAACTTAATACTCTAGATGCATGCTGGATAGCGGTTGATGGGTGGAGTAATAGTAGTAGATGCAGGCAGGAGTCGATCTACTTGTCTCGGACGTGATGCCTATATACATGATCATTGCCTTGGATATCGTCATGGTTATTTGCTTTTCTACCAATTGCCCAACAGTAATTTGTCTACCCACCGTATGCTATTTTCTTGAGAGAAGCCTCTAGTGAAAACTATGGCCCCCGGGTCTATCTAAATCATATATTAAAACCCTAAAAATACTTTGCTGCACTTTTTCTTTATTTATTTTATTTTGTATTTTTGTATAATCTAACTATATCTATCACCATACAATTTAATCTTGCAATTGACCGCCTAGGGATTGACAACCCCTCGTTTGCGTTGGGTGCAAGGATTTGTTGTTTGTGTGCAGGTACTGCTAATGAGGTGTTGCGTGGTTCTCCTACTGGATTGATAACCTTGGTTTCATAACTGAGGGAAATACTTACCTCTACTGTGCTGCATCATCCCTTCCTCTTCGGGGAAAATACCAACGCAATCTACAAATAGCAGAAAGAATTTCTGGCGCCATTGCTGGGGAGACATCATTAACATCTATCAAGTACCTTCGCATAAACTCTCATCTCCTTGCATTTATTTTATTTGCCTCTCGTTTTCATCTCCCCCACTTCTAATTTTTTTTACAAAAATACAAAAATATTTTCCGTTTGCCTTTTTCTTGTTTGCTTGATTTGCTCACCTTGTCATCATGACTAGCGTAACTATCCCTCCTTTGTCACCGGATTTTGAAGTGCTTTACTTCAAGCAGAAACAAGGAGAAAATCTTAAAGATGCTTGGTATAGGTTAATGGAATCCTACCGTGTTTGCTCTCTAAAAGGGGACTTACAAATTTTGCTTCACAATTTCTATATAGGTTTAACCATGCATCATAGACAACTTTTGGATTTTGCTACAAAAGGGCTTTTATTGAGAGTGAGGCCAATACCGCCTATGAAATAATAGAAGGCATATTAGGGATTCCACCATCACAAAAGGGTTTTGCTTTTACTCAAGAGGGAGCTCAAATATTAGACAAATTGGGTGACATGCAGAAAAATTTGGTTGAGTTGCAAAAGTCTAACGAACCTCTTCAAAATATTAGTGGAAACCTCAATCGCACGAACACTTTGATTACTTTATGCAATAAGCGATTGGATATTTTAGATCTTAAAATTGCCTCTTTTCCTGAGAATAATGGGAAGCGTAAAGAACCTCCCGGGTTTGAGAAAACTCCTATAAAGATTACTAAAACCAAAGATGACAACACTTGAAACTATGCATTATGCCTAGCTAGGGGCATAAAACAATAGCGCTTGTTGGGAGGCAACCCAATGAATAAAATAAATTTTTATCTTTTTGCTTCTGTTATTGTGTGTTTTCATATTTATGCTACTGTTAAGATTGAGTTTTTGTGTTTTAAATTAGTGTTTGTGCCAAGTAAAACCTTTAGGATGATTTGGAAGATAGTATAATTGATGCTGTTTGGAAAACAGAAAGTTTTGCGTCCAGTGCTGGAATTTTGGTTCTGTACTGACGTGTCAGAAAAATCTGAAATTTTTACACAGTATTGGTATATGAATTGTACACGTTGCCCTAAGTTTTAAGAATTTTTGGAGTTACATAATTATGGCTTTTAAATAGATTTCTACAGACTGTTCTGTTTTTGACAGATTCTGTATTTGATGTGTTGCTTGCTTGTTTTGATGAAACTATGGATTGTATCGGGGGGTATAAGCCATGGAGAAGTTAGAATACAGTAGGTATAATGCAAATATAAAATATGAATGGGTTTGCAATAGTACTTAAAGTAGTGATTTATTTGTTATACTAACGGATCTCATGAAGGTTTTGTTGAGTTTTGTGTGATTGAAGTTTTCATGTTTTGGGTGAGATCATGATGGATGAAGGAATAAGGAGTGGCAAGAGCCTAAGCTTGGGGATGCCCATGGCACACCAAGGTAATATTCAAGGAAGACTCAAGCGTCTAAGCTTGGGGATGCCCCGGAAGGCATCCCCTCTTTCTTCTACCAACCATCGGTAATTTTACTTGGAGCTATATTTTTATTCGTCACATGATATGTGTTTTACTTGGAGCATCTTGTATTATATGAGTCTTTGCTTTGTTTGCTTTTTAGTTTGTCACAATCATCCTTGCTAAACACACCTATTTTGAGAGAGCCACATGTTATCATGATTTGTTAGAATACTCTATGTGCTTCACTTAAATTTTTTGAGCTACGCAGTTGCTCTAGTGCTTCACTTAAATCTTTTTGAGCACGGTGGTGGCTATATTTTGAAGAAATGAACTCTCATGCTTCACTTGTATTATTTTGAGAGTTTACAAGATTAAAATTTTGAAGAAATAAACTCTCATGCTTCACTTATATTATTTTGAGAGTTGATAAGATTGAAATTTTGAAGAAATATTTGCGCTCTTATGCTTCACTTATATCTTTTTGAGAGTTGATGATAGTAATGGTAATTTGCACAAGATATGAATTTGGTCCCAAAGTGATGAATATTCAAGAGGGATATAATAAAAACTTTCATATAGATCATTGGATATGATAAGTGTGATTCCTTGCAATAGTTTTGCGATATGGAGATGATGATATGTGAGTCATGTTAGTGAGTAATTGTGATTTAGTAAGAATATTAGTGTTAAGGTTTGTGATTCCCTATGCATGCACATTAAGTCAATAGTTATGCAACAAAATTATATCCTACTTATGGTGCATTATTCGGTGTTAGTTATGTTCAATGCATGTTTATGACCGTTTTCGCTTTTTCGTTGGTTGCTTCTCAATCTATTTGCTAGCCTTCATTTGTACTAAGCGGAAATACTGCTTGTGCATCCAAACTCTTTAAACCCAAGTTGTGCCAAATGAGTCCACCATATCTACCTATATGCGGTATTTCCATGCCGTTCCAAGTAAATTTGCGTGTGCCAACTCTAATTTTCAAAATAATTTTTCTGTTTTGTGTGCCCGTACCGCTCATGAGGCGAAGGGGGTGGCCAATATTTTCCATGCTAGGTGGGTTATTCTCACGATGAGTGTTTATTCACTTGTCATTGCACGAGAGTGTGGCAGGTAATAGGGATGCCCAGTCCTGAAATGAAATGAAATGAAATTTTTTATATGATGATAATAATAAATTCCTTGGAAAGTGTTGGTATGGAGGGCACCCGTGGATACGGCTAGCCATTGATTGTGAAAGAATGGTGGAAAAGGAATAAACTTTATTTTCTGTTTGGGAACCGCCTATAATGTATCTAGCATGGAAGATATTGGGAATTCTCGTTCGTTTTCGTTGACAGGAAAAGCATGCCTCCCAAAATTCTTTTCTCTCTAATTTAAGCCATGAGCTCTGGCACATTAGCAAATCTCTGCCTCCCTCTGCGAAGGGCCTATCTATTTACTCTTATGCAATTTTCATTTTTTTGAGTCTCCATCTTCTCTTAGAAAGCACCAACTAGAGAGCACTATTGTCATACTTGTGCATTGGATGTAGCTAATATGGAGTGTGTTTCATGAATGGATCAATGATTGAGCATAATGGGCTAGGGATAACTTTCTTTAGCGTTGATATTTTGAAAGGCATGGTTGCTTGTTAGTATGCTTGAGTATTTATATCTTCATGTCAAACTATAGACTATTGCTTTGAATCATTCAAGTCCAAATGTTCATGCTATAAAAGAAAAGAATATGATGAATATGATAGGCAGCATTCCACATCAAAAATTCTGTTTTTATCATTTACCTACTCGAGGACGAGCAGGAATTAAGCTTGGGGATCCTGATACATCTCCAACATATCTATAATTTTTGATTGTTCCATGCTGTTATATTATCAATCTTGGATGTTTTTATATACATTTACAGAAATTATATATCATTTTTTGGGACTAACCTATTAACTTAGTGCCCAGTGCCAGTTGCTGTTTTCTGCCTGTTTTTGGTTTTACAGAATATCGATACCAAACAAAGTCCAAAAGCCCCGACACTTTTAGGAGATTTTTTCTGGACATAACAAACACTAGAAGCTTCGGGAGGAGGCCAAAAGACCCAGGAGGTGGCCACGAGCCACCAGGGCGCGTCGGGGGGAGGGGGGGGAGGCGCGCCCTGGTGCCTCGTGGGCCCACCTCAGCCTCTTTTGACCTAATTCCACCACTATAAATTCCCAAAAATCGGGAAACCAAGAGGGGAGTCCACGAAATACTTTTTCCGCCGCCGCAAGCTTCTGTTCTCGAGCGATCCCATCTGGGGGCCTTTTCCGGCACTTCTACGGAGGGGAATCGATCACGGAGGGGCTCTACATCAACCTTGCTACCCTTCCGATGATGCGTGAGTAGTTTACCACAGACCTTCGGGTCCATAGTTAGTAACTAGATGGCTTCTTCTCTCTTTTTGATCTTCAATACAATGTGCTCCTCGATGTTCTTGGAGTTCTATCCGATGTAATCACTTTTTGCGGTGTGTTTGTTGGGATCCGACGAATTGTGAGTTTATGATCAGATTATCCATGAATATTATTTGAGTCTTCTCTGATCTCTTTTATGCATGATTATTATAGCTTCGTATTTCTTCTGCGATCTATTGATTTGGTTTGGCCAATTAGATTGATTTATCTTGCCATGGGAAGATGTGCTTTGTAATGGGTTCGATCTTGCGGCGCTCAATCCCAGTGACAGAAAGGGACATGACACATATGTACCGTTGCTATTAAGGGTAAAAAGATGGGGTTTATTCATGTGTGAGTTTACTTTGTCTACATCATGTCATCTTGCTTAAGGCGTTACTTCGTTCTTTATGAACTTAATACTCTAGATGCATGCTGGATAGCGGTCGATGGGTGGAGTAACAGTAGTAGATGCAGGCAGGAGTCGGTCTACTTGTCTCGGACGTGATGCCTATATACATGATCATTGCCTTGGATATCGTCATGATTATTTGCTTTTCTATCAATTGCCCAACAGTAATTTGTCTACCCACTGTATGCTATTTTCTTGAAAGAAGCCTCTAGTGAAAACTATGGCCCCCGGGTCTATCTACATCATATATTAAAACCCTAAAAATACTTCGCTGCACTTTTTCTTTATTTATTTTATTTTGTATTTTTGTTTAATCTATCTATCTATCACCATATAATTTAATCTTGCAATTGATTGCCGAGGGATTGACAACCCCTTGTTTGCGTTGGGTGCAAAGATTTGTTGTTTGTGTGTGCAGGTACTGCTTACGAGGTGTTGTGTGATTCTCCTACTGGATTGATAACCTTCGTTTCATAACTGAGGGAAATACTTACCTCTACTATGCTGCATCTTCCCTTCCTCTTCGGGGAAAATACCAACACAGGCTACAAGTAGCAGTGTCTCAAGTCTGCTCAAAACAAAAGGTGAATCAAGTGTAGAGCTAGATGGCAGTTCCTTACCACCCCTTGTCTTACAGGGAACAATCTTGGTCTTAGAGTATTTCAGATTCTTCAGAGTGATCAACAGATATAAATCCCAAGTGACTCAACAAATAGGGATTTCCCCGAAGAGGAGGGGATGATCTAGTACAGTAGAGATAAGTATTTTCCTCAGTTATGAAACCAAGATTATCAATCCAGTACGAGAATCACGCAAAAACTCGTTAGCAGTACCAGCACACAAAACAACAAATCGTTGCACCCAACGCGAACAAGGGGTTGTCAATCCCTTGGCGGTTAATTGCAAAATTAAATTGTATGGTGATAGATAAATAGATCGAACAAAAATACAAAATAAAATAAATAAAGTAAAAGTGCAGCAAGGTATTTTTAGGATTTTCAATATATGATTAAGATAGACCCGGGGGGCATAGTTTTCACTAGAGGTTTCTCTCTTGAAAATAGCATGCGGTGGGTGAACAAATTACTGTTGGGCAATTGATAGAAAAACAAATAATCATGACGATATCCAAGGCAATGATCATGTATATAGGCATCACGTCCGAGACAAGTAGACCGACTCCTGCCTGCATCTACTACTATTACTCCACACATCGACCGCTATCCAGCATGCATCTAGTGTATTAAGTCCATAAAGAACGAAGTAACGCCTTAAGCAAGATGACATGATGTAGACAAAGTAAACTCACGCATGAATAAAACCCATCTTTTTACCCTTAATAGCAATGAGACATACGTGTCATGTCCCTTTCTGTCACTGGGATTGAGTACCGCAAGATCGAACCCATTACAAAGGACCTCTCCCATTGCAAGATAAATCAATCTAGTTGGCCAAACCAAATCAATAGATCGGAGAGAAATACGAAGCTATAATAATCATGCATAAACGAGTTTAGAGAAGACTCAAATAATATTCATGGATAATCTGATCATAAACTCACAATTCATCGGATCCCAACAAACACACCGCAAAAAGTGATTACATCGGATAGAACTCCAAGAACATCGAGGAGAACATTGTATTGAAGATCAAAAAGAGAGAAGAAGCCATCTAGCTAGTAACTATGGTACCGAAGGTCTGTGGTAAACTACTCACGCATCATCGGAAGGGCAGCAAGGATGATGTAGAGCCCCTCCGTGATCGATTCCCCCTCCGGCGGAGTACCGGAAAAGGCCTCTAGATGGGATCTCTCGAGAACGGGAACTTGCGGAGGCGGAAAAAGTATTTCGTGGACTCCTCTGTTGGTTTCCCAATTTTAGAGAATTTATAGAGGTGGAATTAGGTCAAACGAAGCAGAGGTGGGCCCACGAGGCACCAGGGCGCGCCACCCCCCTGGGGCACGCCCTGGTGGATCGTGGCCACCTCCTCTGGATTCTGGCCTCCTCCTGAAGCTTCTAGTGTCTCTTATGTCCAGAAAAAAATCTCCAAAAAGTTTCATGGCATTTGGACTTCGTTTGGTACTGATATTCTGAAAAACCAAAAACAGGCAAAAAAACAGCAACTGGCACTGGGCACTAAGTTAATAGGTTAGTCCCAAAAAATGATATATAATTGCTGTAAATGTATATAAAAACATCCAAGATTGATACTATAATAGCATGGAACAATCAAAAATTATAGATACGTTGGAGACGTATCAAGCATCCCCAAGCTTAATTCCTGCTCGTCCTCGAGTAGGTGAATGATAAAAACAGAATTTTTGATGTGGAATGCTACCTATCATATTCATCATATATTCTTTTCTTTGTAGCATGGACATTTGGACTTGAATGTTTCAAAGCAATAGTCTATAGTTTGACATGAGGACATAAATACTCAAGCATACTAACAAGCAACCATGTCTTTCAAAATATCAACGCTAAAGAAAGTTATCCTTAGCCCATTATGCTCAATCATTGATCTATTTATGAAACACACTCAATATTAGCTACACACAATGCACAAGTATGACAATAGTGCTCTCTAGTTGGTGCTTTGTAAGAGAAGATGGAGACTCAAAATAAAAATAAAAATTGCATAAAAGTTAATAGATAGGCCCTTCACAGAGGGAAGCAGAGATTTGCGGATGTGCCAGAGCTCAAAGCTTAAATTAGAGAGATAAAATTATTTTGAGAGGCATGCTTTTCCTGTCAACGAAAACGACCAAGAATTCCCAATATCTTCCATGCTAGACACATTATAGGCGGTTCCCAAACAGAAAATAAAGTTTATTTCCTTTGCACCATTCTTTCACAATCCATGGCTAGCCGTATCCACGGGTGCCCTCCATACCAACACTTTCCAAAGAATTTATTATTATCATCATATTAAATTTTTTCATTTCAGGACTGGGCATCCCTATTACCTGCCACTCTCTCGTGCAATGACAAGTGAATAAACACTCATCGTGAGAATAACACACTTAGCATGGAAAATATTGGCCACCCCCTACCGCTTCATGAGCGGTACGGGCACACAAAATGGAAAATTATTTTGAAAAATTTAGAGTTGGCACAAGCAAATTTACTTGGAACGGCATGGAAATACCGCATATAGGTAGGTATGGTGGACACATTTGGCACAACTTCGGTTTAAGGAGTTTGGATGCACAAGCAACATTCCCGCTTAGTACAAATGAAGGCTAGAAAATAGATTGAGAAGCAACCAACCAAAAAGCGAAAACGGTCATAAACATGCATTGAACATAACTAACACCGAATAATGCACCATAAGTAGGATATAATTTCGTTGCATAACTATTGACTTTATGTGCATGCATAGGGAATCACAAACCTTAACACCAATATTCTTACTAAATCACAATTACTCACTAACATGACTCACATATTATCATCTCCATATCGCAAAACTATTGCAAGGAATCAAACTTATCATATCCAATGATCTTTCACAATTTTTTTTATTATATCCCTCTTGAATATTCATCACTTTGGGACCAAATTCATATCTTGTGCAAATTACCATTACTATTATCAACTCTCAAAAAGATATAAGTGAAGCATGAGAGTGCAAATATTTCTTCAAAATTTTAATCTTATCAACTCTCAAAATAATATAAGTGAAGCATGAGAGTTCTAATATTTCTTCAAAATATAGCCACCGCCATGCTCAAAAAGATTCAAGTGAAGCACTAGAGGAACTGCCTAGCTCAAAAGGTTTAAGTGAAGCACACAGAGTATTCTAACAAATCATGATAAGCGTGTGGCTCTCTCAAATAGGTGTGTCCAGCAAAGATGATTGTGACAAACTAAAAAGCAAACAATGCAAAGACTCATATAATACACGACGCTCCAAGTAAAACTCATATCATGTGATGAATAAAACTATAGCTCCAATTAAAATTACCGATAGTTGGTAGAAGAAAGAGGGGATGCCTTCCGGGGCATCCCCAAGCTTAGACGCTTGAGTCTTCCTTGAATATTACCTTGGGGTGCCTTAGGCATCCCCAATCTTAGGCTCTTGCCACTCCTTATTCCTTCATCTATCGTGATCTCACCCAAAACTTGAAAACTTCAATCACACAAAACTCAACAAAACCTTCGTGAGATCCATTAGTATAACAAATAAATCCTTAACTCTAAGTACTGTAGTAAATTGATTCATATTTAATATTGGCATAATGCTACTGTACTCCAACTTCTCCATGACTCATACCCCCCGATACGATCCATAGATTCATCAAAATAAGCAAACTATGCAACAAAAACAGAATCTGTCTAAAACAGAACAGTCTGTAAAGATCTATTTAAAATCCATACGTCTGTAACTCTAAAAATTCTGAAAAATTTGGACAACGTGGGAAATTCATATACCAATACTGTGTAAAAATTTCAGATTTTTCTGACGATCTAGTACAGAATTAAAATTCCAGCACTGGATGCAAAACTTTCTGTTTTCCAAACAGCATCAATTATACTATCTTCCAAATCATCCCAAAGGCATTACTTGGCACAAACACTAATTAAAACACAAAAACACAATCATAACAGTAGCATAATTGTGAAAACACACAAGAATAGAAAGTATTGGGTTGTCTCCCAACAAGCTCTTTCTTTATAGCCATTAAGGTAGGCTTGAAATATTAATGATGCTCACATAAAATATAAGAATTGAAGCACAAAAAGAGCACCATAAAACATGTGACAAACACATTTAAGTCTAACATACTTCCTATGCATAGGCATTTTATATGCAAACAAATTATCGAGGCAATAAATATTTAGCATATGCAAGGAAGAAGAATAAAACATTGACAATTTAAACTTCAAGAGAGGTAATTGAGTAACATGAAAATTTCTACAACCATATTTTCCTCTCTCATAATAATTACATGTAGGATCATAGTCAAATTCAACAATATAACTATCATACAAGATATTCTCTTCATGATCCACATGCATAAGAGTTTTATAATCTTCCAAGATAGTGGGATTAACATCAACTAAAGTCATGACCTCTCCAAGCCCACTTTTATCAAAAAAAGTATAAGATTGATAATTCTCCAAAGCAGTGGGATCATTATTACCTAAAGTTTACACTCTTCCAAACCCACTTTCAATATTATTGCAAACACTATTATCAATAACATATTCGTCATGAGGCTTAAATAAATTTTCAAGATCATAAGAAGCATTATCACCCCAATCATAATCATTGCAATAAGTAGTGGACATAACAAAATTTTCATCCCCAAGCTTGTAGCTTTGCATATAATTAGCACAATTGAGACTAATAGAATTTATAATAAAATCATTGCAATCATGCTTTTCATTCAAGAAGCTATCAAGTATGGGTGCTATAGCAATAATTTCATTTTTAACATAAGTGACTATAGCAAGTTCATCTCTATAAGCATCATTAATATTGGCATCATGGCCATAAGAATAGCAAGCATCACATTCATCAACAGGGGATATTTCAATCAAATCAACGGAAACATAATTATCTATGGATTCATGCATATCACTATTTTCTTCCAAAGTAGCAGACATTCTCTCAATAAATTCATTAACATAGGCATTAGGAGCATAGTTTTCATAGCAATATTTAAGTATGTCAAAATTTTCAGATTTGTAGAGAGTAATATCATACTTTTTAATCAAAGAAGCAACTTCATAAGCACCCTTAAAAGCAACAAATTCTTCAATTTGTTCGATATCATAGTAACTATAAACACCCTTGGCATAAGAGGATAAGATTTCATTATCATTAAACTCACATAGGTAGGGAAGGTGTTTTTTAGGGTTCTCAGAGCAACAAGTAAAATCATAAATTTCACATAGATTCCAGGCATAACATAGCAAACAATTTATTTGACGCCATAAGAGTCTCCCTTTTTCAGACAAACGGTGACGCACAAAATGAGCATGCTCATCTAATGATTTTCCCTCAACTAAACTAGTTGAGGTTTTAGCATGAGCACAAATGGATCGAAGATGATCCAAGTAGAAAACTTTAAGTGGATCCATAGTATCTTAAATTTTTGTTTTATTTTCTGTTCTTGTGTGTTTGACATGAAGGTAATAAAAGCAAGCAAACTAGCAAACAAGCTAATAAAAATATATTTGTGTTTTTGTAAAAACTTTTTAGAAGTGGGGGAGATGAAAACGAGAGGCAAAGGCAAATAAAATAAATGCAAGGAGATGAAAGTTTATGCGTAGGTACTTGATAGATGTTGATGATGTCTCCCCGGTAACGGCGCCAGAAATTCTTCCTGCTACTTGTGAGCTGCGTTGGGATTTCCCGGAAGAGGAAGGGATGATGCAGTACAGTAGAGATACGTATTTCCCTCAGTTATGAAACCAAGGTTATCAATCCAGTAGGAGAATCACGCAACAACTCGTTAGCAGTACCTGCACACAAAACAACAAAACCTAGCACCCAACGCGAACAAGGGGTTGTCAATCCCTTGGCGGTTAATTACAATATTAAATTGTATGGTGATAGATAACTAGATCGAACAAAAATACAAAATAAAATAAATAAAGTAAAAGTGCATTAAGGTATTTTTAGGATTTTCAATATATGATTAAGATAGACCCGGGGGCCATGGTTTTCACTAGAGGCTTCTCTCTTGAAAATAGCATACGGTGGGTGAACAAATTACTGTTGGCCAATTGATAGAAAAGCAAATAATCATGACGATATCCAAGGCAATGATCATGTATATAGGCATCACGTTCGAGACAAGTAGACCGACTCCTGCCTGCATCTACTACTATTACTCCACACGTCGACCGCTATCCAGCATGCATCTAGTGTATTAAGTCCATAAAGAACGGAGTAACGCCTTAAGCAAGATGACATGATGTAGACAAAGCAAACTCACGCATGAATAAACCCCATCTTTTTACCCTTAATAGCAACAATACATATGTGTCATGTCCCTTTCTGTCACTGGGTTTGAGCATCGCAAGATCGAACTCATTACAAAGCACTTCTCCTATTGCAAGATAAATCAATCTAGTTGGCCAAACCAAATCAATAGATCAGAGAGAAATATGAAGCTATAATAATCATCCATAAAAGAGTTCAAAGAAGACTCAAATAATATTCATGGATAATCTGATCATAAATTCATAATTCATCGGATCCCAACAAACACACCCCAAAAAGTGATTACATCGGATAGAACTCCAAGAACATCGAGGAGAACATTGTATTGAAGATCAAAAAGAGAGAAGAAGCCATCTAGCTACTAACTATGGACCCGAGGGTCTGTGGTAAACTACTCACGCATCATCAGAAGGGCAGGAAGGATGATGTAGAGCCCCTCCGTGATCGATTCCCCCTCCGGCGGAGTACCAGAAAAGGCCTCCAGATGGGATCTCTCGAGAACATTGTGGCGGCGGAAAAAGTATTTCGTGGACTCCTCTGTTGGTTTCCCAATTTTAGAGAATTTATAGAGGTGGAATTAGGTCAAACGGAGCAGAGGTGGGCCCACGAGGAACCAGGGCGCGCCACCCCCCCAGGGCGCGCCCTGGTGGCTCGTGGCCACCTCCTCTGGCTTCTGGCCTCCTCCCGAAGCTTCTAGTGTCTCTTATGTCCAGAAAAAAAATCTCCAAAAGGTTTCATGGCATTTGGACTTCGTTTGATACTGATATTCTGGAAAACCAAAAACAGGCAAAAAAACAGCAACTGGCACTGGGCACTATGTTAATAGGTTAGTCCCAAAAAATGATATATAATTGCTGTAAATGTATATAAAAACATCCAAGATTGATACTATAATAGCATGGAACAATAAAAAATTATAGATACGTTGGAGACGTATCAAAGGTCTTGATAACCCACAAGTATAGGGGATCGCAACAGTTTTCGCGGGTAGTATTTAACCCTGATTTATTGATTCGACACAAGGGGAGCCAAAGAATATTTGTAAGTATTAGCAGTGGAGTTGTCAATTCAACCACACCTGGAGATAAAATATCTGCAGCAAAGTGTTTAGTATCACAGTAGTATGATAGTTTTAATAGCAGTAGTAGCGATAGAAATAGTAACAGTAACAGTAGCAGTTTTGTAGCAATTGTAACAGCAGTAGTAACAAAGTAACTTAGCAAGAACCAGTATGAGAAAGTCATAGGCATTGGATCGGTGATGATAAGTATGTTGGATGATATTCATCATATAACAGTCACAACCTAGGGCGATACACAGTAGCTCCAATTCATCAATGTAATGTAGGCATGTATTCCGTATATAGTCATATGTGCTTATAATAAGAACTTGCATGACATCTTACCCTCCCGTGGTAGTGGGGTCCATAAGGAAACTAAGGGATATTAAGGCCTCCTTTTAATAGAGAACCAGAACAAAGCATTAACACATGGTGAGTACATGAACTCCTCGAATTACAGTCATCCCCGGAGAGTATCCCACACAATTGTCACTATGGGGTCTACGGACCAGAACAATAACAAGTGCATATGACAAGCAGATAAGATCAAGAACTCAAATATATTCATGAAAACACAAAGGGTTCAGATCTGAAATCATGGTACTCGGGCCCTAGTGACAAGCATTAAGCATAGCAAAGTCATAGCAACATCAATCTCAGAACATAGTGGATACTAGGGATCAAAGCCCTAAAAAATTGACTCGATTACATGATAAATCTCATCCAACCGATCACCGTCCAGCAAGCCTACGAAGAGGTTACTCACGCCCGGTGGTGAGCATCATGAAATTGGTGATGGAGGATGGTTGATGATGACGACGGCGTCAAATCCCCCTCTCCGGAGCCCAGAACGGACTCCAGATCAGCCCTCCCGATGAAGAACAGGAGGTGGCGGCGGCTCCGTATCGTAAAACGCGATGAATCTTCCTCTCTAATTTTTTTCTGGACGAAAGGGTACTTATAGCGTTGGAGGTAGGGCAAACGGGGTTGCCAGGGCCCCACAAGCCTCGGGGGCGCGCCCTGGGGGTGGTCGCGCCCCCTGAGCTTGTGGCTCCTGGGTGGCCCCTCTCTCGTAGATTTCTTCGCCAGTATTTTTTATATATTCTGAAATAATTCTCCGTAAATTTTCAGGTCATTCCGAGAACTTTTATTTTTGCCCAAAAACAACACCATGGCAATTCTGCTGAAAACAGCGTGAGTCCAGGTTAGTTCCATTCAAATCATGCAAATTTGACTCCAAAACAAGAACAAAAGTGTTTGGAAAAGTAGATACGTTTGGGACGTATCACACACATACGGTGTCAGCTATCCGGCAGGGCTTCGCCGTCCAGAACTAGTTCCCGCCGGAACCCAGACAGCCTTTCGGCTCTATGAAACTATTTCGGTGGGAGGGAGAGAGAGGGCCAGATCATGCATAGCATTTGTATGAGAGTAAGGAGTGAGTGTGGAGAGCTCCTCTCCACCTCTATTCATAGGAAAACCCAAGGGGTAGGGTGGCACATGAAAAACCCAACATGCCCGTGCTTTATGTCCCACATAAAGGGCATAATGGGGAGGCAAGTGGAGCTCCATGGAGGAGCTCCCCTTGGACGTCCACCACCTTGTGCCCCCCCCCAAAAAAAGGGGTTCCCACCCTTCCATGTCATCCCTAGATCTTTTGGGGAAAGCCCAAAAAGGTGGCTTTCCAAAAAGCAACCGTAAAGTGCTTTTCACTATTCACGAAGACATTTTTCGGCGCCCGTTAAATCCGAAAATATTTCTGTGGGCCTAGAACATTTCCAGTACCCCCTAAAATATTTTTGGACGCATTCCAAAACAATTTCCGGATCAATGATTTTCATCAGCGAAAAGCTACCACAGCGTTTCCGGTAGCTCCAGAACATTTCCGTTATTTTTCTCCAGAAAAATTTCAGAAGTTCCCAGAACAATTCTGGCACCCTCCAAAAGTTCCCGACGCTTGCCAAAACCTTTTTGCCTTAATGGTTTACTCTGAAACAACTTTTCGGTTTTACCGAAACTTATTCGGTGTTCTCTCCGAAACTTTTCCGTTGTCTTTCTCTCAGACTCCCTGTCTAGTATCCAGCAGATAGATGACCCTTAAGCGTGTGACCCTATAGGTTCAGTGAAGTATAGACATGACTCATTACACTTTCCGATCAATGATCAATAGCGGAACCGTGGACACCCATATTGATCCCTATATCCACACGAAAGAATATTCGAGTGAACCTGTAGTTTGCCGTGTGCTCTTCCTGTTGCTATGCGATATGTTACAAACACTCGAGGTGACACTTATCGGCATCACCATGGAACAACAACTTGTCCACTATGCTGATTACCTCGTTACTGGTTTTGTTCTATTTTCTTGTTTCCGTGTTGCGGCATCCCTGTGATCAAATCACATTTTTTCTGGCCGGACGATGATGGATACCGTAACACCGAGAGAGCCCTAAGAATATCTCTCCATCGTCGGAGAATCAAATCCCAATCTTGAGCTATCAAGTTACTTGTCATACTTTTCTGTGAACCCGTAAGTCGCCGTAATAGCCACCCTGTTACAGATGACGTTTAACAAACCCCAAAGTTCACGAAGCAAGTACGAAGGAACTCGACACTCTCATGGTCTAAGGAATTATGCAAATGTTAACTATCTCTGTGTTATTAACCATTTACTTGTGATGAATGTATCTCATAGCATAACATCAATTCAGGTCGATTCAACACAAATGTTCTTCTAACATTGTGCCCTAAAAAATTGCCGGCATAGTCATGCCCATGATTAGGAAAATAGGATCATCATGCAACACTTGAGCTAGTCTTAGAGGCATGACTAGGAATACATTTTACCGTTTATTATACCACACGTGCACATGAGTTTCCTTCCGAGCCTCATGGTTAGTGTAGACTCGAGAATCATTGCAGTTATAGCATGGAACATAAACATTCATTACAAACTTGGAGATATAAAATAACTATTATCATGGCCTCTAGGGCATATCTCCTACAGACTCCCACTTGCACTAGAGTCAATAATCTAGTTACATGGCTTCTCTGACACCAATGGCTATCCGGTGCTGCTCATGCTTTGCTCGTGGTAGAGGCTTTGTCATAGGGTCTGACACGTTCAGCTCCGTGTGAACTTTGCGTACTTTCACTAAACCCGCTTCGACATGATGTCGAATGAGTTTATATTTGCATTTAATATGTCTTGTCTTATGGTGCGAAGATGGCTCCCTAGCCTGAGCAACGGCGCCACTATTATCACAATAGATCTCCACCGGGTCCAGCACACTTGGAACCACACCAAGGTCTTCAAGAAACTGCTTGATCCAGACCGCCTCCTTGGAGGCTTCGGAAGCTGCAACATATTCCACCTCCATCGTAGAATCCGCCACAGTCTTTTGTTTGGAACTTTTCCAGTCAACTGCGCCCCGTTCAATATGAAAACATAGCCTTATTGAGACTTGAAGTCATCTGGGTCAGTCATGAAGCCTGTATCAGTGTAACCACTTACAATGAGCTCTTCATCACCTCCGTACACAAGGAGTAAATCCTTGGTCCTTCTGAGGTACTTAAGAATATTTTTATTGCGGCCCAGTGTTCCAATCCTGGATCACTTTGGTACCTGTTGCTAACACTTAGCGCATAGGAAACATCCGGTCTTGTACATAGCATGACATACATAATAGAACCAACTGCCGAAGCATATGGAACATCATTCATTTGTACTCGCTCATCGAGAGTCTGAGGACACTAATTCTTGCAAAGCACTATGCCAGGTGACATGGGGAGTAGGCCTTTCTTGGCGTTCTCCATATTAAACCTTTTTAATACCTTGTCAATGTACGTGCTTTGGCTAAGCGCTATCAGGCGTTTTGATCTATCTCTATAGATTCTGATGCCCAATACGTATGCCGCTTCGCCTAAGTCCTTCATTGAAAAACTCTTCTTCAATGAGTCTTTTATTTCGCTAAGGAAATTCACATCATTTCCAAACAACAATATGTCATCCACATATAAGATTAGAAATGCTTTTGCGCTCCCACTAAACTTCTTGTAAACACAAGATTCTTTGTCATTCCTGATGAAGCCAAACTTTTTGACTACTTCATCAAAACAAATGTTCCAGCTCCTTGATGCTTGCTTCAGACCATAAATGGCCTTCTGAAGTTTGCATACCTTTCCAGCATCCTTAGGAACGACAATACCTTCAGGCTGTATCATGTATACATCTTCTTTGAGATTTTCATTTAGGAAAGCCGTTTTGACGTCCATCTGCCATATTTCATAATCTTAATAAGCAGCAATTGCTAGTAATATCCGTACAGACTTAAGCATAGCTACATGCGAGAAAGTCTCGTCGTAGTCCACTCCTGGAACTTGTGTGAACCCTTTCGTGACAAGTCTAGCTTTATGTATAGTAATGTTACCATCCGCGTCTATCTTTCTTTTGAAAATCCATTTAGAACCAATGGGCTTAACGCCTTCTGGAAGTTCTTCCAAGTTCCAAACTTGGTTTTCATACATGGATTCCATTTCGGATTTCATGGCTTTGTGCCATTCCCTTGAGCTGGGCCCCGCCATTGCTTCCTTGTAGTGCGCAGGTTCATCGTCTCCAAGGATGAAGATTTCATTATGAAACCACTCAGGTGGCTCGATAGCCCTACCTGATCTGCGCGGTTCAAATACAAACTTGTCTGAAGTTTCCGCATCACATGCGACAACTTCCGGCTCGACTGTAGGGATAATTTTCATAATTTCTTCTGGTTCCTTAGCCATATCAACGGTTGCCGAAGATTCACTAATATCATTAAGTTGTACCATCCTCCCACTTAATTCTTTAGCGAGAAGTTCTTTCTCGAGAAAGTGTCCAACTTTTGCGACAAGGTTTGCCCTCGGACTGATGGTAGAAGGAATACCCAATGGTGTTATTTGGATAACCTACAAAGTAACATTTGTCTGATCTTGGTTCCAGTTTGCTTGGCTATAAACGTTTTACGTATGCCTCACAACCCCAAACCTTGAGATGCGACACATTGGGTTTCTTCCCATACCATAATTCAAATGGCGTTGTCTCAACAAACTTAGACGGTGCTCTGTTTAATGTATAAGCGGCAGTGAGTAGTGCGTGACCCCAAAAAGATATCGGCAGATCTGTAAGAGACAGCATCGACCTTACCATGTCTAACAGGGTTCGGTTACGTCTTTCTGAGACTCCGTTTCGCTGTGGAGTTCCGGGAGGCGTAAGCTGTGAAACGATTCCACGGTCACTCAGATGTTGGCTAAACTCATGACTAAGATATTCACCCCCACGATCTGATCGCAGAAACTTAATCCTTTTGTTACGATGATTTTCTACCTCATTCTGAAATTCTTTGAACTTTTCAAAGGTTTTCGACTTATGCTTCATCAAATAGATATATCCATACCTACTTAAATCATCAGTAAAAGTCACGAAGTAGAAATAACCACTCCGTGCGGCCGTGCTCATTGGACCACATACATCACTATGTATTATTTCCAATAATTCACCCGCCCGTTTAGCATGACCCATGAACGGCGTCTTGGTCATTTTCCCTATCAGGCAAGCTTCACATGTGTCAAATGATTCAAAATCAAACGACGGTAAAACTCCATCTTTATGGAGTCTTTGCATGCTTTTCTTTCCGATGTGGCCAAGGCGACAGTGCCACAAGTATGTGGTGGCTGTATCAGCCTTCCTAAGGAGTTTAGTATTCACGTTAAAGACATCATTTCCACATTCAAGATTTAGTATGAAAAGGCCCCCAACAATGGGTGCAAATCCATAAAACATATCCTTACAATAAAGTGAACAACCATTGTTCTCAGACTTGTAGGAGTACCCATCGTGTACTGAACATGATCCAGAGATAATGTTTCTACACAATGACGGAACAAAATACCAGTTACTTAGTTCTAAGGTAAATCCTGAAGGGAGACGTAGAGGCATAATGCCAGCGGCTTGAGCGGCGATCCCAGCACCGTTCCCGACACGCATCACGACTTCATTCTTTGCCAGCTTGCGCATCTTCTGAAGCCCCTGTATCGAGTTGCAAATGTGAGCAACCGATCCGGTATCAAATACCCAAGACTTAGAATTTTCGCTAACAAGCAAAACGTCAATGACATTAACTTGTATAACAGTTATACCTTTTCCGGTTTTTCCGGACTTCTTATCTGCCAGGTACTTCTTGCAGTTTCTCTTCCAGTGTCCGGTGCCCTTGTAGTAAAAGCACTCAGTTTCAGTCTTGGCTCCGACCTTAGAGTTGCTTTGGGACCCGGTCTTACCGGCGCCCTTGCCCTTCTTGGACTTGCCTTTCTTTTTGAAACTGGCGGTTTTATTCACAAGCAACACTTGCTTGCGATTTTTCCGCAGTCCTCCTTCCGCAGTTTTCAGCATGGCGAGCACCTCGTTTGGTGTCTTCTCCATCCCATTCATGTTGTAGTTCATGATAAAACCATCGTAAGACGGGGGGACTGAAGCAAGCAACACGTCCATCATATGGGCTGGTGGAATTGGAAATTCCAGGGTTTTAAGCCTTTCAGCGTAGCCAATCATATTGACCACGTGCTCGCCAACTGAACTTTCCTCAGCCATCTTGCACTTCATCATGGTCTTTATTACATCGTAACGTTCAGACCGTGCATTTTGCTTGTACAGAGCATCTGATACGTCTCTGTCATATCTATAATTTTTTATTGTTTCATGCCAATATTCTACAACTTTCACATATTTTTAGCAACATTTTATATTATTTTTGGGACTAACATATTGATCCAGTGCCCAGTGCCAGTTCTTGTTTTCTGCTTGTTTTTTGTTTCACAGAAAATCCATATCAAACGAAGTCCAAATGCAATAAAATTTTACGGAGAATTATTTTCGAATATATGTGATTTTTGGGAGGTGGAATCAACGCAAACGGAGACCCATAGCCTCCACAAGCCACCTTGGCGCGCCACCCCCCTGGCCGTGCAGTGGTGCCTCATGGGCACACCGTAAGTCGGTTGGGGCTCTTCTTCGTCTGCATGGAAGCTTATATCGAGAAAAAAATCATGTTAAAATTTAAGCAAAATCGGAGTTACGTATCTCCGGGAATTTAAGAAACAGTGAAAGGCCAGAAAACAGGAACGCAAAACAGAAGAGAACAGAGAGAGAGATCCAATCTCGGAGTGGCTCCCGCCCCTCCGGGTGCCATGGAGGCCATGGACCAGAGGGGGAACTCTCCTCCCTTCTAGGGGGGAGGCCAAGGAAGAAGAAGAAGGAGGGGGGCTCTCTCCCCCTCTCTTCCGGTGGTGCCGGAACGCCGCCGGGGCAACCATCATGACGGCGATCTACACCAACAACGTCGCCGCCGTCAACACCAACTCTCTCCCCCTCTATGCAGTGGTGTAACACCTCTTCTCCCCGCTGTAATCTCTACTTAAACATGGTGCTTAATGCTACATATTATTATCCAATGATGTGTTGCCATCCTATGATGTTTGAGTAGATCCGTTTTGTCCTATGGGTTAATTGATGATCGTGATTGGTTTGAGTTGTATGTTTTATTTTGGTGCTGTCCTATGGTGCCCTCCGTGTTGCGCAAGTGTGAGGGATTCCCGCTGTAGGGTTTGCAATACGTTCATAATTCTCTTATAGTGGGCGGCTAGAGTGACAGAAGCTTACACCCGAGTAAGGGGGTTGTTGCGTATGGCAGTAAAGGGGACTTGATACTTAATGCTATGGTTGGGTTTTACCTTAATGATCTTTGGTAGTTGCGGATGCTTGCTAGAGTTCCAATCATAAGTGCATATGATCCAAGTACGGAAAGTATGTTAGCTCATGCCTCTCCCTCATATAAAATTGCAATAATGATTACCGGTCTAGTTATCGATTGCCTATAGACAAATCGTTCTCTTGTGTTACAAAAACTTTCTACTAAACAACTAACTTTTATTATCTCACAAATTACTCCTAGTTTTATTCTCATTAAGTACTTCTTGTCTTATCCTTACACCAGCAAAATAGTTTCATACTTGTTCTAGGTAAAGCGAACGTTAAGTGCGTGTAGAGTTGTATCGGTGGTCGATAGAACTTGAAGGGAATATTAATTCTACCTTTAGCTCCTCATTGGGTTCGACACTCTTATTTATCGAAAAAGCTACAATTGATCCCCTATACTTCTGGGTTATCAAGACCTTTTTCTGGCGCCGTTGCCGGGGAGCAATAGCGTGGGGTTGATATTCTCGTGTGTGCTTGTTAGCTTTATCACTAAGTAGTTTTTATTTTGTGCTCTTGTTTTCTATCTTTAGTTATGGGTAGGAAACGTAAAATACCAAAAAAATTAGTTGTACTTGCTAAACCAATGGTTGAAGAACCACCCAAAATCTATCATACTGCTGAAGCTTTCTACTTGGATCATCTTCGATCCCTATGTGCTCGTGCTAAAAACCCAACTAGCTTAGTTGAGGGAAAATCATTAGATAAGCATGCTTATTTTGTGCGACACCGCTTATCTCAAAAAGGGGAACTTTTAAGGCATCAAATTAATTGTTTGCAATGCTATGCTTGGAATTTATGCGAAATACATGATATTACTTGTCGTTCTGGAGACCCTAAGAAACACCTTCCCTACCAATGCGAGTTTAGTGATAATGGAATCGTATCTTCTTATGCCAATGGTGTTTATAGTTACTATGATATTGAACAAATAGAAGAATTTGTTGCTTTTAAAGGTACTTATGAAATTGCTTCTTTGATTGAAAAGTGTGATGCTACTCTTTACAAATCTGAAAATTTTGCCATACTTAAATATTGCTATGAAAACTATGCTTCTAATGCTTATGTGAAAGAATGTATTGAGGACACCTCCGCTGTGCAAGAAGAGACTAATATTTTGCAGGAATCTATGGAAGAAGAAATTGATGAAATTGTGAGCTCATTAGATGAAAAAGATGAGGAGGAGAGCGAAGAACAAAAGGAGGAAGAGTGGATTAGCTACCCGTGCCCACCTTCTAATGAGAGTAACTCTTCAACCCATACATTGTTTAATCTCCCTTCGTGCTTACCGAAGGATGAATTCTATGATCCCTTTGATTCGTTTGAAATATCCCTTTTTGATGAACTTGATGCTTGCTATGCTTGTGGCCATGATGCCAATTTGAATTATGGTTATGGAGATAAAGTTTCTATAGTTCCTTATGTTAAACATGAAATTGTTGCTATTACACCCACACATGATAGTCCTATTATCTTTTTGAATTCTCCCAACTACACTATATCGAAGAAGTTTGTGCTTATTAAGGATTATATTAATGGGTTGCGTTTTACCATTAAATATGATGATTTTGATGAATATAATATGCATGTGCTTGCTGCTCCTAATTGCAATTATTGTGAGAGAGGAACTACAACTCCACCTCTCAATGTTTCCAGTACGATAAAATTGCAAGAAACTGTTTATACTATGCATTGGCCTTTACTTGATGTGCATGAATTGTTCTTTTATGACATGCCGATGCATAAGAAGAGAGTTAGACTCCGTTGTTTCATGATATATGTTGCTTTGTGCTCACTACTAAAATACAAATCATTGTTAATTAAAATTGACTTTGATATACCTTTGGCTCCGGGTGGATCGATTACTTGAGCACTTTATGCCTAGCTTAATTGCTTTAAAGAAAGCGCTGCCAGGGAGACAACCCGGAAGTTTTAGAGAGTCATTTATTTCTGTTGTGTGCTTTCAAAAAGTTAAAAAAAAATATAGAGGGGAACCTAAAAACTTTACAAAAAGAAAAGTGAAAGTGAGAAAGACGAGCACCGTTGAAGCGGGAGCATGCCTTGAACTTTGTTCATGCCCATGGAAACTTTGTGAATCTTGAATTACAGAAAAATTTCAACAAAAATAATTATCGCCTTGTATAAATCCATTGTATTATAAAAATAATGTGCCAAGATTTGCCTTTAGGATGCTTAAATTGCTTGTTCAGTGTGTGCAGTGCAAAAACAGAAACTTTTGCTGTAGTGTGTGAATTTAGATTTTTTACTGGAATGTGAAAAAATTCAGAAATTTTTACGCAGTACTGCTATGCAAATTGTTTATTTTGTCCTAATTTTTCAGAATTTCAGAGTTGCAGAAGTATAGTAATTATTCGAATCTTTAAAGACTGTTCTGTTTTTGACAGATTCTGTTTTCATTGTGTTGTTTGCTTGTTTTGATGAATCTATGGATTGTATCGGGGGGGGGGGGGGGGTATAAGCCATGGTGAAGTTAGAATACAGTAGGAATAATGCAATAATAAAATATGAATGGGTTTGCAACAGTATTTAAAGTAAGGATTGGTTTTGTTATACTAACGGATCTCACGAGTTTTCTGTTAAGTTTTGTGTGGATGAAGTGTTCGAAGATGGAGGAGGTATCGATATGAGGAGAATAAGGAGAGGCAAGAGTTCAAGCTTGGGGATGCCCAAGGCACCCCAAGTAAATATTCAAGGAGACTCAAGCGTCTAAGCTTGGGGATGCCCCGGAAGGCATCCCATCTTTCTTCAACAATTATCGGTATGTTTCGGTTTTTGTTTTGTTCACATGATATGCGTAAATTCTTGGAGCGTCATGTGCTTTTTATTTTTATTTTAATAATGCACCATGCTGGTATGATATAGTCCTTGGTTGATTTATAGAATGCTCTTTGCACTTCACTTATATCTTTTGAGTATGGCTTTATAGAATGCTTCATGTGCTTCGCTTATATCATTTGAAGTTTGGATGCCTGTTTCTCTTCATATAGAAAACCGTTATTTGTAGAATGCTCTCTTGCTTCACTTATATCTATTTAGCGAGTCCACAGGAATTGGTCATTGATACGTCTCCAACGTATCTATAATTTATGAAGTATTCATGCCATGTTTATTATAGTTTTGTATGATTTTGGTGCACTTTCATATGATTTTTATGGACTAACATATTGACCTAGTGCCCAGTGCCAGTTGCTGTTTTCTGCTTGTTTTTGGTTTTCAGAAAATCCATATCAAATGAAGTCCAAATGCAGCGAAACTTTTTGACGATTTTTTCTGGAAGGAAATGGACCCAGGAAGCTTCGGGGAAGCAGCAGAAGAGCCACAGGGGCCCCACGAGCCACCTGGGTGCGCCACCCCCCAGGCGCGCCCTGGTGCCTCATGGGCCCCCTGTGGCACCTCTTCGCGTGATTCCAATGCCAAAAAATCATATATATTCAGAAACCCCCGAAAGTTAACCTAGATGAGTTTTTACGCCGCCGCAAGCCTCTGTACCTCCACGATCTAATCTACAACCCTTTTCTGGCACTCTGCCGGAGGGGGAATCATCACCGGAGGCCATCTTCATCATCCCGGCGGTCTCCATGATGAGGAGGGAGTAGTTCACCCTCGGGGCTGAGGGTTTGTACCAGTAGCTATGTGTTTGATCTCTCTCTCTCTCTCTCGTGTTCTTGATTTGGCACGATCTTGATGTATCGCGAGCTTTGTTAATATAGTTGGATCATATGGTGTTTTCCCCCTCTCTATCCTTGTTGTGATGAATCAAATCTTTTCCCTTTGAGGTTTCGTTATTGTCGGATTGAATATTTCAGATTTGAGAACACCTGATGTATGTCTTGCATATGAATACCCGTGGTGACAATGGGGTATTATATTGATTCACTTGATATATGTTTTGGCACTCAACTCGCGGATTCCCGAGGTGACATTGGGGTAATCTATGCATAGGGGTTGATGCACACTTTCATTATCTTTCTCCGATAGAAACTTTGGGGTGCTCCTTGTAGTTCTTTGTGTGGATTGAATATTATGATTATGAAGTTGTTTGATGCATATCGTATAATCAACTCACAGATACTTGTGGTGACATTGGAGTATCTAGGTGACATTAGAGTTGGTTGATGTGTATCATATGGTGTTATTTTAGTACGAACTCTAGGGCTGTTTGTGACACTTATAGGAATAGCTCAATAGATCGATCGGAAAGGATAACTTTGAGGTGGTTTCGTACCCTACAAAGAATTTCTATCTTATGTTCTCCGCTAATAGGAACTTGGGAGTGATTCTTTATCGCACGTTGAGGGATGGTTATATGATCCAATTATGTTAGCATTGTTGAGAGATTGCACTAGCGAAAGTATGAACCCTAGGCCTTGTTTTTTAGCATTGCAATACCGTTTCTGCTCACTTTTGTTACTTGCTACCTTGCTGTTTTTATATTTTCCGATTACAAAAACCTATATCTATTATCCATACTGCACTTTTATCACCATCTCTTCACCGAACTAGTGCACCTATACAATTTACCATTGTATTGGGTGTGTTGGGGACACAAGAGATTTCTTGTATTTGGTTGCAGGGTTGTTTGAGAGATACCATCTTCAACCTATGCCTCCCACGGATTGATAAACCTTAGGTCATCCACTTGAGGGAAAATTCCTACTTTCCTACAAAACTCTGCGCTTGGAGGCCCAACACGAGTCTACAAGAATAAGTTGTGTAGTAGACATCAGTCATTCACACGGTTAGTCATAAAATCCTAAATAAAACTTGTAGATCATTGAATATGATATGTTTGATTCCTTGCAATAGTTTTGCGATATTAAGATGGTGATATGTGGGAGGTACTAGTGAATGATTGTGGTTTAGTAAGAATATTGGTGTTAAGGTTTATGATTCCCGAAGCATGCATGTATAGTCTCTTGTTATGCTAAGAAGCTGGAGCATGATTTATTATTGATTGTCTTCCTTTGCGTGGAGGTCGGGGCGCGTGATGATTAACTCCTACCAACCTCCCCCCTAGGGGCATGCGTAGTAGTAATTTGCTTCGAGGGCTAATAAACTTTCACAATAAGTATGTGAGTTCTTTATGACTAATGTGAGTCCATGGACTATACGCACTCTCACCTTTCCGCAAATTGCTAGCCTCTACGGTACCGTGCATTGCCCTTTCTCACCTTGAGATGTGGTGCAAACTTCGCCGGTGCATCCAAACCCCGTGATATGATACGCTCTATCACACATAAGCCTCATTATATCTTCCACAAAACAGCCACCATACCTACCTATCATGGCATTTCCATAGCCATTCCGAGATATATTGCCATGCAACTTCCATCATCATCATATACATGACTTGAGCATTCATTGTCATATTGCTTTGCATGGTCGTAAGATAGCTATCATGATATTTTCATGGCTTGTCCGTTTTTTGGTATCCTTGCTACGCTAGATCATTGCACATCCTGGTACACTGCCAGAGGCATTCATATAGAGTCATCTTGTATAGTTTTTATCGAGTTGTAATATTGAGTTTTAAGTAAATAAAAGTGTGATGATCATCATTATTAGAGCATTGTCCCAGTGAGGAAAGGATTATGGAGACTATGATTCCCCCACAAGTTGGGATGAGACTCCGGACGAAAAAAAAGAGGCCAAAAAGAGCCCAACAAAAAAAGAAAAAAAAAGAAAAAAAAAGAAAAAAGGGAAAAAAAGAGAAAACAAAAAAAATGAAATGAGAGAAAAAGAGAAAAGGGGCAATGTTACTATCCTTTCCACACTTGTGCTTCAAAGTAGCACCATGTTTTTCATATAGAGAGTCTCCTATGCTTTCATTTTCATACACTAGTGGGAATTTTCATTATAGAACTTGACTTGTATATTCCGATGATGGGCTTCCTCAAATGCCCGAGGTCTTCTAGAGCAAGCAAGTTGGATGCACACCCACTTAGTTTTATTTTTGAGCTTTCATACACTTATAGCTCTTAGGGCATCCGTTGCATGGCAATCCCTACTCCTCGTATTGACATCAATTGATGGGCATCTCCATAGCCCGTTGATTAGCCACGTCGATGTGAGATTTTCTTCCTTTTTTGTCTTCTCCATATTTACCCCTATCATCATACTCTATTCCACCCATAGTGCTATGTCCATGGCTTGCGCTCATGTATTGCGTGCGGGTTGAAAAAGCTGAAGCGCGTTAAAAAGTATTAACCAATTGCTTGGCTGACACCGGGGTAGTACATGATAAATACTTTGTGTTAAGAAGATGGAGCATGACAAGGCTATATGATTTTGTAGGGATAGCGTTTTTTAGCATTTTTATTCTGAAAGGCATGATTGTTTGTTGGGATGCCTGAGTATTGATGTCTTTATATCAAATTATAGACTATTACTTTGAATCACTCGTGCCTTAATATTCATGCCATGATTAAACTATTTGATCAAGATTATGCTAGGTAGCATTCCACATCAAAAATTATCTTTTTTATCATTTACCTACTCGAGGACGAGCAGGAATTAAGCTTGGGGATGCTGATATGTCTCCATCGTATCTATAATTTTTGATTGTTTCATGCCAATATTCTACAACTTTCACATATTTTTGGCAACATTTTATATTATTTTTGGGACTAACATATTGATCCAGTGCCCAGTGCCAGTTCCTGTTTTCTGCTTGTTTTTGTTTCACAGAAAATCCATATCAAAGGAAGTCCAAATGCAATAAAATTTTATGAAGAATTATTTTGGAATATATGTGATTTTTGGGAGGTGGAATCAACCCAAACGAAGGCCCACAACCTCCACAAGCCACCTTGGTGCGCCACCCCCCTGGCCACGCGGTGGTGCCTCGTGGGCACACCGTAAGTCCGTTGGGGCTCTTCTTCGGCCGCAAGGAAGCTTATATCGAGAAAAAAATCGTGTTAAAATTTCAGCGCAATCGGAGTTACGGATCTCCGCGAATTTAAGAAATGGTGAAAGGCCAGAAAACAGGAACGCGAAACAGAAGAGAACAGAGAGAGAGAGATCCAATCTCGGAGGGGCTCCCGCCCCTCCGGGTGCCATGGAGGCCATGGACCAGAGGGGTAACTCTCCTCCCATCTAGGGGGGAGGCCAAGGAAGAAGAAGAAGGAGGGGGGACTCTCTCCCCATCTCTCTCGGTGGTGCCGGAACGTCGCCGGGGCAACCATCGTGACGGCGATCTACACCAACAACGTCCCCACCGTCAACACCAACTCTCTCCCCCTCTATGCAGCGGTGTAACACCTCTTCTCCCCGCTGTAATCTCTACTTAAACATGGTGCTTAATGCTACATATTATTATCCAATGATGTGTTGCCATCCTATGATGTTTGAGTAGATCCGTTTTGTCCTTTGGGTTGATTGATGATCGTGATTGGTTTGAGTTGTATGTTTTATTTTTGGTGCTGTCCTATGGTACCCTCCGTGTCATGCAAGCGTGAGGGATTCCCGCTGTAGGGTTTGCAATACGTTCATAATTCTCTTATAGTGGGCGGCTAGAGTGACAGAAGCTTACACCCGAGTAAGGGGGTTGTTGCGTATGGGAGTAAAGGGGACTTGATACTTAATGCTATGGTTGGGTTTTACCTTAATGATCTTTGGTAGTTGCAGATGCTTGCTAGAGTTCCAATCATAAGTGCATATGATCCAATTATGGAAAGTATGTTAGCTCATGCTTCTCCCTCATATAAAATTGCAATAATGATTACCGGTCTAGTTATCGATTGCCTATAGACAAATCATTCTCTTGTGTTACAAAAACTTTATACTAAACAACTAACTTTTATTATCTCACAAATTACTCCTAGTTTTATTCTCATTAAGTACTTCTAGTCTTATCCTTACACCAGCAAAATAGTTTCATACTTGTTCTAGGTAAAGCGAACGTTAAGTGCGCGTAGAGTTGTATCGGTGGTCGATAGAACTTGAAGGGAAAATTAATTCTACCTTTAGATCCTCGTTGGGTTCGACACTCTTATTTATCGAAAAAGGTACAATTGATCCCCTATACTTGTGGGTTATCAGCATCCAATTCCCGGATCATATCTCGGGCGCTATGGAATTCAAAACGTTTTTGAAGCTCTGGACTCATGCAAGATAGCATGAGGCACTACACTAAATTGCAGTCATCATCCTTAGTGGCCCAGATATTTTGTTCATCTTCCGGGGCAGTTGCCGCCAGTTTTGCTGGAAGAGTCGTGTCAAGTACATACACTTTCTTAGCACTCCCGAGGACAATCCTCAGGGTACGGACCCAGTCCGCATAGTTGTTTCCAGTTGTAGCTAACTTCTCTCTCTCTCTAACATCGGGCCTAAGCTGAACGGTGCGTTGCGAGCCATGAGATCTACAACGGTAAACACAAGTTTCACTTAGACTTTGTTCATAATAAATTTGCACTAGTGAATAAATGATTTTATTCTAAGGTGCGCTCCCACTCAAATCAATATCTCTCATAATTGATTGTGAGTGATTCAAGACCCACATTTCAATTCAACGCCATTGAACGAGATGAACACTGATGGCGCGAACTTCAATCGGTAGGCAAACTTGCCGATCACATCTCTATGTGACTCTTGTTCATCTTTCGATGGGCGTGTTCCGAGCTCAGGACGATCCTCCGGAACGTCAAGACAACCAAGTGATCTCGCTGTGAGGTCTTAACTCACCCGCCTTACACTTCTCTAATCGTTTGTACCCATGGAGATCATGTGATACCCCGAAGAGATAGGTGCCGTGACGGTGCTACTTGATATTTTTAAGTGAGAGATCACCCTAAAAAAGGCGACTACCGCGCAATCAAGAAGGGTGCATGAAGAGGGATAAACATCTCAGGCAATTCATTAGAGCATGATGTGGTATAGCCCTTTCTGACGGAGAAGTCTTTTATTTCTTCGTCTTCGGCATTTGCGTCGGTGTTCACCTTCGCGAAGATTGCCACCACCTTGTTGATGCACCAGATAATATTGCTATCTCTATAGCTAATAAAATTAGTGCATTACATAAGGTTGACACGCAGGTCGTTAAAGTGACAATCATATGGCTCCAGCCATCATGCCGAATCATGACACACAGATCATGTTAATTAATTTACATTATATAGTCATCTCATACATAATCAAATTAATATGAGAACTGCTATACCACATCACATGTCATCCTGCAAAACCATGTTAGACGCCTCTAATCGGTTTATGCAAAATTTTATTTTACGTGTCTACTAAGGTTTTGACTTAAACCGCAGTTGCCAACGTTTATCATCAAGTATGATTATTCAAGTCGCTAGATTAACTTTGCGGGGTGTATGAAGCACGAGATAATAAAATCTCGAACCCCATACTGAACTTCGTCATACGCATGACCCCCATGCAGATCATATCTGCATTGCCCTTTAGTTTGCAAAATTTCATCTTTCTTTTAACTATGGTGGAACCCAAAGAACTGATAGCACTTCGTTGATCAGTCAGGATCGTGGATTGCCAGAACTTTGTGAAATTCCACCATGCCGTTTCAAGATCAGAAATACACAAATTCTAGGAAGCAACAAGAACATCGGGTAATAGATTTCATCTGCAACCCGCATAAATAATTTTCACCAATAGATCTCATCTACTACAAAATTATATTATGCAATACCCATACATCTCTATGTAATCTAGATCATAACCTGCATCTACGCATAGCACGGCTCCTGATGCCACTGTAGGGGAACGCGACAGAAAACAAAAAATTTCCGCACTACGAACATGCCCAGGATCACTATGGAGATGCATACGGGGTTTTTGATCTGATCATTACCGACTCGTAGTGCAGCGGAAGTAGAGTCAATGAAGATCGGCAGTGCAGATCCCCGCAGCTAGGATTTACAACCTCCCAACCGCGAGGATGTTCTCCCTCGTCAGCTCCTCGGACAGCCCTACGGGAGGCGGTCGGACAGTCCCTCGGACGGTGTCACCGACAGCCCTTCGGGAGGCACTCTCAGAATCTCGGACGGTCACTCGGACAGCCCTTCGGGAGGCACACTCGAACTAAGATCGAAACTACGACCTCTCTACTAGGTTGCACACATACGGTGTCAGCTATCCGGCAGGGCTTCGCCGTCCAAAACTAGTTCCCACCGGAACCCAGATAGCCTTTCGGCTCTACAAAACTATTTCGGTGGGAGGGAGAGAGAGAGAGCCAGATCATGCATGGCATTTGTATGAGAGTAAGGAGTGAGTGTGGAGAGCTCATCTCCACCTCTATTTATAGGAAAACCCAAGGGGTAGGGTGGCACATGAAAAACCCAACATGCCCGTGCTTTATGTCCCACATAAAGGGCATAATGGGAAGGCAAGTGGAGCTCCATGGAGGAGCTCCCCTTGGACGTCCACCACCTTGTGGGGCCCCCCAAAAAGGGGTTCCCACCCTTCCATGTCATCCCTAGATCTTTTGGGGAAAGCCCGAAAAGGTGGCTTTCCAAAAACCAACCATAAAGTGCTTTTCACTATTCACGAAGACATTTTTTGGCGTCTGTTAAATCCGAAAATATTTCTGTGGGCCTAGAACATTTCCAGTACCCCCAAAAATAATTTTGGACGCGTTTCGAAACAAATTTTGGATCAATGATTTTCATCAGCGAAAAGCTATCAGAGCGTTTCCGGCAGCTCCGGAACATTACCGTTATTTTTCTCCGGAAAAATTTCAGAAGTTCCCAGAACAATTCTGGCACCCTCCAAAAGTTCCAGGCGCTTGCCAAAACCTTTTTGCCTTCATGGTTTACTCTGAAACAACTTTTCGGTTTTACCAAAACTTATTCGGTGTTCTCTCCGAAACTTTTCCGTTGTCTTTCTCTCAGACTCCCTGTCTAGTATTCAGCAGATAGATGACCCTTAAGCATGTGACCCTGTAGGTTCAGTGAAGTATAGACATGACTCGAAACACTTTCCGATCAATGATCAATAGCGGAACCGTGGACACCCATATTGATCCCTATACCCACATGAAAGAATATTCGAGTGAACCTGTAGTTTGCCGTGTGCTATTCTTGTTGCTACGGGATATGTTACAAACACCCAAGGTGAGACTTATCGGCATCACCGTGGATCAACAACTTGTCCACTATGCCAATTACCTCATTACCGGTTTTGTTCTCTTTTCTCGTTTCCGCATTGCGGCATCCCTGTGATCAAATCACATTTTGTCTGGCCAGACGATGATGGATACTGTAACACTGAGAGGGCCCTAAGTGTAGGAGATATGCCCTAGAGGCAGTAATAACAGTTATTTTGTATCTCCGAGTTTGTAATGAATGTTTATGTTCCATGCTATAACTACAATGATTCTCGAGTCTGCAATATCCACGAGGCTCGGAGGGAAACTCATGTGCACGTGTGGTATAATAAACGATAAAATGTATTCCTGGTCATGCCTCTAAGGCTGGCTCAAGTATTGCATGATGATCCTGTTTTACTGATCATGGGCATGTCTATGCCGGCAATTTTGAGGGCACAATGTTAGTAGAACACTTGTGTTGAATCGACCCGAATTGATGTTATGCTATGAGATACATTCGTCACAAGTTAATGGTTAATAACACAGAGATAGTTAATGTTTGCATAATTCCTTAGACCATGAGAGTATCGAGTTCCTTCGTACTTGCTTCGTGAACTTTGGGGTTTGTTAAACGTCATCCATAACTGGGTGGCTATTACGGCGGCTTACGGGTTCATGGAAAAGTATGACAAGAAACGAGATAGCTCAAGATTGGGATTTGCTCCTCCGACGATGGAGAGATATTCTCGGGCCCTCTCGGTGTTACGGTATCCATCATCGTCTGGTCAGACACATTGTGATTTGATCACTGGGATGCCGGAACACGGAAACGAGAAAAGAGAACAAAACCGGTAACGAGGTAACTTGCATGGTGGACAAGTTGTTGATCCACGGGGATGCAATAAATCTCACCTCGGGTGTTTGTAATATATCGTGAAGCAACAGGAATAGCACACGGCAACTAGAGGTTCACTCAAATATTCATTCGTGTGGGTATAGGGGTCAATATGGGTGTCCACGGCTCCGATGTTGATCATTGATCGGAAACTGTTCCGGGTCATGTCTATACTTCACCGAACCTATAGGGTCACACGCTTAAGGGTCATCAATCTGCTGAATACTAGACAGGGAGTCTGATAGAAAATCACCGGAAAAGTTTCGGACGCAACGGAAACGTTCCGGAGAAGACACCGGAATAGTTCCGGTAAAACTAAAAAGTTGTTTTGGGGTATACCATTAAGTCAAATTGGTTTCGGCACACGCCTGGAAATTCTTGGAGGGTGCCAGAATTGTTCTGGGAACTTCTGGGATTTTTCCGGGACAAAAACCAGAAATGTTCCGGAGCTGTCGGAACCGGTTTGGTTGCTTTTCGCAGATGAAAATCCCTAATCCGGAATTATTTCTGAATGAATCCAAAATCATTTTAGTGGGTACTGGAATTATTCTAAGACCCACAGAAATATTTTTGGATTTAACGGTCGCGGAAAATTGTCTCCGTGAATAGTGAAAATCACTTTATGGTTAATTTTTTGGAAAGCCACTTTTTGGGATTTTCCCCAAAGGCTTCTAAATTGACTTAGGCACTAAGGAAGCCCCCTTGGGGGGGGGGCATGAGGGCTCCTCCATGGAGCTCCACATGCCATCACTTTTTGCCTTTTATTCTTTTATGTGAGACATAAAGTGGGGGTTCTTTTGGTAGTTTTGTATGCCAAATTTACCCCTTGGCTTTCCTATAAATAGAGGTGGAGGGGTGCTCTCCAAAGCTCATCCTTGCTCTCATACACATGCCATGCTCGTCTTGCTCTCTCTCTCTCCCTCCCACGAAATAGTTTCGTAGAGCCGAAAGGCTAACTGGGTTCCGGTAGGAACTAGTTCTGGACGGCGAAGCCCTGCCGGATAGCTGACACCGTATGTGTGCAACCCCATAGAGAGGTCGTAGTTTTGATCTTTTGCCCGAGGGGCTGTTCGAGTGTCCTCTCGAAGGGCTGTCTGAGTTGCCGTTCGAGTTTCGAGGGTCCTCCCGAAGGGCTGTCGGTGATATCGTCCGAGGGACTGTCCGACCGCCTCCCGAAGGGCTGTCCGACGAGGGAGGACATCCTCGCGGTTGGGAGGTTGTAAATCCTAGCTGCGGGGATCTGCACCGACGATCTACACCGACTCTTCTTCCGCTGCGCTACGATTCGGTACGGATCAGATCAAACCCTGTATGCAGTCTCCATAGTGGTCCTGGGCGTGCTCGCTGTACCAAATTTTTTTGTTTTCTGTCGCGTTCCCTACAGTGGCATCATGAGCCGTGCTATGCGTAGATGCAGGTTATGATCTAGAATACATGGAGATGTGTGGGTATTGCATAATATAATTTTGGAGTAGATGAGATCTATTGCTAAAAATTATTTATGCGGGTGGCAGATGAAATCTGTTACCCGATGTTCTTGTTGCTTCCCTAGAATTTGCGTATTTCTGATCTCGAGACAGCATGGTGGAATTTGACAAAGTTCTGGCAATCCGCGATCCTGATTGATCAACGAAGTTCTATCAATTCTTTGGGTTCCGCCATAGTCAAAAGAAAGATGAAATTCGCAGACGAAAGGGCAATGCAGATATGATCTGCATGGGGGTCATGCGTATGACGAAGTTTAGTATGGGGCTCGAGATTTTATTATCTCGTGTTTCATACACCCCGCGATGTTAATCTAGCGACTTGAATAATCATACTTGATGATAAAACGTTGGTAGCTGTGTTTTAAGTCAAAACCTTAGAAGCCACGTAAAATTAAATTTTGCATAAACCGATTAGAGGCGTCTAACTTGTTTTTGCAGGATGTGCATGTGATGTGGTATAGCAATGCTCATATTAATTCGATTATGTATGAGATGACTATATGATGTAAATTTATTAACATGACCTGCGTGTCATGATTCGACATGATGGCTGGAGCCATATGATTGTCATTTTAAATGACCTACGTGTCAACCTTAAGTAACGCACTTATTTTATTAGCTATAGAGATAGCAATATTATCTGGTGCATCGACAAGGTGGTGGCAATCTTCGCGAAGGCGAACACCGACGCAAATGCCGAAGACGAAGAAATTAAAGACTTCTCCGTCAGAAGGGGCTATACCATATCATGCTATTATGAATTGCCTGAGATGTTTATCCCTTATGATGCACCCTTTTGATTGCGCGGTAGTCGCTTTTTATTAGGGTGATCTCTCACTTAAAAATATCAAAGTAGTTAGTGTTCACCCAAGTGTAGCACCGTCTGAAATTCGTATCTTTTTGGGGTGCGCCATGTCCACATGGGTACGAATGAATCGAGAGGAATGAGGCGGGTGAGGTCAGACCTCGCAGCAAGATCACTTGGTTGTCTTTGACATTCAGCAGGATAGTCCTGAGCTCGGAACACACCCATCGAAAGATGAACAAAAGTCACATAGAGATGTGATCGGCAAGTTTGCCTACCGATTGAAATTCTCGTCATCAGTGATGTCCACATCAATGGCGTTGAATTGAAATGTGGATCTTGAATCACTCATAATCAATTTTGAGAGATATTGATTTGTGTGGGAGCGCACTTTAGAATAAAATTGTTTATTCACTAGTGCCAAAAATCATTATGAACAAAGTCTAAGTGAAACTTGTGTTTTCCGTTGTAGATCAAATGGCTCGCAACACCGCGTTCAACTTAGGCCCAATGTTAGAGAAAGAGAAGTTAGCTACGACTGGAAACAACTATGCGGACTGGGTCCGTAACCTGAGGATTGTCCTCGGGAGCGCTAAGAAAATGTATGTGCTTGAAAATGCTCTTCCAGCTAAACCGGCGGCCACTGCCCCGGAAGATGAACAAAATGTCTGAGCCACTAAGGATGATGATCACAACTTAATGCAGTGCCTCATGCTAGCTTGCATGAGTGCATGGCTTCAAAAACGTTTTGAATTCCATAAACCCCGTGATATGATCCGGGAATTGGATGCTCTGTACAAGGAAATCGCAAGGTCTGAACAATTTGATATCATGAAGACCTTGATGGAATGCAAGATGGTTGAGGGCAGTTCAGTTGGCGAACACGTAGTCAAAATAATTGGCTATGCTGAAAGGCTTAAAGCCCTGGAATTTCCAATTCCGCCTGGCCATATGATAGACATGATGCTTTCTTCACTCCCCCCGTCTTACGACAGTTTTGTCATGAACTACAACATGAGTGGGATGGAGAAGACACCGGAAGAGGTGCTCGCCATGCTGAAAACTGCGGAAGGAGGACTGTGGAAAAATCAAAAGCAAGTGTTGCTTGTGATTAAAACCGCCAGTTTCAAAAAGAAAGGCAAGCCAAAGAAGGGCAAGGGCGCCGGTAAGACCGGCTCCCAAAGCAACTCTAAGGGCGGAGCCAAGAATGAAACTGAGTGCTTCTACTGCAAAGGCACAAGACACTGGAAGAGAAACTGCAAGAAGTATCTGGAAGATAAGAAGTCCGGGAAAACAGGAAAAGGTATAATTGTTATACAAGTTAATGTCATTGATGTTTTGCTTGCTAGCGAAAATTCTAATTCTTGGGTATTTGATACCGGATCGGTTGCTCACATTTGCAACTCGATACAGGGACTTCAGAAGGTGCGCAAGCTAGCAAAGAATGAAGTCGTGATGCGCGTTGGGAACGGCGCTGGGATCGCTGCTCAAGCCATCGGCATTATGCCTCTACGTCTCCCTTCAGGATTTATCTTAGAACTAAATAACTGTTATTTTGTTCCACTATTGTGTAGAAACATTATCTCCGGATCATGTTTACTACACGATGGGTATTCGTACAAGTCTGAGAACAATGGTTGTTCACTTTATTGTAAGGATATGTTTTATGGATTTGCACCCATTGTTGGGGGCCTTTTCATACTAAATCTTGAATGTGGAAATGATGTCTTTAACGTGAATGCTAAACGCCTTAAGAAGGCTGATACCACCACCACTTTAATGTGGCACTGTCGGCTTGGCCACATCGGAAAGAAACTCATGCAAAGACTCCATAAAGATGGAGTTTTACCATCCTTTGATTTTGAATCATTTGACACATGTGAAGCTTGCTTGATGGGGAAAATGACCAAGACGCCATTCACGGGTCATCCTGAATGGGCGAGTGAATTGTTGGAAATAATACATAGTGATGTATGTGGTCCAATGAGCACAATCGCACGGGGTGGGTATTTCTACTTCATGACTTTTACGGATGATTTGAGTAGGTATGGATATATCTACTTGATGAAGCATAAGTCGGAAACCTTTGAAAAGTTCAAAGAATTTCAGAATGTGGTAGAAAATCATCGTAACAAAAGGATTAAGTTTCTGCGGTCTGATCGCGGGGGCGAATACCTTAGTCATGAGTTTGGCCAACATCTGAGTGACCGTGGAATCGTTTCACAGCTTACGCCTCCTGTAACTCCACAGCGAAACGGAGTGTCAGAAAGACGTAACCGAACCCTGTTAGACATGGTAAGGTCGATGATGTCTCTTACAGATCTGCCAATATCTTTTTGGAGTCACGCACTAGAAACTGCCGCTCACACATTAAACAGAGCACCGTCTAAGTCTGTTGAGATGACACCATACGAGTTATGGCATGGGAAGAAACCCAATTTGTCACATCTCAAAATCTGGGGTTGTGAAGCTTATGTAAAACGTTTACAACCAAGCAAACTCGATCCTAGATCAGACAAATGTTACTTTGTAGGTTATCCCAAGGAAACAGTTGGGTATTCTTTCTACCAACCCTCCGAGTGCAAAGTGTTTGTCGCTAAAAACGGAGTCTTTCTCGAGAAAGAGTTTCTCGCTAAAGAAGTGAGTGGGAGGACAGTACAACTTGATGAGATTAGTGAATCTTCGGCAACCGTTGATATGGCTAAGGAACCGGAAGAAATTCCGCTAATTATCCCTACAACCGAGCCGGAAGTTGTCGCATGTGATGCGGAAACTTCAGACAATGTTGTAACTGAACCGCGCAGATCAGGTAGGGCTATCCAGCCACCTGAGTGGTTTCATAACGAGATCTTCATTCTTGAAGACGATGAACCTGCGCACTACAAGGAAGCGATGGCGGGGCCCAGCTCAAGGGAATGGCACAAGGCCATGAAATCCGAGATGGAATCCATGTACGAAAACCAAGTTTGGAACTTGGAAGAACTTCCAGAAGGCGTAAAGCCCATTGGTTGTAAATGGATTTTCAAAAGAAAGACGGACGCGGATGGTAATATTACTATCCACAAATCTAGACTTGTCGCGAAAGGGTTCACGCAAGTTCCAGGAGTGGACTACGACGAGACTTTCTCGCCCGTAGCTATGCTTAGGTCTGTTCGGATATTACTAGCAATTGCTGCTCTTTTCGATTATGAAATATGGCAGATGGATGTCAAAATGGCTTTCCAAAATGGAAACCTCAAAGAGGATGTATACATGATACAACCAGAAGGTTTTGTCGTTCATAAGGATGCTGGAAAGGTATGCAAACTTCAGAAAGCCATTTATGGTCTGAAGCAAGCGTCAAGGAGCTGGAACATTCGTTTTGATGAAGTGGTCAAACAGTTTGGCTTCATCAGGAATGACGAAGAATCTTGTGTTTACAAGAAGTTTAGTGGGAGCGCAAAAGCATTTCTAATCTTGTATGTGGATGACATATTGTTGATTGGCAATGACGTGAATTTTCTTAGCAAAATAAAAGACTCATTGAAGAAAAGTTTTTCAATGAAAGACTTAGGCGAAGCAGCATATGTATTGGGCATCAGAATCTATAGAGATAGATCAAAACGCCTGATAGCGCTTAGCCAAAGCACGTACATTGACAAGGTGTTGAAAAGGTTCAACATGGAGAATTCCAAGAAAGGCCTACTCCCCATGTCACCTGGCACAGTGCTTTGCAAGAATCAGTGTCCTCGGACTCTCGATGAGCGAGTACAAATGAATGATGTTCCATATGCCTCGGCAGTTGGTTCTATTATGTATGCCAAGCTATGTACAAGACCGGACGTTTCCTATGCGCTAAGTGTTAGCAGCCAGTACCAAAGTGATCTAGGATTGGAACACTGGGCCGCAGTCAAGGGTATTCTTAAGTACCTCAGAAGGACCAAGGATTTACTCCTTGTGTACAGAGGTGATGAAGAGCTCATTGTAAGTGGTTACACTGATGCAAGCTTCATGACTGACCCAGATGACTTCAAATCTCAATTAGGCTATGTTTTCATATTGAATGGTGGCGCAGTTGATTGGAAAAGTTCCAAACAAAAGACTGTGGCGGATTCTACGACGGAGGCGGAATATGTTGCAGCTTCAGAAGCCTCCAAGGAGGCGGTATGGATCAAGCAATTTCTTGAAGACCTTGGTGTGGTTCCAAGTGCTCTGGACCCGGTGGAGATCTATTGTGATAATAGTGGCGCCATGGCTCAGGCAAGGGAGCCAAGTTCGCACCATAAGACAAGACATATTGAACGAAAATATAAACTCATTCGATATCATGTCGAAGCAGGTTTAGTGAAAGTACGCAAAGTTCACACGGAACTGAATGTGTCAGACCCGATGACAAAGCCTCTACCACGAGCAAAGCATGAGCAACACCGGATAGCCATTGATGTTAGGGAAGCCATGTAACTGGATTATGACTCTAGTGCAAGTGAGAGTCTGTAGGAGATATGCCCTAGAGGCAGTAATAACAATTATTTTGTATCTCTGAGTTTGTAATAAATGTTTATGTTCCATGCTATAACTGCAATGATTCTCGAGTCTGCAATATCCACGAGGCTCGGAGGGAAACTCATGTGCACGTGTGGTATAATAAACGGTAAAATGTATTCCTGGTCATGCCTCTAAGACTGGCTCAAGTATTGCATGATGATTCTGTTTTCCTGATCATGGGCATGTCTATGCCGGCAATTTTGAGGGCACAATGTTAGTAGAACACTTGTGTTGAATCGACCCGAATTGATGTTATGCTATGAGATACATTCGTCACAAGTTAATGGTTAATAACACAGAGATAGTTAATGTTTGCATAATTCCTTAGACCATGAGAGTATCGAGTTCCTTCGTACTTGCTTCGTGAACTTTGGGGTTTGTTAAACGTCATCCGTAACTGGGTGGCTATTACGGCGGCTTACGGGTTCACGGAAAAGTATGACAAGAAACGAGATAGCTCAAGATTGGGATTTGCTCCTCCGATGATGGAGAGATATTCTCGGGCCCTCTCGGTGTTACGGTATCCATCATCATCTGGCCAGACACATTGTGATTTGATCGCTGGGATGTCGGAACACGAAAACGAGAAAAGAGAACAAAACCGGTAACGAGGTAACTTGCATGGTGGACAAGTTGTTGATCCACGGGGATGCAATAAATCTCACCTCGGGTGTTTGTAATATATCGTGAAGCAACAAGAATAGCACACGGCAACTAGAGGTTCACTCGAACATTCATTCGTGTGGGTATAGGGGTCAATATGGGTGTCCACGGCTCCGATGTTGATCATTGATCGGAAACTGTTCCGGGTCATGTCTATACTTCACCGAACCTATAGGGTCACACGCTTAAGGGTCATCTATCTGCTGAATACTAGACAGGGAGTCTGAGAGAAAATCACCGGAAAAGTTTCGGACGCAACGGAAACGTTCCGGAGAGGACACCGGAATAGTTCCGGTAAAACTGAAAAGTTGTTTCCGGGTATACCATTAAGTCAAATTGGTTTCGGCACACACCTGGAAATTCTTGGAGGGTGCCAGAATTGTTCTGGTAACTTCTGGGATTTTTCCGGGACAAAAACCGGAAATGTTCCGGAGCTGCCGGAACCGCTTTGGTTGCTTTTCTCAGATGAAAATCACTAATCCAGAATTGTTTCGGAACGAATCCAAAATCATTTTAGTAGGTACTGGAATTATTCTAAGACCCACAGAAATATTTTCGGATTTAACGGTCGCGGAAAATTGTCTCCGTGAATAGTGAAAATCACTTTATGGTTAATTTTTTGGAAAGCCACTTTTTGGGATTTCCCCAAAAGGCTTCTAGAATGACTTAGGCACTAAGGAAGCCCCCTTGGGGGGGGCATGAGGGTGGCCGACCAAGGTGGGGCTCCTCCATTTAGCTCCACATGCCATCCCTTTTTGCCTTTTATTCTTTTATGTGAGACATAAAGTGGGGGTACTTTTGGTATTTTTGTATGCCAACTTTACCCCTTGGCTTTCCTATAAATAGAGGTGGAGGGGTGCTCTCCAAAGCTCATCCTTGCTCTCATACACATGCCATGCTCCTCTGGCTCTCTCTCTCTCCCTCCCACAAAATAGTTTCGTAGAGCCGAAAGGCTGTCTGGGTTCCGGTAGGAACTAGTTCTGGACGGCGAAGCCCTGCCGAATAGCTGACACCGTATGTGTGCAACCCCGTAGAGAGGTCGTAGTTTTGATCTTTTGCCTGAGGGGCTGTTCGAGTGTCCTCCCGAAGGGCTGTCCGAGTTACCGTTCGAGTTTCGAGGGTCCTCCCGAAGGGCTGTCGGTGACATCGTCCGAGGGACTGTTCGACGAGGGAGTACATCCTCACGGTTGGGAGGTTGTAAATCCTAGCCGCGGGGATCTACACCGACGATCTACACCGACTCTTCTTCCGCTGCGCTACGAGTCGGTACAGATCAGATCAAACCCTGTATGCTGTCTCCATAGTGGTCCTGGGCGTGCTCGCTGTACCGAAATTTTTTGTTTTCTGTCGCGTTCCCTACACTAAGAATATCTCTCCATCGTCGGAGAAGCAAATCCCAATCTTGAGCTATCAAGTTACTTGTCATACTTTTCTGTGAACCCGTAAGCCGCCGTAATAGCCACCCTGTTACAGATGACGTTTAACAAACCCCAAAGTTTACGAAGCAAGTACGAAGGAACTCGACACTCTCATGGTCTAAGGAATTATGCAAATGTTAACTATCTCTGTGTTATTAACCATTTACTTGTGACGAATGTATCTCATAGCATAACATCAATTCGGGTCGATTCAACACAAATGTTCTTCTAACATTGTGCCCTCAAAAATTGCCGGCATAGTCATGCCCATGATCAGGAAAACAGGATCATCATGCAACACTTGAGCTAGTCTTAGAGGCATGACTAGGAATACATTTTACCGTTTATTATACCACACGTGCACATGCGTTTCCCTCCGAGCCTCGTGGTTATTGTAGACTCGAGAATCATTGCAGTTATATCATGGAACATAAACATTCATTACAAACTTGGAGATACAAAATAACTATTATCATTGCCTCTAGGGCATATCTCCTACATTCTTGCATGGGTGTAGCATGGGTGCACCGAGCTGGGGTGTAGAAAAACCACTCTCTTTGTTTATTTTTCTTAAAAGTAAACTTACATATCCACTTTCATGGGGCCTGCTTTCATGGTGCACGGGTTCGCTTAGTCAACTCCATATACCAACTCTTTTATTTTTTAATATATTTTTTCAAAGTTTACTTAGGGCATCTCTAAAAGCTGACCCTCAAATGGACATGGCAAATGTCCGTTTTTATATCCGAACATGGTCCGCGGACATGATGCGGGAGGGAGCCATCCAATGGTATTCACAAATTAATCCATTTGGGAGGAGAGAGAGTAGAGAGGGACAATGCATGTGGTGGAATATTGTGGTGTGGTGTCCGGTTGAGAGGAGAAACAAGAGATGGGGACTAGAAAACAGACATTCGGACCGCTCCGCGGACTAATAGGGGTCCTCATTGAATGATAAAAATTAGCAAAAATGGTCCGGACAACATATACCGGAGCATTACAGGTCTCCTTTGGAGATGCCCTTATATATCCACTTTTTTGTAAAAGACTAAAAAATCTAACATCGGGTTTTTAGACATGGCAAATAAAATGGTTTTCATGTTAATTTATATTGGCACAAAGATGGCAATTTCAGTCTGCAAGCACGACAATTTTTCTGGAAAAAAATGAATTGAAGCGGATTTGCTATGCTCGCAACAAAATTTGTCATCCTCGATGAACACAACTTGCATGTCAATTTATATTGGCATGAGGATAGCAATTTATATTGGTGGAGAGAACGAGTGAGAGGGGTGAGAGAATGAGGGGTGCATGGGTTGAGAGAGTGAGAGGGGTGGGTGCGGTGAGAGAGTGGCTGAGGTCAGGATACGGCTCGGTAGGTAGGCTCGAAAAAACTAGGTAGGTGAAAAAATAATTTGGTTTGTCTCATGTTTATTAATATAAAATATTATTTATTTATGTTTATATATTGATATGTAATTAGGCGTACCCAATTTTTTTTGCAAATAAAAATAGATGTGTTAGTCTCACTTTTGTTTAATGCAGTACAAAATATTATTTCTATTTCTATATGTTCCACTTTTGTTCAACACAGATAAAAAGGGATGGATTCGGATGATGTTTTTAAAATATCAACTGACATATATAGGCACTGACATAACGTTGACGGACCGGACTGAAACACTACGAGAATAGGTGCATACAATATTCCTTCTTTATATGTATGTGATACTCCCTCCGTCCCATAATATAAGAGCGTTTTTGACACTACACTAGTGTCAAAAACGCTCTTATATTATGGGACGGAGGGAGTACATGATAATACAAAAGGTGTATTTTTATATGATTAGTTTTTGAAGAATATGAGAGGGATAGAGATTTATTCTTGCGACGCTCAAAAAGAATCCATGGACAAGGGTTTTGCGACGTCACTGAAAGGGGCCGAAAGTTTACATAGTTTCTTACAACATAATGATGTGCAAGCAGTGATATCTCATACAAACCAAAAAGGGAAAATATAAATGTTATCGCATCATTTTATAATATTGCAGTGCATCATGTGGACTGTTTATGCTAAATTATATTGAATATTGGAGAACAGATGTCTTATCAGTTCACCCATTTTCATATATTATCCCATTATTTTATCTCAAAATATTATATCAAAGTTGTTTTTTTAATATTTTGCAGGAGGATATGAAATACTTTTGACAGAAATTAGTTGTCATATTGCTCGATTCAGACCTGAATAACCTAAAAGGAAGTCCGATATACTACCAATCTGGCGATGAAGGAAGTTACCTAATTCTGATGTTTAGCTAGAATCCACCTGACAGAGTCGAAGACAAATGTCCTACCCCAATCACCGTCATGCCCATGGATCAATGTGAATTTGTTGTCGGGCTCTGCAACTACATCATGTCGATCGATGATGCCGAGTGTTTGGAGTAAGCATCATTTATAAATATATAATGTGTCAGTATACATTATCATGATTCTTACCATCCATTTTTCAGGAAGGAATGGGTGCGAAGCTCGACACCCCATCTAATGGGCTTAAGTCTCAAAAAACTTGAGAGCATACTTAACATGGAGCAGTCTATGGACAATGATTGTTTCAACATTGTCGTGCATATACTGGCATGTGATGAGGAATTATTGTTCATAGACCCTCCTATACACTTCATGGATCTATAGTTTTGTGTAAGTTATCATAATCATAATTCTTCATTCAGGGCCATTACTATCAACATGTTTCTAAATAGTTTTTCTTACTCAGTCCACAATGTTAGATTCAACACGAAATCAAAAGTTCGGCGTGAAGGATACTATTCAGATGTTGGCAACATTGTTTCATAGCTAGCCTCGGATAGACAACATCTCATCATGCAACATGGTAAGTAGGGTCTATTGTACATTATTGCCATGGTTTATTGTTTCTAATAGCTAGCACTTGTAGATTTATTTTCCATATGCATTCATCGGCCGATACATCTTGTATATCATCGACAAACATGCATGCCGTGTATATATTCTGGACCAAATCCATACATCACCGTCGCCAGAGGATAAAACTCTGAGGCATTTAGTGAAATTACAAAGATTTGCGAGGGAATTCAACGACACACTCGAAATAAAGTAACCCGGCTGGAATTCCGATATATTTAGATGGCATCATTTATTTCTTCCTGGTATTCCAATGAGCATGGATGGGTAAATTTATTTTATCATTATCATAACATCCAAAATACAAGTATTTATTTTTGTTATCACTATATTCACGAAATTTTAATTTAGGAAATTGCAGGGATGTGTCTAGCTATTTTTTTTTTCATTTTATGCTCTGGTGGAACGGTAAAGAATTGGTTCGCCCGGTTTGCACGGTGAATATTGTCCGTTACACATTTTAAGACATTCGACGTAAATATTCATGCTAACCGCATATATTGCTTGTGCAGGATGAGTATGAGTTGAGAAAGAAGTTTTTATTATACCTACTCAAATATCGTGGGAATGTAGCTAAAAACAACATTCCTGATATTGTGCAAGAATTTCTTAGGCGTATCAAATAGACCTTAATTTGCAACAGATTTTTAGTTGGATAATCGCTCTATTTGTATACATCGTCGAATTGCATTTTTATTATCAAGTTACACTGCAAGTGAAGTGAATTTCAATTATTACCCGATTGTGATCGTGGTATCTTTTCTCCACATATGAAATTTAACATACATTATGTTTATATAACTTCAGCAAAATATTTCAAAAAACTGTGATAACGCATGGGCATTCTACTAATCGGAGTCGAAGGAAAACTTAGCAAATTGAGCCTCAGACCCTCAGTTCAAAAATGGAGATTCCATCGTGCATCGTGACTACTCTCTCTCTCTCTCTCTGCCACGTGCTGCCTCTACCCGAGTCAACCAAGGCAAGGCGAGCCAACGGACAGACGATTATTCGCGGTATCTCGCTGCCGCAAAGTGTCTTTTACCGGTTAAGGTAGGTAGCGGCGAGGAATCCGTCGTCCGCCTGTGCTTTAAGATCGACGCGCGTGCCACCTATTTCTTCTCATATTTTTCTTATACCAAAGCGATACAAAGCAAAATACATCGGTGGTATAGGTGGCACACGCTACCGAACGCGAAGAGCTGGCCGGGAACGAAAGCGTCCCTGCGGCTAGCGCTGTTGCTGATGACTAGGCGAGCCATTGATCCTTGATGACCCACGCCCACGACCGGCTTCATCTCACCCTGACACCCAGCCGACCCGTGAGGCTCTCTCTCTCTCTCTCTCTCTCTCTCATGGCTGCTCCTCCGGCAACCCGCCGCCACCACCGCTCCGTGCTCCGGCAGCCTGTCGCCGTAGAAGATCAGATCTGGCCTCCCCTACACAGCAACGTCCAGATCTGGCTGCTCCGGCTGTTATGATGCCACCGATGCACTGCGTAAACGGGGACCCCCGTGAGATGCGGAAGCGGCGCGGGCACCCACCACGTCGACGGTGGGAAGATCTCAGTCGACGAGATTCCTCCGATCACGGCCGGCCGTGCGAACATCTTCCTTGGTTGACGGGTCCCAGTTCGTCGCCGTTGGATCCATAGCCTCCTGCCCCAACTCTTCGGGTGAGCCTTAAGCCAACCATCCCCTCCCCTGTCTCCTGTTCTTCATGATTTTTTTCTTATTTTGCATGATATTGGTTCTTACCGAGATCAACGGCGATTATCCTCTGAAGATTTGGGAGCATTGAAAGAAATCGGGGCTGCCAATGTTTTCTTTTTTTTTCTGAATTTTTGCTCAGCTTGTATGTTTATTCAGTGCTAGATTTGTGAAGGTGATATCTTGTTTTGTGAAATATGGAAGAGTTTTATGATTCATATAGAACTGATTTTTTTCTGGAATTCACTCAAGTGAAAGTGAAATCTGGTTTTGTGAAATATGGAAGAGATTTATGGTTCATATATGTGAAATATGGCGCCTATCTGATTTTGTGACACGTGCAAGAGTTATTTGGTTCAGATTTGCGAAAGAAAGTGATATTGTTGAAATATGAAATATATTTTTTGTCAAATTCATATGTGAGACCCTGTGAAATTCATATGTGTGATCCATATTTTTTCAAATAATTGAAATTGGTCAATTGAAAAACTGAAATAGGTTTTGAGAAACTGAAACCGGTCTTTTGAAATAACTAAAATCAGTTTCTGAAAATTAGTGAAATATATCTTTCGAAACAAGTGAAACTGTTATTTCAATTGAAATGAGTGAAATCTATTTTTGTAATTGGTGTAATTAGTTTTTTGAAACAAGTGAAATATAGTATTTCAATTTAGTGAGTTCATTGTGTTATCTGCATCGAGTGAAATAAGATATTTGAAAAAAGTGAAATATATCCATATTTTTGTGAAACTACTTATTTCAATGTTTGAAACTCATATTTGTGATGAGTGAAATACGTTTCAATATATTTCATAAATATGAAGTGAAATTAGTTTTTGAGATATTTTTGGAAATGAGTGAAATTAGTTTTCCAAATCAGTGAAATGTGTTTATTCAAATTAGTGAAATGCTGATTTTAGAATGAGTGGAATTATATTCTTTCAAATGAGTGAAATAGTTTTTTGAATGAGTATTGTTTTCATGCATACGGAACATATTTTCAGTGTGAAATATGTGAAACTAGTTATTTGGAAATGTGAAGCTGATTATTTAAGAAAAATAAGTGAAATCTAGTTTTGAAACTAGTGAAATTGTTTTATAAATGATATTTTTTTCTTCAAATAAGTGAAATCAGTTTTCTGAAAGAAGTGAAACCAATTTTTCTAATGAGTGAAATTTATTTTTGAATTGAGTGAAATATGTTTTAATATAATGAGTGAAATTTGTTTGATGAAATCGGTATAAATAAAATTAGTTCAAATGCATCCATAATTGATCTTGGTCTGACGATCTTCTCGCTATGAATTCAAATATAAAAATTGTTTCAAAAACGGAGTTTTAGTTCAAATATATCAATCATTCAAAATATGACTATAAAATAAAATACCCATCTTTTGCATGGACAGAGAGAATGCATGCAATTGTCCTCTATCGAGTCTCTGACTCTCGCTCATGTAAAAGCCGACACAAAGTTGACACGTGCATTGTATTCCTCTCTCCAACCTTACGTGTTACTCCTTCCGTTCCAAAATATTGTGCGCCCGCGCTTCTCGAGGTTCAACTTTGACCATAAATTTAAGCAACGAGACCGACCACTGGTATAATTTTTGCTCCCGCCGCAGTCGGTCTCGTTGGTTAAATTTATGGTCAAAGTTGAAACGCGGAAACCGAGCACGCACTATATTTTGTAACGGAGGGAGTACTACATAGGAAAAAATATCTCATATTATACCTATAAAGCTAGCACAAATCCCAATATAAGTAGTGGACGGCGGATGCTTCACCGCTGGCTACCAGCACCGGTAAATTTACTTATTCGGATCTCCCTGCTGCTTCGCCCGCGCCCTCACCTTCCTGCTCTATCAGCTTGCAATAAATTTGCTGCGAGCCTCACAAGTCCTCACAACCGCGCTTCACCACCATGGATACTGCGAGTGTGCCGCACACCCAACACCAGCCAGCCGTCTCGCATCCCTACTTTGTCACCTTGGATATCGGCAGCCCCTCCTCCTTGTGTGGACGCCCCTCCGGCGGCATCGACCTGCGGTGGGTGCGCTCCGTGGCCGCCGGGGCCATCTTCTTGGTGTTCCTCCTCGCGGCCTCCCGCATCGCATTCCCCTCCTCCCCACTGTTCCTCCACCCGTACCCCTCCTCTGACACCCAGCGCCCGTCGCCGGCCGGGCCCCCGCGCTTCGCCTACCTCGTCTCTGGTTCGGCCGGCGAAGCCGGCAGGCTGCGCCGCTGCCTCCTCGCGTTCTACCACCCACGGAACCACTACATCCTCCACCTGGACGCGGAGGCGTCCGACTCGGAGCGCACGGAGCTGGCGGCCTTTGTGGCCACGCACCCGGTTCTTGCCTCCGTGGGCAACGTGCGTGTGCTAGAGAAGGCCAACCTAGTGACCAACGGGGGCATCACCATGGTAACCACCACGCTGCACGCCGCCGCCACCTTCCTGCGCACCGACTGGGACTGGTTCATCAACCTCTCCGCCTCTGACTACCCGCTTGTCACGCAGGACGGTCGGTACCACATATACACATAGCTGCTTCCATTAATCCTGGTGAATTATACTGCTCATGATTTCGTGGTGGCATTATCAACCGGTGCAGATCTGATGGACGTGTTCTCGCGGCTGCCGCGTGACCTCAACTTCATCGACCACACGAGCGACATGGGCCGGAAAGCGTACGTTCTTTCTTAAGCAAATCTACAGAGTGTGACATTGACACTTGCAACTGAGTGCGGTCCCACACGTGTGGTTCTTCTTGCCAGGTCCGCGAGGGCGATGGCGGGGATCGTCGACCCGGGGCTGTGGATGAACGAGACCGAGAAGCAGGAGCTGCCCACCGGCTTCACACTCTTCACAGGTATGCACGTGCGTAGGCTGCCGCAGGTTCATCCAATCGTTACAATTCCATGGTTTTCTGGAAAAAAGAATTATGGTTTTAATACTTGGAGTTATTTGCAATTTTGGATACAATAAATATTGTAGGTTTATGAACCTTGGTATTCCAAATGCCATGTTTTTGGTGTATGAAATAGACTAGTCTTTTTTATCCCATGGTAATTTTCATTGCCGCATGTAAGTCTTCTACTAGAAGTCGTCTAGAAGTGGAAGTCGTACCACGTGTTGTTAAGTCCACACCATGCATCCATGGCCACCAATGCCCTTTAGAGCCAAAAAAGAATACTTTGATTCTTAAGAATACATTACAACCATACAGCGAGACTGAACTTCAATTTGTGTGATAACCAGGTTCTACTTGGACGGTGTTGTCACGGCCGTTTGTCGAGTACTTGATCCGGGGGTGGAACAACCTCCCGCGCACCCTCCTCGTCTCCTACACCAACTTCGTCTCCTCTCCGGAGTGCTACTTCCAAACTGTGGCCTGCAACGCCGAAGAGTTCCGGAACACCACCGTGAACCACGACATGCACTACATCTCTTGGGGTGACTCCCCTGGGCATCACCCGGAACTCATCAGCTCTAGCCACTGGGACCGGATGCTCGGTAGTGATGCCCCCTTCGCGTGCAAGTTTGGCCAGGACGACCCGGTGCTCGACAGGATCGACGCAGAACTCCTGTCGCGGCAGCCCGGAATGCTTGCCCCCGGCAGCTGGAGCATCGGGGATATTGGCGGCGATGGCTCCTTCTGGATCGTGAGGGACGCGTCGCCCCTGCGTCCTGGCTTTGGAGCTGCGCGGCTGCAGCGGCTCGTCACGTCGCTCCTATCGGAAGAGAACTTCCGGCCAAATCAGTGCAAGATAGTCGATCACAACGCTTGAGCTTGATCTGTCCTCCGTTTTTCGTTCAGGCTGAGCATCAGCAATTAATAATTAAGCGCACGTGATGTATTGCGCAGACTAGAACTTTGGAAATGAGTGAGACGTGTCTTCTCAATCCGGCGCCAAGCACTTGACATTCCAGATATACATGATTCTTTTCTCTTTGCCTCTTTGTTCCTCGGTGACGTGTCACATAACTAACCCTTGAGCATTTCCCAAAGAAATAAGGAACACTTTCTAGAGTGTACAATTGCCAGTCGTGTGCTTGTAGCAGAGTTTTAAAGAGCCGGCTATAGCTTTTGGAGAGCTCTCCTGCTAAAGCTATACACGCAAAATTGAAATGACGTTAACCCGCTATTTCCCGCTATAGAGCTAAATTTGGAGTCATTTAGCCCACTAAGCCGCGATACAAAACCATCCTTCTACCTTATTCTTTCTTCTTGTTTCTGATATATATATGATGCATTGATGCAATGCTTGGTTATTGAATTAGGACACCTGATTAGTGCTCGGGCTTTCATGCTCGAACATGTGTATATGTCAAGCATATGCAATATATCATATATGATGCTTGATGTATTCTTATTTTTTCATGATTTAAAAAACGCTAAATGAGGCTTAGCTTCGCTATAATTTTCATAACTTCTGGCCGAGCAGCCGTTAAATGAAATAGCCCGCTATTTAAACATTGGCTTGTAGTAGCAAGTTTAGGGGTCTTGGTGCAAAACTTTGGATCTAATCCAAGGCAGTGCCGTAGTAGTACCACCCAAGCACGGTGGAAAAGCTCTCCGTAGTTCGGAATAGCAGAAGAACTACGATCTCTTTGACTCTGAGCCCATACAGCGATGTACAGCTGCTCCGACTCGGGCAGCAAAACGAAGTCTGACTTCTTTTCTACGTCAAGTGCGCCTCGGAATTTCATCTCGCGTAGACAGGTTGCATCGTTTGAGAAGTCATGGCCGTACGTTTAGAATTCTTGACCATGTGCTTGAGCTCCAAAATCGTCAAGCCGTCAAGGAGTAGAGGGTAAGCTTTAATACCTTATCTGTTGATCCGTAGATCTAAGTTGGAATACCGAGGAGCAAATCTTAATGAGCAACCCAAGTCAACTTGAGCACCGCCCTGCAAATCGAAGACATCGGGAGACTTAATTAACTTCCTCGTAGTCGTCGTAGTACTATAGCATTCAGTCAACTCTGAATTAGGACTACGTATTACCACCTGAAACAATAGTAGTGTACTGCAGTGATCCTCCACAAAGCACCACAGTAAAGATAGCTATCTCAGCGAGATGCTCTCCTCTTGCTAGCCAAGGGCAACTCTAATCAATCCCCATCAATTTAGAAGAGGATACGGCCGGGTGTCCTTTAGTGGTGAATATTTGCTCTGCTAAAAACGCGCGATTTCTAACCAATTTAGACCAAAAGCTAACTAATGTACTCACTATCGGTCTCGTTCTCGATCCACTCCCAATCCGTTTCAGTAAGCCCTCTGATGAGCCGGCCATGTCCCTTATCGCCCTCGGCACCGCCCTCGTCGCTGTCAGACTCGCTGGACAGGTCGATGATGTTCGTCGTCCCAACCGTGTACTCCTCGTACAGCCGGTGCTCCACCTCGATGCGTGCCAGGTAGCGGCGGCGGAGCTCCTCCATGTTGGCCTCGCTGGTTTGCTCCGCCATGAGGCGATCGTGGGCCAGGTCTTCCCGCATATCCCGTGGGGTAGCCCCTGGGGGTCAACCGGTTCCAGGCAGCGGCGCTATAGAGATGGACCGACTTTATGTCGGATGCGCGCGCCGCCTACATCGCGGCGTGGAGGGACCTAGCCAATGCCACTTGTCGGTGTCGCGGTCGTTTATCTCCGAGATCAACTTCCCCCACCGGTGCTGTCGCAAGCCGATGTAATTTGGCTCCTGCGGCGGCGGAGGTGGCAGGTCAGGGATTTCGCGGCGCGGGAGGAGGAGGATGCGCTAGTGTGGGAGGAAGCGTTGGTGCGGCGACGCTCATGGATCCGCGGGCCGAGCGCTAGCTGGGGTAGCGGCGGCTGAGTAATTTTGAATGATTTGTAAAATTTATAGAAATTTCTATCGCACCAAAAAAAAACCAAAAAATTTCTGCACGCAGTAGTACTTGTGTGATGTTGAAGCTTAAGCGATGAAATAGACAAGCTTTTCCAGATAGAGACACAAGCCGAAAATTGTTCAGGCAGATCCAAGCATAATTTTATTCGCATTGCCCATACGAGATAGGCATTAAGCTGGAGGAGGGTGTTACCGCAAGAACAGGGCGCCCCAACCTAGGTAAAAGCTCTGTCATGTGAAATCTTGCGTCTTGCCTCTCCACAATTCCTCAATTGTGTGTATTGCTGCGAAATCCCGGCGATAAATGTCGTTTCACCGCAAGTTAAATATTTGATAGGTACTACTGTACTGATTTATTAAACATTTATATGACAAGTTGGAAGCCTTAGCGGTAAAGGAAATCCACAGCTGCTGCTGCTCAAAAGTCTTGGCTTCAATCGATCCTGGTGAGGAACAACAACAATATAGTACCATATACGTACGGAGGAGCGTGATAAGCTATAGCTAAGCAATGGCGTACCTCCCCCTTAGACCTATTTGACCCTCGATCTAAGCTAAATAGGGCTAGATTCCTCACGTCTATCGACGCCTGCCCCTGCTGTTTTGTACACATGTAGGGGTGTGTCCGTGTGTGGCATCACATGCGGCATCCTAATTGACTGCACGCCAAAGCATCTTTGCGCAAAACTACTCCGGTACGGATCACAGATACCTCTCTAGCATAAACTACTCCGGTACAGATCACAGATATGGGAACCACCCTTGGCCGGCGGGCGCACGTACCGTCATGTGCTAGCTAGAGCCAAGCCATGCTAGCGGAATGATCTGTCCCACATCACTTCGATGCACGCACGCTATGTTTCTTTCCTAAAAGCATTGGTTCTGCAACCCTTGTACACGCAAAGTTTCCAAAGGGCAAGATTTGTTTGCTGACTAAGTTGACATTTCTTGGATCGATCGATGCAGTGCAAAAGAGTTATTCGACGAGTGTGGATGGCTGTCAGTCGTGGTGGTGTATCTCCCGCGCTTCTCCTAGGCGGCACACTAGCTGCGTTTGATAGTGCACTCTTGTACATTTTTCGCGTCCTTGGTGTGTTTTGTCATGTTTTTTCTACTTTCACCAGCTTGTCAGGATTCCTCAACACCAGGTATCATTTGGCCGCATGCTTTATTTATAAAGTGGGGAAAACCAGTTTCGACACAGTGCAAAATATTTATTCGGCTGGTAGCATCTCTAACCTCGTAGGCTAGTACTCCGTGATGCTGGTACCATATCTATATATATTCTCCTTGCTAATTGCCAGTTTAGTCGTGTATTAATATGTATAGTGCAATGAAACAGACAAACATAAGAGGCAGCCGCTTGTTAGCGCAGTCATGCAGGTGCTTCGGTCTTCAGTGATTAGTAAATCCTAGTACTAAATGGTTAATTTATATGTTAGGTGTGGTTAATTCACTACCGGAATAACCCACGATGCCGACGGCCTAATCTATGTCGACGGTTTTTTGTCAGGGCCGTCGGCATAGATTGAGGTATACCGACGGTCAGGGAAAAACCGTCGGCATAGAAAAGCCGTCGGCACACATCCATCTATGCCGACGGCACCCATTGGCATATAAAGGCGGCAAATCTCGATCTATGCCGACAGCTACCGTCGGCATATAGGCACCCTGGCGACCCGGGTTTTCGCGGCGGGCTGACGCCGTCAGAGCTATGCCGATGGCCCAGATGGCGGCCGTAGGCATAGCTTTATCTGTTTTTATTATTATAAATCATTTTTCTTTTTTTAAAATTAAAATTTAATTAATTTAAATCTGACTTATCTAAACTTAAACATATACAAATTATATATCGATTTAGGGTAAATTTTTTCATATATTATGAATATCTAGTTTGTTTTTGTTTTTGAGTATGTTAAAAATGTGACCTCATGTACTTTTGCATATAGGTCCGTATACTTTGTTAAAATCACAAGTAATTGATATATGCATCGATTTTGACAAATGTTATATGGTTTTTTATCCGGATCTTGAAAGGATTCTGTTGCTATACTATATTTTCAAATTTGAACAAACTAAAATCATGTTTGCTTCAGTTTTACAGAAAACACCCTTTTGTTTTGACTTTTTTGTATATTTTCATTCCTTGGCCCAACGAGACAAATTTTATATCTAGATCTATGAGATTGTTTCTGAAAGTGTGGTGGCAGGTGCAAGCACCCAGCACGCAGCTCCGGAATATGACCTCCTTCACGGACGGCACTGCCGCCAGCACTTAGAGGGGGGAACGGCCACATTGGGTCAAAGCGGAGGGGATCTTGAGGTGGGTTGGGCCCAGACTTTGTTCTGAAATGTTCCTATGGTTGAACTATCAACACCAGGTGGAAGAGTCCATCGGTCAAAGGCCGTCCGGTGAAAGCCAAAGGGGGTAGCTTTCTCGGTCAAACATGCTAGGGTTAGGCCAGTCGGGGGCCTTCGTGGAGTAGCAATGCCACCAAAACATCGCACTGGATCCTCATACATTTCTTGAAGTATGGTGGTAGGTTCAAACACCCGGCACGCAGCTCCGGAGTGTGACCCCTTACATGGACGGCGATAGCACCGAAGTAACCTTCGGTAGTTTTGTTGTTGTGTGAATTTTTCGGAACAGTCAGAATGCGGTAAAACCCTGAATTAAACAGTGCAGGCACATGTGATTTAAGATGCATGGTAATTTTTCATATTTTTTTGAGATGCAGAAGTATCTTAATTAATTCCTCTTTATAGATTGTTCTTTGCATGACTAAAAGTGTGGTGGGGGCCTTCAGAGCCTAGCAATCCCACCAAATCTTGTGTTGGGTCCTCTTACATGTCTGAAAGTGTGGCGACATGTGCACACACCCAGCACGCAGCTCCAGAGTGTGACCACCTTCACGGACGGCACTGCCGCCAACACTTAGAGGGGGAACGGCCATGTCGGGTCAAACCGGAGGGGATCTTGTGGTGGGTTGGGCCCAGACTTTGTTCTGAAATATTCATATGGGCTGACCTATCAACACCAGGTGGAAGAGTCCATCGGTCAAAGGCCGTCAGGTGAAAGTCAAAGGGGGTAGCTTTCTCAGTCGAACATGCTAGGGTTAGGCCGATCGGGGGGCTTCGTGGGGTAGCAATGCCACCAAAACATCACACTGTGTCCTCATACATTTCATGAAGTGTGGCGGTAGGTTCAAACACCCGGCACGCAGCTCCGGAGTGTGACCCCCTACACGGACGGCGATAACACCGAAGTAACGTTTGACAGTTTTGTTGTTGTGTGAATTTTTCGAAACAGTCAGAATGCCATAATACCCTGAAATTTTTACACAGTGCGGGCACATGTGATATAAGATGCGTGGTAAGTTTTCATATTTGTTTGAGATGCAGAAGTATCTTAATTAATTCCTCTTTACGGATTGTTCTCCGCATGTCTAAAAGTGTGGTGGGGGGCCTTCGGAGGCTAGCAATCCCACCAAATCTTGCGTTGGGTCCTCTCACATGTCTGAAAGTGTGGCGGCAGGTGTAAGCACCTAGCACGCAATTCCGGAGTGTGACCCCTTTCACGGACGACACTTCCTAACCATCCAACCACACATTGATTCACCACGCGCGTTAGCATTTGAGTTTATCGATTGCGCATAATAGATGATGAACTTGTACCTATTTAAATTTTGCTAATATCTTTTGCTTAAGATCACTGTTTAGATGGTAATTCATTTTATCAACTAACGTAGTTAAAGCTAGCTAGCAAGTGTACGTTTTGTTGGCCGCACGTCAGTTAGTCATTAGCACTTACTCTGATGGCATAACCCTAGTGAGTAGTGACTGGCTGCGATATCGCTTTGTGCACGCGTGTGCTTGACTCACGCATGTCTCACGCACGCAGAGGAGACAATATTTCCCCTCTCGCAAGGCGATTAGGGAAAGCCTTCCTCCCCTCGATCTTCACCAGCGAGCCCATGGATTCACCTCCCCTCCGCTTGCCGCTCCGGCGGCCGGTGACGGGGAGGGGATTTCTGGTGCCTCAGATCCGGCTGATAGATTGGTAGGGTTTTAGTCCTCGCAGGGGCGGTGCTTGGACGGATGGCGGCGCTTCTTCTTCGAGTCAGTCTTCCGGGCTCTGATCCTCCTCAAGTTCGATCGTTGGAACGAATTAGACGGAGCTTCGGCGTAGATTTCTGCCAGCTCCTCGGGGCGGCGAGGTTAGGGTTTCTCGTCGTGCGTACGCAACGGCGATATTTGGTGTCAGGTTCTTCAGATCGATTCAAGGATTCAACAGCGACAACTGCGGCTCCGGGGCGCTGGTCCTTAGGGGCATGTGCACGAAGACTTCCCGGCTGTCATCGACAAGGTCAAGCCGGCTCCGGTATGGGAGCGGCGACAGCGGCGCGTCGGCGGCTCATTCTGGCGGCGGCAATGGTCGTTCGGTGGTCCATGGACCTTGATGTAATTTTTATTATGTTTGGGGTGTTTTGTATTTCCGGTGAACCTTTATAATAGATCTTATCCTTTTCACAAAATATAATAATAATAAGGCTAATCAGACCAGATTGTTTCGCCGGGACGCTGATTCAGTGAACTCACTACAAAACCAATCAGAACCTTAACCCCATCACCTGCAAAAAAAAAAAAAAAAAAAAAAAAAAAAAACTTAACCCCGATAATAGTACCACCTCGCTAGACGGCTGCGACTCCCAGTAGCTTATATACCTAGCACTCGCCAATAACATCAGCCGGGCGTGGTGGTGCGCGCTTGTCACTCCAGCCACGGAGGGCTAAAGAGTTGGAGTGTGGGGTTGTTTGGGCTAGAAGCCCTCGACATAACATAAGTCGTCCGCTGGAAAACGTACAGCGGTGTCGCGCGCTTGTGGGCGCCTGCTCGCTGCTGGATATTTGTGGGTGGTGCTGGTGCTGTCTTACTTGTATATAAGTCGTAACAGGGGGCACGAGATGGCCAGCCCACAAGCCTCCGGGCATTGAGCGCTGTGGGAAAAATCTTCCCCGGCCGTCACCCCGTCGGGGGGGTGTTCGCTCACTTTCAACCCCATATATACACCAACTCTTTTATTTTTTATGAAAAAATATTTTGAAAGTTCGCTTTCAGCTTATCACTTTTCTGAAGAAAAAAATAATTGAAATCTTTCATGTCATGGTTTAAAAGTCAACTCATCTTCTTCTATCCTACACAGTACTTCCTCAGTCCTGTATAATACACACAATGTGCACCAGGGTGGAAAGGGTAAAGTTCACTTTCATCTTATCACTTTTCTGAAGAAAAAAGAATTGAAATCTTCCATGTCATTGCAGGGAAGAGGCTGCGATAGGCGAGGCGGGGACAATGCCGATTGTGTGTGGCGGATAACTACTAGTACAAAAACCCTTACAGGAATAGTTCGTTACCGGCGCAGCACGTTTTTCGGACGCCGGCGGTATTTCGGAAAAATAGCAGCGGCGTTGGCTTGCCAGTCGACGCTACTGACATCATACTATTACAGGCGTGCGGCCAATGGCCCACGTCAGTAGTTCGTGGACCCTAGCAGAAAGAAACAAGTAGTAGTGACGTTTCCTGGCACCAACGCCATTAATTTATTACTAAATAGTGGTGTCGGCCATAGTGCCCAGTGCCGCAGACTCGTTGTCTCGGGCCCACGGAAATACCAGCGGCGTCGACGTTCTAGCGGACAAATGTATTTTCCTATTTTTATATGTATTTTCCTATTTTGCTCGAACTAATATGTGTGTGTGTGTGGACTGTGTTTTATATCCCACCATCCCAAATTAATTTTATTTTATCCATATACAAGTAATTATTTTTATATGTCCGATGCTTGGTCTCTTCTGTACCGCTCACTCTTGCCTTTTCTTCCCTCCTCCATTATCTCTTTCCAGCCCCGAATCCTCATTTTCTTGCTACGAACTTTGGCGAACCCAGACGGGCAGCGTGCACTGCCCAGCACCGCTCGCTCCATGGTACCTATTCGTTCGCCTCGCTCTGACGCGGACACACCTGGATCTGGAGAAGAAGGCCACCAAGCTCGATCTGGATGGACTATGGCAGCATATCTGTTCTTCAAGGTGGCTCCTCCCATGCGACGACGCCGTCGGTCAAGGTATGTGTGAATCCTATCTCATACATATTAATGAAGTATGCATCCCATCTCAATTTAAGCCGCCGCCGCATCTATTTGAGCGGCCAGATCCCCAATCAACCGCGTAGCCTCCCCCGGTAAACCAGCCCGCAGCGCACACCCTCACTCCCCAAATCTATCCCGCCCCTCTCCGTAGATCTACTCCACCAAAAATCGACTGGAATGGCCAGATCTAGCCGTAGTGGCTTGCCGCCACGAAATCGACGCGGGGAGACACACTGTAGATCCATTTCCGACCTGCCATCGCCGCCAAAGCGGAAGTTCCACGGCGTGCGGTGATACGTCTCAAACATTTCTATAATTTTCGATTGTTTAATGCTATTATATTACCATTTCTACATATTTTATTATCATTCTATATTATTTTTCTGGACTAACCTATTAATCTAGTGCCTAGTGTCGGTTCTTATTTTTTGCATGTTTTGGTTTCGCGGGAAATCCATATCTAAGAAGGTCCAAACATGATGAAATTTTACGATGATTTTTATGGGAAATAAGAAACTCTGGAAGGTTCGGGAGAGATCCAGAAGATGGGCAGGGTCCACAAGCCCAGAGGCGCAGCCTACCCCCTTGGTTGCGCCTTCAAGGCTTGTGGGGCCCCTGCAGCTCTGTTTGACCTAATTCTTTCGCCACAATTCCCTATAAAATCCGAAACCTCTAGTAAGAAACCACAAGGAGAAATATCGCTGTCGCAGGCCTCTGTTCCGAAGCGATCGCATCTGGAGCCCTATACCGGAGTTCTGCCGGAGGGAGAAACCATTGGGGAGGCCATCTTCATTAACCTTGTTGCATCCATGATGATGTGTGAGTTGTTCCATTAGGACCTACGGGTCCACAGTAGTAGCTAGATGGCTTTGTCTCTCTCTCTCTCTCTCTCTTGGATCTTCAATACAATGATCTCATTTGAGATCTATTCGATGTAATTCTTGTGGTGTGTTTGTTGAAATCCGATGAATTGTTGATTTATCATCAGTTTTTTCATTGAGAATCATTGAATCTTTTGAAGTTTCTTTGTTGTATAATTTACTAGCTATGTATGCTTTCTTAGTTATTTGTCTTCTCTGGCCAAGATAGATGGGTAATTCTTCAGAGGGAGTGGTGCATAGTAGTGGGTTCAATCTTACGATTCTCTATTCCGGTGATAGAAAGGATCAAGACACGTCTGGTATTGTTGCCATTAAGGATAAAACGACGGAGATTCATCTTATTGCTAGATTTATTTCCGTTTACATCATGTCATCTTGCTTATTGTGTTGCTCTATTTTTAATTAAAGTTAATACTTCGAGATGCATGTTGCATAGCGGTTTCGGGGTGGAGTAATAGTAGTAGACGTTAGTAACTTTAACGGTCTACTTATCACGGGCGTGATGCCTATACATGGTTATGCCATGAATGATTATAGTTATAAATTGCTACTTTTCTGTCAATTGCCCAATAGTAATTTGTCGGTGGTGGCGTCTTAGTTGTAAGTCGTAACAAGGGGCACGAGAGCACGAGATGGCCAGCCCACAAGCCTTCGGGCATTGAGCGCTGTGGGAAATGTTCCCTAGCCGTGGCCCAGTCGGGTTCGCTCACTATCAACCCCATATACCAACTCTTATTATTTTTCAAAAAAAAATATTTTGAAAGTTCACTTTAATCTTATCACTTTTCTGAAGGAAAAAAGTGAAATCTTCCTTGACATGGTTTAAAAGTCAAGTCATTTTCTTCTCTCCTACATAGTACTTCCTCTGTCCTGTATAATATACATAATGTGCACCAGGGTGGAGGGGGTATGCCATCTTACTATATACCAATTGCTTCACCCTGTCGTTGGCCACACTTTGCTCTGTCCCATAGTATAATACACACCGGGACGGAGGGGGTATGCGTGTCATGAGCAAACGATGGCGCCGGTTGAGAATGGAGGAGGCAATGAAACAGTGGCAATGTGGAAGGCATGGTGACATCGTCGAGCAGGGAAGAGGCTGTGATAGGCGAGGCAGGGACAATGTCGATTGCGTATGACGGACAACAGGGTGAATCCACAGATAACATGGGCATCTTGTACCAAGGGTGGCCTTCAACCGAGTATGCGGCCATCTTGGAACACGTGGCTGTTCCACCACGAAACACACTCGTGCTCGACGGCCTTGACATTGTTGTCAGGCGGTGGAATAGGTAGACACCAGCAGGGAGTAGATCATCGAGCACAATCACTGGTGCATGATTAAGCACCATATGTGGAGCAGGGAGTGCATGCACCGACGCAGTTCGGTGATGTCTGCGGTCTGCAATCGTCGAGGGCAAAGGCAGAACCCGAGAGAGGGTACCAGGAGAGTGACCAAGGCGTTGTCCGCCATGACAATGAGATGCGAAGTGTTGATGAAGCTGGCAGAGCATGTGAGTCGAGCACAACCAACGAGAATGGATAATAGCCAACAAGGACTTCAAGGATGGAAACAAAGGTGGACGTGCCCGCCATGGAAGCAGCCAGCGCGCAGATGTCACCAGCAGCGATATGGGTGATAGGCGAGCCACTACCATTGCTCAAGTCATCGTCTTTGTCCGTGGAGAAGGGGGTGGGTCGTTGGGGCCGATGTCGTGGGTGCGGTAGTCACACTGCTTGAGCTCGACGATGACGATGTCGTTGCCGGGCAACTAGACGGTCAAGCTTGGAGGAAGGTTGTAGCCGCGAGCCACCATGACGAGTGCGCGGACACTGGTGTGGTCGCGATCAAAGCATTGAATTCATGCTCCTACCAGTTGCTCCAAATGTCTGAGCTGATGGCGAGAGACGAGCATTTTATTTAAACAACCCCCCCCCCCCCCCTCACGTCTAGACTATTGTAGTCCTTAGACGTGGGTTGATATAGGCCACATAATCTTTTTTAATACTGCGTTGGCAGACTCCAAATGTCTGAACCGGTGAAAAAAGGCCTATTTGATTGTGGTATCTCTTAGGATAACAGTGCCCTCCGATAATTACTCCAAATCCAATCGGGAGAGCACTGGACGTTGACGTGAAGGCCTGCCCTTACTCCGGCGAGGTGTCGGAGTTGTAATCGACTATGCTGCTGCAATTCGTCATCAACTTCAGACTCTACTTCCTCTGCCGAGATGGTCTCTCCAGACGGAGGTATAATTATTCTACTGATTTTTGCTTTCCAGATATATAGATAAAATTAATAAAAGTAAAAAATGCGCTAGCGAACCAGCGCTCCTCCCGCACTGGGCCAGCCCCTTTAAGGACCTTCAACGCATCGTCTAGATATCGCCTCAGGTGAGGCTGAGCCGGCAGATCTTATTTGACGGAGGTGAGGCGGAGAGCTCTTATCTGCCGCTTTTGCGGCAAATAGCAGCCGGACGCACACACAAATAGCCACTTGGGCCGGCCCAACAGCAGGACCACGCTATGCAAAATTCCAAAAATTAGTGCTCTTGCTGGGAGTCGAACACAAGACCTTAAGTAGCGCGGTACTTTAAGAACTAGGAACATCCATTGATTTGTGACTAAGTAGCTCTTAAGTAGCTCTCTCAGCAGCTCCCAGACGCAGCGGCATACCAATGCAGCAAGCAAGCATTCGTGACAAATAAGTACTGTGGTACTTTAAGAACTAGGAATATCCATAAATTTGAAAGATTTTTGAAATTTTGAACGCGTTTTTTTTGAAAAAACTGAATACTTTTTGAAACGCAAACATTTTTCAATACAGTGAGCAAAATTTTGAAAACATGAACAATCTTGAAAAATTGGAACATATTTTGAAATTTTAAAAAATGAGAACAAATTTTGAAATCATGAACAAAATTTGAAACTCTGAACTTTCAAGAAAATGCGTACAAATACTAAAATTGCGAACAATTTTGAACACGCGAACAAATTTTGAAAAATGAGATCAAATACAATTACGAACATTTTTTGAAAACATGAATACATTTTGAAACTTTGAACATTTTTGCAAACGTGAACAAATTTTGAACTCACAAACAATATTTGGAAAACATGAACCAAAATTTGAAACTTCAAATTTTTTGAAAATATGAACAAATTTCAAAATTCTGAACTTTTCGTAAAACGTGAGCAATTTTTGAAAACATGCATAAAATTTGGAATTTTCGATTTTTTTTAAAAGGATCAATTTTTGAATATGTAAAACATTTTTGAAATTTGCGATTTTTCTAAAAAGGGCAAACAAGAAAATATGAAATTTAAAAAGAAACAAAAAACGAAAACAAAGAAATAAAAAAGAAACAGAAAAAAAAGAAACCGAAAAAAGAAATGAACCAGAAAGACGAAAAAAAGAAAAAGGAAAAAACAAACACAAAAGAAAACCGCTAAACCGGTATAAAAACAAAAAACCACTCACTATGGGGTAGTGGGCCGGCCCAATTCTCGCGCTCGAGGGGATCGCCTGAGCGAACGCTCGACAGTTTAAAGCAGTAAGGGGCAAATTGGATTTTCCAGTGAGGCGAGCGTGAAAAGGACGAGCATTCGCTGAAGTTCAGTCCCGCGAAATCACTAATTAAGGAGTACTCCTTCTAAAGATCACTCCCACCTTCCCAGGTTGCGACAAGTGACGCACTGCATGCGCGCCACTTGTCGCAACCTGGGAGTTTTCCTTTTTTCGTAGATCCGTTTATTCAGAATGTTTTGTCTCTTAAACCGTGCGTCCAAATCTTAAACCGTTTTCACCGTTGGATCCTCGCGTCGAGATCTTCAAAAGTAGATCCCATGTTGATAGGTTTTGACGAACTTTTTTTTTCACGAAAAAAACCAGTCAAAAAAACGTACGAAAAAACCGAATCGGAAGCACGTTTTTTTTCCCTTTCCGAAAGAGGCATGGCCGTGTCTCTCGCGAAAGCAAAACCATGCCTCTCGCGGAAGCAAAACCGTGCCTCTCGCGGAAGAAAAAAAAGAAAACATGTTATTTTTTCCGTTTCCAAGAGGCACGGTCGTGCCTCTCGCGAAAGCAAAACCGTGCCTCTCGCGAAAGCAGGACCGTACCTTTCGCGGAAGGAAAAAAAACAGAAAACGCATTTTTTTTTCCGTTTCCGAGCCATGCCTCTCGCGAAAGCAAGACCGTGCCTCTCGCGAGAGAAAAAAACCGCGTTTTCGCGCAAAAAATAAATTTTTTCAAATATTTTTTTGTTCCAAAAGCTAAGGAAGACCCGTGGAAAACCAAAAAGGCGAAAAAAAAACCCGGAAAAAAACCGTTTAAAAAGTCGAAAACGCATGCGGAAAAATAAAAAAACCAAAACCCGGAGGGAGCGCCCAGAGCGTGAAACGTGGCCACCCCAAGTGATAGTTGGGGAGGCTCCGAAGGAGCGCTCCTTAGAGGTTGGGCCAGCCCACGGTAGTTCAGCTTTCTTCTTCTCTTTTCCTGATTTTGTTTTTCTGTTTCTGTTTCTATTTCTTTTTCATTTTTTCTCTTAAATTTTCCTTTTTATTCCTTTTTCTTGTGTAATATACAAAGTTCATTGCTGTTTATATAGAAAATGTTCATAGTATATTTAAATAAACGTTCATCCTATATTATGAAAATTTGCACCTTTTTAAAAAAATGTTCAATGTGTATTAAAAAATGTTCAGCGTATATCACAAAATGCTTAATGCATATTTAAAACTTGTTCAGCATATATTACAAAAATGTTCAATGCATATTTAAAAATTGTTCAGCGTATATTACAATAAGGATGCAATGTATATTTAAAAATTGTTCACGTTTTCAATTTATGTTCACCTTATTGAAAATTGTTCGTGTTTTAAAGGTTTTGTTCGAATCTTTAAATTATTTCACCTTTTCAAACATTATTCGATTTTTGAAGGAAATTTGGTTCACATTTTTCGAAGAAATGTCAAAAAATTCAAAGCAAAAATGGATTTGCCGCTGTAGCTATTACTTAAAAGTTAGCGCTGCAATATAGCCAGCCACAGTTTCCAACTTGACTGGCTGCGGTCGGTCCTTTGTAGCAGTGGCGGAGGCAGGGGGTGCTGGCAGGGGCCTTGCCCCCCCCCCCCCCCCCCCACCCACCCATGCTCTCACAAATACGACTATATGTGCTCCTAATCCTCCATTTGTCAAACAAAATTAGCAAGATTTAGATGATTTGGCCCCGTCTAACATTATATAACATGTTTGGCCCCTCTATATTGATTTTCTAACTCCGCCACTGCTTTGTAGCGTAAGGTTTGTAGTTCGACCCCACGCGCCTGCATTTATTTTTCGTGAAATTTTACATCGGAAGCCTTCGAATGGGCCGGCCCATTTGCGCGCCCTTCAGCGAAACCTCAACTGTTGGACGCACGTGGGCGTCCAATAGGAGTGCCCGTCTCGTCCTATGCGCCATGCGGTCTGTACTTAAGGGTCTGGCCCATGTAGTTTTTCTCTGCTTCGTTCGTTTTTTCTTTTTTGTTTTACTTTGTTATATTTTCGAAGATGTTTTAAAAACATGTATTTAAAATATTTAATTAACGTCAGAAAATTAAAATGTCCACAGCGAATTTGAAAAATATAGCGTAGTGTAAAGTTATGTTAGCGAATTTTTCTGCTGACTGACATGTAGCTAAAGATATAAATATATTTTTGTTGGCAGAATTCTCATCTTCTTTTGCGAGAATACTTCCGATCTATTCATCAAGTTTGACCCGACTTCAGTGAGGGAGGGAGATGACGATGACGTGTCTTCGGCTCGCTATAGTGGTTGTAATTGTCGCTAGGTGGTCTACGGACATGAATTCTCATATTGCTATGATGCTATTACGCTTGGCTTATCCAATAGTTTCCTTCTGTTACTTGCTGGCTCCGGTAAGTACACACTGGGCGGGCGGGGACTGCATGCATCTCTTTCACTAGTATTACCTCGGTCCTATAATGTAAGACATTTTTTTCACGCTAGTAGAATTTTGTGAGGTATCCTTCGCTTTCTCTCTGTCACCACCTATATAAAACACCGTCCACCCCGCTTAGTGATAAGATTCCAGCACAGTAGCACTCTCTTTCACGCCGGCCGTCGTCAATGGCACACACACACATACAGATCGACCGATGGGCCTGGATAAGAAGAGCGTGGCCATCGTGGGCGCCGGCGTGAGCGGGCTGGCGGCGTGCAAGCACCTGCTGGAGCGCGGGTGCCGGCCGGTGGTCTTCGAGGCGGGCGCCGCCGTGGGCGGCGTGTGGCCCAACGCCTTGGAGGGGACCAGGCTCCAGGCGCCGCGGCACATGTACCGGTACTCCGACTTCCCCTGGCCGGACTCCGTGACGGAGATGTTCCCCAACCAGCGCCAGGTCGCCGACTACCATCCCATCCAATTACTGTCACGACCTGCCGGAGAAGGACCAGCTGACGCGTCTTTTTTTAGAAACACGTGTGACTTTATTTATACTCATAATAATTACAGATACACCGATTTAGACCTAAAATCCAAGAAAACACAAAGTAATGTCTATGACTAAGACTTACAATAAAATCTTTTAAAAACACCTTCTTCGCGGTATCAATCTCCGCTCGAAGAAATACTCCAAACACTTCAGTAAAGAGGCTGTAATTGGACAGGAGCAACGATGTTGTCACTCTTTCACTCGCACGAACATACCAATAATGGTTTTGAAAGCGCCTTGAGTCGCCCATCCAAAAAGATGGGAAGCCTCGCCCGAGGGAGCGAGGGACTGGGCCGGCCCAGCTCGTGGGAGCCCACAACCTTTTTTTCACATTTTTTGTTTTTGTTTTTTGCTTCCTTTGTTTTACTTTTGTTTATACTTCCAAATATTCTAAATATATATATTACAGAATACACTATACATAAAATTGTTGAAAAATGTTAAATGTGTATAGAAAAAAGTTTCTCATGTATACGGAAAATGTATAAAAAAACAATGTGTATGAAAAAAGTTGATCATGTCTTTAAAATGTTAAATAAGCATTTAAAAAAATGTTAATAATCTATATAAAAATGTTAAACGTGTATAAAAAATGTTCCTACCGAAGCACACTTTGGAAACGACTGATGAGCGACGATGGCAACTAGAGGCCCAACTGGAAAGCATGGGCAGTGGGCCTATAAGAGCAGGCCCATCTTCCCTTGGGTGAGATTGCTGCCGGAATGTTACAATCTAATTGGCCTACAACAGACTGCGAAGAAATCAGGGAAGGATAAGGTAGAAGGTCGGACAAGTTCTAACACCTCTATGTCGACCAAGTCTTGGCTTCAAGCTATGTAAAATTGAGGGTATTTTCAATGTTGACCCTTGAAATGGACATAGTATTTATCTGTGGACAATACTCGTTGATCCGAATACGGTAGCCGGTCATCCAACCTTGCCCCCCAGCGTCCGTTAAGTTTTCTTTTCAAGTCTGCATCACTCAAAATAATAGCATATAAATGAGTAAAAATATTCAAATGCGATACTAGTTCAAATGTAAATATTACAATACAAATAATTTTTGAAATAAAATAGTTCAAACTTGAATTCAACTCACAGGTACGTTCTAGTTCTCCCCTTTAAGTGCCCACAGATGCCCAGCCAGATATTCCTTAAGCTGCTCATGAGTTGCTCGATGCCGATTTTGTTGATGCACTTGGACAAAGTCCTCAAAAGTGGACGAATTCTGATGTGGAAGTTGGATAGGATCACCCATGTTCTCAAATTCCAGACATCCGATAGCATCTTCATCCTCATCGTCCATGACCATGTTGTGCATGATCACACAACATGTCATCACCTCCCACAAGGTCTCCGGATCTCATATGTCCTTAAAGAACTGCAAAACGGACTTGGACCACTCCAAATGCCCTCTCGACATCCTTTATAGCTCCTTCTTGTCTTTGGGCAAACTGAGCTCTTTTCTGACTAACTGGCTCAGAGATGGTCTTGACGAAGATTGCCCACCGAGGATAGATACCATCAACCAGATAGTAGCCCATGTTGTAGTCATGCCCATTGATAGTATAATTGCACGGAGGAGCTTGTCCTTTAGTCAACCTAGCAAACAATGGAGACCGCCGCAGCACATTGATAAGACCCTGACATGCCTAAGAAAGCGTGTCAAATCTAGAGGTCTCGTGATGCAACTAATTCAAGAATGATGGTGAGCTTATTAACATGGCTCTGATATTTCCCATGTAGAGCATATGGGCAGTTCTTCCATCTTGATGCCATCAAGAGATCCGAGTTTAGCTGGCCATCTTCTTGCTTCCCAGAGTGGCATGAGCCTTTCAGTGTCAGCGATAATTGGTTCTCTCAAGTACTGAGGTCCAGATACCTCGACCACCACAGTAGCAAATCTGACCATGGCGTCTGCGCATGTGCTCTTAGACATCCGAAGGTACTCGTCCCATGAATCTGCAGCTGTGCCATATACAAGCATCCGCAATGCAGCCGTGCACTTCTGGTGACCAGAGAATCCAATTCTTCCTATGGCATCCTTATTCAAGATGAAGTAGCCACCATAGGCCCAAATGCCATTGTAGAGGCAATCAAACACACTTTTCTACATCTGAAAGAGTCAGGATTTTTTTCCATGAATAGGCATCGGGGGAAAGTAGTCGTCCATCAACGTCAAATGCCCTCGTGCCCTGTTTCGATTCAGTTAACGATGACTCTTGATCCATCCCTTGAAATTGAGAACATGCTCTTCTTCACGTTCCGCGTCTGCAAGGAGCACCTGCATCACCATCATTTCATTCGCATAATCCTCCTCGTCGTGCGAGTCTTTGGACGACTCAACGAATTTGTCATAAATATACTCCATGTCTGAATCCATTGCTTCAAATAAGGGAGAACAATTTCCAAAATTTTAGCACAGGCATTTTGGCAAACACTTGCCTGGCATGGTGACTCCCGCAGATGAAATCCACAGGGGCAAATGTTACCTGCGCGGCGGCCGGATGAGAGGTGGAATGACAACGTAGGCAGAGGGGCGTGCCGACCGGGTGGAGCGGCGGGCAAGGCCTTGGTGGGCGGCTGGGATGGTATAGCGGCAGCAACGGCCAGGGAAGAAGCAAATGCAGAGCAAGTGGGAAGTGACGGAGATGCAGGCTCTGGGTGAGGTTTTGGGTGGGCCAGGGGTGTCGGAGTCCTACGTGGCGGAGGTCCGGACATCCGCAAAGCTCCTGCAACTTTGCCACCGGTTTGTGAGATTTCAGACAACCGGATGCGTCCGCAGACCGATGCAGGATTGTGTTGGATGGAAAATTGTGTTTGGACAACTTGGTCTAGACGTTGGCGGACGATTTGAGGATTGGATTTGGAGATGCCCTAAAGTTCCTTCCGAGGTTCAGGTGTTTGCGTGGAGATTGGCGCAACATTATCTTCTTATTGGAGATGTTTTAAAACGTAGAAATATGGCAAGTTTGGCACAATGAGCAGTATGCCATGGAGCGGAGGATAACTCACATCACTCCCTAGTTGATTGCACGATGACACAGTGCTTGTGGGCGCTAACAGACATCCAATTGATGGACCACCTTTGTGTGAATTCCTGCCAGTATGCCAACGAGTGGTTGTGGGCGCTAACAGACATCCACTTGATGAAAACCACCACACATGAAGATTTCATGTTTATCCTGCTCCATCTGGTCGGCGAGGAGGAAGATCATCCATGAACAGATTTATTAGAGTCCAGCTACAATTTTTGGTTTTGTAAAGAAGCTGTAGTCAGAGCTGGAGATTGCCAAACCTGCAAACATAGCTCGTAACAGTTTTGCCAGAGAAGAATCCTGCGATGGATTCAACTGCCATCGGGTTATTACAAGCTAAATGTTGCTAGAGGTGTTGTGAAGATCAAAGGAAAGGGGCATCGACTGTAGTCTGTAGACATTCTGAAGGGCTCTTCTGGGGAGCGTTGGTACGATTTCACGACAACACGATGGATCAAGCTACATTGGAAGCACTTACATGTTGTGAGGCGTCAAGCCCTTGCGAAAGACCTTCAGTTGAAGATGTAGGAGATATGCCCTAGAGGCAGTAATAACAGTTATTTTGTATCTCCGAGTTTTAATGAATGTTTATGTTCCATGCTATAACTGCAATGATTCTCGAGTCTACAATAACCATGAGGCTCGGAGGGAAACTCATGTGCACGTGTGGTATAATAAACGGTAAAATGTATTCCTAGTCTTGCCTCTAAGACTGGCTCAAGTATTGCATGATGATCCTGTTTTCCTGATCATGGGCATGTCAATGCCGGCAATTTTGAGGGCACAATGTTGGTAGAACACTTGTGTTGAATCGACCCGAATTGATGTTATGCTATGAGATTCATTCGTCACAAGTTAATGGTAATTAACACAGAGATAGTTAATGTTTGCATAATTCCTTAGACCATGAGGGTATCGAGTTCCTTCGTACTTGCTTCGTGAACTTTGGGGTTTGTTAAACGTCATCCGTAAATGGGTGGCTATTACGGCGGCTTACGGGTTCACGGAAAAGTATGGCAAGTAACGAGATAGCTCAAGATTGGGATTTGCTCCTCCGACGATGGAGAGATATTCTCGGGCCCTCTCGGTGTTACGGTGTCCATCATCGTCTGGCCAGACACATTGTGATTTGATCACTGGGATGCCGGAACACGGAAACGAGTAAAGAGAACAAAACCGGTAACGAGGTAACTTGCATAGTGGACAAGTTGTTGATCCACGGGGATGCAATAAATCTCACCTCGGGTATTTGTAATATATCGTGAAGCAACAGGAATAGCACACGGCAACTGGAGGTTCACTCGAATATTCATTCGTGTGGGTATAGGGGTCAATATGGGTGTCCACGGCTCCGATGTTGATCATTGATCGGAAAGTGTTCCGGGTCATGTCTATACTTCACCGAACCTATAGGGTCACACGCTTAAGGGTCATCTATCTGCTGAATACTAGACGGGGAGTCTGAGAGAAAATCACCGAAAAAGTTTCGGACGAAACGGAAACGTTCCGGAGAGAACACCGGAATAGTTCCGGTAAAACTGAAAAGTTGTTTCAGGGTATTCCATTAAGTCAAATTGGTTCTGGCACATGCCTGGAAATTCTTGGAGGATGCCAGAAGTGTTCTGGAAACTTCTGGGAATTTTTCGGGACAAAAACCGGAAATGTTCCGGAGCAGCCAGAACCGCTTTGGTTGCTTTTCGCTGAAGAAACATTGTTCCGAAATTGTTTCGGAATGCGTTCAAAATTGTTTTGGTGGGTGCTAGAATTATTCTAGGCACACAGAAATAATTTGGGTTTTAACGGACGCAGAAAAATGTCTTCGTGAATAGTGAAAAGCACTTTTTGGGCTGATTTGCAAATGGGTTTTTCTTCTAGAAGAAAACCACTTTTGGTGTGTGAAAGGGAGGTGGAGCCCTCCTTGAGGTGTCCTTCCACCTCATGGTGGATATGTTCTACACACCCATATGTGGCATGTGGTGGAAAGATCCTAGGAAGGTCCTTTTGGTCTTTCCTCTACCCCTTGCTCCTCCTATAAATAGAGGTGGAGAGGGCTCTCCAAAATCAGATCATCCTTGCCCTCATACACATGCCATTTGACTTGTCTGGCTTCTCTCTCCCTCCCACGAAATAGTTTCGTAGAGCCGAAAGGCTGTCTGGGTTCCGGCAGGAACTAGTTCTGGACGGCGAAGCCCTGCCGGATAGCTGACACCGTATGTGTGCAACCCCGTAGAGAGATTGTAGTTTTGATCTTTTTCCCGAGGGGCTGTTCGAGTGTCCTCCCGAAGGGCTGTCCGAGTTTCGGTTCGAGTTTCGAGGGTCCTCCCGAAGGGCTGTCTGCGACATCGTCCGAGGGACTGTCCGACCGCCTCCCGAAGGGCTGTCCGGCGAGGGAGTACATCCTTGCGGTTGGGAGGTTGTAAATCCTAGCTGCAGGGATCTGCACCGACGATCTACACCGACTCTTCTTCCGCTGCGCTTCGAGTCGGTACGGATCAGATCAAACCTTGTGTGCAGTCTCCATAGTGATCCTGGGCGTGCTCGTTGTACCGAATTTTTTTGCTTTCTGTCGCGTTCCCCTACAGAAGAAACTCTATATTGCATGCCACGCGAAGGATGTGGTCACCCATGACTATGGCTGGTTTTCCTTGTTTTTATGGAAACTCTTAAATGGTGTAAAGACAATGTGAGAAGTATTTTGGCTTGTATGATGTTCATTGTGACACCTTGGCTAGTTTCACCACTATGCATTTCACTAGGAATGCTGCTCTTTGGCTTGAACATATGAATCTAAGCACGAGATTGAGAGTTGAGAAGATTTAGTCGTAGCTATTCATTCTAATTTTTGTAAGGACAAACACCATAGACACTTTGAAGTGATATTCATTCCAACCACGGAATTTACCTAATGTAAAATCACCTGTCACCATTGTTACCAGCGAGATTTCTTCAGGAACCACCCTTCTATCTACTATCTTCCACAACTCCATAGTAGATCGTAAGATCGGTGGTGCATTAATCATCGAGAAGACAAGAGGAAACACATACTTGCATGGGTCACACAATTGTGTGGGCCTATGGAGGGTAGACATTATAATGTGTACCAAAGGTAATCATGGACACTCGTCAATTAGCAGTATTCTACCAGTGACATCATCTCTTGGAGAGGGGTGGTGGGTACCGTAATACCCCAACTATCTTTTGGAGCCTCATATGTCCCAAGTGGAGTTCTATGGAAGGTTTAATCACACATGGACATTTTAAAGAGAATTTGACCAGCATATACACCCTTGTATTCCTAATATAGCACCACTGGGCCAACTCTTTTACACGATGCAAAGACGAAAGTGTAAGGGCAGTGCTACATATATATAGGTCCACCCTACAGGTGGGCTAGTCATTAATCATATTGGGCCAGGGTCTTACATTAGTTAACTTTTCTCATGTGACTATTCATAAACATGTATTCCTTTTCTCCAGGTACACATGGCAGACTTTGTGATTCTTTGTACTAGAAGGTTTAGCAATTATCCCAACATACCCAAATTCCCTCCTGGTAGAGGCCCAGAAGCATTTGATGGGAAAGTGATCCACTCCATGGACTATTCCAAAATGGGTAGCGAGAAAGCTAAGGAGATGATCAAGGACAAGTGTGTGACTGTTGTTGGCTATGGAAATTCAGTCCTTGACATTGCTAATGAATGTGCAAATGTAAATGGTAAAAATATTCGATCCTCAATTAAATATACATTGTTTCTCTCGGTTAATGAAATTGAAACATTATTATGTCCATTTTTCTAAAGCATTCCAATGTATAAATTTAGTGTCATTGCCTATCATGATTATATTGTCTTCATCTTTATAGTTGCCTAGATAAAAATGGAACATTGCGATTATATTTTTATTACTTTCTATTTTAATTTTTCTTTAGGTACGGAGAAACCATGCACAATGGTAGTCCGAACCAAGCAATGGATCATACCGGACTTCTATGCTTGGGGTATTAACATATCAAATTTCTATCTAACTTGTTTTGCTGAACTCCTTATTCACAAGCCCGGTGAAGGTTTCCTCCTTAGCATATTAGCTACTGTCTTGACTCCATTGGTACTACAACATGTTTCCATTTTATATAATTCATAATCTTAATATTACCGGAAGTGTAAATAGTTTTATTTTACACTAATTTAGACATGTGTACTGTTCTTTTGTGTGTGAGAAGAGGTTGATTATTTCAAAGTTTGCTGAGAGCTACTACTCCATTCCAATGAAGAAGCATGACATGGTGCCTGACCACAGCTTTTTTGAGGGGATGGTGGGATGTATGCTTTCCACTACACCCAAGGATCATTACAAGAATCTAGAGGAAGGCATCATCATTATTAAAAAGTCGAAGACCTTCGGTTTTTGCAAAGAAGGTGTGCTTGTTGAAGGTGAATCTACGTTGGTAAAGAGTGACATAGTTATCTTCGGAACAGGATTCAATGGTGATCAAAACACCAAGGACATGTTCATGTCAAAGTACTTCCATACTATTGTCGTTGGTTCAACATCCACGACTGCACCACTTTATAGGCCATCACTTCACTAGACTTATTTTTTACGTACTTCAAGTCTTTATTGAATAATTTATTTGATTATTGTTTCATAGGGAGTGCATACATCCTAAGATTCCACAACTTGCAGTCATCGGATATTCTGACAACTATGCGAATGTCTACACTTCAGAACTACGGTCTAAGTGGCTAGCATATTTCATGGATGGTGGATTTAGATTACCAAGTGTTGAAGCAATGCAGAGGGATGTACTTGAATGCGAGAAGGTAATGAAGCGTTACTCCCGTGACGAATCACGTACACCGTGCACTGGACTTCTTCCTACTTGGTACAATGATAGATTATGTGAAGACATGGGATGCAACCCGAGAAGGAAGAATGGATTTTTTGCCGAATTATTTGAGGCCTATGGTCCCAATGATTATAATGATCTTCACCCTAAGTAAGAGTAGATCTTTAGCCATGACATTTTTCACATGGCTTAATTACTAGTCACTGCTTGCTTAACTCTGTGTATGATTTTTGTCTATACTATACTTCCAGTTGCCATATATGCACGTTCAATGAAACCACTTGTCGTTTTCCCCATGGTTGTATAATATCTTTAGGTAAAGGAATACAAGATCTCTCTTTGCTGCCCATGGATTGATGCACAAGCGCTTAAGATTGTTTCTCCACAAACTACACGATGGACGAAAGCATATATAAGCTCATAGGCCCATAAGTCTAGCATGGGTGTGTGGGGGGGGGGATGAACCACCGTCACCAACTAAACTAAAGAAGATAATATTGGTTCATCCCTCGCATAAAAGAGGCGGCCGACCGGAGACAAGTGAGGGCTAAATCCTACCTCACCATCGGCTAGGTCTTTTCTGGTCAATTTTCTTCCATTATTACAAAGTACTAACCACATACGGCTTTGATGATCCAGATTGGATCGAGATCTAAAATTAGCCCGACTGAAAACAAATAATGGTCCACTTGTGTTGGCCCATCAAGAAACTCTAGCTCACGTGCCAACATGGGAATACCTCTGTGGCCTGGTGGTTATGGGGGTGGGGTGGACACATTGTGTAGACCAATGAGTATCTAGCGACCTAGTCGTGTTGCGGTACCTTATAGGGGTACACGGAGGATAGATAGATGGAAAGATGTGCTAACTCTAGGATACTATCATAACAAGAATGCATTTTCCTATTTTGGTTGGGGATGACATATTGTATGATACCGAAGGCTGATAATTAGCTACGGAAGAAGACGCCTCTATAAAAAGGCTCACAGACCCCTACCAGAGCCTCAAGACATTTCAATTGCCATTATCTCAAGATCTAGCTTTGCATATGCAATCTAGTTCATGTAATCTATAATCATACATATCAGTTACACTTGTACCATAAGTAGGCCTACTACCCATCTTAAGGTCTAAACTTGGGAAACCTATATGACTTTGTAGTCTCCGAAGTGATCCTGGGTTCCTTACCACATCTCTACTCTCCTCCATGACTCGCGACACAATCCTGAGATCATCAGTAAATTAATCCTTGATACTTGGCGTCCATCATGGATTTCGTCCATAACTTAGTTCACCACTCTAAAGATAATGCCTAGCATCTTCATCACCAGAAAAATGTTTTCACTTCAGCTTCGACGCCTTACTATGGCGGGGCTACACGATGATGGTACTGAGGCGGCATGCCTCACAAAGAAAGTCATTGTAGGTGTGAGCGCCATGTAGGGGAACGCGACAGAAAACAAAAATTTCTGGTACAGCGAGCACGCCCAGGATCACTATGGAGACTGCATACAAGGTTTGATCTGATCCGTACCGACTCGTAGCGTAGCGGAAGAAGAGTCGGTGTAGATCGTCGGTGCAGATCCCTGCAGCTAGGATTTACAACCTCCCAACCGCAAGGATGTACTCCCTCGTCGGACAGCCCTTCGGGAGGCGGTCGGACAGTCCCTCGGACGATGTCACGGACAGCCCTTCGGGAGGACCTTCGAAACTCTAACGGAAACTCGGACAGCCCTTCGGGAGGACACTCGAACAGCCCCTCGGGCAAAAGATCGAAACTATGACCTCTCTACGGGGTTGCACACATACGGTGTCAGCTATCCGGCAGGGCTTCGCCGTCCAGAACTAGCTCCTGCCGGAACACAGACAGCCTTTCGGCTCTACGAAACTATTTCGCTGGGAGGGAGAGAGAAGCCAGAAATGTCTATGGCATGTGTATGAGAGCAAGGATGAGTCTTTAGGCAGCCCCCTCCACCTCTATTTATAGGAGGAGCAAGGGGTAGAGGCAAGGGGTAAAAAGACCAAAAGGGGCTCAAGATCTTTTCACCCAAATGCCACATAAGGGTGTGTGTAGAACATATCCACCATGAGGTGGAAGGAAACCCCAAGGGGGCACCTTTATCTCTCACCAAAAGTGATTTTCTTCTAGAAGAAAAACCCAAAAAGCACTTTCACTATTCACGAAGACATTTTTCTGCGTCCGTTAAATCCCAAATTATTTCTGTGTGCCTAGAATAATTCTAGTACCCACTAAAACAATTTTGAACGCATTCCAAAACAATTCCGGAACAATGTTTTTCTTCAGCGAAAAGCTACCATAGCGGTTCCGGCTGCTCCGGAACATTTCTGGTTTTTCCTCCGGAAAAATCCCAGAAGTTCCCAGAATGATTCTGGCACCCTCCAAGAATTTGCAGACGTGTGCCGAAACCAATTTGACTTAATGGTATACCCTGAAACAACTTTTCAGTTTTACCGGAACTATTCCGGTGTCCTCTCCGGAACGTTTCCGTTGCGTCCGAAACTTTTCCGGTGATTTTCTCTCAGACTCCCCGTCTAGTATTCAGCAGATAGATGACCCTTAAGCGTGTGACCCTATAGGTTCGGTGAAGTATAGACATGACCCGGAACACTTTCTGATCAATGATCAACATCGGAGCCGTGGACACCCATATTGACCCCTATACCCACACGAATGAATATTCGAGTGAACCTCCAGTTGCCGTGTGCTATTCCTGTTGCTTCACGATATATTACAAACACCCGAGGTGAGATTTATTGCATCCCCGTGGATCAACAACTTGTCCACCATGCAAGTTACCTCATTACTGGTTTTGTTCTCTTTTCTCGTTTCCGTGTTTCGGCATCCCAGTGATCAAATCACAATGTGTCTGGCCAGACGATGATGGATACCGTAACACCGAGAGGGCCCGAGAATATCTCTCCATCGTCGGAGGAGCAAATCCCAATCTTGAGCTATCTCGTTACTTGTCATACTTTTCCGTGAACCCGTAAGCCGCCGTAATAGCCACCCAGTTACGGATGACGTTTAACAAACCCCAAAGTTCACGAAGCAAGTACGAAGGAACTCGATACTCTCATGGTCTAAGGAATTATGCAAACATTAACTATCTCTGTGTTATTAACCATTAACTTGTGACGAATGTATCTCATAGCATAACATCAATTCGGGTCGATTCAACACAAGTGTTCTACTAACATTGTGCTCTCAAAATTGCCGGCATAGCCATGCCCATGATCAGGAAAACAGGATCATCATGCAATACTTGAGCCAGTCTTAGAGGCAAGACTAGGAATACATTTTACCGTTTATTATACCACACGTGCACATGAGTTTCCCTCCGAGCCTCGTGGATATTGTAGACTCGAGAATCATTGCAGTTATAGCATGGAACATAAACATTCATTACAAACTCGGAGATACAAAATAACTGTTATTACTGCCTCTAGGGCATATCTCCTACACGCCAAACGGTAGGAGGGCATGCCTCTCATCCCAACCATTAGTTTCGAGTGCCTAGATGATCCTTTAGATGTCAGATTAGATGGCAAGCCCTTTTTATGAACCGGGCAATGGATAGGACAACCCTTTCCATGCTTGATTTTTATGGTCATAAATGTAAAATTGACATGGAGGGCTAGAGCATGTAAAAGGCAAGGTGCTACCTTTGGGGAGGGTTGCGAGCACGCAGACAATAAGGCAGTCACACCAAACGACCTTGAATCAGGGGAAATTCCGAGTGACGCGGTGATATTGGCCAGGGAACAAATCGTGTCCTCGCAAGCTCGCCATGCTCAAACCCTCTCTGAGGTCGAGAGCATGCTCAGGGGCAATATGTCACCTTCTTTGATCATGTACCAAGAGGCCCGTCCTTTCCTCCAAGCCATGCTCTATGGCGCTCATGAGCGGTTAGAGGCAGCGAAATCCCCTGATTAAAAATCTGAACCCTTGGCGAGCACGGGTGATCGAAAAGGATAGATGGGACAAGGGCTAGCGTGCGGGGCAAAGAATCTTGTTCAAGAGCAAATCTAATGTGAGCGTCAGTCCAACCAGACCGGTCCACCATAGAAACTGCAATATTTGATGCATATCAACCTTCAAAATCTTGGCAGATGCATCCTATCTTCTTGCTTTCCACCACATGCTTTCTGTTTCAGAATCATGTTCTCAGGCATAAGTCCCCATACATGCAGTACCATCTTATACCCTGTTTGGAACAAACGAATTTTGCAGGAATTTCATAGGAAAGAAATTATATATAATTGTTTTTCCTACGTGCCCTTTGGATTGTAGGATTGGCTTTGAAAATTCCTATAGGAATCCTTGCTTCCCTTCACATTTTGAAGGATTCTAAACATTTGTTCAAACCTCGTGTTTTCACTTCCTTTGAGAAGTCTAATGCAACATGTGTCTTTATCTCCCCTTTCCTCTCTCTCCTAAAGAAACAATTCCTACAAAATTACTATGGAGCATCCAAAAAAAAGAAAAATGAAAAAACCAAACAGAAAAAAAACCAATCAGATGCTTCTAGAAGCTTCCAAACCGTCTGGAAGCTTCACAAAACCGCCTGGGAGACGCCGGAAAAAACAAATCGGCCACCCGCTACATGGGCCGGTCCATTATATACGACTAGTGTGCGCTGGTTTGCGAAATGAACTAAAACCAGCGCCTGAAGCGCCAGATAGCATTTGGGCTGGGTCTATGCAGAACGAAGATCTTTGGTGGGCTAATGTCGTACACGGGCCGAAAGCCTTCACGCTGGTGCCCACACAAGCTGCTCAGCCCGAATGAACAGTGTTGTAAAAGGAGGAAGCCCAAACTAAAGCAACCCAGTAATCACTTACGCCCTTGCCCTGAGCTATTTTGTTTTTGCTAAAAAAAGCTATTTTTTAACAAGTTGCTCTTACATGTTTCAGATGTCAGTAAACAATAGTACTAGTAAGCACGCACCAGATAAAAAAAAAGCAGGCATGCACTTTTGCAAAATAAATATTCATCTGTATATTCAGAACAAACTTCTGAAAGAAATTAAATGCGCCACTTCTGGAAGAAACGAGCTTCCGCATTTTAGCCTAGATATGAGCAGTTCACCATCTTGCTTGCAGATTTTAAGACTCATGATTGCAAGCGAATACTCCCCTGTATATTCAGAACAAACCTCAGGAAGAGAAACTAGATGTGGTTTCAGTTCATTCATCCTGCTGTCATGGACACTGTCGCAGAAAATATGATCCAGGGACATAATAGATACATGGCATGAAACTGTCAATGTAACGGTACAGATCGCATAAGAAGTTTGCAGGAATCCTCTGCGCAACAGATTATTTATTTGATGTAATAAGTGTAGCTCCTGAAGAATAGTCAGCGCTCCACAGAGAGACATCGCTGTAGATGAAGATGGCAAAATACTGCTCGTAATGGGAGTATCATAGGTAGTATCATGCAAGCCAACTAGGCAATTTTGATGATGTAGCATAGAATTAAATGAAGAAAGAGAAGGTTGAGTATCATATCATGATACCGTATCATATTAAATGATGTGCTACTATGTGTCATGCATGGTAATAAATGAACTATCCTATGATACTAACATATGATACTATGCACTACGAATGTAGTATCATACACTAGTACCATATTCATGATACCAGTATATGATACTCCCCATTACAACCAGAGGGGTTAGTAATCATCTTTTGATGGCCAAGAGAGTACTAGCAGTTAATACTAGTGTAATGATGCACACCTGCATATTAACGAGGAGATTTTTCCAGAATGATTTTCCGACTCATCGTCACAACTTGAACTGTCAAAAGAGAATGCGGTAAGGAATCAATATGTATGCACGGTAAAGAACGACAAAATTATAGAAGCAACTAATCCCGAGGCAAAGAACAAAATACGTGTTAATTGGAAGGGTGAATCGGTATAGTTACCATGACGAACTCGAGCGTCGGCTTGTTGGGATTCATGTTGAGCGCTTGCCAAATTGCATCCTCTGCCACTTCAGGCTCTGGCTTGGACCACCACACAGCATACCACCTCCCAACATAGGCCTGTTTAAGCGAAGAGAGGTTCTCCAGGCCGAAGTCCAAATCACCAAATCGATCCCATGTCTGCTGCACTGATAAAATAACCTCAAGGGTCTGTAGCTTCTGCATGGCTCCTTGTGCGAACTTCAGCTCCATGATGCTACTGCCGATCTTGAGCCTTGCGAGACATTGGAAGGGATAACTGCTGTCGATCACCATCCTTTGTCTGCGATATGTGGTTTTTACCACCCATACATCAAGATCACGGAGTGATGGCATGTTGCCAAGCACTTGAAGGTCCTCTTCTCTGAGCGTTTCCAGATGCTGGATTAGAAGGGTAGAAAGGTTGGAGAGCGAGGATATCCATCTTGGCACATTGAAGTTTATGCTATCAGTCAGATGGATGCATTGAAGCTGTTGTAGCTCAGACGACATATTGTCAACTCCATAATCTATGTTTCGGTGGACACCGGTTATTTTAATTGTTTTGAGATTGACCAGGTTGGAGAGACACCGCCGGAAAAGTTCCTTATAGTCATCGTTCCATTCATAAACCCTGATACAAAGATTCCTCAATTCCGTCAGCTTGCTCAGACCATGCAGCATGGATGGGGATGTGACATAGATATCCTTCAATTCTTGCAGGGATTTCAAATTCCCCATTCCTTCTGGCAGGCTCGTCCATATGCCAATATGAAGGTACACTAGCTGTGTTAGCTGAACAAATGATGCTGGTAACACTTGTATTTTCGTCTCACTTATGTCCAATACTTGCAAGAACTGTAGATTCCCAATCTCGTCCGGGATCTGAGTGATATATGTCTTGCATAGCCATAAATACCTCAAGTGAAACATATTGCAAATAACCTTAGCATGACGATTATCCACATTTGAACAATAACTTAAGTCTAATGCACGCATGAGTGAAAAGCTTGAAAGCGCTGGTAACAAACTAATATCTTGCTCAAACACACTGAGTGACCGCAAATGGGACACACTCATGGTTGCCATCTGCTTGACATCGCCTTCATTTAGGCTTTGGACTGATAGTCGACGTACCTTACTTGGTGCAGATCCTGATTGCTGACCACCTATATATGTTAGGAAATTCTCTTCCCTTGACAAGGAAGTGATGAGGTCAAGCACCATATCATGTACACGGCAAGCACTCGCTTTATCATTAGTGATATCCGCTGGTTGGATCAAGCTTTTGTTAATGAGCTCACTAAAATAATCTTCTCCTATTTCATACAAGCTCTTCCCATGTTCTTCCCGAACAAAACCTTCGCCAATCCATCGCCATATCAAATCTCTAGCTAAAATCTTATAATCCTCTGGATACAAACTTATAGACAATAAACATGTCTTTAGATGTGGAGGTAGATCATAGTAACTGACTGATAAAATCCTTCTCATGTCCTTCACATCAGGACTATCTTGTAGCCCAGAACCCATAGCTTGGTACACCTTGGACCAATCATTTCCTGTTTTACTGGCTAACATACTAGCTATCGTCATGATAGCTAATGGTACTCCACCACATCTCTTTATAATGTTATCCGATACTTCAGCTAATTGATTAGGAGGACATTTGTCTTCAGCACCAAATATTCTTTTGCAGAATAATTTTCTCGAGTGTGCAAGAGTAAGTGGCTTTAGGACATAAACACCACCAATTTGTTTGGCAATATCAAGATTGCGAGTTGTTGTGATTATTCTACTTCCACATTTGTTCTCAATCAAAGCATGTTTGATGGTTTTCCATACAGAACTGTTCCATATGTCATCAATCACAATGAGGTACCTATAAGATGATATCGGAAGACCATATATTAGTGAAGCTCTATATGATCTTTTGTTTCTTTAAGCACACATAAGTCAAAACGTGTCAACAGAAAATAAAACGAGGGAATTAATCATCATTCATTATTCCTCTTTGGTCAACATACATGTAATTTTTTAGATGGAAGCCTCCCATTAGAAACAGAAGAGATTAGAAACATCGTCATGACTGAAGATAGAAGCCAATGAAACAAAGCTGATAAGGGAGCAGAATTACACTACGGCCCGTCCGCGTAGTCCCGTCCCCTCCAAGAAAAGAGAGATTCGTCCCCCACTCCCCCTCCGCGTCGCACCCGTGGGCGACCGGAGGGGAACCCTAGCCGCCCCGTCCAAGCACTACCCCCCATCCTCTTTCCCTCCTCGCCGCCGCCTCGGCGCGTTGGCGGGCGAATCCCGGCCAGCGTTGGCGACGGCGGGGCTTCCCTTCTTCCCCCGATCTGGGTGCTCGGCGTGGGCTGAGGCAGCCGGGCGGCGGCGCGGTGCTAAATCGGGGCGCGGCGGCGCTTTGGCTCATGTTGGCGGCGGTGGCGGCCATCTGGAGGCGGCGTGAAGGGTCGTGGTAGGCGGCGAGGTGCGCCGTGCTGGCGGCGGCAGTTGGTCTCGCACGGCTGGATCTGGGCCTCGTCGAGGGCTGGCTGCGCGGGCGGCTCTGTCGTGCGGTCTGGGCGCGGTGCAGCAGCCCCAGACCGGGTGTGGCTAGCTACTGGTGGTGCGTGCTGCCGCTTCGGTCTTGTCAGGGCTAGCGGGGCTGACACGAGGTGGTTGGCAGTGGCCTTCCAGGTTGCTGCGACGGCGTGGGCCGCGACGGCGTGGTGGCGGTCCACGGTAGTGGTGCGGGCAGTTCGCAGGCGGCGGCAGGACAGGCTCTGCGTCTGGCCGTTGGCGAGCTGTTGTGTGGATGCCCCTAGGTCCCCTCGCAGCGGCAAGGTGTGGCCTTTCCGGCACCTCGTGTCGTTGGGTGAGTGTCCGGTACCTACCAGATGCAGATCCAGGCTGGGAGCCGAGGTTGGGCATCGCAGGGGGTGACGTTGGGAGAGGTAGCGGGAGTGATGGGTGGCGCCGATGCGGTCGGGCCGCCCGTCACCGGCAGGGGTGCCGGACGTCGACATGGTCCGCTCCTGCATCACCTCTTCTCCGACCTGTTGGCTCCCTGATCGATCTGGTCGTTTCGGTCGCTGCGGCCCTATCGGCGGTCGGAGCTTGCCGGTCAGTGCATCGCTTGCAGCCATGGAGGACCTATGGTGCGTCTTGTTCCCTGGGCGGCAGCCCGGGTGGTGGGAGCTGCGGTGCTCGTGGGCTGAGCTCGTGGCTCAGGTGCGGGCGGTTAGCGGCCATGGCCGCGTGGGCGGCATGGTGGCTGGCGTTTTGATGATCTGTGGCGGTGAAGACGGAATTTGCTGCCAGGGTGAAAATCATGTCTGGCTTGGCCAGGCCAACGGAGGTGACGCCCATGGGCGTCGTCATCTTCTTGAAGTCTCCGTTGCGGTTACTCTTTTTCCCTTCGTCGTGTTCCGGATGAAAATCTAGATCTTCGGATCGGACGATGGCGGCGCTGTGGTGTCGTGTCCTTCCTGAAGGCACCGTCTTGGAGCTCCCGGTTCGTCGTCTTTCAACTTCACCTCTTCACGGGTTCTCCGGGTAGAACTTCAGCGGCTCCTTAGTGTCTACTTCATGCCGATCGAGGCGGTGTTGTTGTAAGCCTTTGGCACCTATGTATCCGGCCTTGGGTGAGCGTGTGTTCGTGTGTTGTGTTGCGGTTTGTATCGATCGATGTGTTGGCAGTTGCTTTATATATAAAGCGGGGCGAAAGCCTTTTTCGGCAAACAAAGCTGATAACCTCATTGACATTTTAGAATAGTCGCTATTGTTCATGGTTCAGTTGAGTTCCCCCCATACTTAAAGCCTCATATCTTACTTAGAAAATCAGATTAGTGACAGATCGATACTTTAAGAGGGATAGCAATACTCAAATCAATGGCCTGCTTATTTGGAAGATAATACTTATAGATGGCATGCCTATGGATGAGAAAGGATCAATCAAATAAATATACCGGAGATATAACACAGGGTACGGACTTGCCTTGTGAAAACTTAGAAGTTGGAAGTTCAGTACACTCATGTTATTCAATATTTTGAATATTAAATGGTTGTGGAGTTCAGAAAATAAATATAAAAATAGCATTTGAAAAAGAATGAAAATTAGAATTTTATATCTTTGTTTCTACGGAAATTCAAACGAAACGTCTTTTGTTCTACGTCCGCAGCCACAAACATGTGCCACATCCAAAACTGGACCCAATATTTTACTAAGCAAGCTATATTGATGACATGGTAAAGTGCTGAAGTCGTAATCAAGTACACAACTTAAATTGTGCAGTCGATACTTACATACATACCTCTTGTTTAGAAGAAAATCTCTTAGCTCGCGCACAAGTTGTGCTTCACCCCGTATCTGTTTGTTCATGCCACTATAGTTGTGCTTCTCAAGCTGATGGAGCATGTCTCCTAAAATATTCTTCATGTTAGGATTAAGAGACAAGGAAACAAAGGCCTTGCAATCGAATTGCGACTTAAGCTTCTGATACACCACATTAGCAAGGGTTGTTTTTCCTAAGCCACCAAAACCGACAACAGAGACTATCTTCAGTTGCTGCTTGGATGCCGCATCCCCCTCTGTCAACCTCTTAACTAGGTCATTTTCCTTGTCTTCAGTGCCAATGAGCTCCGTTGCCTCTTTGTATAGAGCTGATAGGCGAAGGCTGTCAATAGTTGACCCGGCAGCAGGCTTGGCAACAACACTGTCAACTTTATACCTGTCGCGCCGCTCGCTGACCTCCTTGATACGGCTCCTGATGTCTTTGATCTCAGTACCGATCTTGTGGCGGATTTTAGCATTCGTCATCAGGTCAATGCTCTTATGGATGAAGCCCATAAAGCTATGCGGAATTTTTTGTGCACGTCTATCAAGGCGCACCAGGAATTTATCGACACTGTCCTCGATTTCCCTGACTTCCTTCGCCCAGAGCTTGACCTGGAGATCAGGTGGCTGATCCATCGGTGCGTTGGAGACCTTGAGGAGGGCGGTCTCCATGCTCTCCAGCTCGGCTTTGAGGAACCTGATCTCACCCCTGGTGTTCTTGTGCAGGTCATACTCCTCCTTGAGCAGGCCCGCGAGCGTGGGCAGGAGGGTGGTCATAGCTCCGGTCACCACCTCCATCCAGCCTTGATTTCAGTTTGCTTAATCTGAAGCAACTGCTCAGTGGTCAAAGAGCAAAAATTAAACCATGGTTGATATGAGGATATGATACTTTTGTAACAGACAAGACTTAAAGGCATGAGATCCTAGTCTTATGACTACTCCAGTCATCTCAAATTAAGTACTATGCACATACTATTCTCTAATATAGGGAGGATAAAAAGATCTATTACTAAAAGGAGACTGGGATCATCCTGTGGTTACCGGATGATGGGAATAACTAAGCAGAAATTTGGAAATGAGCATGAAATGTCTATAAATGAATTTTCTCATTATTCGTTATTTTCGGGTCTTTTCGTGGATTCTAAATGATATGCTCAGTCAAGAGGGCCTTATACTTGGGTGTTATCTGAGTGTGGGGATTTGTAGTCTGAAACCGGATCGATAGACAAGGGTGCTTGTTGAAGGCAAGGGAACTCCAAGATGAGATAGGATACCTATATCTGACAGTGGGCTAATAGTACCCACTGCACCAACCCTGTGGCAATTTGCAGACCTGTAGAGGCGATCGCCGGTGAGTGTAGCTGAAAATTTGCCGGTTTTGAGTACGAGGGAAACAACGGAGGCAAGCGAGAAATACACCCACGAGAACTGGAATAGACTACGGTCAGTTGGTGGATACATACGTGCGAGCAGTCCTGCCGCGGCAGTGACGGCAGGGCGAACAATTTGCTTGGTCTGAACTCTGAAGTCTGAACAGTTGCTCAACTGCTCACTGGTCACAACAGCACAAAAAAGACCACCTGAAAAATCAAAGAGCCAAAATTAAACCATGGTTGGTGTGAAGATATGATACTTGTGTTACAGACAAAGACGCTAATGGAGTAATGGTACCCACTGCACCGACCCTGTGGCAATTGGCAGGCCCGGAGAGCCGATCGCCGGCAAAATTTGCCGGAGTTTGAGTAGGAGGGGAGGGGAAGGCAACGGTGGAGCCAAGCAAGAAATACCTCACGAATCTCAAGAAGCCGCAGACCAGTGCATATGCACACGCGAGCAATCCTGCCGACGGCGACAAGTCAAGGCGCGAAGCAACCGGGAAACCCCAGGCGGCCAATCGTCGGAAGGAGGAGGACAAGAATAGTAAAGGGCGACGGCGACGGCTGCCATTTACAGCTCGGGCTCGAGCGGCCACCAAATCGAACCACCAAGAATCAAGAAATCAGGGCCACTCGTCATCGGAGATATTATGCTACAGGAATTTGGACCCAGCTACGAGCCGACGACTCGGGAGACCGGAGACGGCGAGACCTGCCGGTCGTTGACAGCTGAAGGCGCACCCGACGACGCGAGGGGCCACCAAGTCAAGCCCGGTCTCCTCCCGCGTCCCAGGTTGGGCTTCCCGTCGCGGCCCTGCTCCGCTGCCCCCATCTCGCCGGTCGCCGCGTACTCCATCCCCGGATCCGGGAAACAGCGAGCCACAACGGGAGCAGCATCAGCTCCCGTCCACCTCCCGGCACGCGTTGCAATTCACCGCAACCAGATCCATCGGCCCCGCCCAGTGGCGACGCCAGGTTTTAGAGGGTGGGTATTCATTTTGGAGGAGGGTATTCATTTTGCCAAAATCATCACTGTTTTAAAAAAAATCGCCTGTTTTATATAAAATTTCAATGGTTTGTCAAAATCTTGGGTATTCATCCGAATACCCAAGAATACCCCTGGCGCCGCCCCTGGCCCCGCCGCTGCTGACTCCGGGCAAGAGGGAGGAACCCTGTGATGCTGTCATTTGCGAATTGGTATCACCTTAGGGCTGTCCGGACCGTGGAAGCCATTCTACGCGGGACTTTTCGGTCTGCCGAGCGGTCCGGACGTGTTTTCTCCCACAAACCGAAACCAAACGTGGGGGGTTTGCGGGAGTCCGGACACGCGAAACATCGCTATCTGACCCCCCCGCCCACCCAAAAGGAAGGTGGAGCCCGCTCTTTTGTAGCATCCCGCACTGTTTCCGCGCCAAAATCCCCCACTCTTTTCTTCCATCCCCCGCCGCTCTCCTCTCAATTCCTGCTCTTTTCTCCCACCCTCTCATTCCTTCCGCCGCCGACGCATGAAATCGTCGGAGAACCTGTCGGAGATGGAGGCGGCGGAGGTGCCGGAGGATCCGGGCATCACGCTCGCCCGGAAGATCAGCTCGGCTACGCGGCAAACTCGATGTGTCAAAGCGAAGGCCGCAAAGGAGGAGAAGCTCAAGAAGCGGTTGGTCGCTGGTGGTGGCATTAGGCTTGGAGGTCGTGGCGGACGAGGCGTCCGTGGCGGACGCCGCCAGATGAGCGCGCCCACAGTACAGACGGCGCCGTGGCCGGAGAATTACAAGCCTCCGTACTACTACGCCACCAGTTCGGAACCCCTGCCGGTACGGTGCCTTACATCGTCGACGTTAACGCAGCGCCGCTCTTCTCCGAGTATTCTTCGCCGCAGCTCGTCCAGGCGCGGACGGCGGGCGGGGAGCAGATGGGTGCCCGCATGCTGTTCGCTGCAATGCCTAAACTGGGGGAGCTGGCGTACGACGACCGGGTGATACGTCTCAAACGTATCTATTTTACTAGATCAAGGATGGCGCGCGTTGCTGCGCCCATCCATTTCTTCGATATAATGATAGGAATTATGTAAATATGTGAGGACACGAAAGATGGGGTTTAATTTGCATGAACATGTTTCTTGAGGGTATTTTGTGTTAGCTCAAAAAATAATAGTAGTGAAACCATATTGGTGCATGATATTAGTTTTATAAGTCATTTCGAAATGTTTGAAGCAAAAATGCAAGCGTTGAAACTGGATATCAATACCAGGTACAATACTAAGACTACTTATGCCCACAAGATGAAGGCACTTGAAGAAAGAGGAGTAGAAACATCATGAGGGGGTCTTGGCTCAAACCCACTTCATCGCAAAGTTAGGACATATGATAAAAAACAAATATAATAATAATGCTTCACTGATAAAAAATATAAAAATTAATTAGTTGAGATTCATTTCACGGGGTATTGAATAGTTTGAGAAATTTTCAGGGAGACAACAGAGATATTCCAGTGATGCTTCTTCTTTCCATGATGTTATTCCCAAATGATTTTATCGACCCATAAAATAATAATCCCTCGGTATGTTATATGGCATCCCAAGCACAAAATAATCTATGAATGCCAACGATAGAATGAACTATGCTAGACCTGAATGAGAAAACTATGAATTAGTCTGTCCTTGAGGAACTACTTCAACTCCAAAATTAAAAAATATGCCATTCATATATTAATTCAGTAACAATGATCTGCAGCCTAGTTGGACCTACGTCAAACAACTTGTGTACACAAATTTAAAAGCTGCAAAAATTGAACTGCAGTGGCACAAATTGTTGAATATAAATCTGAATGGTTATCGATTCAATATGAAGTGGGAAATCCTTTCTGCCGATGCCCTTCAAAAATCTTAAGATTAAATAAATTAGATTAGAGAAAATATGATATGGGAATTTATGTACCTTGCTATGCCGATGCTAAGGATAGATGAGATGCATCGTGTGATGACTTCCCAAGGGCTTCCAAGGGCGGAGACCAATCATGATGTAGTTTGTGAGATATATATTAAGGTCACCATATTCATGCATATATCCTGCAGAAGTCGGAGGACAGAGACCTCTTTATGATGGTGTCTACACGGCTGGAGCGTACAGCCAGGGAGGTTTTCTCCCACCATGGATGGCGGTGTAATCTCCGTATAGGATCTGCCCCACCCTAGGCTGGATTGATTTATTTTTGCTGCAAAACAATGTTTATTTTTGGTCGTTTGGACTTGTTGGCTGTGTGCATCATGTTATGCAGAGGCCGGGCATTCTTTGGATGCGGTTGTATCACCTTGATAAATCAATTCAATGAAATGTCCTTTATCGAAAAATATTAAGGTTACCATACATGTTCAGCAACGGAGTTGCAACAGGCGGCGAGCTCATCGACTGCGCTCAGTGCTCGCGGCGTGCAGCCTGCACTTCTTGTTGGCCTAATAGTAAAAGACCTTACCAAAGAAGAGAAAAAACTTTATAGAACGGAGATGTAGCTCACACCTAATAGCTAAGGTATGTGTCGGCCTTGCCACTCTCCTACAGACTACATTATACAGTGGTCAGGAAATTCATCTTCGCTTAGCACTCCATGTTAACTAACCTGATTGCCATTGCAAATAGTCAACTCATCAATATCTCTTCCAATAAAATTCCAGAACCAGTCTCAAATAGTCCCCAAACAATATACCATAACCTGCAGCAAAAAGAGAAAAGATAAAACAGATTTAGGACGAGTAGGACTGATCAGATGGAAAAGGTAACGGGGAGGGAAAAAAATATGCAGATAGCAGCCAGCTGGTGGAGAAGCATGGCCAGTTGACATGGTATTGAGGGACGGACATAGCTTATATACATAGCAGAGCAAAATTGTACCGCACCTCCACCATCCGTCACCATCGCTCCCTCAACTGCCATTAATTGCTATACGAAACAGACGAGCGCTGGACTCCTCGCTTGAAAAACGGCGGATGAACTTCCTTGCATCGGCCGGTGAGACCTTTTCCGCATCTATTGGCGAGTCCCACACTGTATGCACAAGTGATCTGAGCAATCGTGGGGCATAAAACCATGGACGGTAAAACATGCAAGGATTAGGTATGGAGTAATTACCTGCTCAGAAGCCATATGAGATTATGAGTTGCTGAAGTAAAAATATAAAAAAATCCGATTAACAGTCTCGAAGATATGCCCATGTCAATTGATCACAACCAGCATATATATCACCTGTATGCACAAGTTGGATTGAGAGGAAATCAGTATAATGCAATTATTTGGTGGAAGAAGGAATCGTACATGAACTGGAAGGAAGTATAGGGGACCTAGTCACCTAGCCGAGCATCGTGCTGAAGGATGTTTTGTTGCCGGAGTGGAAAGGATGTGGGAAAAGTTGTAGGGGAGTACGTACTTGTACCGTGAGGCAGCGGAAAGGATAGGACATCCCCCGCCATGAATTTGTGCAGAGTAACCGAAGAATGATTGCGGCCTTCAAATATGAGCAGAGCAGTTTCGATCAGATGAAGCGTCGGCTTGCATCACCCGCATCCCTCCATTTCTCCCTCGCTGCGATGGATTGCCCCCGCGTCGAATGGATCGAGCGCCCCCCACCTCGGCTAGATCGCGCGCGTGGGCTGGATCTTGAGTAAACTTAGAGCATCTCCAACAGACGCGCGGTTGCGCGGCGCCCTAAAGTTTTTTTGCAACGCCAAAATAGCGTTTTAGCGCGCTGGGCTAATGTTTTGCTTTACTAGAAGCGCAAAAACACGGCGCCCAATCCGGCGGCCCCACCCGCAGCAGCCCAGATTTTGCAGAGCACGCGCGAGCGGGCACACCAAATAAGCAGCGCGCGATGCCGTTTTCCTCCGCGCGCTGAACCAACTTTACCGCGCGTGTGATTTTAGCGCGGCTGCTGGAGCGCCCGTTTCGATCCCGCGCGCGCAATAAAGCGGTTTTTTGCAGCGCGCGGCTAAGATAGCGCGCCTGTTGGAGATGCTCTTAGAATTGTTGTAATCCTGCGTATCAATTGATCCCGCAAACACAACAGGAACACAATTTTTGAACAAAAAGAGATCCCAGTCATTTGTCTTTGTCGAGCAATCTTTAGATCGGAGGAACCAAATGGACCAGGAGGAAGAAGATAGGAGCGGAAAGAAAACACAGTGGAATTGTTTATACCGCAGATTCGCAGGAGCAGAAGGGGCGAACCGATGGCCACTGCTGCTCCACGGATTGATGAAACGATGGCGAATGCCGAGCAAACCAATAACACCACGCCGCCACCAGACAATCAATCCAAGAAGGCCACTCAGATGGCTGAGGAACAGGGGCGTGAGTGCAGCCACCCTCGTCTCCATCGCGTGGTGTCTTCTGTTGGGGAAGGCGGAGGGCGAGGGTGGACGCCGATGGAGAGGAGCCGCCGCCGGGCAAGTCGCCACCACGGTGTCTGAATCGTGGACACGAAACCAAGGGCATGGGTGGGAGGCGAGGAAGAACACGGCCGAGGAGGAGGTCCCTGTCCCTTCGTGGTCCAGCTGAATTTTTTTTTGAGACAATTCATGGTCCAGCTGATGGGCCTTGCTTTCCCTTGCTGCTTGCTAGAAGGGCTACCTGGCCCAATCAACCAGAGGCGTCGAAAAAAGCCACGGGAGTAGCTGCCCCCAGGACAACAGGCCCATTTCACAGGAAAGCTGCGTTTCATGTGCATCCAACGGACGAAAATGGCCAGATCGGGACGATGGACGACTGAGAGAACTGATGGCGTGAGAAGGCTCGGTTTAGTCTCAGTTTTACTGTCCTTAATGAAGTATTCATGCCATATTTATATGAGTTCTACATGGTTTTGGTGCACTTTTATATGATTCTTTGTCGCATGTTGAGGGATGGTTACATGATTCAATTATGTTAGTGCTGTTAAGAGATTGCACTAGTAAAAGTATGAATCCTAGGCCTTGTTTCTAAGCATTGATACACCGTTTTGCTCGTTGTTTCCTACTTGTTACCTTTCCGTTTTTAATTGTTCAGATTATAAAAACCTATTTCTATCATCTATATTACACTTGTATCACCATCTCTTCGCCGAACTAGTGCACCTATACAATTGACAATTATATTGGGTGTGTTGGGGACACAAGAGATTTCTTGTATTTGACTGAAGGGTTATTTGAGAGAGACCATCTTCATCCTACACCTCTCACGGATTGATAAACGTTACATCATCAACTCGAGGGAAATTTGCTGCTGTCCTACAAAACTCTGCGCTTGGAGGCCCAACAGAGTCTACAAGAATAGAGTTGTGTAGTAGACATTAAGCTATTTCTGGCGCCGTTACCTGGGAGGTGAGTGTTTGAAGGTATATTTTTAGATCTTGTAATTGAATCTTTTAGTTTCTTATTTATTCAGTAGTTTGGTTTTATAATAGAAAACTAAAAAAATGGAAATGAAGTACCATCAAATGCTTTACCTTTATGATGTCTTTCTTGAAAATATGGATTTCGATAATTGTGCTCAATTGTTAGAGGAAGAATTTAATAAAATATTTAATGTGAGTCTTTTGAATGATAAGCATGATTTCAATGATATTAGTATGAATTCTTTGAATATCCATGATGCTAATGATATGCATGATGGGAACGCGACAGAAAAAAAAAATTTGGTACAGCGAGCACGCCCAGGATCACTATGGAGATGCATACAAGGTTTGATCTGATCATTACCGACTCGTAGCTCAGCGGAAGTAGAGTCGATGTAGATCGTCGGTGCAGATCCCCGCAGCTAGGATTTACAACCTCCCAACCGCGAGGATGTACTCCCTCGTCAGTCCGTCGGACAGCCCTTCGGGAGGCGGTCGGACAGTCCCCCGGACGGTGTCACGGACAGCCCTTCGGGAGCCACTCACAGAAACTCGGACGGTCACTCGGACAACCCTTCGCGAGGCACTCTCGAACAGCCCCTCGGGCAAAAAAGATCGAACCTACGACCTCTCTACGGGGTTGCACACATACGGTGTCATCTATCCTGCAGGGCTTCATCGTCCAGAACTAGTTCCCACCGGAACCCAGACAGCCTTTCGGCTCTACGAAACTATTTCGCGGGGAGGGAGAGAGAAGGCCAGATCATGCATGGCATTTGTATGTGAGAAAGAGTGAGTGTGGAGAGTGCCTCTCCACCTCTATTTATAGGAAAACCCAAGGAGTAGGGTGGCTCTCATCCATCCATGTCATCCCTAAGATATTTTGGGACAAAGCCCAAAAAGGTGGCTTTCCATAAAGTAACCATAAAGTGATTTTCACTATTCACAGAAACATTTTTTCGCGACCGTTAAATCCGAAAATATTTCTGTAGGTCTTAGAACATTTCCAGTACCCTCTAAAATAATTTTGGACGCATTCCGAAACAATTCCGGATTAGTGATTTTCATCTACGAAAATCAACCAAAGCGGTTCCGGCAGCTCCGGAACATTTCCGGGTTTCTTCTCCGGAAAAATCCCAGAAGTTCCCAGAACAATTCTGGCACCCTCCAAGAATTTCCAGGCGTGTGCCGAAACCAATTTGACTTAATGGTGTACCCCGAAACAACTTTTCAGTTTTACCGAAACTCTTCCGGTGTTCTCCCTCCGGAACTCTTCCGTTGTCTCTGAAACTTTTCCGGTGACTTTCTCTCAGACTCCCTGTCTAGCATTCAGCAGATAGATGACCCTTAAGCGTGTGACCCTATAGGTTCGGTGAAGTATAGACACGACCGGAACACTTTCCGATCAATGATCAACATCGGAGCCATGGACACCCATATTGACCACTATACCCACACGAATAAATATTCGAGTGAACCTCCAGTTATCGTGTGCTATTCCTGTTGCTTCGCGATATGTTACAAATACCCGAGGTGAGATTTATCGGCATCCCCGTGAATCAACAACTTGTGCACTATGCCAGTTACCTCGTTACCGGTTTTGTTCTCTTTGCTCGTTCCCGTATTCCGGCATCCCAGTGATTAAATCACATTGTGTCTGGCCAGACGATGATGGATACCGTAACACCGAGAGGGCCCAAAGAATATCTCTCCATCGTCAGAGGAGCAAATCCCAATCTTGAGCTTTCAAGTCCCTTGACATACTTTTCCATGAACCCGTAAGCCGCCGTAATAGCCACCCATTTACGGATGACGTTTAACAAACCCCAAACTTCATGAAGCAAGCATGAAGAAACTCGATACTCTCATGGTCTAAGGAATTATGCAAACGTTAACTTTTTCTGTGTTATTAACCATTAATTTGTGACGAATGTATCTCATAGCATAACATCAATCGGGTCGATTCAACACAAGTGTTCTCCTAACATTGTGCCCTCAAAGTTGCCGGCATAGTCATGCCCATGATCAGGAAAACAGAACCATCATGCAACACTTGAGCTAGTCTTAGAGGCCAGACTAGGAATACATTTTATCGTTTATTATTCCACACGTGCATATGAGTTTCCCTTTGAGCCTCGTGGTTATTGTAGACTCAAGAACCATAACAGTTATAGCATGGAACATAAACATAATTATTAGCATGGAGATAAATAATAACATTTATTATTGCCTTTAGGGCATATCTCCTATAGACTCCCACTTGCACTAGAGTCAATAATCTAGTCAATGCTAATGCACTTTACACCTATGGCATACCGGTGTAAAATATGCTTCGCCATGTGGTATAGTCTACGTCTAACGGACCTGACATTTTCAGTTCCGTGTGTATCTTTGCATATCCTCGCGTTTTCACGCTTTCACAAAAATACATATTTTGTGTGGACTTGGCTTTGTATATATGTGAATCACAGGTCAAACCTTGATTCCTCAGACTGAGCTATGGAGCAACTATCTGCAATAGTGTCCCATTGACCAAAGCCATCTTGGAACCATACTAAGTTCATGAATGAACTATATGATTCAACATCTTCTTTGTCACTTCCAAAGCGTCAACATACTTAGCCATTGTTATAGAATTCGCCACAGTAACCTGTTTGGAACAATTTCCAACTACCGTGCCACCATATCGTGTATTACACAAAACCCTTAACTTAAATCAAAAATCCCTTGGAGCATTGATGAAGACTGTATCGATGTAACCTTTTACAACAAAATCTTCATAATCTCTGCTTGCGAGAAAACATGTCATCAGTGCTACTCTAGTACTCAATGACATCTTTCACTGTTGTCCCATGATCAGTACTTTGATCACTTTGGTATCTATACTCGCAACTGCTTGGGAGTACTGGACATATCTGGTTGTTTTACATACCATGGAATACATGATTAATCCAAACACAAAGGTGTGTGGAATATCCATCATGTATATTGCTCATCATGTATATTGTACCATGTGACTTCGGCAAGAATCACTCCTTGGCATTTTAATGTTAAAATGTTTTAACATCTTGTCAATATGTATTTTTGGCTTTAGCCTATTATCCCATATCTTCATAGATAAATATGCCTAATATCGAGGCTACCTAGCCCAAGCACTTCATCGAAAAACTATTTTTCAATGAAGTCCTAATTCGTGTCAAGAAATTTATATTATTTCCAATCAACAATGTGTCAAGCACACAAGTTTTAGAAATATTATTATGCTCTCACTTACTTTCACTAACAGCAAGCATCTTCGCTATCCATTGATGAAATCAAACTCTTTTTACTATTTCATCAAAACGAAGATTCCAACTCCTTTTTGCTCTCTTCTGTCCATTGCTGAAACTTTGAAGTTTGCACACTCACTAGCATCCTCTGGATCGACAAAATACTTTGGACTGTATCACATACAAGTCCTAGTTTGTATTCCCATTTCATGGAAATTCTTTCGTCATCCATGTTTCATATCTCATGATGGAAATATGTATTAATTGCTAGTTTAATCCGAACCGACTTTAAGCATTGCTACAGTGAAACAACCTCATCGTAGTCAACTCCTTGAACTTGTTTATTACAACAAGTCGAGCTTTATGGATAAAACATTTTTATCCGTATCAGTTTATAGTTTCATTAATATTCGTTAGACTTCAAGTCTTCCGAAGGGTTTATCAAGATCAAATCTTGAATCATTTATATGGAAACTATCTCGGATTATATTGGCATTTAGCCAATTCCGGAGTCTGGGCCCATCAACGCTTCCTTGTGTGTCGTAGGTATACTGTTGTCTAGCAACAATATCTCGTCTGCGCACCTGAGAGGTTTGCACAAATTTTGCCTACGTGGTTCAGCTGCAAGTTCGACCGAAGTCCATACATCTCATGTAGAGGCTTCCGTATCAGTCGCAGTAGGAAACTCTGGAATCACTTCCAAGGTTTCTTTCCCTTGACCTGATGAAGAAGATACTGTTATCTCGTCAAGTTGCACTGTCCTCCCACTCACCTTTTTGCAAGAACCATTTTCTTCAAAATCATACCGCTCTTTGTGGCAAACATTTTTGCCTCGGTATAGTGGTGGAGGAATAATACCCAATAAATTAGGATAACCTACAAAGTAGCACTTGTCTGATTTGGAATAGCTTTGTAAATATTTTACACAAGCCCTATATTCCAAATGTTAAGAAAAGACATAACATGGTTGGGTGTACCATACCATGGCGTCATTTCAACAGATTTGATGGCGCTCTTTTCAGTGTAAAAGCCGCAGTCTCTAAAGCATTACTTTAAAAGGGATAATGGCAAATTGATTTAAGTCATCTTTGATCTTACCATGTCATAAATGGTTTGATTACATCTTCACGAACATTCCACTCACAGTGGTGTTCCGGGAGGTCTAAGTTATGAAACTCTTTTCACAACTCATCAGACATTTGCTAAACTTGTAATTCAAATATTTCTTTCCGTAATCTAATTGCAGAAACATAGTTTTCTTGTTACAATAATTTCTTCTTCATTTTGAAAACCTTATGAATGATTTCAAAAGATCCAGACTTACGTCTCATCAAGTAAATATCCATATATCTACTTGAGTCATTTCTAAAGACAGATAAATCCACTGCTAGCAATAACCTTTATCAGACTTCACACATCAAAATGTATGATCACCAATAAGTTCATTGCTCATTCCTTATGGCCTATGAACGGTGTTTCAGTCACTTTACTTTTCGGACGAAAGTTGCAAGTGTCAGATGATTCATACTCAAACGACTTCAAAATCCATCATTATGGAATTTCTCCATGCGGATTTCTCCAATGTGACCAAATGCAGTGCCACACATATGTGGTATTCTTTTAGTCTTGCGACATTTAGCATCAGTATTATGGATGTATCATATTACCATCAATATTCATAACATACATCCCATCCTTGATGGAAGTATGGCCTTTATGTTATTCATAATACTGAACAACAATTGTTATTTTATGAACAACACTCTTGCAACAAACATTATGCAAATGGGCTAGAGTGTATAAAACTCTAAAATGAATTATGAAAGTAAATACAGAGGTAATGTATTATTATCAATATTCATAACATACATCTCATTCGTAACGAAAGTATGGCCCTTATGTTATTCATAACACCGAACATCAAAAGTTCTCTTATGAACAACCTTCTTGCAAGATACTTTATGCAATGGGCTATAGTGTATGAAACTCCAAAAATAAATTATGAAAACAAATACATAGGTAATACACCGATGGAAAGTATAGCAACATTTACTATGTTCCCAGCGCGTATCTAAACCTCATTCCCGGCAAGTCTTTTAAGCCATAGTAGTTCTTGCATCGAGTCGCAACAGAATGCAATCGAGCGGGTATCTCTGTGATCGATCAACTCACAATACCCAAGAATCAGTGATTAACATGTTTAATCATAATTCCCAATAATTATATTTTTGACCAGCCTTCTATACATCAATAACTTGTATGACATTCATACATGAGCTGGATATTCCAGTCTTCTCTCTTTTTGCCTTTATACTTCTAACAGTTTTAACTTTTAGTATTTCTCCTACTCTCAGAAGAAGCACCTAACTTAAGAGTGGCGTTAGCCCCAGACTTCCTAGGCGTGTAAGTCACGCTAACACCCTTTGGATATTTCCTTTCTCATTAAGTTATTGTTTTATTCACCTTCATTTACATGACATGCATTCTCCTGGATCCCTCTCTTATCAGTCAAATGCCTAGTAAACACTTTACTAATACGTTGCAAACAAACATTTCTTCAGATATCTCATATCTTTCAGCCTTTGTCTGCATCTGAAAACAATTTTCAGTTCCATGAATATCATATAACTATCCCAAACTTTTTGAAGTTCGGGTTTTATGGAAGAAAACATTTTGCACTTGACCGTAACGGAATTCTAGCTTTTGGATCGATGGACGAGACTCACATTATCCATAGCATTAGCGGGAGAGTACCGCAAGCATGCGATAGGATAAAGTCCTTCTCGGCACTCTTGATGTAACATCCCCAGATCTTAACCCTGTCATTAAGCTAATTAATTAGCCATGCCATCATGATCATCCTAAATAAATTGCATTAGGAAATAATTCAACTTCAATTCAAAATTCAAAATGCAAGTCAAATTATTAATTCTTCAAACATGCAAACAAAATAGTTCATGTTATTGCAAATAATCCCAAAGCAATAGTAAAAATATAGTCAACATCATTTGAGTTCCCAAATTGACCCTAGCAACCATTTTAGTGGACCAGCAGCACCTTTTTAGCCCAATTGCATTTATCCAAAATTCAAATGAACTTCAAAAATTCACAAACCTTGTGGACAGCTCCTAAATAATGCATTGTATTTATGTGGCCAAGTCTCATATTCTACAAAAGTCTTTTGGTGCAAAAATAGAATGCAAACAGTAGCTAGTTAATTTCCAGAAAAGAAAATGGGGAAAATCTCCTGTGCACCTGGCCTATCACTTCTACTGTACCAGGCCCAGCCCACCTGGCTGGCCTTTCCCTAACCTACCGCCAGAGCCAGCCATGGCACTGGCCGACGCGCGCACGCAGCCGTCCACGCACGGATGCTGCCGCTGTCGACCATCCGACGGTGCCCCGTGGGGATAAGGACTGCCCCGAGCACCCCCGGCAAACCCTAGCCCTCTCTCCTTTCCTCCCTCGCGCCGTTCTCTCTCTCCCGCAAAACGCCCGGATGCGCCGCCGTCGTTGGCGTGCTCCGGCACCACTACGCGCCACCGGAGGTTGTCCAGCAGCTGCGCCGCGGCCTTCTTCGTCACCTGCACCACCGCTTCAAGCATGGGGAGCACCACGGCCGTCGCCCGCGCCGTTTCCCTCCGTCGGCATCCGCATCGGCCGCCGCTCGATGCGCTCGTCTCCGACCTCCCCGCGCCTCCCCGAGCCATCCTGCGCGATCACTGTGAGCGCGCGCACCTTCTCCCTCCTTCCCGAGCTCGATTTCGAGCTCGCCCGCATGAATGCATCGTGGCCGTAGCTCCGCCGTCGCCGTATCTGGTCGCTGCCGTGGCCATAGCCCGTGGCAGGCGGTGCCAAGCCCTGCATCGCACTCCTGGCCCTCCCAGGAGGCCAGCGAGCTGTTTAGCTCGAGCGCTAGCGCCTCGCAGGACCGTGCCCGTACCTTGCCGAACTCCGGCCGCCGCCCAGCTCGCTGCCGCCGCCGCTACGGCCCATCTCCGTCCAACTCGAGACCGCCATCGAACGCGCCTCCTCACGCTGCTTCTGTAGCACCCAACCGCGCAGCAAGCTGACGCCGGAGGCGAGCGCACGGCCATCGCCGGCGTTCTCTGCCTTGCCGGCGTTAATGGTGTTGATGTGGCATGGCCATTAGCGCCTAACCACCGAGCTAATCACCCCCCACTGCCACTGACGCTAGGCCCCACACGGTTTAATTAACAGGCTAATAAAACTGTTTAGCTAATTAAAATGCTGACAAATGGGACCCACCATTATTGTTTATCTGGATAAGATTTACACAGTCAGCACGCAGACTCAGCAGAGGGCCCAGCAGTCAGCCTCTGCTAACTAGACCCGGTTGACCAGTCAACGGTCCAGTCAACTGCTGACTGGGCAGTTGACTAGCCCCACCTGTCAGTCTCAGCAGCACATCTGTGGATACACTTCTGTGTACCCATAGCATTTTATTCTTTTTATTTCGAATTTAAATTGAATTCCAGAATATTCCAGAATATTATTAAAACTTTGAAAAATCATATAAAATAAACCGTAACTCGGATGAAAATAATTTATATATGGAAAATGATCAAAAAAATCTAACGAATCCGAATATGTCATCTGCACTCATGTTAGAACCCTCTATGTAGGTGAACCTGTAACTTTTGGCCTGTTTCTGATAGATGAATAGTGCCTGACCTCCGGTAAATAATTCCAAATTAATTCCTAAATAAACTAAAATGGTTTAGGGATGTATTAGGTCACCCCTGCAATGCATATTGCCATGTCATGCTTTGTGAGTGCATTTGTTTGCTATGTATTTATCTGTTTCCTCCCCCCTCTTCTCTCCAGTAGACCCCGAGACCGACGTTGCCCCCGAGGACTGCTACTCCACCGACGACCCCTCTTTTACCGCAGAGCTTCCAGGCAAGCAAAACCCCCTTGATCATTCCTATATCACCTATTCTTTCTTCCCCGTGCTTGCATTAGATTTTGCTACTGTAATTGATTGCTCCTATTCTGATGCATGGCCTGATGTTGTAACCTGCTGTTGATACTTTACCTATTTTTCTAAATGCTTAGTATAGGCTGGTTAGTGATCCATCAATGGCCCCACACCCTTGTACTTGTTGCCATGCTTTACCACCGGTGACTCGATCAGTGTGATCGATGTACAGAGACCGACACAGCACCGCACACCCCCTTAGTTGTACGACTCTGCAGGGATACTATCGAGTGCCGAGGGTGATACCTCCTACCTCACTCCTGATGATATCTCAGTAGCATAGCTAGTCGGTTGTGGGTTACCAAGGGTGATTCCTCTTTCACCACCTCCGATGATGCCTCTGTCGTACAACCCCCCAAGTGTGAACCCATCGAGGGTGATTCCTCCGAGTTCACCTTGACGGTTACATCGAGTGGGAATCCATCAAGGGTGATTCCTCGGATTACCCCCCTTGATGTTACGGACACACGGTTACCTTTATCTGTTGCCCCTTTTAACTGTTACTGCGGGACTGGAGGGACAGGCGGTACCACCCCAGGTAGAGGTGGACCTGAGTTCCCGACAGTCTCTTGAGAGTCGGGTTGACCTGGAGGGTACCCGCGAGATAATTACGAGGCGCGGCCGGGCAGGTAGAGACCGCCCTAGAGAGGGATGGGCCTGACCCTTGTTGCACTTCCTCGAGACGGGGCGACAGGAGTACTAATCGTCACCGCGAGCTCCCAACACACTAACGGATTTGGGTATTTGATCTGAGTTGGCCACTGGCCTATACGCACTGCCACCACGCGGGATAATGGTTTAATGGGGCCCTCGGTGCCGTATGTATCAGCCGAAAGCTCTGTCAGATGTCCAGTTCAGCATTGTGGCCGGGTCGGATCGTGCCATCCAGGAGAGGGGTGGCGCTGGTATCCACCCTGCGCACAACGACCCGGAGTGCAAAGGGCGATGGGCCCAAGACCCCTGAGCACTTAGGATGTAGACCGGCGGGGACCTCTCTGCTGAGCCTAGGTAGAACTACGTCGTGTCGATCAGCCAAGGCCGGGCGTGACCGAGATAAGTGTGTCCGGCCAGAGTTAATCGAGCGTGTTGGGTAACAGTAGTGCACCCCTGCAGGGAAGTTATCTATTCGAATAGCCGTGTCCACGGTAACAGGACGCTCAGTGTTGTATCCCGATCTACTACAACTTGAACTGGATACATGTTAATTAATTGTAAGCTCCGGGATCGCTTTCTCGCAGGAAGCGAGGAAGGATCTCTAGGCTTTGCTACTACATGCCTGTTACTTTATGTTATACTACTAAACTGCACTCTTCTAATGTTGCAAGACGCTGAAGATGCTAGTCTTCGATAGGCTAGGCCTTTCCCTCTATTCTGGCATTTCTGCAGTCTAGTCCACAGATACAGCCCCTTCATTTGATACCGATTCATAAATAGAATAGATCTGATGTAAGTCTTGCGAGTACTTTGGATGTGTACTCACGGTTGCTTTGCTCCCTCTTTTCCCCATACCCGATTGCTGCGACCAGATGACGGAGTCCCGAAGACAGCTGCTCCCGCCGACGACTACTACTACCTCGACGATAGGAGGCTCCCAGGCAGGAGGCCTTGCCTCTTTCGATCAGAGTCGTTGTTTGTTTTCGCCTTCTTAAGGCTTCCTTGTTTAACTTTGTGTCTGTACTCAGATACTGCTGTTGCTTCCACTGACTCTTGTATAACCCGAGCTTATGTATTCGAGCCGTCGAGGCCCCTGGCTTGTAATATAAAGCTTGTATTTTTTTTTTGTGTCTAGAGTTGTGTTGTGATATCTTCCCGTGAGTCCTTGGGCTTGATCCTGCGCATTTGCGTGTATGATTAGTGCACGGTCGGGCCGGGGGGGGTCACAAGCTGGTATTAGAGCCGACTGCCTGTAGGAAGCCCCTTTCCAACACTTTGGCCGAAGTTGAGTCTAGTTTTTGCAAAACTATTTTACTAACATGGCTCTGTGGCTTACGGGCCCACGTCGCCAATGGGTGGTGTTAGGATCTTTTATTCCTCTCCTTTACTCTGGGACTCTAATCTCTCCTCGATTCGGGTTAAATTTTGCTAACACTAACATTAGGTTCTTGTGTTCACATCCACCCGGAGAGCTGGATTGTCTACAATTATTTATTTCCATTGGTCTGTTTAACCTTTCTTGTAATCTAGCTTTTATCTGAGCAGTGATAATTCCCTGCTTAAGCCGACACCCCCAAATGATTGTCCCCTGACTTGCCTTGCTGTCGTGACCTTGCAAGATGTCACTGCCTTCCCACTCTTAATCGACACTCACCATAGTTCCACATGATCGAAACCTGACTCTCCTGTACATCCTTGATCCCGAAGATACCCCTTACCTCCACCTCTTAAATCTCGGGACGAGATTTCTTGTAGTGGGGGAGATTTGTAACATCCCCAGATCTTAACCCTGTCATTAAGCTAATTAATTAGCCATGTCATCATGATCATCCTAAATAAATTGCATTAGGAAATAATTCAACTTCAATTCAAAATTCAAAATGCAAGTCAAATTATTAATTCTTCAAACATGCAAACAAAATAGTTAATGTTATTGCAAATAATCCCAAAGCAATAATAAAAATATAGTCAACATCATTTGAGTTCCCAAATTGACCCTAGCAACCATTTTAGTGGACCAGCAGCACCTTTTTAGCCCAATTGCATTTAACCAAAATTCAAATGAACTTAAAAAATTCCCAAACCTTGTGGACATCTCCTAAATAATGCATTGTATTTATGTGGCCAAGTCTCATATTCTACAAAAGTCTTTTGGTGCAAAAATAGAATGCAAAAAGTTGCTAGTTAATTTCCAGAAAAGAAAATGGGGAAAATCTCCTGTGCACCTGGCCCATCACTTCTACTGTACCAGGCCCAGCCCACCTAGCTGGCCTTTCCCTAACCTACCGCCAGAGCCAGCCATGGCGCTGGCCGACGCGCGCACGCAGCCATCCACGCACGGATGCTGCCGCTGTCGACCATCCGACGGTGCCTCGTGGGGATAAGGACTGCCCCGAGCACCCCCGGCAAACCCTAGCCCTATCTCCTTTCCTCCCTCGCGCCGTTCTCTCTCTCCCGCAAAACGCCCGGATGCGCCGCCGTCGTTGGCGTGCTTCGGCGCCACTACGCGCCACCGGAGGTTATCCAGCAGCTGCGCCGCGGCCTTCTTCGTCACCTGCACCACCGCTTCGAGCATGGGGAGCACCACGGCCGTCGCCCGCGCCGTTTCCCTCCGTCGGCATCCGCATCGGCCGCCGCTCGATGCGCTCGTCTCCGACCTCCCAGCGCCTCCCCGAGCCCTCCTGCGCGATCACTGTGAGCGCGCGCACCTTCTCCCTCCTTCCCGAGCTCGATTTCGAGCTCGCCCGCATGAATGCATCGTGCCCGCAGCTCCGTCGTCGCCGTATCTGGTCGCTGCCGTGGCCATAGCCCGTGGCAGGCGCTGCCAAGCCCCACATCACGCTCCTGGCCCTCCCAGGAGGCCAGCGAGCTGTTTAGCTCGAGCGCTAGTGCCTCACAGGCCCGCGCCCGTACCTTGCCAAACTCCGGCCGCCGGCCAGCTCGCTGCCGCCGCCGCTACGGCCCATCTCCGTCCACCCCGAGACCGCCATCGAATGCGCCACCTCGCGCTGCTTCTGTAGCACCCAACCGCGCAGCAAGCCGACGCCGGAGGCGAGTGCACGACCATCGCCGGCATTCTCTACGTCGCCGGCGTTAATGGCGTTGACGTGGCATGGTCATTGCGCCTAACCACCGAGCTAATCACCCCCCACTGCCACTGACGCTGGGCCCCGCATGGTTTAATTAACAGGCTAATAAAACTGTTTAGCTAATTAAAATGCTGACAAATGGGACCCACCATTACTGTTCATTTGGATAAGATTTACACAGTCACCACGCTGACTCAGCAGAGGGCCCACCAGTCAGCCTCTGCTGACTGGACCCAGTTGACCAGTCAACGGTCCAGTCAACTACTGACTGGGCAGTTGACTGGCCCCACCTGTCAGTCTTAGCAGCACATCTGTGGGTACACTTATGTGTACCCATAGAATTTTATTCTTTTTATTTCAAATTTAAATTAAATTCCAGAAAATTCCAGAATATGATTAAAACTTTGAAAAATCATATAAAATAAACCGTAACTCGGATGAAAATAATTTATATATGAAAAATGATCAGAAAAATCTACCGAATCCGAATATGTCATCTGCACTCATGTTAGAACCCTCTAAGTAGGTGAACCTGTAACTTTTGGCCTGTTTCTGATAGATGAATAGTGCCTGACCTCCGGTAAACAATTCCAAATTAATTCCTAAATTAACTAAAATGGTTTAGGGATGTATTAGGTCACCCCTGCATTGCATATTGCCATGTCATGCTCTGTGAGTGCATTTGTTTGCTATGTATTTATCTGTTTCCTCCCCCCTCTTCTCTCCGGTAGACCCCGAGACCGACGTTGCCCCCGAGGACTGCTACTCCACCGACGACCCCTCTTTTACCGCAGAGCTTCCAGGCAAGCAAAACCCCCTTGATCATTCCTATATCACTTATTCTTTCTTCCCCGTGCTTGCATTAGATTTTGATACTGTAATTGATTGCTCCTATTCTGATGCATGGCCTGATGTTGTAACCTGCTGTTGATACTTTACCTGTTGTCCTAAATGCTTAGTATAGGCTGGATAGTGATCCATCAATGGCCCCACACCCTTGTCCTTGTTGCCATGCTTTACCACCGGTGACTCGATCAGTGTGATCGATGTACAGAGACCGACACAGCACCGCACACCCCCTTAGTTGTACGACTCTGCAGGGATACTATCGAGTGCCGAGGGTGATACCTCCTACCTCACCCCTGATGATATCTCAGTAGCGTAGCTAGTCGGTTGTGGGTTACCAAGGGTGATTCCTCTTTCACCACCTCCGATGATGCCTTTGTCGTACAACCCCCCAAGTGTGAACCCATCGAGGGTGATTCCTCCGAGTTCACCTTGACGGTTACATCGAGTGGGAATCCATCGAGGGTGATTCCTCGGATTACCTCCCCTTGATGTTACGGACACACGGTTACCTTTATCTGTTGTCCCTTTTAACTGTTACTGCGGGACTGGAGGGACAGGAGGTACCACCCCAGGTAGAGGTGGACCTGAGTTCCCGACAGTCTCTTGAGAGTTGGGTTGACCTGGAGGGTACCCGCGAGATAATTACGAGGCGCGGCCGGGCAGGTAGAGACCGCCCTAGAGAGGGATGGGCCTGACCCTTGTTGCACTTCCTCGGGACGGGGCGACAGGAGTACTGATCGTCACCGCGAGCTCCCAACACACTAACGGATTTGGGTATTTGATCTGAGTTGGCCACTGGCCTATACGCACTGCCACCACGCGGGATAATGGTTTAATGGGGCCCTCGGCGCCGTATGTATCAGCCGAAAGCTCTGTCAGATGTCCAGTTCAGCATTGTGGCTGGGTCGGATCGTGCCATCCAGGAGAGGGGTGGCGCTGGTATCCACCCTGCGCACAACGACCCGGAGTGCAAAGGGCGATGGGCCCAAGACCCCTGAGCACTTAGGATGTAGACCGGCGGGGACCTCTCTGCTGAGCCTAGGTAGGACTACGTTGTCGATCAGCCGAGGCCGGGCATGACCGAGATAAGTGTGTCCGGCCAGAGTTAATCGAGCGTGTTGGGTAACAGTAATGCACCCCTGCAGGGAAGTTATCTATTCGAATAGCCATGTCCACGGTAACAGGACGCTCAGTGTTGTATCCTGATCTACTACAACTTGAACTGGATACATGTTAATTAATTGTAAGATCCGGGATCGCTTTCTCGCAGGGAGTCGAGGAAGGATCTCTAGGCTTTGCTACTACATGCTTGTTACTTTATGTTATACTACTAAACTGCACTCTTCTAATGTAGCAAGACGCTGAAGATGCTAGTCTTCGATAGGCTAGGCCTTTCCCTCTATTCTGGCATTTCTGCAGTCTAGTCCACAGATACAGCCCCTTCATTTGATACCGATTCATAAATAGAATAGATCTAATGTAAGTCTTGCGAGTACTTTGTATGAGTACTCACGGTTGCTTTGCTCTCTCTTTTCCCCATACCCGATTGCTGCGACCAGATGACAGAGTCCCGAAGACAGCTGCTCCCGCCGCCGACTACTACTACCCCAACGAAGCCTTCTACTACGTGGAGACCGACGACCAGGAGTAGATAGGAGGCTCCCAGGCAGGAGGCCTTGCCTCTTTCGATCAGAGCCGTTGTTTGTTTTCACCTTCTTAAGGCTTCTTTGTTTAACTTTGTGTCTGTACTCAGATACTGCTGTTGCTTCCGCTGACTCTTGTGTAACCCGAGCATATGTATTCGAGCCCTCGAGGCCCCTGGCTTGTAATATAAAGCTTGTATTATTTTATTTTGTGTCTAGTGTTGTGTTGTGATATCTTCCCGTGAGTCCTTGGGCTTGATCGTGCGCATTTGTGTGTATGATTAGTGCACGGTCGGGCCGGGGGCGCCACACTTGAGGACAATCCTCACATTATGTTACCAACCATAAAGTTTTAACCAGATATTTAACATCTTATTCAATTTCAACAGGGAAGGTGGAAACGCGAGCCATTCTTCTACAATTATTATGCAAATTTACACCTAGACTAGGTTCATAATTAATTGCACAGAGAATTAAACAAGTTAATTCTACAGTGCGCTCCCACTCAAATCAACATCTCTCATAATTGATTATGAGTGATACAAGACCCACATTTCAATTCAACGCCAAGGATGCATCCATCTCAAGTGACGAGAATTTCATTTGGTAGGCCAACTTGCCATTCACATCTCTATGTGACTCTTGTTCATCTTTCGATGGGCGTGTTCCAAGCTCAGGACGATCCTCCGGAACGTCAAGACAACCAAGTGATCTTGCTGCGAGGTCTCAACTCACCCACCTCACACTTCTCTAATCGTTCGTACCCATGCATCCATGTGATACCCCGAAGAGATAGGGGCCGTGACGGTGCTACATTTGGGAGAACACTAACTACTTGATATTTTTAGTGAGAGATCACCCTAATAAAAAGCGACTACCGCGCAATCAAGAAGGGTGCATCAAAGGGACAAACATCTCAGGCAATTCATAATAGCATAATATGGTATAGCCCTTTCTGACGGAGAAGTCTTTTATTTCTTCGTCTTCGGCATTCGCGTCGGTGTTCACCTTTGCGAAGATTGCCACCACCTTATCGATGCACCATATAATATTGCTATCTCTATAGCTAATAAAATAAGTGCATTACTTAAGGTTGACACGCAGGTCATTAAAGTTACAATCATATGGCTCCAGCCATCATGCCGAATCATGACACACAAGTCATGTTAATTTTCCATCATATAGTCATCTCATACATAATCAAATTAATATGAGAACTGCTATACCACATCACATGCACATCTCATGTCATCCTGCAAAACCAATTTAGACGCCTCTAATCGGTTTATGCAAAATTTTATTTTACATGGCTTCTAAGGTTTCGAAACAAACTGAAGCTACCAACGTTCATCATCAAGTATGATTATTCAAGTCGCTAGATTAACTTTGCGGGGTGTATGAAACACGAGATAATAAAATCTCGAGCCCCATACTGAACTTCGTCATACGCATGACCCCCGTGCAGATCATATCTGCATTACCCTTTTGTCTGCGAAATTTCATCTTTCTTTTAACTATGGTAGAATTCAATGAACTGTTAGCACTTCGTTGATCGATCAGGATCGTGGATTGCCAGAACTATGAAACTCCACCATGCCGTTATCAAGATCAGAAATACGCAAATTTCAAGGAAGCAACAAGAACATCGGGTAATATATTTCATCTACTACCTGCACAAATAATTTTCAGTAATAGAACTCATCTACTACAAATTATATTGTGCAACACCCATACATCTCTATGTATTCTAGATCGTAACCTGCATCTACACATAACCTGCATCACGTTTGCACTTTTTGAAAACGTCAACATTTTTTGCAAACGTGAACATTTTTTAAAACTCCTGAAATTATTTGAAACATGAACAATTTTTGGAAACGCGGTCATTTTTTGAAAAAACATGAACATATAAACAAATAATTGGAAAAGAAAAAAAGAAAACGAAATTCAAAAGAAAAAGCAAAAAGGAGAGAAAAGCAAAAAAAGAAACATGAAAGAATAAAATAAAAAAAGAAACAATATTTTTTCAAAATTGTGAACAAATGTCATAAACAGAAACAATATTTGAATTGTGAACAAAATTTTGGAACGGCGAAAATATTTTGAAATTCCTGAACATTTTTTGAAAGTGCGAACAATTTTTAGAAATATGAATTTTTTCTCAAATTGCGAACATTATCTTGAAAAATGTGAACAATTTTTGAAATTTATGAACTTTTTTTAAAACGCGAACATTTTTTGAAAATCGGAATTTTTTCAACTTTATCAACATTTTGAAAACACAAACATTTTTTAAAATTTGAGAACATTTTTTGAAAACACAAACATTTTTTCAAATTTTTGAACATTTTTTTGAAATCACGACTTTTCTTAGAACCCCGAACATATATTGAAATTTGAATTCTTGACATTTTTAAAATTTACGCATTTTTGAAAAAAGAAACAGAAAAAGGAAAGTAAAGAAAATAGAAGAAAGAAACAGAAAAGATAAAAACGAAAACGAAAATAAAAAAATGAACCAAAAATAAAGGAAAAAAACCTAAATGAAACCCAGCCACAGAAAACAACAGGAAAAAAGAAAAACCAATTCGGGAAACCTTCTAGAAGGTTCACAAAACCGGAGAAAACCATAGCTACGCTAACCGCTAACGGGCCGACCCAGATCGCGTCGCTCGCTCCTGAATCCTGTGCAAACCCTCGACAGTTTGACGCAGCGTGCGTCATATAGGATTTTCCCAATTTGACGCAACGCGCGTCATATAGGATTTTCCGTGCCGAAGCTGGTATACAGAGTAGCCTGCTCGCGACACCCTCTAATGGGCCAGCCCAGTCGCGCTCGCCCTTGTGCGTCGCGGGTCTGTTTGACGCAAAACGCGTCGAATAGGAGATCCCGGGATATAGAGCCATTGGTGCCGAGAGGCGGTGGAGAAGGTCCCTGTGGGCCTGACATCGCTTGGGCCCAGGCGGCATGGGCCCAACACATGGAGGATTGGGGCCACCCCGTTGGGAGATTTTTGCGGGGCCCCTTTGGGACTTATTTGGTCCTGGTGCCATGCTAGAGATTTAATTTCCTCCAATGGCCTATATTTCTTTTATTGTTTTGATCACCATAAAATATTTATTATGGACATAAAAAGGAATAGCAATTAGCAAATGACACTGGATTAAATTTTTTTTTTGAACACAGTACAGACGCAAGTGCTCATATACACGCGCATACACTCACCCCTATGAACGCACAGACGCACACCCTACCCCTATGAGCACCTCCGAGAGACTGAGCCGGCATATCATCTTGAAATTTACGAAGTCACCGTAGGCACCTCGTCATCGACGGGAACGTCTCCTCCCACTGAATGCGCATCGCCGGAAATCCTGAAATAATTCCAGGAATAAATGCGAGCACCAGGATTTGAACCCCGGTGGGCTGAGGATACCACAGTCCCTCTAACCATCCAACCACATGTATTCCAATAAAAGTCATAAAAATGTGTGCCAAAACCAGTGCTATTATGACAGAAGCATAAAACGTACGCGCATGCGAAGGTGAAAGCACACGAATGTCATCCCTCCAACATATGCTAGCACATGATGGTACGTACGCCTGCCAAGGTTCCTATCTTGTGATCCGTACTTAGAGTACTTCAATTTTTATTAAGAGGCTGCCATCCGTACTGTACGTTGTTGCTTGTTTTGCGCAAAAGATGTTTTGGCAGTCAATTAGGTGGTCGCATGTGATCAGTGGCGGAGCCAGAACTGAAGGAAAGCCCGGGCCCAAAAAATTTTGTTGACAACATGGGAAAACTTTAGCACTTATAACTACCCAAAGAACACATCATGAAATTGTTCAATAATTCTAGAATTTAATCTCAGTGCTTAACAATCCAACCGAAGGGACAAAATATGAGAAAACTAGAAATAATACCAGGATATATAAGAGCACCAAATCAGTTGTTTATTTCATTTGTGTCTCCAACAACATGATCAACGGCAGAAGAAGAAGCAACACCTTCAAGACATGAAAAGTGTAATTTCATAAGAAAAGACATAAACATAGTGAAATAATAATGATTACTTAAAAACGAAAAACTTACCTCTACGAGGAGGTAAAAGCCCTCTGCGATCCCTATACGCTTGAAAGCGATATAAAATATCATCATCGGGAATACTTGCATATACATCTCGCTCAATATAGCATATCATGTTATAATTGAGCCAATCATCACCCATCTTATTTCTCAACTCGGTCTTGATAATGCTCATAGCTGAGAAAGCTCTTTCCACTGATGCTGTTGCAACCAGCAAAATCAATGCCAACTCTATCAATCGATATACCAAAGGAAAAACAGTGTGTCTACCAGTCTGAACCATCTTCACAGCAAGATTACCAAGGTCATTACAACATTCAAAATCTGGATCAGCTCTCACACTGGCAATGAATGTTTCAAGTTGGTTTCTAAGGACAAAGGAAATCTCATATATGGAGAAGTCATCAGCATACAACTCAGCAAGTTCAACAAGTTTATCCTCATTAAAATTAGCAAATGAGTTCCTTGGATCAAGACAACCAATGCATCTCAACAATTGAGTAGATCGTTCGGCAAAACGATTATTTAACTCAACAATAATTTGATCATGCACAACATTGAATATTTCATATCTGAAGCGGTGATAGTAAGTTACCATTTGACCACCACGCCCCCTTGAACGACCTCGAACTGGTATTGTATCATCCATGTTAGGCAATACAATGTTGTGTTTAACACAAAAGTCAGTTGTCTCTTTCAACAGCTCATCCCAACCATTTTCTCTTATATCTTGAAGTTTCTTCAATGTGACCCCAATCAAACTCACTGCAAGAACAATGTTTTGATCTTTCTTTTGCAAGCACTGTGACAACTCATTAGTCTTTCCTAATAGTTTAATCATAAGATGCAATATGAAAACAAACTCAAAACTCTCCATCTGAGAAATCAAGCCACCTGCTGTGGTTCTCTGGGTTAAATTTTCTGCATCATCATGAATGTTCTCTAATACTTGCAAAACAGATGTCCACATCTGAATAAATCGACATAAAGTTTTGTGATGTGTGCCCCATCGTGTATCCCCAGGTCTTACAAGGTTGGTTGCTTGGTTTTTCCCTCTTCCTGAAAAAATTTCTCCGGACTCCAATTGGCTCACAATAGTGTCATGATGTTGTTGGGCTAGTTCATCATGTCTCTTACAAGAAGAATTGACAGTGTTGACAATCAAAATTGTGTGGTTAAAAAAATCCAATACAGAGGAACAACACTTGGCAACAGCAACAACCACTAATTGTAATTGATGGGCAAAGCAATGAATAAAGAATGCATAAGGATTTTCATCTAGTATCAACCGTTGCAACCCACGAAATTGCCCTCTCATGTTAGAAGCTCCGTCATACCCTTGCCCTCTCAATTTAGACATAGATAAGCCATGTTTACGAAACATACCATCCACGGCTGCCTTCAGAGAAACTGCTCTTGTGTCACCAACATGCTTAATCCCAATAAATCTCTCAATTGTATACCCATGATCATTGACATACCTACATGGGAGAAAGAAGAACATGACAATTGGTTATTACTATTACAAAATAACAAAAATACAATTAACATAAAGGATAGGAAGGTACTAACCTTAAAACCATAGCCATTTGCTCCTTTATAGATGCATCTCTGGACTCATCAACAAGTAAGGAAAACTTTTTGTCTCCAATATCAGCAATAATGGCTTTGGTGGTCTCTTCAGCACAAGACTGACACAACTAAAGTTGTATCTCATGTGAAGTCATCAAATGGTTCCCGCCCGCACCATCAAGCAAAGTCTTAGCATTTGGATCCTTGTTCCTGTACCAACTCATCATTTCCAAAAAGTTCCCCCTATTCTTAGAGGTTAAACTCTCATCATGACCACGGAAAGGTAGAGCTTGTAATAGAAGAAATCGGATAACACCCAAAATAATGATAAGGCGAGCTTTATATTCCTCTTCACTCTTTTTGGTACCACGATCCATTACATGTGCAACACATTGCCTTTGATTTTTAAAAGCCTCGTAATGTTGTCTAGCTTTATTGTGAGCACTATCATGTTTACCAACATGTGTATTAAAAACACTAATTGCATCCTTCCAATTTCTAAATCCTACCTTTGTGAATGCCTCAATACCAAAGTTCTCCGCTCTAGGCTGCTTAAAAAGAAAGCAATAGAAACAAAAGGCCGCATCTTTATCATCACTATATTCCAACCAATCGAGATGGTTCTTCAACCAACTAGCTTGAAAGCTTCTCTCTTTAGAAGAGTTTCCTCTTTTTGTTTTTCTATATTTTTGACCAGTTGGTTGACATGGACCCATATTTATATACATCCTTCTAGCAACATCTCTAAGGTCCGGATCTAAGCTTTCAATAGGTTTCCTAAGACCGGGATCATTGTGAATATCACCTTCACTCAATTGAGCACGAGCAGAAGCAGGAATATCAAAAATGATACTTTCTCGAGTTGAGATTGAAGGTGGGTTGCTTGAAGCTGAAGGTTGCGGTCCCATTTCCACGGTTGTTTCAGTTTGTGGAGTTGATTCAGTCCCCTCAACCCTTTGATTCCCTTGAATTGAATCCACGGGTGTAGACCCTTCCATTCCCGACAATGATGAAAAATATCTCTTCATTTTGTGATGCTGCAATATGATACAAATTGACATAAAAATGCTTGAGTTGGGGGCTGCATATAGGCTATAGGCTATACATATATGAAACAATATGAAACAAATTGACATAAATACATATAGGCAGCAGCAGTCCTGATAGGCAGGGTCGGTCAGGCAGTGCCCGGCAGCAGCGGGAGGCCGGGAGTAGAGCGGGAGGCCGGGAGCAGGCGAGCAGCGGCGCAGCCGCGCAGGCGCAGGCGAGCAGCCGCGCAGGCGCAGGCGAGCAGCCGCGCGGGCGGCACTCCAGCTCGGCGGCGTCGACGTGCGCGGGGAGCAGCCCGCTGTCGCGCAGGCGGAGGCAGGCAGGGGCCGGCGGGGAGGGGGGGCCGGCGGGGAGGGGGGGGCGGGGGGCCGGCGGGGAGGGGGGGGCGGCGGCGCGGCGACGGCGCGGCAGCGGCGGCGGGGAACAGGAGGGGATCGAGGCGGGGGTTAGGGGGCGGCGGGGCGCTGGAGTGGAGCGCTAGGTCGCTGGTCGCTCTGCGCCTCTGCCTGGCTTCGCTCGTCCCGTCGTCCGCCACTGGCTCCAGGCCTTGGGCCTTGGCCATCTTCTTGGGCTAGGCCCCGGGCCCATTCGAAAAACATGCCCTAATAATAACTAAAAAAAAAACTCGCGCCCCGGGCCTGGGCCCTGGGGGCCTGGGGTGTAGCTCCGCCCCTGCATGTGATGGCACAGATCCGTGCATGTGTTCCCGTGCAAAGAATACAACAAAGACAACAGGGGCAAGCGAGCGGATGTCAGAGACGCTGAGAGACGTGAGCAATTCAAAGGGAGACCTATGAATCTAGCAATATAGCACAGATCAGGACGTCCAAGCACCCTAGAAATTGTGAAAAGGCTATTCTTTGGTCAATCAAACTGGCTCACAAATTCACTCAACGCTCCAGAAATTGGAAAAACACTATGGGAGGACGAAGAATCAGCAGGACGCGCTGATGTTAAGTAACATATGTGTGCTCCTATCAAGTAACATGACCCAAGCGAGGACGGTCAAATTAGTCTAGGTGGGAAGTACACCATAGCTTAACTATAGCTTATCACTCTAGTCCGTACGATATATGTCATATTATTCTTATTTCTCACGTCAGGATTTCAACTGAAGCGACGACTTTTGATCCAGGCCAGTTGTGGATCACTTAAGCGCTAAGGCATCCAACATGTCATATAAATTTATGAACGAATACTAGTATTTAACTTGCGAGATAGACCAACTTTCAGTACAATAATGTACCCATGACCTTATCAATGCTGTGATCTCTTGATTGCTTTCTGTTTGTATTTTGATCAGAGATACTACTCCCTCCATCCCATAATATAAGACGTTTTTTTACACTACACTAGTGTCAAAAAACGTCTTACATTATGTGACGGAGGGAGTACTTCTTAACCTGGTTTGTTACGCCTCCCGACAAGACACTTGAGCAGTTACATATTTCTTTTACTCTCTTAGTATACTATACGTACCACGGACTGGGCATGTGCTGAGCAACATTGTGCCATGCGCTTGTCATATGAAAAGTTAGTTTAATATAACAGAGATAAGGTGTACTTAACCTCTCCTTACAATGGTACATGTGGGTTTGGATGCTGCCACGATCTACAACATTACTCTCTGGCCTCTTGTATATTTAGAGAAAATCTAGCGTCGTGGCCCTCACTAGGGAATCAACTTTTTTTTAGATGTGAGAGAATCATCTTTAGTCTACCAAATGTGCTGCAAATAAAATTTATGCTTTTATATATATCTACATTATGTGATAAAAAAACTAGTCTTATGGACAGAGAATTTTGTGCTGAAATGAATATTTAATGCACCAGAAACATTTTTGTCTTCGAATTGTCCATTATTTAACAATGTGTGCGCGCGCGTTTGTGTGTCTGTGTGTTTTGGTAGTGACATTGTAATGGTGCATGGAAATAAAGTTTAAATATGTTTCTCAATGATTGATTGTATGAAATATTGCATCGTTATGTAGAAGCAAACTGAATATTGTGAGTCAGCGATATCATATGTTTCCACCAAAATGATGGCTACATAGTTTGATTAAGCTATGGGATATCTCATTTGCTATTAGTCATATTAATGGATGCCAGATAAATGTGACATTTATGTACATTATGTTGATATAGCAAATGTTGTTCAGCTAGTGTTGACGTACTAGAAAATGGAATACCTAGTGTTGATAAATTATAGAATAAGATAAAAATACGCATAATGGGATGTCTAAACCATGGTCTACTGTCGGTAATGCTTTCAAATCTAGAAAACGACATAATTATGGAACTTAATGAGAAAGACTCTTCTAGGGAAATAACCGCCCCCTCCCCCCCGGTCCCGAATTACTTGTCTTAGATTGGTCTAGATACTGATGTATCTAGACATATTTTAGTGTTAGATACATCCGTATGTAAAAAAAACAAAGAAAAGTAATTTGGATGGAGGTAGTAGTAAATAAGTTGGAGGAGGCCATATACACCCTGGAGATAACCTTTGCTCCAGTCAAGAGGGAGGGAGAGTCTTCTAAGTGTAAGGCACCTAAACTTTTTTTATGTTCCTAAAGTTCCCCAACCAGGGCCGGTCCTGAGATTTTGGGGGCTCGGGGCGAAACCAAAACTCAGGGCCCCTTTCCATGACAATCAAAATAATAAAACTAATAACTATCTATGCTCTTATAAAAGACTCAGCCGATGATGATGGCATGTGTCATCCGCTATTTTTGATCATCCAGTCTGCATCTAATGCATGCGAGGTAGGTTATGATATTGAAAAGAGACCACCACTACTCTGCTCCATGTTTGCAGAAAATCCGTTAGTGTGTCCGAACCAGCCCCAACCCTTCCCGACATCATCCAAACAAATAAGAGGAATATACCATGGATGAATCCTAACATATTTGTAGTGATATATATACCGAAAACAGGGTGTTTTTTTTTAAGTTTATGAACATGTATATCAGTTTATTTTGGATTTGTTGCAATGCATGGGCAAATTTCTAGTATGTGTATATATACTTGAATCCATTCAAAACCAATATTCACATGAAAGAGTTTATACACACAAACACGATACTGAAAATAAATAAAATAGAACATAAGTTGAACAGTGAAAAAGCTAGGCGTAATATGTGTAAAGAAGGCCCGCTTAATAACTTATAGTGAATAATAATATGCTATACCTCAGAACAGTTGGATCTGCTTCTCGCCGATGGCCTGATCGGGCGCTCCGCCATGACGCGAGGTGGACTGGCACCGGCAACCTGATGTATGTGGGTGTGTGCGCTCGGCGATGACACGATGTGGATGACATCTGAGTGGATACAGAAGAGCGGAGCTCGCCGGCGAAACGACGACTCGCGATCAGATCCAGGGGTCGAGAAGATTGGATCTTGAAAAAAAGGGGAATTAGGAAAGCGAACAGGACCGCGTTCTAGGCTACGTACGAGCTAGCATACGATGAGTCGACGAACGAGCGGCTGCGTGCGTGGGCTAGCCGCTGCCTAAGTCTGCATGTCCAGCCCATGTAGTGCATAGCTCCTTTAAAAAAATAATGAGTAGCTGCGTGTGTGGGCTAGCCTAAGCTAGCAAGCGTACGTACCCTGGGTGGGGGCCCCTGCAGCTTGGGGGCCCGGGGCGGCCGCCCCCTCTGCCCCCCTCATACTCCCTTCCTTCATAAATATAAGATGTTTTTGGATATTTTAATATGGAATACACATACGGCCTGAAACGAGTGAACAAACACATTAAAATGTGTCTATATGCATCCGATTTAGAAAAAAGTAAGAACACCTTATATTTGTGAACGGAGGGAGTATACTACAAGTATATGTATATGTTCAGCAATCACCGCCGCTTGTTAATTTGTTGCATGTCTCTTATGCAGAGAACAAGTGTTCTGCCTGCCACTCGGCCGAGAATAAACCGGGTCGACGCAACGCCATCGTCGTAGGAGATGTCATTCAAGCCGGCCCAGACCGCTTCTTTTTGGCCATCACTTCTGTCGTTAGTCCCACAGGACTCTTTCATAATTTGCTAATGTGTTTGCCTGTTTGGTATGGGTCACTAGATCCAGATCCATGCGTGTATCCTTTTATTTCAAATGAATAACTAGTAGAACGCCCGTGCGTTGCTACGGGCTACAATGCATATAAATGGATGAAACGAATGATTAAGGTCGTCTACAAGGTCGAAACTCATTTCTTCCTCATATGTCCGAGCGTGTTCGGACATCAAACAGGCGCCCAGTTGGCTCCACAAAATTCAACCGTCTGGACAGTTTGGTCTCCCCCAAATCCAGAACATATAGGGAGGAGAAATGTGGATTTTGGGGAGAAATGTGGTTGACCGGACTATCCACCATGTTATCTCCAACACGCGGGCACAACACAAAAAACCCACCCCACGACGCAACCTTCCCTTTTCCTGCCGGACCCTCCCCTTTCCGCCTGGTTTCCCACCGTAGCGGGACATTTCTCGTTGGAGCCCTCTCCTTTAAACCAGATGACGCCCACCTCACGTTCGCCATGGCGCCCTCTCTCCTTCACACCGTACTTCCCCATGAACTGTCAAGGGGGAGTCCCCTGCCAACGCCCCGCTCTCTGCCCTGATCCCCCCCTCATGTTCGTGCTGATCCGCCACCGCCATCAGGAGGGGGGGGGGGGGGGGGGTGCGCCGCCCATGATGCCCCCGAGCCAAGAAGGCAGATCTGATGTCTCCTGAGCCATTGTCACGTTGTAACATATAGTGGAATATCGTGCATTACCACGAAACAAAAATATGATGTCCATTGAACATGCAACTGATACGCCAGTGTGTCCGTTATTAACTCTTGAAGCAACCAACCAATGCATTTACCCTTCTATCCTTTTTTTTTTGCGGGTGATTTACCCTTCTATCCTAACCAAAAAGTTGTACGACTTGATGGAAAAAATATGAACTGCTCGCTCATGCCATTTGCTGCAAAGCCATCTCTAATGAAACGCAATTTTCCCCATTTTCTAAAGACAGGAAATTGTTCCGCTCAGATAGCCGTAACTGAACTGACTAACCCCAAACCCCATCCACATCCACATCTGCCTCGTAATATAAGTGGGAGGCCCACATGTGTCCACATATTTTTTGATGGGACAAGTGTACATCCGACATTAGCTCACGTCAATGATAGACTAAGCTAAACTGTTGTACCGAAACAAAATACTGCTGCTGGACACTTCAAGTTACCTACTACTAATGTATCGTAGTTCTTACTCAGCAATTGGATATAACTTTAAAACATTAACCTCAGTTTTACAACTTGTTGTTGCGTCTAAAAAACAGTTCATCTCAATGCACACATGAAGTACTGTTTGATTCCTAGTTCTTTCATGTTTATGCCCGATCACACTTTCATACACAACTCCACCGTGAGCTGTAAGAAGGCAATTATCAAGTTAGCAAATGGACCAAAAGTGAATTTATTCACATATTCAAGCAATAGAAAATAAGAAACTGCGATTGGATTGATGATATTGAAACAATCAGACATGGAAGTCAATTATGATGCCATCTCTTCATAGCAAGAAAAATCAAAATTTCACCTTGTTATTTTAGGGACATATGTGTTAAGATTTTTAAGCTGCTTCTAATGGTCAACAGAGGACAACTAGTAATAGAGTACAATGTCAGCTGCAGCTTTTTCTTGATCATCATGCGGAATTATATCATCATCATTACAAATAAGCGTTACAATGTTCACATTTCCGAAGCATAACAATTGAGGTTCTGTGATTGTCACAAGAACATAAAAATATTAGCAGTGCATTTATTTTCTTGTGGTAGAAAGTACTAATCTGCAATGGACCAATAAAGAGTGTGGCTACGTAAATTGGCACCACCCACTACAATTCCAAAGCACATGGTATAGCAGTGATAAAATAAATGGATCATAAAGATAATTCAAATGACAACCATGGTAACCACAACACCTTTTTAGGAAATAAGGACGTCCTCAGCTAGGATTACATTGTTTCTTTCTGCACTTTTGTTGACACCTAGGTACAAAAGTGTTAGTGTTGAATAATCCAATCGAAGGGAGAAATATAATAAAATATTAGATGGCAAACGTTAAAACTTTCAAAAACACTCGTTGCAAAACAAAAAAGTGTTTGGATGTCTTCTCAACAAATACATGTAAAACTAAAACAAATCATGGCATAAATTTTAAAATTAACAACAAAAGATAGTGCAGAGAAAAAATTATAATAAATGGCAAATGCACAAAATGGTGTGTAATGAAGAGTATACCGACGTAAAGACTATTGTAGGTGTAGCTCCTTTTGAATGCACCTAGGTACTATGTTCATCAGACAACACATCACTGCTCCTGTATTCATTCCTAATATAGCACAAGCAATTTATTAGTTGTAATAATAGAAGAAAATGCAGTGGAAATCACAATTTGGGATATGATCGAGAACTCCTAATTGGTAATGTGCTACTACTGAACTATAGACATAGAGAAAGCTATAATTGGAAGTAGCATGACCTGAATCAATTGCTCACCTTCTCAAAGAATCAGAGATTGTATATATGAGAAATAAAACCGGTGTTGGCCCGCAGATCTGAGGGAACAAAACTAATCAGAATAAGTTGCTCTACTCTATCATCAGCAACATTATAGGGGAACCTAAATTTTATAAAGCAGCAACTCATGGAAACTTCTGCTTTGTCACGCCGGACCTCTGCTTTATAGGCCGCAAAAAACTATAGATAGTGATCCACAAAATCGTTGGAGTTCCATCCTAATATATCTTCTTCACTGGTTGCACATCATCTTCCTCAAAACAGAACTATCTATACCTGAGACATTGACGTCGCTTGATAACAAATATCCCCTAATTAAATGTCATGATGAGAAATGTCACCCAATAGCATTCAATATTCTGCAAATTCACAAAGGTAGAATTAACTATTAGCTATTTAAGTAATCATATTTTTTAGATGAGCACACACATCCTCCTGCAATATTTTGGGGATACCAATGTCGATCTTTTCTTCAACGTTAACATCTGAATCATCTATATCTAGGCAAAAACTAAATCGTACAATAAGTTCTACACTTGCATGAAAAAGGGATAAGGGAAAAAAAAGTCCTCACCTGCAATCGACATGTTGAAGGTGGAGGAACGGACATATACAATGCTGTCGTCACCGCGTGCAACTCAGCTCGCTCCAGCCCACATCACTGCAGCAGGACAGTAGCTGTCATAGTGCTGCCCCTGCTGTTCCACAAATCCTATGTGTGGAAGACCTCGGTTGCGGGCTGGGCATTGTCCTTGGCGGTGGCGCATCGATGTAGCTAGCTTTTGCTACTAAGGGTGCTTGCAGCCATATGGGAACAAAGGTAAAACTGAAAATTCAATGAGAAGCAGCACAAGGATAACTACAGAGGTTGAAAAAAAAAGACCATATCTGAATCTTTTAACTCACCGTGCACACGTTCTTCACGTCATCTTTTCCGATGCACCACTGATCCTGAAGACACCTCCATACATTACATCGTACTGCTGGTCAACAGAGCAAGATCAAAATACCAACATCCATTAGTTCAACATGTGTGGTGGTACTTGTGTGTGCCATGGGCTTGGGGGCATGGAGCTGAGACCTACCAAAGGGCATCCCCGGGGGCGACCTGGCCGAGGGCGTACCTGGAGCCAGCGCCGACGCTCCTGTCGTAAGTTGCCGCACGAGACCTCCTGCACAACAACACACAAATCTCACAACTGACCTCAAGAATCAGGGAAAGAGGTAGGGGGAGCACTAGCTGAGGTAGGAGGGAAAGGATCGTGGCATGGTCGGCAACAGAGGATCTCGTGGCGGTGGCGGCACCGGAAGGATAGGCTCTTGTGCACGCCCTCCTGGACGCCATTGGTGAAGTTATTGTGGCTAGCGAGAGGTTGTGGAGGGGAAGCGCGCGGCGTCAGCAGAGTGTGATCTGGAGACTCCGATCACCCGTGCCGCTCACGAGATGGGAACCCGGCGGCGGTGCGTGGAGTCGTGGAGGGGCATGCGGGGTGCGTGGGCGGCGGCGGCGGCGCATGGAGGCGTCGAGAGCAGGCGGCGTGCGTGGCCGGCGGCACGAAAAGGGTCGGGGCCGGGGCCGGAGCCGGAGCCGAGGAGCAGCAGTAGGGGAGGAGGTTAGGGTAGGGAGGGAAAGGGGCGGGGACTAGGGCGTGGCTGGAGAAGGGAAGACGAGCGTGGAGAAGGGGATTCTCCAGGATGTGCGTTGGTTACTCGTTTCAACACGTGATTTTTTTGGTTTTTCTCCACCGGTATTTTTTTCACCGGATGAAAAAAATCGGAGGTGGGGAGGGGGAGACGTACGTGGAGGGGGAGGGGTACTAACGATCGATGGGAGGGTGCGTATCAACTAAACGACGTACGGACTCCCCCCTTAGGAGTAGAGATTATTCTGCTTTCTTTTTGTGTCAATGTTAACAGAATTTAATCATGATCAATTCCTATCACACCTAATCTATCCTCTCTGAAGTCCTCCGCGTGTGGGTCTCTTTTCTGCCAGACATGTGTAAGAATTTACCTTCATTCTAGTCAGTTACCTGCCGCTAGCAGCTTAAAGATAAGGTAGCACCAGAAGTTATTTGTCCTTACGAAAAGCAATTGCGTTGTATTTCGTCCATTCATGAACAAGAGGAAAATAGATTAGAAAGCTCATGAGAAGCAGAGTAGCTGCTCAATTTTTCCTAAGGAGAAGAGGAGAGCACAACAACATACAACACAACACAACAACATTAAAGGCAAAAGGGTTTCGGCTTCAGATATGTCAGGCTCAACCAAACTCAGGAGAGCATGGCAGGTCTCCTCTGTTCTAAAGCGTCTCATCAATCAACCACCGAGGGATTCCTGCAAAAGCAACAAGCGCAAGGATTACTTTGGGAATATAAAGTTTGCTAGCTCTAAAGAGAAACCTTCATGCTACTAGTATTTTCCCCAACCTTTACCATCTTTGCATCTCGTATAAGGTTTATCAAAAGTGGGATCTACAACACACAACTCCTTCACATTTTCAAGTGCTAAAACTTTTACCTGACGTGGGTTTATGATGGTTCATATTTTCAACTCCTTCGTACAACTCTTTTTGCAGGAAAAAGCACCCACAACCACATTTTCTTCACCGTTTTTATATTCAGAACACAAGTGAAATGCTCAATATGAATCCAGCCCATTTAGCCTGTTCAACTTATATTAACCCTCCCCTCGCAAAAAAGAACTTATATTGACCCTCAAGATACTTTAACAACTCATGATCAGAATATTTAAAAAAAAACAACTCATGATCAGAAAGAGTAAAAAATTCTAATGGCCAAGGATACTGCCAAACTTCAAGCACAGGAACCAGGACAAACATTATTTATCATAATGTATAGTTAAGTTCAGCATCGGTAAGATTTGCACTATGGTACGCTACTGTCCTACCTTTTGCATTAAACCATCACCTAGACCCATTCCTTTAGCACCACACTCAACCTCGATTTCTTTTCGTGAAATCTCGTATGGCAATTAAGGGGGGCTTCGTATAAGTGTTTCTTGAAATATTGGAAAGCATGTTCTTGGGATTTACCCCACACGACTGACAAATTCTTTTTAGTGAGATCCTTAATAAGGGGTAGTGAGGTGATGCCATTAAAAGCTTTAACAAAACGATGATAAAAGCCGGCTAACCCATGAAAACTACACACTTGACTCACATTAATGGGGTTTGGCCAACCCTGAATCTTATTTTTTTTTGTTTCATCGTCTTCAATGTCATGAGAACATACTACATTTCCCAAGAAAACAAGCTTGTTGGTGCAAAATGTGTATTTTTTATGTTTTCATAGAATATTTATTTTATGAAGTACATACAAAACTTTAGAAACATGAATGACATGTTCATTTAACATCCTGCGAGAGGAAAGGATATCAGGAAAGTACAGAAGAATTAATTTTCTCATGAGTTGCCTTGAAACCTGATTCATTAACCTCATGAAGGTAGTAGGGGCATTTAACAAACCAAAGGGCGTAACTAGCAACTAATACAAAACAAATTTTATTTTAAATGATGTTTTCCATTCATAACCACATGACTCTAAGATGTTATGGAATTTTTTTTAGATAGTGAAGTCAAAAAGATATTCGTCCACAATTTTATGAAATTTCAAATCCATATACTATACACATATACAAAAGCAAAGAAAGACGAACCAAACTTTGAATAGTATCAAGGAGAAAAGCTCAAGTAACATAATGTTGTGCATTATTCATACATACTTGGATTAGCTCTTTCCTTTTAAAATGCATAGTTGGATTATTTTATTCGCCCCCTCCTGTGTAGATTGAATTTGAACCAAATTAGCATTGGCACCTCCGCCCACCCACAGAATCACATCTTACTTCTTGACATGATCGGCCGTCGACCAACCACGTCGCATGGGAAGAGCGTGTCTGGGCTTGATCAACGGTTCTAGAAAGCAAGTGCCAAGCCTCCCTTTCATGTTTGCTTCCTACACTCCACCATCCCATCCTTCTCTCCCAACATATAAGTTGATCGTTCATCGTATTAGAAACTAGAAAAAGTTGGTGGTGTTTATTATTTTGTTACTGCAGTTTGTCTATTAAACATTTTTCACCGGTTGATTTGATCTAGGACCAGAACTAGAATTCAGGATGTAACAGTTGATTTGATGTGGACTACACTGACATGTGACAACCGCTTGTCCAAATCCTCGCTCGGCTGAACGTACATTAGCTTCCTAGGCAGTGGCATGGCCGGCATATCATTTTTTTTGGTCTTGCCATCAACTTTACTTGGTTGGTTGTCCATGACGGGATATGGCTCAATGATGATAGATTCCGAAGGAGGGTAATTTAGAGGGTTGTTACTCTTCAAAGAGATCTTGGCAAACAACGGTGTGCGCGCACACGCATGCACGCACACTCACATGCACGCGCGTGCACGCGCACACACACACATACACACACACACACGCACGCACGCACACGCTTGCCCACTGACACACACACAATGAATGGTATTCCAAAGGAAGGTAATTTTCAAGGTTAACACTATGAGAGGCAGCTTTCCCGACACTCAACTGTGCGCCATTGTCTGATGCGTAACTGTTAAATCACATTGATTCCAAGTATTTGGGTCGACTTGAGCGCAGCGTGCAATCAAATGTGTTGTGTTGTGCTTAATTTATAAATTGCAATGGGCAAATAGCTAGAAAATTTAAGTTAAGTTGGTTAACCAAACTCTAAGAAATGCAAAAGCTGAATGGATAATGGTAAGGAAATCCCTACAACTGTTACATCCACATGTCATCAATCAAACAGCTTCAAGTTCCAGACATAAAAGGACGAGTCATTAGAGCTTGCTTACTCCAAAATAATAATCAGCAATTGTCATTTCTATGAACTTTTTTCTAATGTTCGTGAAAATATGATATTAGATAAATTAGATATGTTTATATTTCTCATGATTGAAGAGCCTAAACTGGGCAAGAGGGGCGGACAATGGAGCATGATTAAGCATGAAGATGAAGTCAAGCACATAAGGAATGAATACAAAGCTTTGAACGATGTTTTCAGCACTTTGAAGCCATCGTAATGACTAGGGCAAGACATCTTTTGGAACTTTAACTTTTGTTAGTAGTCCTTCTATCCATAATAATGCACATTATAGTTCTTGTTTGTTCTTGATTGATTCTAGGGATTATGCCCTCATGGTGAGGCTGACCGTGCCACCAAGATCGTAAAATAATTTTCAGAAGATTGGTTTAGTGATTGCATAGGTGCAACATCACCGCACGTCATAGTTGGATGGTCAAAGTGGTTCTTCACCCAAACTTATGGATTATCTTAATCTAGCTCATCTTTTTGACTCACTAGTAATCATGTACGTGCAATGCACGTTAAGATTCGGCAATACATGTTAGGGGATATTAGGCAATATATTAATTGCATCACACAGTAGCATTTTGCAAGATCTTAATTGCACGTTGATATCAAGTATTATGTAATTTGGTTGGCGATGACATTGATATTAGCTGCACAATTAATTAGGGGAGGGTGCTAACTTTGTTTACTGCTAAACACATTTGGCGCTAAACACTGGGGCAACATAGACCATTGGATAGGCACGGTTGACTTGATAAGATATGTTGGATCTCCACAAGTCGCTCTTTTTATAATGGTATAGACAAGTCTTCCTCCGGAGATTCATGACCTCTCTCAGATTCCAAAATAGCACCTTCTTCTTGATTTTCTTGCTTTCAAAGAAGGCTTCCACATCTCAGTATCTCCGCATCAACAACTTCGAGCTTGTTATGTTTTTGCTTTGATATTGAAAGAAACATAGGACGTGCTTACCTGTGATGCAAAGACCGGGATATATATGGCTGTGCATACACATGCATTGTATTGTATTCGTGCTAGAATGCAGGTTTACTTATATGCGTCCAAGATATACTATAAGTATCTAGCTTGTTGCTTTCTCAGTTACATGCTCTATTGTATTTCAGAACAGGAAAAGTTAAATACATGCGGGAAGTTTGAAATCTCACAGTGGTAAGTTTAATTATGCATACAATTCTTGGGCACTTAGTAGAGAAACAACAACTTGCACTTGGTTTACACAGAATTTGATCTTCAACGTTCCCTTGTATTGGACACTTAGTCTAATTTGCGTGATATATCTTCTCATGGTCCTTGTATTGGAAACTTCTAGCGATGCATGTCTGAATCAATCTGCTGATAGTGATAGTCTGCTGCATTGTGGGGAGGATGCTCACTATGTTAGCTGCTACATGTGTGTACGTTTACATAGGCTTAATAATTTCAGATGCAAATTAAGAAAATAAAGTTCACCCCAGGGTTGACGATTCTGGTTGCTGATCCAAATCTGCATGGTGCGAATGGCTGAGTTCCAGGCGAACTGAATTTTCGTCCTTTGGAGCAGTAATGCTGTACTTGGTAAAAGAACTTGTGATTCCCTTGTTAATTTCTGCTTGCCCATTTAACTGGCAAATGGAAACAGCATGACAACATTACACATGCAATTAGATATCTTATGTATACCAATTTAGGTGGCGCCTTTCGATCCACCATGTTCATTATCAAAATTCAAGAAATCTTATCGGTTGTTATGCTTGCAAATCACGGTGTATGGCCCATATTTCGTTTTGATACAAAGATTTATTAGGCAACTTATGTGCTCGACATGTTCACAATTAATCTGAGAATAAATATTGTGCACGTGCCATTTAAAACATCTTCATATTATGTACCATCTCAGCTGGTGACAACTCTTTTCAAGCTTTTATTGTTAACTGCAGGAAAAATATTATAGATCATGAGTTATTATCCATGAAATTACGCACAAAAATATATGGTTTAGATTTTAAAATAGTGTATTATGAGATGATTCTCATGTCAGTCATGAAAGGCAATCGATCCATGTTATTCAAAATCATTGGTAATAGAATGACTATTTTCTATCGCAGAGAGGTCTGCCACTTTCTTCATATCCCATTAGCATCTCCGATCCAAGAGCTGGGATGCCCTCGGTAGTTTCTTTTACGAGCTGGAAGGTAATGTACGTTTTTTTACATGACTCCTTGAAGCTTATTCCTATAAATTTATGTGTTTTCATATACAATGTAAACGTAATCAAAGTTATTGTAATTTCACTACCGGTTGATGACTAGTGCGCTTAATCAGAATGTTTGTGATCCAGTATGCACACCTTGTTTTGCAATTTTGTATTCTCTTGACGAATGATGTTTAATTTCCTATGTAGCTCTATATTTTCCTGGTGCATGAGGCTTTCCTGCAGTTAAAAAGGTTATGAAACGACATAAAACACACAACCACAGTAATATGCTGGTATGTAGTACTATCATAATGATTTTTAGACTAGGAACTAACATTCTTGTTTAACTCTTCAATTTCATCGGTGATAAATTTCTCCTGGAATAACAATTAATACAGTTAGTGACACTGGAGATGGATGATCCCTAGAAATGAGAACTCTAGATATATATATTACCTTAGTTTGTCGAATGTTATACAAGCTCATTTCTAGGTGATTTTGTAAACGCGTCAAGTCTTCAAAACCTAAGCCAGATAGATGTTGTCCTAGCAACTGCCTGCAGGGCTTAGTGAAGGTACATATATCATAATATAATTAGGAAAACGTTATTTTGTTTTTTCTAACTGGTCGTTAGTGGTACCAAATGCAACTTCTGGCATTCGTGATGAAATTATGTATGATTAACCTTTTTCTTCTATCACCCTTTTATAATTGCTAGTAAATAAATGTTGTTTTGAACATTGTCATGGTCTCAAACATATATCTTCTACTTTCATCTCAATGCACACTGGCGTGTGTGTGAGTGTGTGGAACTAGTATTTAATATTTCATCTTACTAATGTGTATAGTTGAAAAATATTAGCAATCAAAGTTGGACAAGATTTATAGCATGCTTTCTGCGACATGTATAGGTAGCATTTTTTACTTTCCACTCAAAAACATACACGAGTATGTGATATTATGTTATACTACCTTTTGCTCAGCAACATGTATTTTTGTGGACGATGGAAATCATATAGCAAGTCAAGAAACTAATAAAAGGTAAAAGCCAAGTATCCAGGGTGATATATATGGATTTCCATGAGAATAAGAGAAAGTCACTTTAGCACTTGTTTTTTTAACTAAGAGATTACAAACATACCGGTCACAGGTATTACACATGGTTGTATATCTGTCATACCTATGATTGTCTTGCAAGTTATGTAGTTGCTGCTCCAGTCGAGCATTTTCTGCTTGCCAAAACTGTTAAATGACATTCACATAGAAAATGTTAATGCACGCTCTGGAATAGGAAATATAAATTGTTCAAGAATTCCACGCTATCACTGACGAGTCATCACCCATGGAGGAACAAAACCATCAATATGACGGCAGACCTCATCATAATAGTCTATTAATTTGTAAAATGTCCATGCCATATAGGAGGCAGTGATGTTTATTTATTTATTTTGACATCACACGAGGGTTTTTCTAATTTCTGTATATATGTGATAACTAGATATCAAAGCCGTGACTTTGAAGCATCCCATCTAAAGGGCCAAGAGGCCTATATGCCCGATAACATACTAGCACATCCCCACACATATAAATTCAATCTACGCAATTGGCGAGAAGTCCCCCATGACCTGCTACCCGACTCCTCCCCACGCTCACTAACATAACCTCTTCCTCCCAAAAACCCCTCCAGGCCATGGAGCTCTAACTGGCATTTGGCATTTAGAAGATTTCTGGTGTTTTGATGGTTATATTTCCCGACGAGACTAGGGTGCAAAATAGCCCATTATACTCAATTGGTGACTTAGCCACTAGTAAAGGATACAAAATTCATGTTATGCACATACATTTCATGGAGGTAAATATGTACATTCTACAAAGTAAAAAGTATGAAATATCTAAAGAAGAAGGAATACATGGCTGTGGAAGTGATGAAGCAGATGACAACTCACTGAGATACGGAGGAAGTTATACCTTAGCTTCAGCAGTTGCACTCAAGAGTTGTTGATCATCTTTGACAACCTGGTATCTGTCAATTATGGATTTCATCCTAGTGAACAAGAGAGAACATATTACAACCTCAAAGATTTTTGTGTAATATTACACAGAAGACATAATAACAACATGCGTGTGCAGGTATACATGTGTGAGTGTGAGGATATTACATGTCTCGAAGCATGTACTCCTACATTCCATACAACACTTAAATTAATCTAGTATAGCTCTTTATTATTTTCAGTTCCACAGTAACTATTCTAAGACCCCTTGATATAAGTAGTATGAAGAACAAGGTATATAACCTTAGATTGCGCAATATATTGATTTTATGTACAAACATAGTATATATTAAAATTATATAAAATATATAAACTCAAATGAAAATTTTCATAGAACTCACTTTAAAGTATCCATCTATATGGCATATAAGTGCAAGAGTACATACTCCTAAGAGTATATAATCATTTTCATATACATGGAAGGACTCTTCTGCAACCTTTTAAAACGTTGTAGAATAGCTACTCTACAACCAACCCACTTTTATTTGCAGTTACGCAATTTAGTATCTCCAAAATTTCCTGTAAACCATAAGGAACTTATGGAAGTGTTATTTACTTAAGTTTGGGTCTAATAAATATATTTCCGATGAAATATGCTTTGTGTCATTCCGATGAGTGATATGAAAGTTATGCCAAATAATTTTGAAATTTTCTAGTAAACCATAAAAAATGCTAAAATGTTCGGTATAAAGTAGTCGTGGATAATCAATGACCTTCCACCAGAACATCTGCAACCTTCACCACTATTTCCCTTCCAAAAAGCCGCCACCACCCCCTAAGTGTCCGTCCTCCATTCCCCTCGCCTCTGCTAGAGATAGTGGTTGGGCTAGGCCCCGACAATGGTCGATGAAGGTAGCGGCGGGGAGGTCTCTTCTCCCGTAGAATTCGGTGGTGCAATGTAATCTATGGACGGTGGCTTGAGGCCTCTGTGTATGGTTGTGTAGCGGCGGCAGTGGCATTTTTGGCTCAACCAGTGGTTTCTGAGAGAGACATTGCTGGCCGTGATCCCGTTTGCAGGTACGCGGGTGGTAGCGGAGGCCTGTTGTGTTCCATCATGGTGATTCTTTGCTTGGGCGCGCAGGTGACGCCGTGGTCCTGCGCTGCTAGGAGATTTTCACGACATTGCAGAGGGCCTTGGATTTTCGGATATGGCAACAACGACGAGTACGTTTTGTCGACCGAATCTGCTATTACGTGGGAGGATGGCGAAGCATGAGGACGGTGTGGTTTTATGGGGGCATCCCGAATTTGGATTTTGGACTTGCCGGTGACCTTGCTCTCTGGTCAATGAACAATATGCGAGCTTCACCGAACAATGAGTCAAAGATTCATTGTTAGGCGAGCAAACTTTCATTTGTGTTTGGTCTACTCATGGTGCTATATGCGTGTATGAGTCGATTTTATTTTAGAAATAACTTATTATTCAAACTGGAGTATTTTGCAACGCCAGTAATAGGAATGAAGTGGATAGAGAAACTATATATATGAAAAAAATGCGAAGGTATTTTTTGATTTCACTTTAACGAATTATGTTATATTTATTTCCATAGACGATATGTTAGAATAAAGGCTATGATTGGATGTACTACACAATGATCACATGCATATATTGCACTAAAGAAAAGAGCTTTAGGCATATTCTGCAGTTTAAGTGTATTCATTTTTTCATTTTGGTGCTGTATCTTCTACCATTATATCTTTTTCCTTTGAAGTGCGCAAGTGCGGAAGCCATCCTAGCACCGTAATATGATCTCAAAAGAAACAACACAGTTGACAGTATAGCTAGTTGCATTTAGTATATATATTGTTTACTTCTACCAAGTCCAGTTTTTTCTATTTCAACGAAAGAAGTTGAAGCTCCAATTAACACAGTGTTCTTCAGCATGTGACGGTTTGAGTCATGACCATCGAGAAGTCACAAATCACAGTGCTCTCAGGCATCTACAAATAAGTAATAACACTTACCCCCCCCCCCCCCCCCCCCCCCCCCAAAATACTACTCCCTCCGTCCTGAATTATTTGTCGCAGAAATGGATAAAAATGGATGTATCTAGAACTAAAATACATTTAGATACATCCATTTCTGCGACAAGTAATTCCGGACGGAGGGAGTACTTGTAATAGTATTCTTAACTGAGGTCAAATGTCTCAGCAATTCAGGAGGATTTATATACTGCGAAGATCTGCAACTCATATCTCATATGGAATAAATTAAGGCTCGGAACTTGGCGGCATGAACATAAATGAACATGGAGGTTGATTAAAATTCAAGGTGTGTTGATTTCCAAGATCTGCTAACTGGGTTTTGCACATGAGAGACACAGAGAGAGAGAGAGAAAGAGAGAGAGAGAGAGAGCGAGCGAGAGAGAGAATATGGTGTATCCTCCATTCTTTGAACTCGATATGGATGCGCGCGCTCAACAGTAAGAAGGGAAAATTAAACGGATCGAGTCATAAAAAAAAATCTGTATCTTGCAATTTGATTGACACAATAATTAGGAATCCATATGCGAGAATAACGGAAAGCAGGTATGTGCACGCACCCGGAATTGGAGTATTCACAGAGGCGTCCGGTGTTGGAGAAGAGGACGACCCCTACCTGCGCATCACAGAGGATGCCCAGTTCCTTGGCCTTCTTGAACAGCCCGCTCTTCCTCTTGGAGAAGGTCACTTGTCGGCTTGTCTGGTTTTCGATCTTCTCAATCACCGTCTTTCCCCGGACCATCACGCCTTCGTGGATTCACAGCAAACACGCCGGCCGGCGGCTGACCTGAGATCTTGCCTGATGTGTGTGTGTGTGTGTGAGAGAGATATAGAGAGAGAGAGAGAGAGAGAGAGAGTAGCTGTATGGAGAAGAGAGGGTTGGTTTGGAAAGTACTGCTACCTAGTACTTATTAGTAGTTGTGCCCCATGACCGCCTGCTGCCATGACAACTGACCCGCGCATGCGCGGACCGAGTACCACTCCTAATTTCTGATCTTCTGCTAGCTACGCATGTGCTACATGGAAGCCATGACCTACTCCTGGACATATGTGGTTTTAGAAAACAGATGTCTGGATGGCTGTTGAGCTCTTTTTATCTTGTCAGTGTAAGTAGGCAGGCTAGCTGCCACTTTTCATTTGTCTGGTGGACAAATTAAAGATGCCGGACGAGAAAAAGGACAATAAAACGGTTAGGTACGGATCAACTTTCTAGCCTGCGTATGCTACATACGTTAAAATATTGTACGGATGGCTTGCTAATGGTATAAAGAGAACTACAAACCAAGATTGAGAAGCTATATGCACGATCTAGCTTTGGTCTTATACGACTTTGCTATTTGCCGGTGATTTTTGTGTGTGTGCGTTGATGTTGGCTGTGTGCATCCTATCTATGCAGATGCCGGGTGTGTGCTGACTATGTTTGTATATTCTTGATGCTTCATTTTGAGTAATAAAATTTATCGAAAAAAATATACATGATCTAGAAGGGTGATACAAGAAAATATCCACTTCTGTACGGTAGCATTTCTTTGACTCTGACGTACTGTCTCCTAATTTCAAAAAAGAATGCATTTCTTCCGTACATACGCGAATGCGGCCCATGTTTGACACCGAGACGTGACGGAGTTGGGAATGTCTATAGACACCTAAACCACTAGGTAGTACGTGCCCTCGAGATTTCGTGACGTTCAATCAAGCTATGCTTGGCCAGAAGAGCTGGCGGCTCCTCACAGCTCCTACGTCTCTATGTGTCAGAGTTCTCCTTGGTAGGTACTTCCCTGTGTTGGAATTGATCTTAGGTTGTTGTAGACCGAGATAAAAGGGGAAGTATATTCCCACGTTGGTGCTTTGATCGGGGGCACCCAAAACCAACGATTGGTTTCGGTCCCCGGCCCATCAGCCCCTCATATATAATGAAGAGGCCCCGTACCTCTTCTGAAGTGAGTACACACGAGTTAAAACCCCTAGAGGGCCAAAACTACTGATCCTAAAAAGAGGGAGCTGAAGGGCTGGAAGACCGACTACCACTGCCGGCTTGCACTAGCACTATGCCGGCGGCCCTCATGATGTTACTGGACACTGCTGCTGCCCCTGCACGCCTACATCACGGTGGCTCCATCTTTCATCATGCCTTCACCAAGCAGGCAAAGGATTAAGCCTCGGCCACCTCTGACGGCCATCACAGGTTTTATCATGCATCAACTTATATTGTCTAATAAGCTGTTCTAATTAAGAGATCAGAGATCCTAAGTATGTTAATCCCCAAAGTTAAATTCTAACATTGGTATCAGAGCTTGTTTTGATCTCTTTTAGAACCGTTATTAGGCCTTTTCTTGATGCAATCTTGATAAAGGCAAAGGCCTTAAATCTTAGGTTTTAATGCTATCGATCATGTTTCGGTTTTTTTGGCTGTCTCAATTATAATTGTTCAAGATTAAACCTTAATGATATTATTTTAAGGCTAATAATCAAGATTCTGGTTTAATTACCGGTTGTTAAGTTGATGAGTCATGTTTAGGGTCAAAAGTTTCGGTTAAGGCTCTAATTGCTTCGATCTAGTGCTAATCAGTCAAGTTGGGAACTTATGTTTTCTGTCAGTGTTTTATTCGATCATGATTAAATCACGTTAATGTTCAATTAGCGCTAATTGGGCTTGAGCAGAAATTAGAAGGAGGGGAGTTTTGGAATAGCAAATGTTGAGAAACCCTTATGTCAATTCTCCCCAAAATCACCGAAACCCTACTTTTGCCCCCAGATCCCCATTTTTTCCCAATTCCGAAACCCTATAGCAAATCCCCAAACTTTTGGAGGCCGAAAGTTGAGATTAAAAGAAGAAATGGATCGGTCTTCACCTAATGACGCCGTACCCGTGCTCTCCTTCGGGATCACGACACCGGCAACGCCGCCGTCTCTCGGGACGACGCGCGGAAAGAAATGGCCTGCGGCGCCGCCCTGATGGACGCGAACGCTGTGTGGCCCCTGTGCCGCACACGACGCCGTCGACCCCAAAGATCAGGCGCCGGCGGTCGCCTCGCCGTGGAGTTCTTTCGTGCGCGTCACCGGCGTGGATTGGTTCCCGTGCGCACCATGAGGTTGACACGGCTGGCGCCGTTCGGCGGAGGAGCGCGTGGCCTTGAGGCCAGGCACGCTGCTCCGACGAACGGGGCTGCCGCACCGCCATAGCCGGCGTCGCTCGCGTCGCCGCCTGGGTCGCTTCTCTTGCGGGAGACCAGGGGAAGTGAGGCTAGGGTTTGACCAAGTGCCAGTTTTGTTCCAGCTGCATCGGATGTTGACTGTCGGATCAGATCGAACGGTAGGGAGCAGCGTAAGGCAGCAAACGGGCCTTCGGGCGATTAAAGGACCGATTTCTGCTATGGGCTACGACCCAGGTTACTTCGGCCAGGTAAATTATTTATTATTTATTGGGATTTAAGCTGCTAGGCCGAATGGTTAATGAGCTGCCGTGGAGACATGGGCCAGAATCGAATTTCGGCTATTTTCGATTTTCAGTGCAGTTTCTATATTAGGATATTCCGGCAATGTTTTGCATTTTTAAAGGATGTGCCCAAATTATGGAAATAATGTCAAATATTATTAGTTTTTATAATGTCTTGTTGTGGGTTATGAAGGGACATGTTATGTTTTTGGCACACACAAAAAAAAAGTAGTGTATTTTATATGATGGTAACTGAAAGTGCATGTGGGCACTTAATTATATTTTGGTGTGATGACAATGTGGTTAGAGGAACTAATATCGGTTGCTAAAGTTTATCTCAGGATATTGGTTCTATGAATATCGTGTTGGAGTTGTGTGACCCCCGCCCCCCCCCCCCCCCAATTCAAAAAGATCAAAGGCGTGGTTTACCGGCGACTCGAAGGTTTTCGTTTTGGTTCGATTTGAGTCGTAGGAAAAACCGCTCTATTAAGAGGGGTCATCGTGGATAGTTGTCGTGTGGGAATGCTTCCAAAACATTTACACCAGCCCTCCTACACCTACCACCATTCATATGTTTATAGCGTGCTTGGCCGTGGTGTCCAGTGGGAATCAACATAAATGTTCTGGACACCCCGTGCGCACGGGGTCCTGGACCCCCGCCCGTGCGCATGGGGCTGACTTGGCCCGTGCGCACGGGGTGCAACGGGCAGAAAACCCCATCTGGCCAAGAACACTATAAATAGCCCTTTCTTTCACCTCCAACTGCTAACCCTAATGTCTTGTTGAGCTCCACCATTGCCACACCTCATTTTTCTCAATACTCTCAATCCCTCCACCCAAACTTGTTGAAACTTTGGGGATTGGGAGAGCAAGACTCGATCTACACTTTGACCAAACCAAATTCGTGTTCCCCACAATATTTGTCCACCATTGACTTGTTACTCTTGGAGCTTGGGCTCCTAGGCGGTTAGAGGTTCCTCCGGAAGCTTCCTTGCTTGTGGTGTGCTCCGGAGAAGTTTGTAAAGGTGTGGTGGTCGCCTTCAAGACCAACCCCGAGTGATTCGAGGCTCATCCGTTGGGGGTGACTCGAAAAAGAATACGGTGAGCCTTCGGTGGCGTTCCGCAAGCTTTGGCTCCGGCACCGCTCTAAACGGAGAGTAGCTCTTCCCCAAGGAAGAGTGAACTTCGGGATAAAATCCGCGTCCTCGCCTCACTTGTGGTTAATCCTTTCCCGCACTTTACTTTGCTTTGTATGCTTGGTGGCTTGATATCTAGATTGTTTCCTAGCATATTTGGCCTGAAGCTTGCTTGTCATATATGTTGTGTTCACCTAGCTACATTTCTAGTGAACCCTATTTATCCGCTTAACCCTAAAATTGACAAGTAAGATGAAAAATTTGTAGTCTCCTATTCACCCCCCCTCTAGTCGACCGTATCGATCCTTTCAATTGGTATCAGAGCCTCGTGCTGTAATATAAGGTTTTACAACCTTAGAGGATATGGATGATCTAGGGAATGAGGGGGGGGGGGTGCACCACTACTTGCGGAGGATGGTCAAAACCTACCCCCAGCCACGGCCGAGGCACTCGTTGCTCCGGTCGTTGCCCCCGTCGAACCCATTAACCCGGGTGCCCCCTTAACCGCGGCGAATGTTCATTCAATGATTGCGGACCTCAAAACCGCCATGTTGAAAGAAGTTCGCTCCTCGGTCAAGGAGGAAATTGATGCTCGCTTAAAGCCCTCTACATCCGCCTCCAACTCATTTGATCCAAATGAGGTTCATGATGCGGATGACTCTAGAGAACCTCCTGCATCCCCGGCTCGCACCCAAGTTCCCAAGTACAATGCTGTAGAACCTTTTTACTCACCTCAACCCTTGCAACACCCTCGCATTAATCCTGTTGGGCCTCCGCCCCCTTTGAAAGCTAACGCGTTTGCTAAGTACAAGCTAGATATGGAGTCTCACATTCGCAGTGCATCTATGCAACTATGGTGGATTGTGGTCAACGGATTCAACCCCAAGGATCCAATGAATCTCACTCCAAGGGAAGCGGTTGATGATCAACTCAATGCCACCGCCCACAACATGTTGCGCACCGTGGTGACCGATGACTATAGTGACTCCATTGCTCTACTCAAGACCGCCAAGGAAATTTGGGATTGCCTTGACGAGGCCCTCGAAGGTGATGAAGCAATCCGAAGATCTCGGTTGGCTTTGCTCAAGCAAGAAGTCAACTTATTTGTGAGGAATGATGGTGAGACCGCGAAAGAAGTGTATCAAAGGTTGAAGTCTCTTGTGCTCAACTTGAGGACCTTTGGGCAAATGATGATTTCATTAAGGACAAATTCATTGATGCTATGGTTCTCACAGAACACACCATGGTGATGATGATACATCAACGCTCGGACTACCACAAGTTAACCACGGCACAAGTTGTATCCACCTTCTCCACTCATGTTCTTTTGGAGACCAAGTCCGAGAAGACCTTTGCCATTGCTCAAGCAACCAAGCACTCAAATCTTGCTTTGAAGGCCAAGAAAGTTGTTGCTCAACCCTCAAGGGAAGAAGATGTGGTTGAAGTGACTTGTGAGGAAGATGTTGACACCTCGTGCCCGGCAAATGACTTTGTGGAGGACTTGGCTCTTTTGGTCAAGAAATATTCCGGGACCATGGCAAACAAAGGGAAGAATCTTCAAGGAAGATCGTTTGGACGAAGGAAATGCTACAATTGTGATAGTCCAAGACACTTTGTGCATGATTGCCCATATGAGAGACGTGAAGACAAGTCCGAGAAGCTTGTGCTCAAGAAGAAGAAGTTCTCCAAGTTCACCAAGAGGAAAGATGACAAGGCTCTTGTTCATGAGGAGTACATGTCCGGAGATGAGGATGACGGTGATGATGATCATGTGGACACGGCCGCCATTGCCGTGCATGCCACTACCTCCTCCACCATTAGCCTCTTCGACATCCCCAACGAGGACAAGCCTTTCACCCATCGTTGCCTCATGGCAAAAGAGGTAAAAACAAAGTCCAAATCTCTAAAACCCACCATCCACACTTCCAATGTCTCATGTGAGGTAGTGGAGGATGAGTGTGATGATGGTGTGGATAATGACGAGGAATCCTTGATGGCTTTCATGAAAACTCTTCATGGTGAAGCTCGTTCCCGTTTTGGCGATCTCCTTAAGTCACTTGCCGAACGCGATGACTTCATTGAGAACGTTGAAAACCTCCTCATAGAGGAAAAAGAGAGAGTCGAACTCCTCGAGCACGAACTACATGAAGAGAGTGTCATGAGAGCATCACTTGAGGAAGCCTTGTCTTCCCATCAAATTGACTTTGTTAAAACCAATGATGCTTTGCAACTTGCTCTTGAGAACAAAGATGCCCTTAAGGTAAGGGTTGAAAAGCTTCTAGTTGATCACACGAGACTTGTTGAGGAACATGAGCTCCTTGTGACTAGTTCCAAGGTTGTCAAAGGTGACCTCATTGCCCTCACCGAGTCTTATGCTCAACTTAAAGCTACAACCATTAAAGCTCTTACTTCCGTCCCTCATATTGATTTAAATGATGAATCTTGTACGGCTAACTTTGCTCATGATTGCACCTCTCTCCAAGAGGAGAATAAGAAGTTAAAAGCCCAAATTGAGAAAGGGCATGTGTCGTGCATTCAAGGGGAGAAAAATCTCAATGACCTCTTGAGCTGCCAAAAGGAGTGTGTTGCCAAGGAGGGAATTGATTTACCCCTCTTCTAAGAAAAAGAAGAACAAGAAGAAGAGCAACAAGAAGAAGATCGGTCCTACTCCTCCTCCTCAACAAAAGGTAGTTTTTGTGCAAGAGGGGCACAAGGAGAAGGAGAAGGAACAAGGGGAAGTTGGGGATGGCAAGGTCACTAGGGACAAGGCCATTCCCAAAGACTTCGCCGGCAAGAACAACCCATCCTATGTCCTCATGAGAGGAGATGATGGTTATACATTTGCTAATTTTTTTGGCAATAACTATGATGATTATGCTTGGACTATTTGGGTTCCTAAGACCCTTGTTGCTAACTCTCTAGGACCCATTGCAAAATGGGGACCTAAAATGAAAGCTTGATTCATGTAGGACTATACCTCCGGTGGAACCCAATGGGTGATCGATAGTGGATGCACCAATCATATGACCGGAGAGAGGGAGATGCTTGTGGAGTTTGTTGATTCGCTCAAGGCCTCTTCAAACATCTCTTTTGGTGACAATAGCAATGGCAAAGTATTGGGTTTGGGTAAGGTGGTAATCTCTAGTGATTCATCACTTACGAATGTCATGCTTGTTCAATCCCTTCACTACAATTTACTTTCAACGATTCAATTGGCACGTGCTGGTTATGATTCTCATTTCGGTGAATTTCATGGGACCGTCTTTAAGAGAAGCAATCTCAAAGTGGTCTTTGTTGGGCATGTTGAAGACAACCTTTACATGGTTGATTTCTCAAAAGAGAAAACTCATCTTGCAACATGTCTAATGGCCAAGGCCGACGTGGGGTGGATTTGGCATTGACGGCTAGCCCACGTTGGCATGAGAAATTTACAAGCTCTCTTAAAGGGGGAGCACATCCTTGGACTAACCAATGTGTCTTTTGCCAAAGGTCGTCCTTGTAGTGCTTGCATTGCTGGAAAGCTACATGAAAAGGAGCATAAGGTGAGGACTATCATTACCACTTTGAGACCCCTTGAGCTCCTTCACTTGGATCTCTTTGGGCCTCCATCTTATGATAGCATGGGAGGGAGGAGGTATTGCCTTGTCATTGTCGATGACTATACAAGATATACATGGGTATTCTTTCTCAAGACGAAAGATGAAACACAAGACACCTTCATCAACTTTGCCAAAGAAGCTCAACGTCAACATAATTGTGAGATCAAGGCAATTCGAAGTGACAATGGCACCGAGTTCAAGAATTACACGATGGACAAGTTCTTGAGTGATGAGGGGATCAAGCATCAATATGCCGTGGCCTACACTCCTCAACAAAATGGTGTTGCAGAGAGAAAGAACCGGACTATCATTGAGATGGCTAGGACCATGCTTGACGAGTACAAGTCTCCATACAAGCTTTGGGCCGAAGCCATCAACACCGCATGCCATGCTTCAAACCAGCTTTATCTTTGTAAGCTCAAGAACAAGACCCCCTATTGTAGGAGATATGCCCTAGAGGCAATAATAAATGTTATTATTTGTCTCCATGTTCGTAATTATATTTATATTCCGTGCTATAACTGCTATGGTTCTCGAGTCTGCAATAACCACGAGGCTCGGAGGAAAACTCATATGCACGTGTGGAATAATAAACGGTAAAAAGTATTCCTAGTCAAGCCTCTAAGACTGGCTCAAGTGTTGCATGATGATCATGTTTTCCTGATCATGGGCATGTCTATGCCGGGCAACTTTTGAGGGCACAATGTTAGGAGAACAGTGGTGTTGAATCGACCCGAATTGATGTTATGCTATGAGATACATTCGTCACAAGTTAATGGTTAATAACACAGAGAAAGTTAACGTTTGCATAATTCCTTAGACCATGAGAGTATCAAGTTCCTTCGCACTCTAGTTACAAGATTCCTTTTGCAGAATCTGGCAGCCACAAGTTTGCATCACATACTCCTTATGTGATGAACTCTATTATTTTGAAACTTGCGTGTGAACCCTTAAGTCACATGTATTCCAATTGACAACCACTATGTTGTTCTCCAAACTCTTATGAGTTAACACTGACACATGATCTCACAACAGAATGACACTTACACCATGCACAACACTTGTTGTATGCTTGATTGTATTGTATGATTGTTTATGATTGCTCTTTACTTATGTTAGATTGTACGGAGAGCGAAGAGTAACTTGATCAGGATTGTGAGATTGAAGAATCGTCAATACCAAGTAGGTGGAACCTTTGATCATAACCTATGTTTTCATGCATTGTAGTTATTTTCAACTAGGAATCCCCTATAGGATTTTATTTTATGCTTGACAGAACCAAGTAGAAGAAATGCAGGTCCATTTTACCCTGACCTTGTAACCAACGAATAGTTGCTTAGCTGCTATTATGTGGATTGGGATCAACATTCAAAAGGTTACTTATGGATGACTACTTAATAAGCAACTTAATTAATGAATCGATGTGGGTGGACTGGCTTTGATTAGGTCATCGGAGTGTAGTCATTGGTGGGGAATGCCACCCACGTATCAAAGGGATTATACGAGTTCAAAGTTGAGTAGTTTTCATGTGTAAGTTGTGGGAACCCTCCTGGGCATGACCAGCAGATGTAGCTGGCATGTAGGGCAAACTGGATTGGGTCTTCCATTTTGAGAGGGCTACTGCTTCCCAAAAGTCTCGTCTTGATCTGCCTAGCTACTTAACAAGTGAAGTTTAGTAGCAGGAAGGTGTGATCGGGAATTACGGGTAAAGCACACAAACCTCTTCTAATAAAATTGATGGGGAAACAAAGGGGAGTATGTACCAACCCAGATGCCTGGCGTGATACCAGGAGGATTATCTAGGGAATTGGTTAGGGCAACTATGTGATGCGGAAGCCCACATACTCAAATGCTTATTTTGGACGATCGCGTGGTACGATTTGTCCAGGACTACTGTGTGATGCGGTACGTCCAACTATTAGAGTAGACCACTATTACAAAGGTAGGGAAAACTATCTTGCGCAAAAGGAAAACCAGCCACACCAAATTGCATGTTTATTTTCGAACAAGCCAATCTTGATGAAGCTTGCCAATACATTCAATGTATTGACCCTTGTGGCTGCAACGTATCATGATGCAGGTTTACCATATCGAAGGAAAGTTACGAAGTAGTGCTATACTCAACTTTTGCCTGTGAGTGGATGGACGCCACAAGACTAGAATGTTATCTCCGCTGCATGATTGTATTGTAAGCTAGCCCATGAGCTAAGCAGGTGTGTATTGTAAAGCACTGGATCCACGATGCAATACTATGACATGTGATGTATTCTTGGTATTTCAACGTCGACTGTGCGTGTCAGCTATTGATCTAGGGACTGACACAGAAAGCGCGGAGATTCGGGGCCCCTCTCGGGACCGAGTCATGACAGGATCACCTCAGAACGGGTAGAGGCTACGTAAAACTCCTTGATAATAATGTTTAGCAATGGGGGGGATAGAGCCAGGGGCGCCGAGAGGCGGTGGAGAAGGTCTTTGTGGGCCTGACATCGCTTGGGCCCAGGCCGCATGGGCCCAGCACATGGAGGATTGGAGCCTCCCCGTTGGGACATTTTTTGCGGGGGCCCTTTGGGACTTATTTGGTCCTGGTGCCATGCTAGTGATTTAATTTCCTCCAATGTCCTATATTTCTTTTATTGTCTTGATCGCCATAAAATATTTATTATGGACATAAAAAAGAATAGCAATTAGCAAATGACACTGGATTAATTGGTTGGTCCAATAAAAGTCATAAAAATGTGTGCCAAGACCAGTGCTATTATGAAAGAAGCATAAAACGTACGCGCATGCGAGGTGAAAGCACACGAATGTCATCCCTCCAACATGTTAGCACATGATGGTACGTACGCCTGCCAAGGTTCCTATCTTCTGATCGGTACTAGAGTACTTCATTTTTTATTAAGAGGCTGTCATCCGTACTGTACGTTGTTGCTTGTTTTGCGCAAAAGATGTTTTGGCGGTCAATTAGGTGGTCGCATGTGATGGCACAGATCCGTGCATGTGTTCCCGTGCAAAGAATACAACAAAGACAACAGGGGCAAGTGAGCGGATGTCCAGAGACGACCAGAGACGTGAGAAATTCGAAGGGAGATCCGTCACTTTACCGCTATAGCACAGATCGAGACGTCCAAGCGCTCTAGAAATTGGAAAAACGTTATTCGTTGGTCAATCAAACAGGCTCACACATTCACTCCAAGCGCTCCAGAAATTGGAAAAACGCTCTGGGAGGACTAAGAATCAGCAGAACGTCCTTCTGTTGAGTAACAGATTTGTGCTGTTATAAAAAGATCTTGGGCCAAGCGAGGAGGGTCAAATCGTTCTAGGGATGAAGTACACCATAGCTTAGCTATAGCTTATCACGCTGGTCCGTACGTATATGGTATATTGTTGTTATTTGCCACATCAGGATCTCGACTGAGGCGAAGACTTTGATTCCTGACAGTGGTGGATCGCTTAAGCGCTAAGGCATCCAACTTGACATCTAAAAATTTATAGAGGAATACTGTCATATAGTAGTAGTATTTAACTTGCTGGGCAGACCAAATCATCCCTCTACTCTAACATGGTTCTAGCACATGATGGTTGGTACGCCTGCCAAGGTTCCTATCTTGTGATCCGTACTAGACTACTTTATTTTTTATTAAGAGGCTGTCATCTGTACACTACATAGTTGTTGTTTTGCGCAAACGATGCTTTGACAGTCAATTACGAGGTAGCATGTGATGGCACTGATCCGCGCATGTGTTCCCGTGCAAAAACAACAACAGGGGCAAAGCGAGCGGCTGTTGAGAGACTCCGAGAGTCGTGAGCAATTCAAAGGGAGACCAGGAAATCTAGCAATATAGCACAGATCGAGACGTCCAAGCGCTCTAGAAATTATGAAAACACTACTCTTTGGTCAATCAAACAGGCTCATAAATTCACTCCAAGCGCTCCAGAAATTGGAAAAACCCTTTGGGAGGAGGAAGAATCAGCAGGACGCGCTGATGTTAAGTAACATATGTGTCTTCCTATCAAGTAACATGACCTGAGAGAGGACGGTCAAATTAGTCTAGGTGGGAAGTACACCATAGCTTAACTATAGCTTATCACTCTGGTCCGTACAATATATGTCATATTATTGTTATGAGGTGTGCTTCGGTACACCCCCCCCCCCCCCCCCCCCCCCCTCACAAAACGTAGAAGGGGAACGTATACCCACCTCGTATTGCACACTACAGGTTGCCGTACGTATGCAATACGAGGTGGGTATGCGTACGGCAGTAGGTAGTGTATAAAAATGTACAATAAGAGGTGGGTATACGTTTCTCTTTCTACGTTTTGTGGGGGGGGGGGGTGTACCGAAGCAAAAGTGTTATTGTTATTTCCCACGTCAGGATTTCAACTGAAGCGACGACTTTTGATCCAGGGCAGTCGTGGATCACTTAGGCGCTAAGGCATCCAACTTGTCATATAAATTTATGAACGAATATTGTCATATACTAGTATTTAACTTGCGAGATAGACCAACTTTCAGTACAATAATGTACCCATGACCTTATCAATGCTGTGATCTCTTGATTGCTTTCTGTTTGTACTTTGATCGGAGATACTACTGCTTAACCTGGTTTGTTACGCCTCACGACAAGACATTTGAGCAGTTACATATTTCTTTTACTCTCGTAGTACTATACCACGGTCTGGGCATGTGTTGAGCAACATTGTGTCATGCGCTTGTCATATGAAAAGTTAGTTTAATATGTTGAATATGTGATTGCATGTATTACTCGTACGTCAAGCCCACCTCATATTCCATGTATAGTTGAGGACGTGGCTACCCTTATACATCATATATACGTGCCTATGCACCCGATCAATACATCGATAGTTGTATTGCCAAACTACATGGTATCAGTTTCCGTCTCCCGATCCTAACCCTAATCTTTCGCTCCCTGCCGCCGCCGCCGCGCCTTGTGGCCGCCACCGCCGCCGCAGTTCCTGCCGCCGCTGCATCTCTCTGCCGCCGCCGCCGCTTACTCCAAGCCGCCGCCGCCGCTACCCTACGTCGCCGCGCTGCTGCACCCTCCCGCTAGCCCGCGCGACCCACCCTCCCGCTAGCCACTTGCCCGCACGATCCAATCCGATCGATCTAGTCGGCGACTAGTACGTGCATGTGCTAGGCGATCCACCAGGCTGGTTGCTTGCTTTGCTACGTGAGAATCAATCCACCTCTATGCTTGCTTGCTTCTTTGGTAGCTGCTGCTGCTGTGCGATCCAATCCGATCGCTAGCTGCTGCTACACCGCTCCTCCCAATCCTTCCAATCCTCGCTGCTACTGCTGACTCTCCAAACCGATCACTGCTGCTGCTGCCTCGCTCCTACCGTCCGCAGCGGCACCACCATGGCAAAAGCTATGCCGACAGCTTTGCCGTCGGCATATCTATGCCGACGGCCGCCGTTAGGGCCGTCGGCATATATTTGACGGCGTCAAACGGCAGTTAACCACCGGGTGGCCGGGCCCACATATATGCCGACGGCCTGTCTATGCCGACGGCCACCATAGGCATATCACGACCTATGCCGACGGCTTCGTTACGCCGACGGCCCCCGTCGACATAGATAGTGGTATGCCGACAGCAGAACTACGCCGACGGTTTGCCTTTGGCCGTCGGCATACCGCCAGCTATGCTGACGGCCCCCGTCTGCATAGTCGGGGCCGTCGGGAACGTGCCTTTTTCCGGTAGTGTAGCTCCTCCGTCTCCGGCGCCTTCCAATCCTCGCAGCTGCCGCCGAACCCATCTTGCCGCGGCTGCCTCCTACTCCTACCCACCACCATCGCCATGTCCTCCCCTAGCTCCTCCGTCTCCGGCGCCTCCAACCCGTTCGCCAGTCCCGCACCAACGGCGCCATTCTACCAGGCGCCGCCCTACTTGTAGCAGCAGCCGCAGCATCCGGCCCAACCCATGCCCTCGTGGTTGGCCGGGCAAAACCCTTGGACGGGAGTGCCATTGCCCTACCTCGCCGGCCCGCAGCTGCAGGGCGCCTATCCCATGCTGCCCTATCCTCCGATGCAGCCGGCCGGTGCCCACTACACCAACACCATGGCGCCTCCGATGCCTCCGGTGCCGTGGGATCAGGCTCTCCTAGCGGCTCTTCCTTCGGCTCCCTCACCGACTAACTACCCCGGTGGTGGTGATTGGTATATGGATACGGGTGCCTCCGCTCACATGGCCGCTCATCCCGGTAACCCCCACACTTTCCACCCCGTCAATACTTCCACTCGCATCACCGTCGGTGATGGCTCCTCTCTACCTATAACACATGTGGGACATGCATTCTTTCCTTCGTCATCCATGCCATTGTCTATGTCTAATATACTTGTTTCGCCTGAACTCATTAAAAATCTTGTTTCCCTTCGATCTCTTACTCGTTAAAATCCTATTACCGTTGAATTTGACAAGTGCGGCTTTTCTGTCAAGGACGCCCGTACCCGGATGGTGCTCCACCGATGTGACAGCCCCGATGAGCTCTACCGAGTCCACCCACCCTCCTCCACCGCCACTGCTCCAGTTGCCTTCTCCGCCAGTGTGGATCTTTGGCACGCTCGTTTGGGTCATCCCAACCCCGCTACACTTCGTCATATTCTTCAGACTTTCAGTTTTTCTTGTGATAAGATCGCCGATCACACTTGTCATGCTTGTCGTCTAGGCAAACACGTTCGTCTTCCGTTTAGTGCATCATCCACCATAGCATCATATCCCTTTGAGTTAATTCATAGTGATGTCTGGACTTCTCCTGTTGCAAGTAATATGGGCTATCTTTACTACCTTGTCATTTTGTAAGATTATTCTCATTATGTGTGGACTTTTCTGTTACGGCGTAAATCCGATGTCCTCTCCACTCTTACGGCTTTTTACTCATATGTCACTACGCAATTTGGTCGACCCATACATGCGCTCCAAACTGACAATGGGAAAGAGTTCGATAATCTCGCCGTCCGTACCCTACACACCACACGTGGTACTATATTTCGTCTTACTTGCCCCTATACTTCGCAACAAAACGGGCGTGCCGAGCGTGTTCTTCGCACTCTTAACGATTGCGTTCGCACACTTCTCTTCCACGCAAATGTGCCGCCCCGTTTTTGGCCGGATACTCTTGCCACGACATCTCTTCTTCTCAATATCCGACCATGCCGGACTCGTTGGAATTATGCACCACATCATCTCTTATATAGCACTCCACCATCCTACGATGAGCTTCGCGTTTTTGGGTGCCTTTGCTACCCTAGCATAGCCTCTACCACCCCTCATAAGCTCGCTCCGTGCTCTCTTGCATGCATTTTTCTCGGATACCCCGCCAACACGAAGGGCTACCGGTGCTATGATCCCATCTCTCACCGTGTGATCACTTCAAGACATGTTTACTTTGATGAAAGGGTATTTCCGTTTCAGCAGGTCTCTTCGGGTGTCGCTTCATCACCTCCATCCAGCTCATCGCCGGGCGTCCCGGACATTCCGGACTCTTCTCGGAGGCCTTGTGGGGGTCCTCCGCGCTCGGCTCTCGGTCCACCTCCTGGCTTCCCGACACGGGCGCCCCCTCCGGATGTGGCTGCTACAGCCGCCGGCTCACTACCCGCCTCGCCCCATGTGGCTGGAGGTTCGGGCACTGGCTCACTGCCCGCCTCGCCTCATGTGGCTGGAGGTTCAGGCGCTGGTTCTCTGCCAGCCTCGCCCTCTGCGGCTGGAGGCTCAGGCGGTGCCACAGGTGCCAACTCGGTGCCCGTCTCGCCCGCTACAGCTGGCGGCTCGGCCCCGGCCTCGATCGACTCCACTGTAGCTGCCGAGTCATCGGCCATCTCCATGCCCGCCACCTCGGCAAGCTCGACTGGGGGTGTCTCTTCTGCGATAGGTTCTTCATCTGTAGGGTAACGCTGCATGGGAAACAAAAAATTTTCCTACGCACACACAAGATCTATCCATGGTGATGAGCATCTACGAGAGGGAGAGTGAATCTACATACCCTTGTAGATCGCTAAGCGGAAGCGTTTAAGAAACGCGGTTGATGTAGTCGAACGTCTCCGCGATCCAAATCGCAAGTTGTCCCTCGATCCGATCACGAACTAGCGCCGAACGGACGGCACCTCCGCGTTCAACACACGTACGGCTTGATGACGCCTTCACCTCCTCGATCCAGCGAGCGATGGTGAAGTAGTGGTTGAGTTCCAGCAGCACGACGGCGTGGTGATGGTGGTGAGGAACAATCTCTGCAGGGCTTCGCCAAGCACTACGGAGATTATGACGGAGGAACTAGAGGGTTAGGGTTGCCGCACACGGCTTGGGGAAATCTTGATGTATCTCGTGTGCTAGCCTTGCCCCTCTATTTATATGTTGAGCCTTGGGGTCTAAACTTGGAGTAAAAGCCTCCTCCAGGTCGGTTTTGCCCGCCTAAGGTCGGTTTGGCCCGTAGGAAAAGAGTCCAACTCGGATCCCTGCCGAACCGTGCACAGCCGCGCACAAGCGGTAGTACCGCTCACAAGCGGTAGTACCGCTTGGGCGGTAGTACCGCTTCACACAAGCGGTAGTACCGCTCGGGCGGTAGTACCGCTTCACCAAGCGGTAGTACCGCTTATGCGGCAGCAAAACTACTTTTGCACTTTCTAATACCTCGTGGGCTTTATCCCTTTGGCCCATATAAAGTGTTGCTGCACCCGAACACTTCGGTAAACATCCGGAACCCCTTCCGGTGAACTCCGGAACTCTTTCGGAGATCAAAACACTATTATTACATATATCAATCTTTACCTCCGGACTCTTCCGGAGATCCTCGTCATGTCCGGGATCTTATCCGAGACTCCGAACAACTTTCGGTCACCAACATAATAACTCAATTATACTAATCGTCACCAAACGTTAAGTGTGTAGACCCTGCGGGTTCGAGAACTATGTAGACATGACCGAGACACCTCTACGGCCAATAACCAATAGCGGGACCTGGATGCCCATATTGGCTCCTACATATTCTACGAAGATCTTTATCGGTCGAACCTCTATGTCAAGGATTCAGTTAATCCCGTATGCTGTTCCCTTTGTTCTTCGGTATGTTACTTGCCCGAGATTCGATCGTCGGTATCACTATACCTAGTTCAATCTCGTTACCGGCAAGTCTCTTTACTCGTTCCGTAATACAAGATCCTGTGGCTAACTCTTTAGTCACTTTGCTTGCAAGGCTCATTGTGATGTTGTATTACCGAGTGGGCCCTGAGATACCTCTCCGTCACACGGAGTAACAAATCCCAGTCTTGATCCATGCCAACCCAACAGACACCATCGGAGATACCTGTAGAGCACCTTTATAGTCACCCAGTTACGTTGCGACGTTTGATACACACAAGGTATTCCTCCGGTGTCAGTGAGTTGCATGATCTCATGGTCAAAGGAACAGATACTTGACATGCAGAAAACAATAGCAATAAACTGACACGATCATATGCTACGTTCGTAGTTTGGGTCTTGTCCATCACATCATTCTCCTAATGATGTGATCCCGTTATCAAATGACATCTCATGTCAATGGCTAGGAAAACTTAACCATCTTTGATCAACGAGCTAGTCAACTAGAGGCTTACTAGGGACACAGTGTTGTCTATGTACCCACACATGTATTTGAGTTTCCAATCAATACAATTATAGCATGGATAATAAACGATTATCATGAACAAGGAAATATAATAATAACCAATTTATTATTGCCTCTAGGGCATATTTCCAACAGTCTCCCACTTGCACTAGAGTCAATAATCTAGTTCACATCACTATGTGATTTACATTTGTAATGAATCGAACACCCATGCAGTTTTGGTGTTGTTCATGTTTAGCCCTTGGAAGAGGTTTAGTCATCGGATCCGCAACATTTAGATCCGTGTGTACTTTGCAAATATTTATGTCGTCCTCCTTGATTTAATCGCGGATGGAATTGAAACGTCGCTTTATGTGTCTGGTCCTCTTGTGAAATCTTGGTTCCTTGGCTAGAGCAATGGCACCAGTATTATCACAAAACAGAGTCATTGGGTTAAGTGCATTAGGCACTACTCCAAGATCTGTCATGAACTCCTTCATCCAGACACCTTCCTTCGCCGCCTCCGAGGCTGCGATGTACTCCGCTTCGCATGTAGAATCAGCTACCACGCTTTGCTTGGAACTACACCAGCTAACCGCACCCCCATTAAGAATAAACACGTATCCGGTTTGAGACTTAGAGTCATCCGGATCAGTGTCAAAGCTTGCATCGACGTAACCCTTTACGACGAGCTCTTGATCACCTCCATAAACGAGAAACATATCCTTAGTCCTTTTCAGGTACTTCAGGATATTCTTGACCGCCGTCCAGTGTTCCATTCCTGGATCACTTTGAAACCTTCCGACCATACTTATGGCAAGGCTGACATCGGGTCTTGTGCACAGCATTGCATACATGATAGAGCCTATGGCCGAAGCATAGGGGATGACACTCATCTTTTCTCTATCTTCTGCAGTCACTGGGCATTGAGTCTTACTCAACTTCACACCTTGCAATACAGGCAAGAACCCCTTCTTGGACTGATCCATTTTGAACTTCTTCAAAACTTTGTCAAGGTATGTGCTTTGTGAAAGTCCTATTAAGCGTCTCGATCTATCTCTATAGATCTTGATGCCTAATATGAAAGCAGCTTCTCCTAGGTCCTTCATTGAAAAACTCTTGTTCAAATATTCCTTTACGCTTTCCAGCATTTCTATATTGTTTCCAATCAGCAATATGTCATCCACATATAATATTAGAAACGCTATAGAGCTCCCACTCACTTTCTTGTAAATACAAGCTTCTCCGTAAACTTGTATAAACTCGAACGCTTTGATCACCTCATCAAAACGAAGATTCCAACTCTGAGATGCTTGCACCAGTCCATAAATGGATCGCTGGAGTTTGCAAACTTTGTCAGCATTCTCTGGATCGACAAAACCTTCTGGTTGCATCATATACAACTCTTCCTTAAGGTAACCGTTAAGGAACGCTGTTTTGACATCCATCTGCCAAATTTCATAATCGAAAAAGGCAGCTATTGCTAACATGATTCTGACGGACTTAAGCATCGCTACGGGTGAGAAGGTCTCATCGTAGTCAACTCCTTGAACTTGTGAAAAACCCTTTGCCACAAGTCGAGCTTTATAGACGGTGACATTACCGTCCGCGTCCGTCTTCCTCTTAAAGATCCATTTGTTCTGAATGGCCTTACGCCCTTCAGGTAATACTTCCAAAGTCCATACTTTGTTTTCATACATGGATCCCACCTCGGATTTCATGGCCTCTAACCACTTCTCGGAATCCGGGCCCATCATCGCTTCTCCATAGCTCGTAGGTTCATCGTTGTCTAACAACATGACCTCTAAGACAGGGTTGCCATACCACTCGGGAGCAGTACGTGTCCTTGTCGACCTACGAGGTTCGATAGCAACTTGATCCAAAGTTTCATGATCATCATCATTAACTTCCTCTTCAGCTAATGTAGGCTCCACAGAAACAACTTTCTGCGCTGCGCTACTCTCAGGTTGAAGTAAAGGTTCAACAACCTCATCAAGTTCTATCTTCCTCCCACTCAATTCTTTCGAGAGAAACTCTTTCTCAAGAAATGTTCCGTTTTTAGCGACAAACACTTTGCCTTCGGATCTGAGATAGAAGGTATACCCAACTGTCTCTTTTGGGTATCCTATGAAGACGCATTTCTCCGCTTTGGGTTCCAGCTTTTCAGGCTGAAGCTTTTTGACATAAGCATCACATCCCCAAACTTTAAGAAACGACAGTTTTGGCTTCTTGCCAAACCAAAGTTCATATGGCGTCGTCTCAACGGATTTCGATGGTGCCCTATTTAAAGTGAATGCAGCTGTCTCTAATGCATAACCCCAAAACGATAGTGGCAAATCGGCAAGAGACATCATAGATCGCACCATATCCAATAAGGTTCGATTACGACGTTCGGACACACCATTACGTTGTGGTGTTCCAGGCGGTGTCAATTGTGAAACAATTCCACACTGTCTTAAGTGACTGCCAAACTCATAACTCAGATATTCTCCTCCTCGATCAGATCGTAGGAATTTAATCTTCTTGTTACGATGATTCTCAACTTCACTCTGAAATTGTTTGAACTTTTCAAATGTTTCAGACTTGTGTTTCATTAAGTAAATATACCCATATCTACTTAAGTCATCAGTGAAGGTGAGAAAATAACGATAACCACCGCGCGCCTCAATACTCATCGGACCACACACATCAGTATGTATGATTTCCAATAAGTCACTTGCCCGTTCCATTGTTCCAGAGAACGGCGTTTTAGTCATCTTGCCCATGAGGCATGGCTCACATGTGTCAAGTGATTCAAAATCAAGTGACTCCAAAAGTCCATCAGCATGGAGCTTCCTCATGCGTTTAACGCCAATATGACCTAAACGGCAGTGCCACAAGAAAGTGGTATTATCATTATCAATTCTACATCTTTTGGCATCAATGTTATGAACATGTGTATCATTACTATCGAGATTCAATAAGAATAAACCCCTCACATTGGGTGCATGACCATAAAAGATATTACTCATATAAATAGAACAACCATTATTCTCTGATTTAAATGAGTAACCGTCTCGCAATAAACAAGATCCAGATATAATGTTCATGCTTAACGCAAGCACCAAATAACACTTATTTAGGTTCATCACTAATCCCGACGGTAATCGAAGAGCGAGCGTGCCGACGGCGATCACATCAACCTTGGAACCATTTCCCACGCGCATCGTCACTTCGTCCTTTGCCAGCCTCCGTCTATTCCGCAGTTCCTGTTTTGAGTTGCAAATATGAGCAACCGCACCGGTATCAAATACCCAGGCACTACAACGAGAGTTGGTAAGGTACACATCAATAACATGTATATCATATATACCTTGTTTGTTGTTGGCCGCCTTCTTGTCAGCCAAATACTTGGGGCAGTTCCGCTTCCAGTGTCCAGTTCCCTTGCAATGAAAACACACAGTTTCTGGTTTGGGTCCAGCCTTGGGTTTCTTCACTAGAGGAGCAACTGCTTTGCCACTCTTCTTGGAGTTACCCTTCTTACCCTTGCCATTCTTCTAGAAACTAGTGGTTTTATTGACCATCAACACTTGATGCTCCTTCTGAATTTCAGACTCAGCGACTTTCAGCATCGCAAACAGCTCGGCGACTGACTTGTTCATCCCGTGCATGTTATAGTTCAACACGAAGCTCTTGTAGCTAGGTGGCAATGATTGAAGAACTCTGTCAGTGATAGCCTCTGGCGGAAGGGGCATCCCCAATTCAGCCAGACGGGTGGAGTACCCAGACATTCTGAGCACGTGATCACTGATAGACCCGTTCTCCTCCATCTTGCAAGCATAGAACTTATCGGAGATCTCATATCTCTCGATCCGGGCATTCTTCTGAAAGATAAACTTCAACTCCTGGAACATCTCATATGCTCCATGACGTTCAAAACGTCTTTGAAGTCCCGGTTCTAAGCCATACAACATTGCACATTGAACTATTGAGTAATCATCAGAACGAGCCTGCCAGGCGTTCACAACGTCTAGAGACTCAACTGGAGCGGATGGATCACCAAGCGGTGCATCAAGGACATAAGCCTTCTGGGAAGCCGTAAGGATAATCCTTAGATTACGGGCCCAGTCCACAAAGTTACTTCCATCATCTTTCAACTTAGCTTTCTCTAGGAACGCATTAAAATTCAGGGGTGCTACTGCGCGAGCCATGATCTACAACATAAATATAGCAAAGACAACTTAGACTATTGTTCAAGATAATGAGTTTAGTTAATCATATTTAAAAAAAAAACTCCCACTCAAATTGACATCCCTCCGGTCATTCGAGTGTAACATGATCCAAATCCACCAACTCAAGTCCGATCATCACGTGAGTCGAGGTGGTTTCAATGGTGAACATCTTCATGTTGATCATATCTACTATATGACTCATGTTCGACCTTTCGGTCTCTTGTGTTCCGAGGCCATGTCTGTACATGCTAGGCTTGTCAAGTTTAACCCGAGTGTTTCCGCACGTGCAACATGGCTTACACCCGTTGTATGTGAACGTAGAGTCTATCACACCCGATCATCACGGCGTGTCTCGAAACGACGAACTTTCGCAATGGTGCACACTTGGGGAGAACACAATTTTATCTTGAAATTTAAGTGAGGGATCACCTTATAATGCTACCGTCGTCCTAAGCAAAATAAGATGCATAAAAGGATTAACATCACATGCAAATCATAAGTGACATGATATGGCCATGAACTTGTGCTTTTGATCTCCATCTCCAAAGCACCGGCATGATCTCCATCGTCACCGGCATGACACCATGATCTCCATCATCTTGATCTCCATCAACGTGTCGCCATAAGGTTGTCGCGCCGACTGTTGCTTCCACGACTATTGCTAACGTTTAGCGATAAAGTAAAGCATTACATAGCGCTTAATGATTGACACGCAGGTCATACAATAATTAAAGACAACTCTATGGCTCCTGCCAGTTGCCGAACTCATCGACATGCAAGTCGTGATATTCTATACAACACATGATCATCTCATACATCACATATATCTCATCATGTAATTGGCCATATCACATCACAACATACCCTGCAAAAACAAGTTAGACGTCCTCTAATTGTTGTTGCAAATTTTACGTGGCTGCTACGGGTTTGCAAGAACCGTTCTTACCTACGCAAAACCACAACGTGGTGTAGTGATTGCTTTTTGATCTTCTAAAAGAACCCTCTTCATTGAAATCGATTCAACTAAAGTGAGAGAGACAGACACCCGCTAGCCATCTTTATGCAACGAAGTTACATGTTAGTTGAAGGAACCTGTCTCGCGTAAGTCTACGCGTAATGTCGGTCCGGGCCGCTTCATCTCACAGTACCGCCGAATCAAATATCAACTAGTAACGGCAAGCAATATGTATACACACACGCCCACAACTCGTTTGTGTTCTACTCGAGATCTTATCTACGCATAGACCTAGCTCATGATGCCACTGTAGGGTAACGCTGCATGGGAAACAAAAAATTTCCTACGCACACACAAGATCTATCCATGGTGATGAGCATCTACGAGAGGGAGAGTGAATCTACATACCCTTGTAGATCGCTAAGCGGAAGCGTTTAAGAAACGCGGTTGATGTAGTCGAACGTCTCCGCGATCCAAATCGCAAGTTGTCCCTCGATCCGATCACGAACTAGCGCCGAACGGACGGCACCTCCGCGTTCAACACACGTACGGCTTGATGACGCCTTCACCTCCTCGATCCAGCGAGCGATGGTGAAGTAGTGGTTGAGTTCCAGCAGCACGACGGCGTGGTGATGGTGGTGAGGAACAATCTCTGCAGGGCTTCGCCAAGCACTACGGAGATTATGACGGAGGAACTAGAGGGTTAGGGTTGCCGCACACGGCTTGGGGAAATCTTGATGTATCTCGTGTGCTAGCCCTGCCCCTCTATTTATATGTTGAGCCTTGGGGTCTAAACTTGGAGTAAAAGCCTCCTCCAGGTCGGTTTTGCCCGCACAAGGTCGGTTTGGCCCGCAGGAAAAGAGTCCAACTCGGATCCCTGCCGAACCGTGCACAGCCGCGCACAAGCGGTAGTACCGCTCACAAGCGGTAGTACCGCTTGGGCGGTAGTACCGCTTCACACAAGCGGTAGTACCGCTCGGGCGGTAGTACCGCTTCACCAAGCGGTAGTACCGCTTACGCGGCAGCAAAACTACTTTTGCACTTTCTAATACCTCGTGGGCTTTATCCCTTTGGCCCATATAAAGTGTTGCTGCACCCGAACACTTCGGTAAACATCCGGAACTCTTTCGGAGATCAAAACACTATTATTACATATATCAATCTTTACCTCCGGACTCTTCCGGAGATCCTCGTCATGTCCGGGATCTTATCCGAGACTCCGAACAACTTTCGGTCACCAACATAATAACTCAATTATACTAATCGTCACCAAACGTTAAGTGTGTAAACCCTGCGGGTTCGAGAACTATGTAGACATGACCGAGACACCTCTACGGCCAATAACCAATAGCGGGACCTGGATGCCCATATTGGCTCCTACATATTCTACGAAGATCTTTATCGGTCGAACCTCTATGTCAAGGATTCAGTTAATCCCGTATGCTGTTCCCTTTGTTCTTCGGTATGTTACTTGCCCGAGATTTGATCGTCGGTATCACTATACCTAGTTCAATCTCGTTACCGGCAAGTCTCTTTACTCGTTCCGTAATACAAGATCCTGTGGCTAACTCTGTAGTCACTTTGCTTGCAAGGCTCATTGTGATGTTGTATTACCGAGTGGGCCCTGAGATACCTCTCCGTCACACGGAGTAACAAATCCCAGTCTTGATCCATGCCAACCCAACAGACACCATCGGAGATACCTGTAGAGCACCTTTATAGTCACCCAGTTACGTTGCGACGTTTGATACACACAAGGTATTCCTCCGGTGTCAGTGAGTTGCATGATCTCATGGTCAAAGGAACAGATACTTGACATGCAGAAAACAATAGCAATAAACTGACACGATCATATGCTACGTTCGTAGTTTGGGTCTTGTCCATCACATCATTCTCCTAATGATGTGATCCCGTTATCAAATGACATCTCATGTCAATGGCTTGGAAAACTTAACCATCTTTGATCAACGAGCTAGTCAACTAGAGGCTTACTAGGGACACAGTGTTGTCTATGTACCCACACATGTATTTGAGTTTCCAATCAATACAATTATAGCATGGATAATAAACGATTATCATGAACAAGGAAATATAATAATAACCAATTTATTATTGCCTCTAGGGCATATTTCCAACATCATCACCATCCTCCCTCATCACCCCATCCGCTCCGTCGCCTCCACGCCGCATGGTGACTCGCGCTCGGGCCGGTGTTTTTTGCCCGAGTAACCGCTATCCAGCCGACGAGTACTTATGCGCTGCCTCGACATCCTGGCCATCGCCAGTCCCGTCGTCGGTCGCGCTACTCTTCGCGATCCAAACTGGCTCACCGTGATGCAGGAGGAGTTCGATGCACTGCAACGCAATCGGACCTGGCAGCTTGTTCCCCGGCCTCGTCACGCCAACATCATCACCGGGAAGTGGGTGTTCCGTCACAAGACGCGACCCTATGGTACTCTCGAGTAGTACAAGGCTCGCTGGGTGGTTCTCGTGGTTTCCACCAGCGCCGGTGTTGACTTCACCGACACATTCGCACCGGTTGTCAAGCCGGGCACGATCCGTACCGTGCTGCAGCTTGCCGTGTCCCGTGCTTGGCCAGTACATCAGATGGATGTCTCGAATGCCTTCCTCCACGGACATCTTGCAGAACAGGTCTACTGCCAGCAGCCCACCGGCTTCGTTGACACTGCTCGTCCAGACCATGTGTGCCTGCTCTCGCGCTCTCTCTATGGGCTCAAGCAGGCCCCACGTGCGTGGTACTAGCGCATCGCCGCCTTCCTTCAGCAGCTTGGGTTCCGAGCTACTCGCTCCGACGCCTCGCTGTTCGTCTATCATCAGGGCCATGCGACTGCATACCTCTTGCTTTATGTCGACGACATCATCTTGACGGCTTCTTCGGTTGGGCTCCTTCGCCAGCTTATAGCTCGTCTCAGCACCGAGTTCACCATCAAGGACCTAGGTCCTTTGCACTACTTCCTCGGGATTGAGGTGGTGCGGCATACTGATGGGTTCTTTCTTCATCAACAGAAGTATGCCCATGAGTTGCTCGAGCGTGCCGGCATGCTTAATTGCAAGCCTGTACCTACGCCTATCGACACGAAGGCCAAGGTTTCTACACTTGACGGTTCGCCGGCACCGGACGCTGCCTTCTACCGCTCCATTGTCGGCACTCTCCAGTACTTGACGCTCACTCAGCCGGACTTGCAGTATGCTGTACAGCAGGTGTGTCTTCACATGCACTCTCCACGTGATTCTCATTGGAACCTGGTGAAGCGGATCCTTCGGTACATCCGCGGCACTATGGCTCTTGGTCTCACATTGTCAGCCTCATCATCCATCGACCTGGTTGCCTACTCTGACGCCGACTGGGCTGGCTGTCCCGACACTCGTCGATCCACCTCCGGATATTGTGTCTACCTCAGGCCCTCGCTCATATCGTGGCCGTCTAAACAACAACCTACGGTGTCACGTTCTAGTGCCGAGGCGGAGTACCGAGTTGTGGCTAACGCCGTCGCCGAGTGTTCATGGCTTTGACAACTTCTTCAGGAGCTACATCTTGACGTTCCTAAGGCCACCATCGTCAACTGCGACAACGTCTCCGCCGTCTACCTCTCCGCCAACCCCGTTCATCATCGTCACACGAAGCACATTGAGCTTGATATTCACTTCGTGCGTGAGCAGGTGGCTCTCGGACGCGTCCGCGTCTTGCATGTTCCCATCGCTCAGCAATTCGCCGACGTGATGACCAAGGGGTTACCGACCACTACTTTTGAGGAGTTCCGGTCCAGTCTATGCGTCACAGGTGACGTATTGACTGCGCGGGGGGGGGGGGGGGGGGTGGTGTTGAATTTGTGATTGCATGTATTACTTGTACGTCAAGCCCACCTCATATTCCATGTACAGTTCAGGACGTGGCTACCCTTGTACATCATATATACGTGCCTATGCACCCAATCAATACATCGATAGTTGTATTGCCAAACTACATAATATAACAGAGTTATAAGGTGTACTCCCTCCGTAAAGAAATATAAGAGCGTTTAGATCACTACTTTAGTGATCTAAACGTTCTTATATTTATTTACAAAGGGAGTACTTAACCTCTCCTTACAATGGTACATGTGAGAGAATCATCTTTAGTCTGCCAAATGTGCTGCAAATAAAATTTATGCTTTGATAGATATCTACATTATGCGATAAAAAACAAATAGTCTTATGGACAAAAAAAATTATGCTGAAATGAATATCTAATGGACCAGAATCATTTTTGTTTTTGAATTGTCCATTATTTACCAATGTGTGTGTGTGTGTGTGTGTGTGTGTGTGTGTGTGTGTGTGTGTGTGTGTGTGTGTGTGTGTGTTCCTGTAGTGACATTGTAAAAGCACATGGAAATAAATTTTCGATATGTAGCTCGATGATTGATTGTATGAAATATTGCATCATTATGTAGGATTAAACTGAATATTCTGAGTAAGCGATATCAAGGCCGTCCAAGGCCCTGTGCGAGCAGTGCGACTGCACAGGGCCCCCAAGTTTCAGGGATATGTTTCCACCAAAATGATGGGTGCATAATTTGATAAATCTATGAGATATGTTGTTTGCTATTAGTTATATTAATGGAATGCGAGATAAATGTGACATTTATGTACAATATGTAGATATAGCAAGTGTTGTTCATTAGGTAATAATACAATTGAAATTAACAGTGGTTGGATAATGTATAGAAACAAATTTGAGGCAGGTCTTACCAACTTTATTGTAGTTTTCTGGTTGGCCATGCATATTTCAAACATATATCATAAATGGTATGTTACATTATGAAAAGAGCTTAAGATGAAATTTATGCACTCATTTCTTTGAGATGAACTTTTGGCAAGAGGAACACAAAAACTACTCAGTAAGGTGGATACAGCAAAAGAATTCACCAATTTTAACATTATAATAATTAAATATTGATGTAATTATTTTTCTCTGATTTGAAAGTATACCTTTTTTTCTCCCTTTATAGACATCGATAGTCTTGAGGTTGTAAAATTGATTAATATATTGTGGTGGGAGGAAATAAATAGTCCTGTCCATGGGTCCCACTTAGTCCTACATAGCTAGTCAAAAAGGTCCAAGGTGGTTAAAAAAAGTACAACCCAGTGAACAATGTTCATGGCCAATCAACAAATGTCCAATAAAATTGCAATGGTCAACACATCAAAGGAGAAAGCAGAAGAAATAGGCAAAGTGAACAATGTAGGCAAGGAGCAAAGCAGCCCAAGTCTAAATGAGGCCCGAAAGCTGAACAAATGTGCAAAGTGAACAATGGAGGCAAGGAGGAAAGCATCCCAAGTCTAAATGAGGCCCAAATAGCCGAAGTCCCACTCGTGCATGGATGTGGGGGAGTGGTGCACCATGAACTATTGACACCCCCACCTTTGACTAGTCTTCTTATACTCATAGACCTATGCTCTACACCTCCTAACTACCACGAATATGGGTAACCTTCGTCATTTGTCAGGGCACACTCCCCTACATAACACATACATTCACCTTCACTTGAATAGACTAAAGGGATCGGCATTAGGGATCTTTGACATGTTAATAGCTCAATGTCTTTCTCGGGTCGAGTTCAGAGGAGTCATGTTATCACTCAGACCGACCACGGACATGAGTTTCGGAGAGGGTTTCGAGGAGCCGTATTATGACTTAGAGCCTTCAACCATCCAGCCCCACCTGATGCCTTCCTTACATAGGACTAGGTCACATCCATCATGGGGACTAGACTTATTAAAAACATCGTTGTGTCACTCTTGTGGGTATAAGACGACCTTCGCTACTAGGCCGTCGTACACACTCTGGCTAACTTACTCAATATCGCACTACTAAGGATACTGCCTATTGGAGATTTATTTAAATACCAAAAACATTTGCTCTGACCGTGGGCAATCATCGCCATAGTTTGAAGCTGCGGTCGATGGTGCTAGTGGCTTTGCCAAAGTGAACCCCGAGTGAAGTCGAGGCATCCCTCAAGGAAAAGGACGTAGCAACAAGGTCATCGATAAGGATGGACACTATCATAGAAACAGAGGGCGAGGATCGTAGAATCCGGGTAAGGGAGGATTGGGAGTCGGCCTCACTGACCCTCTCGAAAATGTCTTAGAAGAGGCGAACCTCAAGAGTGTCATAGTACTTCGCACGAATGACAGGACCAGTCTTCTCAATGTCTCCCAAGCTTCGCTCGGGGCTCGCCAGGCCAAGGACCACTGGACAAGAAATGACACAACATTAGAAATGATTGAGATGCCCCCACCCACCACCAAGTGTTGGCTCGAACCATCATGTCCTTGCAAACACTTTGGAAGTGCTTGCTAACACTAAGAATGCTGACATCAAAACCATCCGAGCATCAGTCGATCCCCTTTGATCCATTATTTCCAATGTCGAGTTTCCTCCCATACTGTTGCGTGCATCGATATGCCATCCTGTATATTGTTCATCCTAATTTAATATCATCTATGCATAGTTTTGGCACATTTTACATATTATTTTTATTGGACTAACCTATTAATATAGTGCCAAGTGAGAGTTGCTATGTTTTGCCATTGTTTATGCAACAAAATATATATTTTTGGGGGACAAGAAAAATTAGGGAAATATATGTCATCATGGGAAATCATCAGAATGCACCAGACAAGCAAAGAAGCACCAGAGGGAAGCCACCAGGGGCCCACACATCCAGGGCCTGAGCTACATGGGCCCATGGTGCGGGCCCCTTGGGCACCTCTGCACCGCCGCTTCAATCCCATGGCTCTACAAGAAAAAGAATGTGATGTTAACCCTAATTATAGAGGATTTACGCTGCGACCTCCATGCTTTATGAGTAGATCTAATTCAGACTCCTTTTTTGGCACTCTCCCAGAGTGGCTATCGGAGCCATATACATCAACTATGCTACACCGAATATCAGGTGTCAGTAGTACTCCTTGGACTATGGGCTCATAGTAGTAGCTATGTAGCATCCTCTCCCTTTCTTCCATACAAATATCACAGGAGCTACCCTAGATGATTGTCATCAATTTGATGTCCATCGCTGCCATCAAGATCTGTGTCGATGGATGTCGCTACAGCAGCGAGGTGGAAGCGGCGGTGGTGTAGCAGCATGAGTGGAAGCGGCGGCGGTGCAGCGGCATGAGTGGAAGTGGAGGGATGAAAAGGCGCTCTACCTGCTCAAAAATATGATTGAGCCACTATCAAGCGTTGTTGCTGGGCTCAACATGGATGAAGGCTCAATCAAGTCTCCTTGCCGGGTCCACTGCAGATGAAAGCTCAACGGAGTTTCATGTTATGTACCGAAGTTGTGGGTGCTACAGAGGAGGAAACGAAAAAAATTAGACGATAACGTGACGACAACAAGCGGACACGATGCGTAGGGACATGTAGCTATTTTCTTTGCATTTGATAGCAGAACATTCCAAATTCATGAAGTTTTAGTGGCACGCACCGAATATCGTAATTGCTAAGTGGGAAAAACTGATTTCCCACTTTTATTTGGTTTCTTCTGTTTTTTTTTTGCTATAGGATCTATATACATATATGCTCTCCCATCTGTTAGTCCTTTCATTGGCCATGTTTAGATGAATCATCTCCAAGAGAGAGTTGTATATGTCTATTGGATTTAACCTTGCAAGTAATCCATCTCAATGACAAAAAGAGAAAAAGGCTTTTAATCTGTTATTGCCACTAACGCTAAAAAGATAGATGTCTTGTTGATGACTTGGAGGTAAGGAGAATATACCATCAACATTATTTCACGTTGCTTAATGCAATGCTTTGTTTTTGGTTAATATTTTGAGATGCATGCTGGATGTCTTAGAGTGGAGTATTAGCTATAGATGAAGTTTGATAATGACCTATAGACATATGGACGTAATGCCTATATTCAATCATCACATGTATGATTAATCATAAATACTGTAATTTTAATCGACACACAACTATAATTTGTCCACCACACCTATGCCACTTTGGAGAGATGCCAATAGTGAAATTGTGGATACCGATTCTTGATTCCTCATAAATGCATCCTTGTTTACTTTCTTTTCTATTATTTATTATTCTGAATTTTCATTCCCTTTGCAAACAAAAATCAATGCCAGACACTAGAGACATTCATTCTTGTAACTAGCACAGCAGGTGAGATGGATAACCTCACTAGTCTAAGTTCGGGACCAAGATAAGGTTCCTAGTTGTGTGGAGGGCTGATCATTGGCTTGTAGAGAATTCTATGGATTTTACGCCTTGGTTCTCAAATTTTAGGAGAAATTGATTCTTCCAATAATACAAGCACTTGCTTTTCAAGGCCCAACATATTTCATCTAATCGGCACATCAATATAGCCATGAATATGAGAAAGCAATCATCTGGTGCCGTTGTTATGGAGTTTCTTCTATAGGTATACCTGGACTTGTTTCTCGTCAACAACACCAATCCTCTGGTGTCGTTGATGAGGAGATTCTTCACACATTCATACGTCCCGCACTTAATTATTTTACTTCCTTATTTCATAGAATGTTCTTAATTACTTTATATTTAACATTAATTTACTTTTCTACACTTTGGAAAACGTAAAAAAACAACAAAATATTTAAATTTCAGCAAGTAGTTTATTTTGTTTTACACCATCATAATGGCTAGTTCCTTTATTACTGGACTTTCTCCCAAGATGGAAGTTCTTAGTTTCAAATAAAGTGGAGGTGAAACGTTAAAGATGCTAGGTTTAGGATTCAGGATGCACATGAAAGGTCCAGACATAAATGCTCAACTGATGTGCCTCTTATAAATCTTTATATTGGTATGTCTACTTGGTATAGATTCATCTTAGACACTATTGCTGGGGGTAACCTCATGGGTAGTCATACCATGGCTGCCTTTAATGCTATAGATGGCTTAGTGGGATCTCCACAAAAAAATGAATATTAAATAACCCTCGAACACATAATGAAAATAATTGACGCACTAGACAATGGAATACCTAGTTTTTATAAATTATATGAATAAGTTAAAAATATGCGTAATGGGATGTCTAAATTAGTGTCTACTATCGGTAACGCTTTGAAAGTTTGGAAAACTAGAAAATTACATAATTATCAAACTTAATGAGAAAGACTCTTCTAAAGAAATAATAAATAAGTTGGGGGAGGCCATATACACCCTATATATAACCTTTGCTCCAGTCAAGAAGATATAACCTAATGGCTAATACTTCACCCAAAGTGATCGAAACTCTCGTATAGACCCAAGTGTTAAGATATAAACAGAGCATTGCATAGAGCATGATGACACATGGTTGAGAACAACATTTTTCTCACCACACAATGTACATGTGACAACAGGTCAAGCAACCATTTTATTCGTTGTGAGGCAAATCGGTCTAAGCCTTTACTCCCGTACTATCACCGGAAGTACTTCAGAACTTGGGATCTAATCCATCTAATGCATGCAGTCCCTATCTCAATTGGCCAATGATTAGAATAATAAAATGGAGAGCAATATATATCAATAGACCCATAAAAAATTACAGTCTGAACCTTAGAATAATTATTCATCACATAACAAAAGATTCACCGCAATAAAGCTTAATTTGATGGAATATTTGGATGGCAATAGCTTGAACAGTTTAATTTGCAAGTGTGCGGAGGATCTTGGAGATTTGAGGCCAACAGAACTTCCCCTACTATGCCTGTTCCATCAATAATGATACATCCAGTATTTTAATGGATGGGCTAAAAGTTGGAATGTATGGAAATACCATGTGAATGAAGATATAATAGACTTTGTGCCCCTACTGCATGATCCACGGGTCCATCCAAGCTGCCCTTTCTCGTTGTCATAAATTACCAACATATCCTGCATTGTGATATCTACAAACAGAAAATCAAATCCAACTATCACACAAAGGTGCAATGTATGTTAATAATGGAGACTGGGCAGTGCATATCTGATCTTTGTACCTCCAATTATGTTGAAATTAAATTTAGTCGCTGACCCATCAAGAATGCCCAAGCACACATTTCCATTTTTCTAGCACAAATAATTGAGCATGTCTTTAGCCTTTGTTTTTTCCAATATATAGTTTGTGGCATGGTACTAGTAGTCTGTTAGGTTATCGAATGCTTACGGTGACAATGAGGTAGTTTTCTGGAGCGATCTCCATGACTTTATTCTTCGCAAAGCTCAAGAAAAGTGACTTGAATTCCTTCTTGACATCAGAAACAGATTTAAACACTTTCTGCCCTTTCCAGCAAAGAGGAAGACTAGGATCTGACACTTTCTGAAGTGATTTAGTGAGACCAGCTTGGATCTGCAAGATTAGCATATCATTAATGCACTCTTCCATTCTTTGAATACCTGGCAACAAGAAGGCGGTTTGCTTCAAATCTACCACAGAAACAGTCACTCCGTATGGTTGGGAAGCAAAGTACGTATAGGTGCTACCACTATCAAATACAACCTCCATTGGCTTCACACCTAGCGGTCGTTTATCGAAGTACAGTGTTCCTATCCAGGTGAGTAGTAATTCCTGAAAGTACAATTGATTTGTTATGTCTGGAATCATGAAATGCTTACACTTCAGTCTAGGCCATAAACATAGTTTGTTCTTACTATATAACAAACAAGGGTGTTGTTAGCAATTTTATTTTTAAGCCACTACTGTAAAGAAGAGTATCATCTACCATTTCCATTGTTAATAAAATGATTTAAAGTTGACATGTTGGTTAATATACTGCTATCAGTAATCAGAGTAGGAAATGTTTGTTTCTACAAAAGCATCATCAACAAATTTTCATGTAAAAAGGATGTAGAAAACACGTCGTCTCATGATGCTGCATTGTTGAACTTCTAGCCTAGATTCTCATCTGCCAGATTTTGGGGGTGAAAAGTTGGGTCATGACGGAGACCTTGCCAGCGTCGCGGCCTGCGCTGGAGCACGCGTGAAGGGGAGCAGGAGGAGTGGCAATAGCTGGCAGGCGGCCGCCATGGCGAGAGGGGGAAGGTGGCAGTGGATTGCTACAGGCACGAACAGCATCACCCTCTGCGGGATGTTAATACTAGTTGAGTCTACTCTTCCGCGCGTCTCCTGAACGAGGGGACAAACGCCACCATGTGCGGTGCATACCCTGCATACGCATTAAGAGATGCCCTGAATTTACTGGATGTAACGGCGCATTAAGCAACAGATGCTTGATAGTAGAGTAATATATACTCCCGGGTAGTACTAGTTTTGTTATCATCTCCTAGGAATTTCCTCCCCCATGCTTCTTGAACGTGCTGAAAGATTCTCGCACTATTAGAGACCATTTAGTCTCCGCATATCACCGGCTGTTGATAGGTTGGACAAGATGTGAGCCTAGATTCGGAGTACTATTGCAGAACTGCTTATAGGTGGGATCCTCAACGTTATAAGGGTTGTTTCGCAACTCGTCATCCGCTAGCTTGCACTATTGCAGAACTGCTTATAGGTGGGATCCTCAACGTTATATTACCATCATCTATTACAGTAGAAACAACCAGTGTAGCCGGGTATAGTACACATGACTAGCTCGGTCATGGGTACCGACTATATCAAGATAAGGCTAATATAACGTTGTGGTGTTTCATGAATAGAAAGATAATTTTTGTTTGAAACTAGGACGTTTGGTTCTATTACTTTTTTTTGAAAAGCAGGATAGCAACTCTGCCTCTTCATCAATTTATGCACACAACTATATATTGTTGATTATGTAATGATGTCAAGCGGAACCTTAGCATAGATGCCGAACTAAACAACTTAAAGAAAAACAAAAGCCAAAATCATCCAACAAGGATACGCCACATGGCAGGATCTCCACAATTTTATCACAAACCTTAGGACATATGAACAAACTCAACAGGAAATATGCTACCCATAGACAACCTTCAAGAATGGATCATCGTACGTGAACTGGTGTTGACGATTTCAACCAAAGTCAGAGCATGCGATTTTCAACCCCGAATGCAAGCTTCGAGATAACACCTTAAAAAAGGGCATAGTGCTCGCAAGGAGACATTGCCTGCTCTTGCCGGAGGGAAGATTGTGGGTTTTCACACGCGTACACGAAAACTTGTCATCAAATCCATCACCAATCTCTGTACCGGCTAATAACATCTTGCTAGATGAACCCTTGTGCTGAGAGAGCCTAGAACCCTTCCACACTCTGGAGAATACACTGGACTTAGCTTAAGGAAAATGCCATCCTTCACGATGGCCTATTTCTGGTAACTGCCACCCCACCTTGGACCCCCCATCGATGGGAGAGAGGAACACTTGTAAGCTGGTCCTCAAATATGGCAACCATTGTTGTCTCTTCGCAGATCGCCAAAGTTGCAACCATCTCGTGAATTGGCCAAGCATGTCCTCAGAGCCGCCAGCCTGGGTTCGCCACCATGGCCCCCGTCCGTGAGATCCGACCCTTATCTTGGTTGCACCGCCAGTTCTAGCACACACCTACACCATGGCCACACCACAAGCACCTAGTGGCGGCGACCGCTGGAGATGGACTTCCACCTTCCCCTAGTGATCCTCTCCACCGCCTCCCGACGCCCATGCCTTTATATACTACTGAAAACCCCCGAAACATATATCGAGGATCTTTTTCGCTGCTGCCACCCCTGTTCCATGGAGATCCAATCTGGAGGCCTTTACCGGTACTATGTCGGAGGGGGAATCCATCACCGGAGCCACATGTTCATCTTCTCTACTCTCCTCTCTTCTCATCCTCTTCTCCTGCCATCTTTTCTTCTCCTCTTCTCTCACACTAACAATCATAAAAATTATTCACACACATCCTATATCTTATTCATAGCATTCAGTATTGATTCCATATTAATTTATATGCCATTTCATAACATCCAATTAATATTAACCTAGATAAGTATGTAGCTAGCAAATGTAACAATAACAACCAACCTAAGGACTATATACTAAACAATTAAATAAACCTGTGTGACATTCTATAAAAAGAAATAAAACAGGTGAAAAGGGCCACCTTCCCGTGGTCGACGGCCAGAGGAGGAGAGGAGCCGCGGTGGCGGAGATGAGCCGCACGGTGGTGGAGGAGGAGATGAGAGTCGTGCAGTCACTACAAGAAACCTGTTAATCTGAGAGTCGTGCAGTCACTACAAGAAACCTGTTAATCTGTTAAACATAATTCTGCAGCCGTACGTTCCATGACGGAGTACGAGAACCATCACAGATTCATGACGATTATTGCCCGTAACAGATCAGGCCCCAAGCCCGTTTGGCCCGACCCGGGCCCGAAATTCGGTGACAGACAGATCCGTCAAAGATAAGCACGAAGGGAATCTGCCGTGGAGTCCATGTGGATCTGACGTGGCTATCATCGAGGCCCGTTTTTCCTTTGGCCCAATATAATTTTGGCCCATTTTTTTTGTCCAACCAGGCAGTTAGCCCAATTTGTTTTAAGGCATATTAGCCCATATTTCCCACGGTTTGGCCCAGTCATTTTGGTCCGGCCCATATTTAAAAAAAATCTATCTGTTAGCCTGTCTCTGCTGGTCCAGTATGCTGATTTATGTCAGCCCATTTATTCATTACCCAATCCAGCCCATTAGTGTTTTTTTCGCACAACGTGTTTCTAGGACTGCTTAATTCGTTTCACTAACCAATTTCGGACCATGATAATGAAATCTGTTCATTTGGTACACAACAATGTGAAATGTACAGAAAAGAAGCACAACATCACAAAGTAGAAATGATAACACAAGATAAGTACTGATCCACCACAACTTCCATCAAACAGCAAAATGCATCCAGTTTTGCATCCACCAACATCACAAGCAATTTGCCCAACAAAATACACTACAAAATTTGCTCTATTTTGCGACGCTTCACTTGTGTCACGTATAACTGTTTTTCGTCACGGAAAATATGCCAGTGACGTTTTCTGGCCGTCACCCCCACCGTCACTGAAGCGCCATCATAAAAAATAAAATTTTGACAGTACCAATTTTTCCGTCACGCAAGATCGCATGGTAGGTGACGAACCAAAAAATGTCATCGATGGCCGTTTTCGGTGACGGCCCAGAATGTCACCTATGATAGCCCAATCTGTCGCCTAAGATCTTTTTGGCGATGATAATCCCGTCACCGGTGATCGGTCCGCGGGTTTGACCGGTCAAAGATTCTGATAGGTGGGGCCAACAGTTGCTGACGTGGCTTCTCATGTGGGTCCGCCGTGGGTTTTATCGCCGACGGTCCCGTCGGTAATAATTCGGGCCTCAATTTTGATCGGTCAACGCTGCTGACATATGGGACCAGAAGATGCTAACGTGGCTACTTACATGTGGGACCAGACATTGGTGACGACATGCATTTACGTCACAATTACCGTCGCACGTAGAAAAAAAGCTGTAATTCATATTATTAATTTTGCCAGCTAATCTGTATTAAATTTGTAATTTCAGGAAAAAAGATTCAAAATTTGAATCGACGGAAAAGGAGAATTCAAACATTGGTAACAGATCTTTCATTATAAGTGAAACCTGACATTCTACAAGGAAAAGCAGAGGACATAGTCTTGGACAAAGGAAAATTAAGTTGACTAGAATCATGAGGCCTTCGGTGTTTTTCAGACGCTGTCTTGTGCTGACTGCGTGGACTTCCTTAACAGGTGACTGAGCATTGCCTCCATATGTCTTTGCCATTTTTCAAAGATAGTGGATTTGTTCTGCTGATTCATCTTGAAATCTTCAATCTCTTCTAGCTGCTTCTTCTTGAGTTCTTTAATTTCTACTATCTGGGCAAAAAATATTTCATTCAGCTATTCATGAAACATATCACTTGTCATTTTTGCATATACTTCCTGAGTTGTGATGATGTGTTCTAGCTCACGGATGTGTTCACGAGAGGATGTATTCTTCCCGGAGGAGGATGAGACGCCCATGCTTGAAAGTAACGTGCTTGAGGAGCTCTTTTCCTCAATGATTTCTACATCAGGTATTGCTGTCGTATCAAGCTATTTTGATGGTGTATGTTTGATCCTCGATTCATTCTGCAATATGATTGATAGCAGTGTTTGATAGTTTGAATAATTACGGTCAGACTATACATTTGAAGCCTACAAATTACGCAGTACTTACGATTTGTTTTTTTGCAGTCAGACTCAATGTAGAATCTTTCTTTGTAGTGCACGTATGTTCAAGCAAGCCTCCACCAGATTGATTATCAATGTTGTCCTTAGGCTTATATCAGATTTATCAATTGGTAAACATTAATACTGCAAGCAATATAGTAATCCAACATAAAGCTTTTGCAATAAAGTAGTACAAATACTTACCATATGTTGGAAGTGGGAATCACATTTTGTAGGTGCAGTGTGTTGGCTTAGCTTCACAGTACATGGTTTTTCTTGTTTCCTGGCATGAAGTTCCTACGACATGAAGCTCAAATTTAGTATGATGTGTCCAGAAGTACGGATTGACAAGTTGAAGAGCGAAGAGTGCGTACTACATACATTGGAGTGATCCTCATACCACTGGTCCACAAGTTTCTCTCAATTTTCTTCATTTATATACTCAAGCTTCAACGATATAGCCTGCTCACGGGTGCGTTTTTTTACCTTGTTTCAGTAATTGTTCTTATCTGGAATATCGCGACCACATTTCCTCATAATACCAATGCACATTTCTGCGGCAAATACATCCTTTGGGTCAGTATGAACCTTTCCCTGTAGAAAACATACACCCATTTAGGATAGAACATATGCATGTCTAGTTTTAATAAACGTTTGACAGCACAAGTTCAACTTGTAGATGAATTAGCAATCAGGAAAGAAAGTTTAACCATGTGAATAGATGGGTCGTTCACTGTAGATCTTGTTGCAGTTGAAGATGAAGGTACATCGGCTATGGTGCGCTTCTTCTGTAGTGCCAGTGTACAACCATACATTGCCTGCCCGGATGCACTCGAAGACATACTTTAGAAACAAAAATCTAGAAGTGGTACTAATCTGATGTATAAGAAATCTGTACCTGAGAGGTAGTTTTCTGTTGATTACCAGGATCTTGACCTATATCAGTCTGACTGGCATCATCTGAACCCTGTGAATCCATATCAATTTTGTAGACAACATCTATTTTTAGCACAGGTTTGGCTATAGGATAATCGTGCTCTGGTGTTTTTTCTGTAATCCTGTAGTACAAATGTGCTGGTTTGGCAGCAGCAGCTATAGAGTCAGACAAGATTTGTTAGTACGCATGGTCGTCAATACTATGAACAAAGATTTAGAGGGTTTCACATACTCCATAAGTAGATTGTAATTGTAAGAATAAGAGGTAGTAATGCACTACCAAATCTGGAACAACATGTTATCTCAAGAAGAAATCATTCAATTATGAAAACAGCACACAAGATTTAATAAGAACCTGCATACTAAAGTACTGTATCCCTAGATAGAACTAGCTGTAGTACCCGATATAATATGGCTGATTTATTAAGAAACTACATACTAAATTGGTATAACCCTAGATACAATTAGCTACTGTACGGAGCCTACAATTTGATTGCTTCTTTGAAAGAACAACATGTGAGAACGTAGAAGCACGTGCAGATCTTAAAAGGGCCGGTGGGACGAGAGGGGGGTAGAGTTGTTACCTGCTAGTCTAGGATTAAGTTTTGACGTCGACGGGGGAAGTGTATGTTGTTTGCCGCTTCGAAGCACTCCGGCCATGCCGGACGCCGGGGAGGGATCCATTTGGCCGCCACAAGTGGACTAGATATGGGGAAGAAGAGACATATGAGGGGACGGTGTGAATGAGGTTGTGGGTTCATTTGGTGAATTGAGAAGAAGCTTTATACAGTGGTTGGGGGAAAAATGAGCACGACATTTAAATTAGTTAGAGGGAACAAAAAAAGAAAGAGAATGAAAGGGCGGAGGGAACGAAAATTTCGGGGCGAAGAAAAATATTAATGGAAGGTGGAACCTTTTTTTTGAGTAAAAGGTAGGTGGAAATTAATTTGCGTGCACGTACACACATACGCATTTCCTGAATTTTCCAGCAAAAAATAATATATAATCCAACATCAATACATTCAAAAAATTATGAAACTTGGCATGTGGTCTCATTATGGATGTATTACGTATGACAAAAAGTGTTACAAAAAATGGCAAATGTTTTGGTGTTGTTTAGGTTACCAGAGGTTTATTTGTCATGCCAAGGTCCAGTGAACAAGTTAGAAATGAACCATTCTTTTCCTTGTACATGACAAACTAGAAATAATTTAGGTTAGATCATATAATAGATATTTGTCCGTGTGAAATTTGAACTGACGTTACCACTTGACATGTCCCGATGATTGTTCACTCCCCCTTTGAAAATCTAGATGTTACTCCCTTTTGTACCTCCTACTAACACTACTTCCATACCCCTAGTGCACTCATGTTCTTCTTGATTTAAACAACTTATTGTAGATGTGTTTTCTCATTCAATGTGGTATTTTCTTTCATTTTCCATGTACTCAAAACCATTTCAAGATCTATTTGCTACACCCTTTTGTACCTCGTACTAACACTACTTCCATACCCCTAGTGCACTCATGTTCTCCTTGATTCAAACAACTTATTGTAGATGTGTTTTCTCATTCAATGTGGTATTTCCTTTCATTTTGCATGTACTCATAACCATTTCAAGATCTATTTGATATGCCCTTTTGTACATCGTACTAACACTACTTCCATACCCCTAGAGCACTCATGTTCTCCTTGATTCAAACAACTTATTGTAGATGCGTTTTCTCATTCAATGTGGTATTTCCTTTCATTATCCATGTACTCAAAACCATTTCAAGATCTATTTGCTACACCCTTTTGTTCCTCGTACTAACACTACTTCCATACCCCTAGTGCACTCATGTTCTCCTTGATTCAAAGAACTTATTGTAGATGTGTTTTCTCATTCAATGTGGTATTTCTTTTCATTTTCCATGTACTCATAACCATTTCTGTTTCTGCACAGCATCAATTCTACTATCATCTAAATCATCCCAAAGGCTTTACTTGGCACAAACACTAATTAAAAGATAAACGCACAATCATTACAGTAGCAATAATCATGTTGACTCAAAAAAGGAAAATAAAAGCAAAAGATAACTATTGGGTTGCCTCCCAACAAGCGCTATTGTGTAATGCCCTTAGCTAGGCATAATGCATAGTTTCAAGTGTTATCATCCTTCAAAGTGATTTCATAGGTGGCTCTCATAATGGATTCATATGGTGGTTTAATTCTCTTCCTTGGGAAGTGTTCCATCCGTTTCTTTAGTGGGAATTGGAATCGTATATTTCCTTCTTTCATATCAATAATCGCACCTATGGTTCCTAAAAATGGCCTACCAAGTATTATGGGACAAGACGGATTACACTCAATATCAAGTACAATGAAATCGACGGGCACATAGTTTCTATTGGCAAGTATGAGAACATTATTAATTCTACCCAATGGTTTCTTAATTATACAATCTACTAAATGCAAATTGAGGGAACATTCATCCATATCGGTAAGACCTAGAACATCACATAAAGGTTTTGGTATAGTAGAGACACTAGCTCCTAGGTCACATAGAGCATTACATTCATAATCTTTAATCTTGACTTTAATTGTAGGTTCCCATTCATCTTGTAATTTCCTTCGTATAAACACTTCCAATTCTAGTTTTTCTTCATGAGCTTTAATAATGGCTTCTACGATGTGTTTAGTAAAAGCTTTGTTTTATTCATAAGCATTAGGTGAATTAATCATGGATTGCAACAAGGAAATGCATTCAATCAAAAAACAATTATCATAATTAAAGTCCTTGTAATCCAAAGTAGTGGGTGCATCGTTATCTAAAGTTTTAACCTCTTCAAACCCACTTTTGTTGTTTTTATCATTAAGATCATCACCCTCCGAACAATTGGGACGCCTTCTAATTAAAGTTGACTCATCGCTAGTCCCTTTGTCATCAAGTTTTATATTACTAAACAAAGTTATAGTGGAGATTCCTATAGTTTTAACAACTTCATCTTCACTAGCTAGAAGGTGTGACTCTGGTTTAACAGCCGTTCTATTTACTTGTGTAGTTTGCTTGTCGGAGATTCTCCCTATCATATTTTCAGTACGAGCTACTTGTAGTTGGAGGTTGGCCACTTCTCGATTAACTTCATCAAATTGTTTACTAATTGCTTGAAGCATAATAGTATGTTCTTTAATCTCCTTAAGAAATAGTTCATTCTGCTCATATTGTGAATGCATAAATTTTTTAGTAGCCTTTTCAATTTCAAACAACCTTTTATTATAAGAGTTATCATGAAGCATATTATTATTAGAGGGGTTACCGGGGTACGGCCCAGGATTAAAATTCCCTCTATAAGCCTTGTTGTTGAAATTATTTCTTGCAACAAAGTTCACATCAATAGCATCATTATTTTTCTCAATCAAAGTAGATAAAGGGATATCATTAGGATCAACATGAGCATTTTTATTTCCAAGCATATTCATAAGAGCATCCATTTTATCACTCAAAGTAGAAACTTCTTCGACAGAGTTTACCTTCTTACCAGTTGAGCTCATTCGGTGTGCCACTGGGAATAGTTTGCGGTCATATTATCAAGAAGCTTTGTGGCGTCTCCTAATGTGATTCTCATAAACGTGCCACCTGCAGCTGAGTCTAGAAGATTTCTCGAAACAAAGTTCAGTCCCGCATAAAATTTTTGTACTATCATCCATAAACTTAATCCGTGCGTGGGACAATTTTTAATCATTAATTTCATTCTCTCCCAAGATTATGCAACATGTTCTTGCTCATGTTGTTTAAAGTTCATGATTTGATTTCTAAGAGATATTATCTTAGCGGGAGGAAAGTACTTAGAAATAAAAGCATCCTTACATTTATTCCAAGAATCAATACTATTACGAGGTAAGGATGAAAACCAAGTTTTAGCTCTGTCCCTTAGTGAGAAGGGAAATAATTTCAACTTAATAATATCATTATCCACATCTTTTTTCTTTTGCATATCACATAATTCAACGAAGGTATTAAGATGGGATGCATCATCTTCATTAGGATTTCCAGCAAATTGTTCTTTCATAACAAGATTTAACAATGCAGCATTAATATAATATGACTCCGCACTAGTGGCAAGAGGAGCAATTGGAGTACTAATAAAATCATTATTATTAGTATTCGAGAAGTCACACAGTTTAGTGTTTTCCTGAGACATGATGGCAATTCAAGCAAGATAGCACACAAGATATTTTCGGTATTTTTGATTTTTTAATGGAAACAAATAAAAGCAAAGAAAAGCAAGTAAAAAGTAGAACAATTAAATGATAATGTGTATGAAGGGACCTTTGGTTGTTTGATGAAGTCTCCCCGGCAACGGCGCCAGAAATTCTTCTACTACTTGTGATAGGCGTTGGGATTTCCCCGAAGAGGAAGGGTGAACTAGTATAGTAGCAGAAAGTATTTCCCTCAGTTAAGAACCAAGGTTTATCGAACCAATAGGAGATCCACGCAAACGATCTTTAGCAGTACCTACACACACAAGAGCAAATACTTGCACCCAACGCGGGCAAGAGGGTTGTCAATCCCCTTGTACTCGTTAATTGCAAGGATCAAATCTGATAGTGGGATCTATATAAATTGTAAAACTAAATAAAAGTAAATAAATTGTAGCAAGGAAATTAGGGTTTTAGCAATATGATTTAGATGGACCCAGGGGCCATAGCTTTCACTAGAGGCATTTCTCTCAAGAACATAGCAAACGGCGGGTAAACAAATTACTGTTGGGCAATTGATAGAAAAGCGCATAATTATGATGTTATTCATGGCATGATCAGTACATAGGCATTACGTCCGTGACAAGTAGACCGTTAAACTTACTGATGCCTACTACTATTACTCCACTTCGAGAGCGCTTCTATGCTTGCCTCTCTACGTATTAAGTTCATGACAAACAGAGTAATGCATGAAGTATGATGACATAATGTTGACAGAATAAGAACAACCAATATGATCAAACCCCATCGTTTTACCCTTAGTAGCAACAATACAAATACGTGCCTCGCTACTCCTCCTGTCACAGAGTGAGGACACCGCAAGATTGAACCTACGACAAAGCACCTCTCCCGCTGAAGATAAATCAATCTGGTTGGCCAAACCAAACAGATAGATCAGAGAGAAATACAAAGCTATAATAATCACACATAATAAAGTTCAAAAAGGACTCAATTACTTTCAATGAATAATCTGATCATAGACCCACAATTCATCAGATCCCAACAAACGCACCGCAAAAGGTTACATCGAATCGATCTCCGAAGAGAACATTGTATTGAAGATCAAAAAGAGAGAGAGAGAGCCATCTAGCTACTGCTATGGACCCATAGGTCCTATGGGGAACTACTCACACATCATCATGGAGGCAGCAAGGGTGATGAAGAAGGCCTTCGTGATTGATTCCCCCCCCTGACAGATTTCCGGAAAAGGCCTCTAGATGGGATCGCGGAAGAAAAAAGGCTTACGGCGGCGGAAGAATTGTTTCGTGGCTTCCTCTATTGGTTTTGGAATATTTGGGAATTTATAGCACTGGAATTAGGTCAGAAGGGGCAACGTGGGGCCCACAAGACATCAGGTCGCGCCTACCCCCCCAGGGCGCGCCCTGTTGTTTTGTCGTCTCCTCTTCCGGCTTCTGGTCCTCCCCCGAAGCTTCTATGGTCCCTCCTGGTCCAGAAAAAAATGTCAAAAAGTTTCGTAGCGTTTGGACTCCGTTTGGTAGGGATTTTCTGTAAAACCCAAAACAAGCAGAAAACAACAACTGGCACTAGGCACTGGGTTAATAGGTTAGTTCTCAAAAATAATATAAAATTGCATATAAAGTATATAAGATTGATAATATAATAGCATGAAACAATCAAAAATTATAGATACGTCGGAGACGTATCACTCGTCTACGCAAAAGCGGGTCATTAACTGTGTGAGGGCGGCCATTGTGCGAGGCTTTGCCTGCCCAAGCTCTCTAGCGAGCCACTGATCGCGGATGCTATGTTTGAAAGCTGCTATGGCTTCATCGTCCGGGCAGTCGACAATCTGGTTCTTCTTTCTCAGGAACCGGTTCTAGAATTTTCTAGCCAACCCTCCCTGCTCCTGTATAATATGGCCGAGATCGTCGGCATCCGGAGGTCGGACATAGGTTCCTTGAAAATTTGCTCTGAAAGCATCCTGCAAATCTTCCCAGTTGCCGATCAAGTTCTCAGGCAGACTGTTAAGCTAGTGCCGAGCTGATCCTTTGAGCTTCAGGGGTAAATATTTGATGGCGTGGAGGTCATCCCCTCGGGCCATGTGTATGTGCATGAGGAAGTCCTCTACCCATACCGCGGGGTCCGTGGTTCCATCGTATTGTTCAATGTTTATGGGTTTAAACCCCTGTGGAAATTGGTGCTGCATCACCTCACCGGTAAAGCACATCGGGGGAGCTGCTTCTCGGACCCGCGCTATGATGTGACGGGCATCAGGCATCATCGTCCGATCATATGTATTGTTGTGCGCACTACCATACTTGTTTGACAAGGCCTGCCGTCCGACCTGCTCCGCAGGTGGGCGCTCCCTGGATCCATAGATGGATCTTGATGGGGCGGGCGGCACCAATTTCTTCCGTAGGTCATGTGAGTTCCGAGGCGGGAGCTTGCCTTTGCCCTGAAGGCGAGGTACTTCGGGGGGGGGGGGTTGGGATACCCTCCAACTGGTCTATCTCGGCCTCGAGGGGGGCGTTCTTGGGCCCAGTCGTGTTCTTTCAGAGGGGTTCCAAGGACTTCCTCGTCGAACTCAGGAAGCAGGCTCTTCCGCGGATAAAACTGCTTATTTCCTCTGAACCGTCCTTCGAGCTCTTACTTTGCATTGAGGACCTCAATCCATTTATCCATCAACACCTGTCCTGCTCGGCTCGAAGCTTTCGTTATTTTAGCTTCATGCTTCTGGTGGTGCTGAGCAGCCGCCGGCGAAAGGCCTGTAACCGAGGATCATCTAACGGTTCCTCAGGTATATCGAACTCATCCAGTCCGAGGCTTAAATCTTCCTCGGACTCTGGGTAATAGTTGATGTCCTCAAGGTCATCATCGTCCCCGTTGGGCGTGGTGCCGTCGATGGGACTGTTGTCGGCGTTATAGCCTGCATCCTGGTCATCAGCGCCATCTGGGGTATCGCCGTTATCGGTGGCGTCACCGTTATCAGTGGCTTCGTGGCTAGCATCGCCATTGCCTGCGCCTTTATTATGGCATCGCCGGCGTCGGCGTTTGGGTGGCTCCTCCCTTTTATCCTTGGGAGTGTCCACCATGTAGACGTCGAAGGTAGAGGTGGCTGCCCAGTTCCCGGTATAACCGGATGTTAGAGGTGACGCTGTATATGACATGTCGTTGACGTCCTCTTCCATGTCGACGGCCTCCTCGGAGGCGTAGTCCAGCACGTCGGTTAAATCTTCGATCGTGACAACTAAGTGGGTGGTGAGTGGGTCAAAAAGTTTCACATTTTCGAATCTAAATCCGACCTGACTGTGGGCCGAGGCCGGCCCATCCGGGATCCTGAGGTTTCGGGCTTGGTCCAGCATCTTGTTGAAAGCAAGAAGATCAGTTTTACCCATCGTCCGACGGCGGGTGACACCGAGCCGGACTTGCGCCTGGGCGCTGCGGGGTGTTACCTCGGGGTTCCGCTCAGGCAGGCTCGATGCCCGAACCAGCGAGGAAGTGTTTGGATCCGAACTCAGGACTAGATCCATGGGGGCGGCTATACCGAGGGCCCGCTCCGAGATCGAATCCGAGGCGTAGGCAACGGTATTCATGGGCCGATCTGACATCTGGCCTGAAGGGGTGATACTGCCGCGGTGTTCCGCGGCATTTTTCGGATTGATGAACCAGATGGCTTGGTCCAGAGGGGGATCCTATCTGGCCTAGATGGCCAGTCGCATCAGCAAGCAGTGTGATGCTGCCGAAGATAAAGAGTTGGCCGGGGGCGAAGACGTCCCTGTTGCCGGTGTTATTGTCGATCCGTAGATCCGCCATCGAGCTCGTGTGATCACCTGGCGGGACCTGCATGGGCCACCAATGTCGGTGCTAAAACTGACAGATCTCGGGTAGGGGGTCCCAAGCTTGATGATCAGAGCTAGATGGTAACAAGGAGAGCAGGGACACGATGTTTTATCCAGGTTCGGGCCCTCTTGATGAGGTAACACCCTACATCCTGCTTCTTATATATTGATTGTGATGGGGTATAAAGTATAGATTGATCTACCTCGAAATCGTATGAGTTTGTCTAAGGTCTAAACCTTGCGAATATGAATGCCTGTGCCTCTACGGACTAAACCCCATGGCTTATATAGACGCCAGGTGTACCTAGGGTTTACAAATGGGCGGTTACAATCTTTAGAGATATGCATGCTGATTTATGTACGCTTGAAGTAAACGCCAAGTCTCCAGGAGATCTTCGTCTTGATCGCGCCGTGGGCCAGGGCTGACATGGCCATGCCAACAATCTTTAATGGGTCCTCGGCTCGGCCCATCACTGACGGGCCGACGTGGCAAACACCCCCTAATCCAGGACACCAACACTAGTTGCTTGAAAAGAATTGTGTTTCAATTGATTTTGAATTGAAATCCAACAGCTTTCCTTCATCTTCCTCCTCCAGCTATGCTTGTTTGTTGCCTCCCCTGGTACCGCCAGCGGAACCGTCAACCCCCGGCAAAAGCGGCCGGCCAGCGGCGCCTAGCCCCCCTCCATACCCAGTCCCCGCCTTCGCCTCCCCACCAAACCCCACCCACTAACCCTAGCATAGGTGACCCCGCAACCAAGCTCGTCAAGCCTTCGGCTCGTCTCCCCCTACATCACCATGGCCAGCCGCGTCGTCCCCGACTCCGGCTAGTTTCGGCCGAGCCCTCGCCGACGATGCCACGGTGTCCCCGTCTCAAGCCCGGGCGCTATCCCCTTTCTGCCATGAAATCTAGTGTGTGTGTGTGTTTTGGTTCGTGTTAAAGCCTCAAGGCAAGGAAGAAAAATATTGGAGGAGATTAATGTTGGGTGCAGGTTGTTTCCTAGGGGAGTATTGGTGGAGGGAGTTCGTGGTGTGCTACATGTGTGCGACAAAGATGGTCGGGCCGAGCGTGCGTGCGTACATGTATACGACCTCGATGCTCGCGCTAACATTTGACTGACGTACGAATGTGACTGTGAACAATAGAGAAATTGTGTATATGTACTCCACTTGGTACGTTAAGTAGATCTAACCGTAAATTTGTTGCCTTAGTGGCTAAGGCTATGGCCATTTTCCCCCGTAAAAATAAAATAAAATAAATCTATGGCCATTCCAAAAAGAAAAGATAAATCTCTTGGCTCGATGAAGAGCGTATGCTCGCATGTTACTCCCATGTTACTACATTGATTTTCAGAGGTAACGCCACCAAAGTGACCCCAGGTTAGTCAACCCAACCGTGATGGCAGTAACTTTAACACAAGCGTATAGGGTAGACGATGCCTATGCATGGAGAACGAGACGCGTACTCCCTCCCTTCGCACTAGCTTCTATAAAACGCGAGCCAGTGCATCGATCGATCCACACACACAGACCACTCCTTCAGACCCTGCTTCCCACTCTTTGATCGTTGCTCCGTGGGCATCCGGAAGGCCTTGCTACCGAGGCTCGAGAAGCATGTTCAGTCAGGGGGAAAAAACGTTCAAGATCCTGTGCCGCGCCGACGAGGGGTACTGCGTCACCGTCCGCTGGGGAGATGACGGTGATGCCGCTGTCGTCATGGCGCCAACAAACCCCGACGACGAGCACCAGGCAAGGCAACCCCTTCTCGTTAATTACTTTCCTTCCATTCAATTGTAAAGATCGATCGATGTTTCAAGTTTTCCTTCCATTCAACACAATGCTCTATGCATGCATGACTTGGCGGGTGCAGCACTGGTACAAGGACATGAGGCGCAGCACGAGTGTGAAGGACGAGGAGGGGTCCCCGGCGTTCGCGCTCGTCAACAAGGCCACCGGACTTGCCATCAAGCACTCGCTCGGCCAGTCCCATCCCGTGAGACGCTTGATTGATTTGTCTTGGATCTTGGTGTCCATCGTTGCTCACATACTACATCCATCACGTTTGCAGGTAAATCTGGTGGCGTACGAGGACGAGTGCGACCCAGAGGTAGTGGACGTATCGGTGCTGTGGACGGAGAGCAAGGACGTGGGCGATGGCTTCCGCTGCATCCGCATGGTCAACAACATCTACCTCAACTTCGACGCCTTGGAGGGTGAGACGGATGTCCACGACGGCACCCTCGTCGGGCTGTGGGAGTGGCACGAGGGGCAGAACCAGTGCTGGAAGATCCTTCCGTGGGGCACCGAGGCAAATGACGACGACGACGCAGCACCACCTGCAGAGGACCAAGGCCAAGGGCACGCTGGCCTGCCTCGTGCCCTGTCTTCTGAGTGCACCGTGCGCATCTTCTGCAGCACCGGCGAGGAATACAGCATCACTGCAAGGGACGGTACCGTGTGCCTCGCGCCTACTGACCCAAGTGACGACTTGCAGGTGACAACATATATACAACTTGCTAGCTAGCTAAATAGATCTGCCGTGCCATTGACACGGCTAATTAATATCCAACGAAATGTATATATAGCACTGGGTGAAGGACATGAGGCACAGTACCAGCATCAAGGACGAGGATGGGTACCCTGCGTTTGCCCTGGTGAACAAGGCCACCGGTGAAGCCATCAAGCATTCTCTTGGAAAGAGCCACCCAGTAAGCCATCAAGTATACATGCACCATGCAATAAGGTGGCTGTCAAGTGTCAACAACGTATGCAGTCCCTAATATATACTCTTCCTGACCTACTGCAGGTTGGCCTTGTGCGCTACGACCCGGACTACCTGGACGAGTCGGTGCTGTGGACACAGAGCGAGGACGTTGGGGACGGCTTCCGCTGCGTCCGCATGGTGAACAACATCCACCTCAACTTCGACGCCCTCCATGGCGGCGAGGATCAGAGTGTGGTCCACGACGGCACCACCATCATCCTCTATGAGTGGGTCGAAGGCGAGAACCAGCGCTGGAAGATCCTTCATTGGTGTGAGTAATCTGTCGTCTGCCAATCCGTTATATATGTAGTTATGTACTCCCTTCCTTCATAAATATAAGATGTTTTTGGATACACATACGGTCAGAAATGAGTGAACAAACACACTAAAATGTGTCTATATGCATCCGATTCAGAAAAAAGTAAGAACACCTTATATTTGTGAACGGAGGGAGTATACTACAAGTATATGTATATGTTCGGCAATCACCGCCGCTTGTTAATTTGTTGCATGTCTCTTATGCAGAGAACAAGTGTTCTGCCGGCCACTCGGCCGAGAATAAACCGGGTCGACGCAACGCCATCGTCGTAGGAGATGTCATTCAAGCCGGCCCAGACCGCTTCTGTTTCGCCATCACTTCTGTCGTTAGTCCCACAGGACTCTTTCATAATTTGCTAATGTGTTTGCCTGTTTGGTATCGGTCACTAGATCCAGATCCATGCGTGTATCCTTTTATTTCCAATGAATAACTAGTAGAACGCCCGTGCGTTACAGGCGCCCAGTTGGCTCCACAAAATTCAACCGTCTGGACAGTTTGGTCTCTCCCAAATCCAGAACATATATGGAGGAGAAATGTGGATTTGGGGGAGAAATGTGGTTGACCAGACTATCCACCATGTTATCTCCAACACGCGGACACAACACAAAAAACCCACCCCACGACGCAACCTTCCCTTTTCCTGCCGGACCCTCCCCTTTCCGCCCGGTTTCCCACCATAGCGGGACATTTCTCGCTGGAGCCCTCTCCTTTAAACCAGATGACGCCCACCTCACATTCGCCATGGCGCCCTCTCTCCTTCACACCGTACTTCCCCATGAACTGTCAAGGGGGAGTCCCCTGCCAACCGCCCCGCTCTCTGCCCTGACACCCCCCCCCTCATGTTCGTGCTGATCCACCACCGCCATCAGGAGGGGGGGGGGGGGGGGGGGGGGGGGCGTGCGCCGCCCATGATGCCCCCGAGCCAAGAAGGCAGATCTGATGTGTCTCCTGAGCCATTGTCACGTTGTAACATATAGTGGAATATCATGCATTACCACGAAAGAAAAATATGATGTCCATTGAACATGCAACTGATACGCCAGTGTGTCCGTTATTAACTCTTGAAGCAACCAACCAATGCATTTACCCTTCTATCCTTTTTTTTGCGGGTGATTTACCCTTCTATCCTAACCAAAAAGTTGTACGACTTGATGGAAAAAATATGAACTGCTCGCTCATGCCATTTGCTGCAAAGCCATCTCTAATGAAACGCAATTTTCCCCATTTTCTAAAGACAGAAAATTATTCCGCTCAGACAGCCGTAACTGAACTGACTAAGCCCAAACCCCATCCACATCAACATCTGCCTCGTAATATAAGTGGGAGGCCCACATGTGTCCACATAATTTTTGATGGGACAAGTGTACATCCGACATTAGCTCACGTCAATGATAGACTAAGCTAAACTGTTGTACCGAAACAAAATACTGCTGCTTGACACTTCAAGTTACCTACTACTAATGTATTGTAGTTCTTACTCAGCAATTGGATATAACTTTAAAACATTAACCTCAGTTTTACAACTTGTTGTTGCGTCTAAAAAACAGTTCATCTCAATGCACACATGAAGTACTGTTTGATTCCTAGTTCTTTCATGTTTATGCCCGATCACACTTTCATACACAACTCCACCGTGAGCTGTAAGAAGACAATTATCAAGTTAGCAAATGGACCAAAAGTGAATTTATTCACATATTCAAGCAATAGAAAATAAGAAACTGCGATTGGATTGATGATATTGAAACAATCAGACATGGAAGTCAATTATGATGCCATCTCTTCATAGCAAGAAAAATCAAGATTTGACCTAGTTATTTTAGGGACATATGTGTTAAGATTTTTAAGCTGCCTCTAATGGTCAACAGAGGACAACTAGTAAAAGAGTACAATGTCAGCTGCTGCTTTTTCTTGATCATCATGCGGAATTATATCATCATCATTACAAATAAGCATTACAATGTTCACATTTCCGAAGCATAACAATTGAGGTTCTGTGATTGTCACAAGAACATAAAAATATTAGCAGTGCATTTATTTTCTTGTGGTAGAAAGTACTAATCTGCAATGGACCAATAAAGAGTGTGGCTACGTAAATTGGCACCACCCACTACAATTCCGAAGCACATGGTATAGCAGTGATAAAATAAATGGATCATAAAGATAGTTCAAATGACAACCATGGTAACCACAACACCTTTTTAGGAAATAAGGACGTCCTCAGCTAGGATTACATTGTTTCTTTCCGCACTTTTGTTGCCACCTAGGTACAAAAGTGTTAGTGTTGAATAATCCAATCGAAGGGAGAAATATAATAAAATATTAGATGGCAAACGTTAAAACTTTCAAAAACACTCGTTGCAAAACAAAAAAGTGTTTGGATGTCTTCTCAACAAATACATGTAAAACTAAAACAAATCATGGCATAAATTTTAAAATTAACAACAAAAGATAGCGCAGAGAAAAAAATATAATAAATGGCAAATGCACAAAATGGTGTGTAATGAAGAGTATACCGACGTAAAGACTATTGTAGGTGTAGCTCCTTTTGAATGCACCTAGGTACTATGTTCATCAGACAACACATCACTGCTCCTGTATTCATTCCTAATATAGCACAAGCAATTTGTTAGTTGTAATAACAGAAGAAAATGCAGTGGAAATTACAATTTGGGATATGATCGAGAACTCCTAATTGGTAATGCGCTACTACTGAACTATAGACATAGAGAAAGCTATAATTGGAAGTAGCATGACCTGAATCAATTGCTCACCTTCTCAAAGAATCAGAGATTGTATATATGTGAAGTAAAACCGGTGTTGGCCCGCAGATCTGAGGGAACAAAACTAATCAGAATAAGTTGCTCTACTCTATCATCAGCAACATTATAGGGGAACCTAAATTTTATAAAACAGCAGCTCATGGAAACTTCTGTTTTGTCACGCCGGACCTCTGCTTTATAGGCCGCAAAAAACTATAGATAGTGATCCACAAAATCGTTGGAGTTCCATCCTAATATATCTTCTTCACTGGTTGCACATCATCTTCCTCAAAACAGAACTATCTATACCTGAGACATTGACGTCGCTTGATAACAAATATCCTCTAATTAAATGTCATGATGAGAAATATCACCCAATAGCATTCAACATTCTGCAAATTCACAAAGGTAGAATTAACTATTAGCTATTTAAGTAATCATATTTTTTAGATGAGCACACACACCCTCGTGCAATATTTTGGGGATACCAATGTCGATCTTTTCTTCAATGTTAACATCTGAATCATCTATATCTAGGCAAAAACTAAATCGTACAATAAGTTCTACACTTGCATGAAAAAGGGATAAGGGAAAAAAAAAGTCCTCACCTGCAATCGACATGTTGAAGGTGGAGGAACGGACATATACAATGCTGTCGTCACCGCGTGCATCTCAGCTCGCTCCAGCCCGCATCACTGCAGCAGGACAGTAGCTGTCATAGTGCTGCCCCTGCTGTTCCACAAATCCTATGTGTGGAAGACCTCGGTTGCGGGCTGGGCGTTGTCCTTGGCGGTGGCGCATCGATGTAGCTAGCTTTTGCTATTAAGGGTGCGTGCAGCCATATGGGAACAAAGGTAAAACTGAAAATTCAATGAGAAGCAGCACAAGGATAACTACAGAGGTTGAAAAAAAAAGACCATATCTGAATCTTTTAACTCACCGTGCACATGTTCTTCACGTCATCTTTTCCGATGCACCACTGATCCTGAAGACACCTCCATACATTAAATTGTACAGCTGGTCAACAGAGCAAGATCAAAATACCAACATCCATTAGTTCAACATGTGTGGTGGTACTTGTGTGTGCCATGGGCTTGGGGGCCTGGAGCTGAGACCTACCAAAGGGCATCCCCGGGGGCGACCTGGCCGAGGGCGTACCTGGAGCCGGCACCGACGCTCCTGTCGTAAGTTGCCGCACGAGACCTCCTGCACAACAACACACAAATCTCACAACTGACCTCAAGAATCAGGGGAAGAGGTAGGTGGAGCACTAGCTGAGGTAGGAGGGAAAGGATCGTGGCATGGTCGGCAACAGAGGATCTCGTGGCGGTGGCGGCACCGGAAGGACAGGCTCTTGTGCACGCCCTTCTGGACGCCATTGGTGAAGTTATTGTGGCTAGCCAGAGGTTGTGGAGGGGAAGCGCGCGGCGTCAGCAGAGTGTGATCTGGAGACTCCGATCACCCGTGCCGCTCACGAGATGGGAACCCGGCGGCGGTGCGTGGAGTCGTGGAGGGGCATGCTGTGTGCGTGGGCGGCGGCGGCGCATGGAGGCATCGAGAGCAGGCGGCGTGCGTGGCCGGCGGCACGAAAAGGGTCGGGGCCAGGGCCGGAGCCGAGGAGTAGCGGTAGGGGAGGAGGTTAGGGTAGGGAGGGAAAGGGGCGGGGACTAGGGCGTGGCTGGAGAAGGGAAGACGAGCGTGGAGAAGGGGATTCTCCAGGATGTGCGTTGGTTACTCGTTTCAACACGTGATTTTTTTGGTTTTTCTCCACCGGTATTTTTTTCACCGGATGAAAAAAATCGGAGATGGGAAGGGGCAGACATATGTGGAGGGGGAGGGGTACTAACGATCGCGAGAGCCATTACTCGCTTTAAGCGAGACGATAGCCCCCTCTCGCTGAAGGAATCTTACGAATCGGGCCGGCCATTTTATTCTCCTCCACTTAAAAACAGAGGAGAAAATGGCGGAGGACTAAGGGATCGAACCGTGCTCTACGGGATGATGCGCCACGCTCCTGACCACTAAGCTAGCGTTCGGTTCCTGGTTAGAAGCTGGGCGCAATCGTAGTTGAAGCGAAGATCTGATTCTCTCCCGATTTTCTGGGTTTTTTTTTCTGTTTTTGGTTTTTCTTTTCTTTCGTTTTTCTTTTTTCTTTTTTTTGTTTCGTATTGTTTCTTTTCTTTTTTCTTCTTCATTTTTTTCAATCTTTTTTGCACCTTGTTTTCTTTCTTTCTTTCTTTCTTTTTTCGTCTTCTTTCTTTCTTTCTTTTTGTTTTCTTTTTGTTTGTTTTCTTTCGTTTTGTTTCTTCTCGTTTTTTTTCTCCATTTTTGTTTTCTTTTGTTTTCAATGCTTTTTTTCGTTTTCTTTTGCTCTTTTTTTCTTTTTTCTTCTCTGGTTTTTGTTTTGTTTGTTTCTTTTTGGTTTTCATTTTTTGTGTTTTCGTTTGTTTCTTTTGTTTTTCACTCTACATTTTCGTACATGTCAAAAACATTTTTTGTAACAAGTGATCAACACTTTTTGTATACACATTCAACATTGTCCCAACGCTATTTCAACATTTTTCAAATATTTGTTCAACATTTTAATAGTTATTCAACATTTTTCCAAATACTTGTTCAACATTTTTAATATTTATTCAACATTTTTAAATACTTGTTCCACATTTTTCATATACCTATTTCAACATTTTTCAAATACTTATTCAACATTTTGGTTTTCATTTTTTGTGTTTTCTTTTGTTTCTTTTGTTTTTCACTCTACATTTTCGTACAGGTCAAAAACATTTTTTGTAACAAGTGATCAACACTTTTTGTATACACATTCAACATTGTCCCAACGCTATTTCAACATTTTTCAAATATTTGTTCAACATTTTAATAGTTATTCAACATTTTTCCAAATACTTGTTCAACATTTTTAATACTTACTCAACATGTTTAAATACTTGTTCAACATTTTTCATATACCTATTTCAACATTTTTCAAATACTTGTTCAACATTTTTAATACTTATTCAACATTTTCACTTATTCAACATTTTTCAAAATTCTTATTCAACATTTTTAAATACTCGTTCAACATTTTTCATATACTCGTTCAACATTTTTTAATACCTATTCAACATTTTTCAAATACTTCTTCAACATTTTTAATACTTATTCAACATTTTTAAATACTTGTTCAACATTTTTCAAATTCTTGTTCAACATTTTTTAATACTTATTCAACATCTTTTCAAATGTATTTTTGAAGAGTGTTTTTTGTAATCTATACATATATATATGAAGAATATTTTAAATCATAAGCAAAAGTAAAAAAAAAAGCAAAATAGATAACAAAAAAAAGAGAACAGAAAGAAAAAAAACGAAAAAGAAGGCGGGAGCTTCGCGCGCGGCTGGGCCGCGGCCCATGTAGAGCTCCCCGACGCGAGACGCTGCCCACGGCTCGCGTCAGGCGAGGAATAGTAGCGGCCACTAACGATCGATGGGAGGGTGCGTATCAACTAAACGACGTACGGACTCCCCCTTTAGGAATAGAGATTATTCTGCTTTCTTTTTGTGTCAATGTTAACAGAATTTAATCATGATCAATTCCTATCACACCTAATCTATCATCTCTGAAGTCCTCCGCGTGTGGGTCTATTTTCTGCCAGACATGTGTAAGAATTTACCTTCATTCTAGTCAGTTACCTGCCGCTAGCAGCTTAAAGATAAGGTAGCACCAGAAGTTATTTGTCCTTACGAAAAGCAATTGCGTTGTATTTCGTCCATTCATGAACAAGAGGAAAATAGATTAGAAAGCACATGAGAAGCAGAGTAGCTGCTCAATTTTTCCTAAGGAGAAGAGGAGAGCACAACAACATACAACACAACACAACAACATTAAAGGCAAAAGGGTTTCGGCTTCAGATATGTCAGGCTCAACCAAACTCAGGAGAGCATGGCAGGTCTCCTCTGTTCTAAAGCGTCTCATCAATCCACCACCGTGGGATTCCTGCAAAAGCAACAAGCGCAAGGATTACTTTGGGAATATAAAGTTTGCTAGCTCTAAAGAGAAACCTTCATGCAACTAGTATTTTCCCCAACCTTTACCATCTTTGCATCTCGTATAAGGTTTATCAAAAGTGGGATCTACAACACACAACTCCTTCACATTTTCAAGTGCTAAAACTTTTACCTGACGTGGGTTTATGATGGTTCATATTTTCAACTCCTTCGTACAACTCTTTTTGCAGGAAAAAGCACCCACAACCACATTTTCTTCACCGTTTTTATATTCAGAACACAAGTGAAATGCTCAATATGAATCTAGCCCATTTAGCCTGTTCAACTTATATTAACCCTCCCCTCGCAAAAAAGAACTTATATTGACCCTCAAGATACTTTAACAACTCATGATCAGAATATTAAAAAAAAAACAACTCATGATCAGAAAGAGTAAAAAATTCTAATGGCCAAGGATACTGCCAAACTTCAAGCACAGGAACCAGGACAAAAATTATTTATCATAATGTGTAGTTAAGTTCAGCATCGGTAAGATTTGCACTATGGTACGCTACTGTCCTACCTTTTGCATTAAACCATCACCTAGATCCATTCCTTTAGCACCACACTCAACCTCGATTTCTTTTCGTGAAATCTCGTATGGCAATTAAGGGGGGCTTCGTATAAGTGTTTCTTGAAATATTGGAAAGCATGTTCGTGGGATTTACCCCACACGACTGACAAATTCTTTTTAGTGTGATCCTTAATAAGGGGTAGTGAGGTGATGCCATTAAAAGCTTTAACAAAAGGATGATAAAAGCCAGTTAACCCATGAAAACTACACACTTGACTCACATTAATGGGGTTTGGCCAACCCTGAATCTTAATTTTTTTTGTTTCATCGTCTTCAATGTCATGAGAACATACTACATTTCCCAAGAAAACAAGCTTGTTGGTGCAAAATGTGTATTTTTTATGTTTTCATAGAATATTTATTTAATGAAGTACATACAAAACTTTAGAAACATGAATGACATGTTCATTTAACATCCTGCGATAGGAAAGGATATCAGGAAAGTACAGAAGAATGAATTTTCTCATGAGTTGCCTTGAAACCTGATTCATTAACCTCATGAAGGTACTAGGGGGATTTGACAAACCAAAGGGCGTAACTAGCAACTAATACAAAACAAATTTTATTTTAAATGATGTTTTCCATTCATAACCACATGACTTTAAGATGTTATGGAATTTTTTTTAGATAGTGAAGTCAAAAAGATATTCGTCCACAATTTTATGAAATTTCAAATCCATATACTATACACATATACAAAAGCAAAGAAAGACGAACCAAACTTTGAATAGTATCAAGGAGAAAAGCTCAAGTAACATAATGTTGTGCATTATTCATACATACTTGGATTAGCTCTTTCCTTTTAAAATGCATAGTTGGATTATTTTATTCGCCCCATCCTGTGTAGATTGAATTTGAACCAAATTAGCATTGGCACCTCCGCCCACCCACAGAATCACTTCTTACTTGTTGACGTGATCGGCCGTCGACCAACCATGTCGCATGGGAAGAGCGTGTCTGGGCTTGATCAACGGTTCTAGAAAGCAAGTGCCAAGCCTCCCTTTCATGTTTGCTTCCTACACTCCACCATCCCATCCTTCTCTCCCAATATATAAGTTGATCGTTCATCGTATTAGAAAATAGAAAAAGTTGGTGGTGTTTATTATTTTGTTACTGCAGTTTGTCTATCAAACATTTTTCACCGGTTGATTTGATCTAGGACCAGAACTAGAATTCAGGATGTAACAGTTGATTTGATGTGGACTACACTGACATGTGACAATCGCTTGTCCAAATCCTCGCTCGGCTGAACGTACATTAGCTTCCTAGGCAGTGGCATGGCCGGCATATCATTTTTTTTGGTCTTGCCATCAACTTTACTTGGTTGGTTGGCCATGACGGGATATGGCTCAATGATGATAGATTCCGAAGGAGGGTAATTTAGAGGGTTGTTACTCTTCAAAGAGATCTTGGCAAACAACGGTGTGCGTGGACACGCATGCACGCACACTCACATGCACGCGCGTGCGCGCGCACAGACACACATACACATACACACGCACGCACGCACGCACGCACACGCGTGCCCACTGACACACACACAATGAATGGTATTCCAAAGGAAGGTAATTTTCAAGGTTAACACTATGAGAGGCAGCTTTCCCGACACTCAACTGTGCACCATTGTCTGATGCGTAACTGTTAAATCACATTGATTCCAAGTATTCGGGTCGACTTGAGCGCAGCGTGCAATCAAATGTGTTGTGTTGTGTTTAATTTATAAATTGCAATGGGCAAATAGCTAGAAAATTTAAGTTAAGTTGGTTAACCAAACTCTAAGAAATGCAAAAGCTGAATGGATAATGGTAAGGAAATCCCTACAACTGTTACATCCACATGTCATCAATTACACAGCTTCAAGTTCCAGACATAAAAGGACGCGTCATTAGAGCTTGCATACTCGAAAATAATAATCAGCAATTGTCATTTCTATGAACTTTTTCTAATGTTTGTGAAAATATGATATTAGATAAATTAGATATGTTTATATTTCTCATGATTGAAGAGCCTAAACTGGGCAAGAGGTGCGGACAATGGAGCATGATTAAGCATGAAGATGAAGTCAAGCACATAAGGAATGAATACAAAGCTTTGAACGATGTTTTCAGCACTTTGAAGCCATCGTAATGACTAGGCCAAGACATCTTTTTGAACTTTAACTTTTGTTAGTAGTCCTTCTATCCATAATAATGCACATTATAGTTCTTGTTTGTTCTTGATTGATTCTAGGGATTATGCCCTCATGGTGAGGCTGACCGTGCCACCAAGATCGTAAAATAATTTTCAGAAGATTGGTTTAGTGATTACATAGGTGCAACATCACCGCACGTCATAGTCGGATGGTCAAAGTGGTTCTTCACCCAAACTTATGGATTATCTTAATCTAGCTCATCTTTTTGACTCACTAGTAATCATGTACGTGCAATGCACGTTAAGATTCGGCAATACATGTTAGGGGATATTAGGCAATATATTAATTGCATCACACAGTAGCATTTTGCAAGATCTTAATTGCACGTTGATATCAAGTATTATGTAATTTGGTTGGCGATGACATTGATATTAGCTATAGAATTAATTAGGGGAGGGTGCTAACTTTGTTTACTGCTAAACACATTTGGCGCTAAACACTGGGGCAACATAGACCATTGGATAGGCACAGTTGACTTGATAAGATATGTTGGATCTCCACAAGTCGCTCTTTTTATAATGGTATAGACAAGTCTTCCTCCGGAGATTCATGACCTCTCTCAGATTCCAAAATAGCACCTTCTTCTTGATTTTCTTGCTTTCAAAGAAGGCTTCCACATCTCAGTATCTCCGCATCAACAACTTCGAGCTTGTTACGTTTTTGCTTTGATATTGAAAGAAACATAGGACGTGCTTACCTGTGATGCAAAGACCGGGATATATATGGCTGTGCATACACATGCATTGTATTGTATTCGTGCTAGAATGCAGGTTTACTTATATCCGTCCAAGATATACTATAAGTATCTAGCTTGTTGCTTTCTCAGTTACATGCTCTATTGTATTTCAGAACAGGAAAAGTTAAATACATGCGGGAAGTTTGAAATCTCACAGTGGTAAGTTTAATTATGCATACAATTCTTGGGCACTTAGTAGAGAAACAACAACTTGCACTCGGTTTACACAGAATTTGATCTTCAACGTACCCTTGTATTGGACACTTAGTCTAATTTGCGTGATATATCTTCTCATGGTCCTTGTATTGGAAACTTCTAGCGATGCATGTCTGAATCAATCTGCTGATAGTGATAGTCTGCTGCATTGTGGGGAGGATGCTCACGATGTTAGCTGCTACATGTGTGTACATTTACATAGGCTTAATAATTTCAGATGCAAATTAAGAAAATAAAGTTCACCCCAGGGTTGACGATTCTGGTTGCTGATCCAAATCTGCATGGTGCGAATGGCTGAGTTCCAGGCGAACTGAATTTTCGTCCTTTGGAGCAGTAATGCTGTACTTGGTAAAAGAACTTGTGACTCCCTTGTTAATTTCTGCTTGCCCATTTAACTGGCAAATGGAAACAGCATGACAACATTACACATGCAATTAGATATCTTATGTATACCAATTTAGGTGGCGCCTTTCGATCCACCATGTTCATTATCAAAATTCAAGAAATCTTATCTGTTGTTATGCTAGCAAATCACGTTGTATGGCCCATATTTCGTTTTGATACAAAGATTTATTAGGCAACTTATGTGCTCGACATGTTCACAATTAATCTGAGAATAAATATTGTGCACGTGCCATTTAAAACATCTTCATATTATGTACCATCTCAGCTGGTGACAACTCTTTTCAAGCTTTTATTGTTAACTGCAGGAAAAATATTATAGATCATGAGTTATTATCCATGAAATTACGCACAAAAATTTATGGTTTAGATTTTAAAATAGTGTATTATGAAATGATTCTCATGTCAGTCATGAAAGGCAATCGATCCCTGTTATTCAAAATCATTGGTAATAGAATGACTATTTTCTATCGCAGAGAGGTCTGCCACTTTCTTCATGTCCCATTAGTATCTCCGATCCAAGAGCTGGGATGCCCTCGGTAGTTTCTTTTATGAGCTGGAAGGTAATGTACGTTTTTTTACATGACTCCTTGAAGCTTATTCCTATAAATTTATGTGTTTTCATATACAATGTAAACGTAATCAAAGTTATTGTAATTTCACTACCGGTTGATGACTAGTGCGCTTAATCAGAATGTTTGTGATCCAGTATGCACACCTTGTTTTGCAATTTTGTATTCTCTTGACGAATGATGTTTAATTTCCTATGTAGCTCTATATTTTCCTGGTGCATGAGGCTTTCCTGCAGTTAAAAAGGTTATGAAATGACATAAAACACACAACCACAGTAATATGCTGGTATGTAGTACTATCATAATAATTTTTAGACTAGGAACTAACATTCTTGTTTAACTCTTCAATTTCATCGGTGATAAATTTCTCCTGGAATAACAATTAATACAGTTAGTGACACTGGAGGTGGATGATCCCTAGAAATGAGAACTCTAGATATATATATATTACCTTAGTTTGTCGAATGTTATACAAGCTCATTTCTAGCTGATTTTGTAAACGCGTCAAGTCTTCAAAACCTAAGCCAGATAGATGTTGTCCTAGCAACTGCCTGCAGGGCTTAGTGAAGGTACATATATCATAATATAATTAGGGAAACGTTATTTTGTTTTTTCTAACTGGTCGTTAGTGGTACCAAATGCAACTTCTGCCATTCGTGATGAAATTATGTAAGATTAACCTTTTTCATCTATCACCCTTTTATAATTGCTAGTAAATAAATGTTGTTTTGAACATTGTCATGGTCTCAAACATATATCTTCTACTTTCATCTCAATGCACAGTGGCGTGTGTGTGAGTGTGTGGAACTAGTATTTAATATTTCATCTTACTAATGTGTATAGTTGAAAAATATTAGCAATCAAAGTTGGACAAGATTTATAGCATGCTTTCTGCAACATGTATAGGTAGGATTTTTTACTTTCCACTCAAAAACATACACGAGTATGTGATATTATGTTATACTACCATTTGCTCAGCAACATGTATTTTTGTGGACGATGGAAATCATATAGCAAGTCAAGAAACTAATAAAAGGTAAAAGCCAAGTATCCAGGGTGATATATACGGATTTCCTTGAGAATAAGAGAAAGTCACTTTAGCACTTGTTTTTTTAACTAAGAGATTACAAACATACCGGTCACAGGTATTACACATGGTTGTATATCTGTCATACCTATGATTGTCTTGCAAGTTATGTAGTTGCTGCTACAGTCGAGCATTTTCTGCTTGCCAAAACTGTTAAATGACATTCACATAGAAAATGTTAATTCACGATCTGGAATAGGAAATATAAATTGTTCAAGAATTCCACGCTATCACCGACGAGTCATCACCCATGGAGGAACAAAACCATCAATATGACGGCAGAACTCATCATAATAGTCTATTAATTTGTAAAATGTCCATGCCATATAGGAGGCAGTGATGTTTATTTATTTATTTTGACATCACACGAGGGTTTTTCTAATTTCTGTATATATGTGATAACTAGATATCAAAGCCGTGACTTTGAAGCATCCCATCTAAAGTGCCAAGAGGCCTATATGCCCGATAACATACTAGCACATCCCCACACATATAAATCCAATCTACGCAATTGGCGAGAAGTCCCCCATGACCTGCTACCCGACTCCTCCCCACACTCACTAACATAACCTCTTCCTCCCAAAAACCCCTCCAGGCCATGGAGCTCTAACTGGCATTTGGCAATTAGAAGATTTCTGGTGTTTTGATGGTTATATTTCCCGACGAGACTAGGGTGCAAAATAGCCCATTATACTCAATTGGTGACTTAGCCACTAGTAAAGGATACAAAATTCATGTTATACACATACATTTCATGCAGGTAAATATGTACATTCTACAAAGTAAAAAGTATGAAATATCTAAAGAAGAAGGAATACATGGTTGTGGAAGTGATGAAGCAGATGACAACTCACTGAGATACGGAGGATGTTATACCTTAGCTTCAGCAGTTGCACTCAAGAGTTGTTGATCATCTTTGACAACCTGGTATCTTTCAATTATGGATTTCATCCTAGTGAACAAGAGAGAACATATTACAACCTCAAAGATTTTTGTGTAATATTACACAGAAGACATAATAACAACATGCGTATGCAGGTATACATGTGTGAGTGTGAGGATATTACATGTCTCGAAGCATGTACTCCTACATTCCATACAACACTTAAATTAATCTAGTATAGCTCTTTATTATTTTCAGTTCCACAGTAACTATTCTAAGACCCCTCGATATAAGTAGTATGAAGAACAAGGTATATAACCTTAGTTTACGCAATATATTGATTTTATGTACAAACATGGTATATATTAAAATTATATAAAATATATAAACTCAAATGAAATTTTTCATAGAACTCACTTTAAAGTATCCATCTATATGGCATATAAGTGCAAGAGTACATACTCCTAAGAGTATATAATCATTTTCATATACATGGAAGGACTCTTCTGCAACCTTTTAAAACGTTGTAGAATAGCTACTCTACAACCAACCCACTTTTATATGCAGTTACTCAATTTAGTATCTCCAAAATTTCCTGTAAACCATAAGGAACTTATGGAAGTGTTATTTACTTAAGTTTGGGTCTAATAAATATATTTCCGATGAAATATGCTTTGTGTCATTCCGATGAGTGATATGAAAGTTATGCCAAATAATTTTGAAATTTTCTAGTAAACCATAAAAAATGCTAAAATGTTCGGTATAAAGTAGTCGTGGCTAATCAATGACCTTCCACCAGAACAGCTGCAACCTCCACCACTATTTCCCTTCCAAAAAGCCGCCACCACCCCCTAGGTATCCGTCCTCCATTCCCCTCGCCTCTGCTAGAGATAGTGGTTGGGAGGTCTCTTCTCCCGTAGAATTCGGCGGTGCAATGTAATCTATGGGACGGTGGCTTGAGGCCTCTGTGTATGGTTGTGTAGCGGCGGCAGTGGCATTTTTGGCTCAACCAGTGGTTTCTGAGAGAGACATTGCTGGCCGTGATCCCGTTTGCAGGTACGCGGGTGGTAGCGGAGGCCTGTTGTGTTCCATCATGGTGATTCTTTGCTTGGGCGCGCAGGTGACGCCGTGGTCCTGCGCTGCTAGGAGATCTTCACGACGTTGCAGAGGGCCTTGGATTTTCGGATATGGCAACAACGACGAGTACGTTTTGTCGACCGAATCTGCTATTACGTGGGAGGATGGCAAAGCATGAGGACGGTGTGGTTTTATGGGGGCATCCCGAATTTGGATTTTGGACTTGCCGGTGACCTTACTCTCTCGTCAATGAACAATATGCGAGCTTCACCGAACAATGAGTCAAAGATTCATTGTTAGGCGAGCAAACTTTCATTTGTTTTTGGTCTACTCATGGTGCTATATGCGTGTATGAGTCGATTTTCTTTTAGAAATAGCTTATTGTTCAAACTGGAGTATTTTGCAACGCCAGTAGTAGGAATGAAGTGGATAGAGAAACTATATATATGAAAAAAATGCGAAGGTATTTTTGATTTCACTTTAACGAATTATGTTATATTTATTTCCATAGACGATATGTTAGAATAAAGGCTATGATTGGATGTACTACACAATGATCACATGCATATATTGCACTAAAGAAAAGAGCTTTAGGCATATTCTGCAGTTTAAGTGTATTCATTTTTTCATTTTGGTGCTGTATCTTCTACCATTATATCTTTTTCCTTTGAAGTGCGCAAGTGCGGAAGCCATCCTAGCACCGTAATATGATCTCAAAAGAAACAACACAGTTGACAGTATAGCTAGTTGCATTTAGTATATATATTGTTTACTTCTACCAAGTCCAGTTTTTTCTATTTCAACGAAAGAAGTTGAAGCTCCAATTAACACAGTGTTCTTCAGCATGTGACGGTTTGAGTCATGACCATCGAGAAGTCACAAATCACAGTGCTCTCAGGCATCTACAAATAAGTAATAACACTTACCCCCCCCCCCCCCCCCCCCCCCCTCCCCCAAAATACTACTCCCTCCGTCCTGAATTATTTGTCACAGAAATGGATAAAAATGGATGTATCTAGAACTAAAATACATTTAGATACATCCATTTCTGCGACAAGTAATTCCGGACGGAGGGAGTACTTGAAATAGTATTCTTAACTGAGGTCAAATGTCTCAGCAATTCAGGAGGATTTATATACTGCGAAGATCTGCAACTCATATCTCATATGGAATAAATTAAGGCTCGGAACTTGGTGGCATGAACATAAATGAACATGGAGGTTGATTAAAATTCAAGGTGTGTTGATTTCCAAGATCTGCTAACTGGGTTTTGCACATGAGAGACACAGAGAGAGAGAGAGAAAGAGAGAGAGAGAGAGAGCGAGCGAGAGAGAGAATATGGTGTATCCTCCATTCTTTGAACTCGATATGGATGCACGCGCTCAACAGTAAGAAGGGAAAATTAAACGGATCGAGTCATAAATAAAAATAAAAAATATCTGTATCTTGCAATTTGATTGACACAATAATTAGGAATCCATATGCGAGAATAACGGAAAGCAGGTATGTGCACACACCCGGAATTGGAGTATTCATAGAGGCGTCCGGTGTTGGAGAAGAGGACGACCCCTACCTGCGCATCACAGAGGATGCCCAGTTCCCTGGCCTTCTTGAACAGCCCGCTCTTCCTCTTGGAGAAGGTCACTTGTCGGCTTGTCTGGTTTTCGATCTTCTCAATCACCGTCTTTCCCCGGACCATCACGCCTTCGTGGATTCACAGCAAACACGCCGGCCGGCGGCTGACCTGAGATCTTGCCTGATGGGTGTGTGAGTGAGAGAGAGAAAGAGAGAGAGAGAGAGAAAGAGAGAGAGAGAGAGAGAGAGAGAGAGAGAGAGAGAGAGAGAGAGAGAGAGAGAGAGAGAGAGAGTAGCTGTATGGAGAAGAGAGGGTTGGTTTGGAAAGTACTGCTACCTAGTACTTATTAGTAATGGTGCCCCATGACCGCCTGCTGCCATGACAACTGACGCGGGCATGCGCGGACCGAGTACCACTCCTAATTTCTGATCTTCTGCTAGCTACGCATGTGCTACATGGAAGCCATGACCTACTCCTGGACATATGTGGTTTTAGAAAACAGATGTCTGGATGGCTGTTGAGCTCTTTTTATCTTGTCAGTGTAAGTAGGCAGGCTAGCTGCCACTTTTCATTTGTCTGGTGGACAAATTAAAGATGCCGGACGAGAAAAAGGACAATAAAACGGTTAGGTACGGATCAACTTTCTGGCCTGCGTATGCTACATACGTTAAAATATTGTACGGGTGGCTAGCTAATGGTACAAAGAGAACTACAAACCAAGATTGATAAGCTATATGCACGATCTAGCTTTGGTCTTATACGACTTTGCTATTTGCCGGTGATTTTTGTGTGTGTGCATTGATGTTGGCTGTGTGCATCCTAGCTATGCAGATGCCGGGTGTGTGCTGACTATGTTTGTATACTCTTGATGTTTCATTTTGAGTAATAAATATCCACTTATGTACGGTAGCATTTCTTTGACTCTGACGTACTGTCTCCTAATTTCAAAAAAGAATGCATTTCTTCCGTACATACGCGAATGCGGCCCATGTTTGACACCGAGACGTGACGGAGTTGGGAATGTCTATAGACACCTAAACCACTAGGTAGTACGTGCCCTCGAGATTTCGTGACGTTCAATCAAGCTATGCTTGGCCAGAAGAGCTGGCGGCTCCTCACAGCTCCTACGTCTCTATGTGTCAGAGTTCTCCTTGGTAGGTACTTCCCTGTGTTGGAATTGATCTTAGGTTGTTGTAGACCGAGATAAAAGGGGAAGTATATTCCCACGTTGGTGCTTTGATCGGGGGCACCCAAAACCAACAATTGGTTTCGGTCCCCGGCCCATCAGCCCCTCATATATAATGAAGAGGCCCCGTACCTCTTCTGAAGTGAGTAGACACGAGTTAAAACCCCTAGAGGGCCAAAACTACCGATCCTAAAAAGAGGGAGCTGAAGGGCTGGAAGACCGACTACCACTGCCGGCTTGCACTAGCACTATGCCGGCGGCCCTCATGATGTTACTGGACACTGCTGCTGCCCCTGCACGCCTACATCTCGGTGGCTCCATCTGTCATCATGCCTACACCAAGCAGGCAAAGGATTACGCCTCGGCCACCTCTGACGGCCATCACAAGTTTTATCATGCTTCAACTTATATTGTCTAATAAGGTCTTCTAATTAAGAGATCAGAGATCTTAAGTATGTTAATCCCCAAAGTTAAATTCTAACATTGGTATCAGAGCTTGTTTTGATCTCTTTTAGAACCGTTATTAGGCCTTTTCTTGATGCAATCTTGATAAAGGCAAAGGCCTTAAATCTTAGGTTTTAATGCTATCGATCATGTTTCGGTTTTTTTGGTTGTCTCAATTATAATTGTTCAAGATTAAACCTTAATGATATTATTTTAAGGCTAATAATCAAGATTCTGGTTTAATTACCGGCTGTTAAGTTGATGAGTCATGTTTAGGGTTAAAAGTTTCGGTTAAGGCTCTAATTGCTTCGATCTAGTGCTAATCAGTCAAGTTGGGGACTTATGTTTTCTGTCAGTGTTTTATTCGATCATGATTAAATCACGTTAATGTTCAATTAGCGCTAATTGGGCTTGAGCAGAAATTAGAAGGAGGGGAGTTTTGGAATAGCAAATGTTGAGAAACCCTTATGTCAATTCTCCCCAAAATCACCGAAACCCTACTTTTGCCCCCAAATCCCCATTTTTTCCCAATTCCGAAACCCTATAGCAAATCCCCAAACTTTTGGAGGCCGAAAGTTGAGATTAAAAGAAGAAATGGATCGGTCTTCACCTAATGACGCCGTACTCGTGCTCTCCTTCGGGATCACGACACCGGCAACGCCGCCCTCTCTCGGGACGACGGGCGGAAAGAAATAGCCTGTGGCGCCGCCCTGATGGACACGAACGCTGTGTGGCCCCTGTGCCGCACACGACGCCCTCGACCCCAAAGATCAGGCGCCGGCGGTTGCCTCCCCGCCTCGCCGTGGAGTGCTTTCGTGCGCGTCATCGGCGTGGACTGGCTCCCGTGCGCACCATGAGGTTGACACGGCTGGCGCCGTTCGGCGGAGGAGCGTGTGGACTTGAGGCCAGGCACGCTGCTCCGACGAACGGGGCTGCCTCACCGCCATAGCCGGCGTCGCTCGGGTCGCCGCCTGGGTCGCTTCTCTTGCGGGAGACCAGGGGAAGTGAGGCTAGGGTTTGACCAAGTGCCAGTTTTGTTCCAGCTGCATCGGATGTTGACTGTCGGATCAGATCGAACGGTAGGGAGCAGCGTAAGGCAATAAACGGGCCTTCGGGCGATTAAAGGACCGATTTCTGCTATGGGTACGACCCAGGTTACTTCGGCCAGGTAAAAAAAATTATTTATTGGGATTTAAGCTGCCAGGCCGAATGGTTAATGAGCTGCCGTGGAGACATGGGCCAGAATCGAATTTCGGCTATTTTCGATTTTCAGTGCAGTTTCTATATTATGGATATTCCGGCAATGTTTTGCATTTTTTAAAGGATGTGCCCAAATTATGGAAATAATGTTAAACATTATTAGTTTTTATAATGTGTTGTTGTGGGTTATGAAGGGACAGGTTATGTTTTTGGCACACACAAAAAAAAGTAGTGTATTTTATATGATGGTAACTGAAAGTGCATGTGGGCAGTTAATTATATTTTGGTGTGATGACAATGTGGTTAGAGGAACTAATATCGGTTGCTAAAGTTTATCTCAGGATATTGGTTCCATGAATATCGTGTTGGAGTTGTGTGATCCCCCCCCCCCCCAATTCAAAAAGATCAAAGGTTTTCGTTTTGGTTCGATTTGAGTCATAGGAAAAACCGCTCTATTAAGAGGGGTCATCGTGGATAAGTGTCGTGTGGGAATGCTTCCAAAACATATACACCAGCCCTCCTACACCTACCACCATTCATAAGTTTATAGCGTGCTTGGCCGTGGTGTCCAGTGGGAATCAACAGAAATGTTTTGGACACCCCGTGCGCACGGGGTCTCTGACCCCCGTGCGCACGGGGTGCCACGAATCTCTCTGGACACCCCGTGCGCACGGGGTCCTGGACCCCCGCCCGTGCACATGGGGCTGAGTTGGCTCGTGCGCACGGGGTGCAACGGGCAGAAAACCCCATCTGGCCAAGAACACTATAAATAGCCCTTTCTTTCACCTCCAACTGCTAACCCTAATGTCTTGTTGAGCTCCACCATTACCACACCTCATTTTGCTCAATACTCTCAATCCCTCCACCCAAACGTGGTGAAACTTTGGGGATTGGGAGAGCAAGACCCGATCTACACTTTGACCAAACCAAATTCGTGTTCCCCACAATATTTGTCCACCATTGACTTGTTACTCTTGGAGCTTGGGCTCCTAGGTGGTTATAGGTTCCTCCGGAAGCTTCCTTGCTTGTGGTGTGCTCCGGAGAAGTTTCTAAAGGTGTGGTGGTCGCCTTCAAGACCAACCCCAAGTGATTCGAGGCTCATCCGTTGGGGGTGACTCGAAAAAGAATACGGTGAGCCTTTGGTGGCGTTCCGCAAGCTTTGGCTCCGGCACCGCTCTAAACGGAGAGTAGCTCTTCCCCAAGGAAGAGTGAACTTCGGGATAAAATCCGCGTCCTCGCCTCACTTGTGGTTAATCCTTTCCCGCACTTTACTTTGCGTTGTATGCTTGGTGGCTTGATATCTAGATTGTTGCCTAGCATATTTGGCCTTAAGCTTGCTTGTCATATATGTTGTGTTCACCTAGCTGCATTTCTAGTGAACCGTATTTATCGGCTTAACCCTAAAATTGACAAGTAAGATGAAAATTTGTAGTCTCCTATTCACCCCCCCTCTAGTCGACCGTATCGATCCTTTCAATTGGTATCAGAGCCTCGTGCTATAATATAAGTTTTTACAACCTTAGAGGATATGGACAATCTAGGGAATGAGGGAGGTGCACCACTACTTGCGGAGGATGGTCAAAACCTACCCCCAGCCGCGGTCGAGGCACTCGTTGCTCCGGTCGTTGCCCCCGTCGAACCCATTAACCCGGGTGCCCCCTTAACCGCGGCGAATGTTCTTTCAATGATCGCGGATCTCAAAACCGCCATGTTGAAAGAAGTTCGCTCCTCAGTCAAGGAGGAAATTGATGCTCGCTTAAAGCCCTCTACATCCGCCTCTAACTCATTTGATCTAAATGAGGTGCATGATGTGGATGACTGTAGAGAACCTCCTGCATCCCCGACTCACACCCAAGTTCCCAAGTACAATGCTGTAGAACCTTTTTACTCACCTCAACCCTTGCAACACCCTCGCATTAATCCTGTTGGGCCTCCGCCCCCTTTGAAAGCTAACGCGTTTGCTAAGTACAAGCTAGATATGGAGTCTCACATTCGCAGTGCATCTATGCAACTATGGTGGATTCTGGTTAACGGATTCAACCCCAAGGATCCAATGAATCTCACTCCAAGGGAAGCGATTGATGATCAACTCAATGCCACCGCCCACAACATATTGCGCACCATGGTGACCGATGACTATAGTGACTCCATTGCTCTACTCAAGACCACCAAGGAAATTTGGGATTGCCTTGACGAGGCCCTCGAAGGTGATCAAGCAATCCGAAGATCTCGGTTGGCTTTGCTCAAGCAAGAAGTCAACTTATTTGTGAGGAATGATGGTGAGACCGCGGAAGAAGTTTATCTAAGGTTGAAGTCTCTTGTGCTCAACTTGAGGACCTTTGGATACACTTGGGCAAATGATGATTTCATTAAGGACAAATTCATTGATGCTATGGTTCTCACAGAACACACCATGGTGATGATGATACATCAACGCCCGGACTACCACAACTTAACCACGGCACAAGTTGTATCCACCTTCTCCACTCATGTTCTTTTGGAGACCAAGTCCAAGAAGACCTTTGCCATTGCTCAAGCAACCAAGCACTCAAATCTTGCTTTGAAGGCCAAGAAAGTTGTTGCTCAACCCTCAAGGGAACAAGATGTGGTTGAAGAGACTTGTGAGGAAGATGTTGACACCTCGTGCCCGGCAAATGACTTTGCGGAGGACTTGGATCTTTTGGTCAAGAAATATTCCGGGACCATGGCAAACAAAGGGAAGAATCTTCAAGGAAGATCGTTTGGATGAAGGAAATGCTACAATTGTGATAGTCCAAGACACTTTGTGCATGATTGCCCATATGAGATACGTGAAGACAAGTTCGAGAAGCTTGTGCTCAAGAAGAAGAAGTTCTCCAAGTTCACCAAGAGGAAAGATGACAAGGCTCTTGTTCATGAGGAGTACATGTCCGGAGATGAGGATGACGGTGATGATGATCATGTGGACACGGCCGCCATTGCCGTGCATGCCACTACCTCCTCCACCATTAGCCTCTTCGACATCCCCAACGAGGACAAGCCTTTCACCCATCGTTGCCTCATGGCCAAAGAGGTAAAAACAAAGTCCAAATCTCTAAAACTCACCATCCACACTTCCAATGTCTCATGTGAGGTAGTGGAGGATGAGTGTGATGATGGTGTGGATAATGATGAGGAATCCTTGATGGCTTTCATGAAAACTCATCATGGTGAAGCTCGTGCTTGTTTTGGCGATCTCCTTAAGTCACTTGCCGAACGCGATGACTTCATTGAGAACGTTGAAAATGTCCTCATAGAGGAAAAAGAGAGAGTCGAACTCCTCGAGCACGAACTACATGAAGAGAGTGTCATCAGAGCATCACTTGAGGAAGCCTTGTCTTCCCATCAAATTGACTTTGTTAAAACCAATGATGCTTTGCAACTTGCTCTTGAGAACAAAGATGCCCTTAAGGTAAGGGTTGAAAAGCTTCTAGTTGATCACACGAGACTTGTTGAGGAACATGAGCTCCTTGTGACTAGTTCCAAGGTTGTCAAAGGTGACCTCATTGCCCTCACCGAGTCTTATGCTCAACTTAAAGCTACAACCATTAAGGCTCTTACTTCCGTCCCTCATATTGATTTAAATGATGAATCTTGTACGGCTAACTTTGCTCATGATTGCACCTCTCTCCAAGAGGAGAATAAGAAGTTAAAAGCCCAAATTGAGAAAGGGCATGTGTCTTGCATTCAAGGGGAGAAAAATCTCAATGACCTCTTGAGCAACCAAAAGGAGTGTGTTGCCAAGGAGGGAATTGGTTTACCCCACTTCTAAGAAAAAGAAGAACAAGAAGAAGAGCAACAAGAAGAAGATCGGTCCTACTCCTCCTCCTCAACAAAAGGTAGTTTTTGTGCAAGAGGGGCACAAGGAGAAGGAGAAGGAACAAGGGGAAGTTGGGGATGGCAAGGTCACTAGGGACAAGGCCATTCCCAAAGACTTTGCCTGCAAGAACAACCCATCCTATGTCCTCATGAGAGGAGATGATGGTTATACATTTGCTAAATTTGTTGGCAATAACTATGATGATTATGCTTGGACTATTTGGGTTCCTAAGACCCTTGTTGCTAACTCTCTAGGACCCATTGCAAAATGGGGACCTAAAATCAAAGCTTGATTCATGTAGGACTATACCTCCGGTGGAACCCAATGGGTGATCGATAGTGGATGCACCAATCATGTGACCGGAGAGAGGGAGATGCTTGTGGAGTTCGTTGATTCGCTCAAGGCCTCTTCAAACATCTCTTTTGGTGACAATAGCAATGGCAAAGTATTGGGTTTGGGCAAGGTGGTAATCTCTAGTGATTCATCACTTACGAATGTCATGCTTGTTCAATCCCTTCACTACAATTTACTTTCAACGATTCAATTGGCATGTCCTGGTTATGATTCTCATTTCAGTGAATTTCATGGGACCGTCTTTAAGAGAAGCAATCTCAAAGTGGTCTTTGTTGGGCATGTTGAAGACAACCTTTACATGGTTGATTTCTCAAAAGAGAAAACTCATCTTGCAACATGTCTAATGGCCAAGGCCGAGGTGGGGTGGATTTGGCATCGATGGCTAGCCCACGTTGGCATGAGAAATTTACAAGCTCTCTTAAAGGGGGAGCACATCCTTGGACTAACCAATGTGTCTTTTTCCAAAGGTCATCCTTGTAGTGCTTGCATTGCTGGAAAGCTACATGAAAAGGAGCATAAGGTGAAGACTATCATTACCACTTTGAGACCCCTTGAGCTCCTTCACTTGGATCTCTTTGGGCCTCCATCTTATGATAGCATGGGAGGGAGGAGGTATTGCCTTGTCATTGTCGATGACTATACAAGATATACATGGGTGTTCTTTCTCAAGACGAAAGGTGAAACACAAGACACCTTCATCAACTTTGCCAAAGAAGCTCAACATCAACATAATTGTGAGATCAAGGCAATTCGAAGTGACAACGGCACCGAGTTCAAGAATTACACGATGGACAAGTTCTTGAGTGATGAGGGGATCAAGCATCAATATGCCACGGCCTACACTCCTCAACAAAATGTTGTTGCAGAGAGAAAGAACCGGACTATCATTGAGATGACTAGGACCATGCTTGACGAGTACAAGTCTCCATACAAGCTTTGGGCCGAAGCCATCAACACCGCGTGCCATGCTTCAAACCAGCTTTATCTTCGTAAGCTCAAGAACAGGACCCCCTATTGTAGGAGATATGCCCTAGAGGCAATAATAAATGTTATTATTTGTCTCCATGTTCGTAATTATGTTTATATTCCGTGCTATAACTGCTATGGTTCTCGAGTCTACAATAACCACGAGGCTCGGAGGAAAACTTATATGCACGTGTGGAATAATAAACGGTAAAAAGTATTCCTAGTCAAGCCTCTAAGACTGGCTCAAGTGTTGCATGATGATCATGTTTTCCTGATCATGGGCATGTCTATGCCGGGCAACTTTTGAGGGCACAATGTTAGGAGAACACTTGTGTTGAATCGACCCGAATTGATGTTATGCTATGAGATACATTGGTCACAAGTTAATGGTTAATAACACAGAGAAAGTTAACGTTTGCATAATTCCTTAGACCATGAGAGTATCAAGTTCCCTCGCACTTGCTTCATGAACTTTGGGGTTTGTTAAACGTCATCTGTAACAGGGTGGCTATTACGGCGGCTTACGGGTTCATGGAAAAGTGTGACAAGTAACTTGATAGCTCAAGATTGGGATTTGCTCCTCCCACGATGGAGAGATATTCTTTGGGCCCTCTCGGTGTTACGGTATCCATCATCGTCTGGCCAGACACAATGTGATTTGATCATTGGGATGCCAGAACACGGAAACGAGAAAAGAGAACAAAACTGGTAACGAGGTAACTGGCATAGTGGACAAGTTGTTGATCCACGGGGATGCCGATAAGTCTCACCTCGGGTGTTTGTAACATATCGCTAAGCAACAGGAATAGCGCACGGCAAACTACAGGTTCACTCTAATATTCATTCGTGTGGGTATAGGGATCAATATTGGTGTCCACGGTTCCGCTATTGATCATTGATCGGAAAGTGTTCCAGTCATGTCTATACTTCACCGAACCTACAGGGTCACACGCTTAAGGGTCATCTATCTGCTGAATACTAGACAGGGAGTCTGAGAGAATGACACCGGAAAAGTTTTGGAGACAATGGAAATGTTTCGGAGTAATCCATTAAGCCAAATAGGTTTCGGCACGCGCCTGGAACATTTTGGAGGTACCAGAATTGTTCTGGGAACTTTTGGAATTTTTCCAGAGAGAAAAACCGGAAATGTTCCGGAGCAGCCGGAATTGCTATGGTTGCTTTTCGCTGGAGAAAAACATTGATCCGGAAATGTTTCGGAACGCGTCCAGAATTATTTTAGTGGTTACTAGAAATGTTCTGGACCTACAGAAATATTTTCGGATTTAACGGACGCGGAAAAATGTCTTTGTGAATAGTGAAAAGCACTTTATGGCCTTGTTTTAATGGGGTTTCCTTCTAGAAGGAATTCCCTATTTTGGAGAGACAAAAAAGGTGGATGGAAAGGTGGTGGGGCCCCTCAAGGGGGCTGCCAATTTCGTTCATGGCTTGGGGGGGCCCCCCATGGGGTTTCCTTCCACCATTTGGTGGATAAGCTCAAGCCTTCCTTATGTGGCATGGTGGAAAGATCCAAGCCCCGTTTGGTCTTTTCACCCCTTTCCTCTACCCCTTGCTCCTCCTATAAATAGAGGTGGAGAGGGCTCTCCAAAATCACTCTCCCACACATACAAATGCCATGCATGATCTGGCTTTCTCTCTCCCTCCCACGAAATAGTTTCGTAGAGCCGAAAGGCTGTCTGGGTTCCGGTGGGAACTAGTTCTGGACGGCGAAGCCCTGCCAGATAGATGACACCGTATGTGTGCAACCCCGTAGACAGGTCGCAGATTCAATCTTTTGCCCGAGGGGCTGTTCGAGGGTCCTCCCGAAGGGCTGTCCGAGATACCGTCCGACTTTGAGGGTCCTCCCGAAGGGTTGTCCGAGACACTATCTGGGGAACTGTCTGACTGCCTCCCGGAGGGCTGTCCGACGGACTGTCCATGGAGCAGACGAGGGAGAACATCCTCGTGGTTGGGAGGTTGTAAATCCTAGCCACGGGGATCTACACCGCCAATCTTCATCGACTCTACTTCCGCTGCGCTAGGAATCGGTAATGATCAGATCAAAAACCTTGTATGCATCTCCATAGTGATCCTGGCCGTGCTCGCAGTACCGAATATTTTTGTTTTCTGTCACGTTCCCCTACAGTGGCATCATGAGCCGTTCTATGCGTAGATGCAGGTTACGATCTAGAATACATGAGATGTATGGGTGTTGCACAATATAATTTTGTAGTAGATGAGTTCTATTGCTGAAAATTATTTGTGCGGGTAGCAGATGAAATCTATCACCTGATGTTCTTGGTGCTTCCCTTGAATTTGCGTAGTCCTGATCTTGATAGCATGGTAGAATCTGACAAAGTTCTGGCAATCCATGATCCTTCCATGCTGGTCCTGAGTATGCTGGTTGACAGATTAATGAAGTGCTTCAGTGTCTTTGGGTTCTACCATAGTTAAAGAACGATGGATGTTTAGCAGACTAAAGGGCAATGCAAACATGATCTGCACGGGGTTCTTGCGTATGACGAAGTTCAGTATGGGGCTCGAGATTTTATCTCGTGTTTCATACGCCCCGCAAAGTTAATCTAGCGACTTGAATAATCATACTTGATGATGAACGTTGGTAGCTGCGATTTGTTTGAAACCTTAGAAGCCACCGAAAATAAAATTTTGCATAAACCAATTAGAGGCATCTAACTTGGTTTTGCAGGATGACATGAGATGTGCATCAGATGTGGTATAGCAGTTCTCATATTAATTTGATTATGTATGAGATGACTATATAATGTAAATTAATTAACATGACCTGCGTGTCATGATTCGGCATGATGGCTGGAGCCATGGATTGTCACTTCAAATGACCTGCGTGTCAACCTTGTTGTAATGCATTATTTTATTAGCTATAGAGATAGCAGTATTATTTATTGCATCGACAAGGTGGTGGCAATCTTCGCAAAGGTGGACACCAACGCAAATGCCGAAGACGAAGAAATTAAAAGACTTCTCCATCAGAAAGGGCTATACCATATCATGCTATTATGAATTGCCTGAGAAGTTTATCCCTTATGATGCACCCTTCTTGATTGCGCGGTAGTCACTTTTATTAGGGTGATCTCTCATAAAAATATCAAGTAGTTAGTGTTCTCCCAAGTGTAGCACCGTGACGGCGACTATCCTTTCGGGGTGCGCCATGTCCACATGGGTACGAACGATTGGAGACGTGTGAGGTGGGTGAGGTCAGACCTCGCTGCGAGATCACTTGGTTGTCTTTGATGTTCAGGCAGGATCGTCCTGAGCTCGGAACACGCCCATCGAAAGATGAACAAGAGTCACATAGAGATGTGATTGGCAAGTTGGTCTACCGGTTGAGATTTTCGTCATCAGTGATGTCCACATCAATGGTGTTGAATTGAAATGCGGGTCTTGTATCACTCACAATCAATTATGAGAGATATTGATATGAGTGGGAGCGCACTTTAGAATTAATTCTTTTTATTCTTAGTGCAATTAATTATGAACATAGTCTAAGTGTGATTTGCAAAATAGTTATAGAATATTGGCTCGCATTTCCACCTTCCCTATTAAAATTGAATAGCTGTTAATATATCTGGTTAAAACTTTACGATTGGTAACGTAATGTGAGGATTGTCCTCCAGAGTGCCGAGAAGGACTTTGTCCTATCGCATGCTTTTGGTATTCTCCCGCTAATGCTATGGATGATGTGACTCTCATCCTTCGATCCAAAAGCTAAAATTCCGTTATGGTCAAGTGCAATATCTTTGCTTCCATGAGACCCGAACTTCAAAAGTTTGGGATAGTTATGTGATATTCATGGAACTGAAAATTATTTTCAGATGCAAACAAAGGCTAAAAGATATGAGATATCCAAAGCAATGTTTGTTTGCAAAGTATTAGTAAAGTGTTTACTGTGCATTGGACTGATAAGAGAGGGATCCAGAAGAACGCCTGTCATGTGATGATGGTGAATAAAACAAACAACTTAAAGAGAAAGGAAATGTCCGAAGGGTGTTAGTAAGACTTACACACCTAGGAAGTCCGGGGCTGACGCCACTCTTAAAGTTGGGTGCTTGTTCTGAGAGTAGGAGAAATACTAGAAGTAAAACTGTTAGAAGTATGAAGGCAGAAAGTGAGAAGACTGGAATGTCCAACTCATGTATGAATGTCATACAAGTTATAGATGTATAGAAGGCTGGTCAAAGAAATATGTAACCCCCCAAAAATCGGGTTATCGATTTTTGTGTTGTTATTCCTTCCTAGCTTTTCTCTCCCAAATTTTTCCTCTGGAATCTGGTGAGTGACCAGGTGAATCTAGACAATCCTCAGCCTCGCCATACCTTTCCCATGGTCAGGTGCCAGCAAAGCTTCCGTCAGTAAACCCCGAACCTCATTCAAACCCTAGTTCCAAAATATTGGAACTGGAAATCCTGCCTTTGTGTTTACAAAGGAGCTATCATTTTCCTTGCTCTGTTAATCCTCCCAAAATTTCCAGAGATCCTATTTCATCCATAAACCTTAGATGTGCAAAAATATTACTAAGTCATATGCAATATTTCTTATCTAGAATTAATTCCTTTTTCTGCCTTTCTGAGGAATTAAATCCAGAAAAATATCTATACAGCTCCAAAGTTCATGAAAACTTGTGGAGATATTCTTTGTGATCATATTGAGATCTCTCAAAAATATTGGCCATAATTAAGTAAGGAAAATTGCATTTTCCTATTTAAAGCCAATATTTCAATTTGGGGCCTTTCCAAAGGAACTACCATTTTGGTAGCTAGGAAAAATCCCAAATAATTTGTGGAGCTTCTCCTATCCATATATTCACCATTTCCATCCAAATCTTAAGTTCCACAATTCAAATTTTGAGCACAACATCCATTTGCAACTTCTGTCCAGATTTCCAGTTTGCAAAGGAAGTGCTTGTTCCCTTGATCTTTTTGGGGTGAGATTTTTGAGGGTGGTTAACATTGATAAATAACCACTGGATCACAAAAATCAGCCCATTTCATCTATCCAATTTTCCCCAGTAATTTATCTAAGTTTCTGTTCAGATTGCATCTCTGTGAAGGAAGTACGCTCATGGATGATCAATTCGAGCTGAAACTTTTCCAGCTGTCTCTCATGACCAAATCATAACTCTACACCAAAAATCAGCTAATTCTATCTAGCCATTTGACCCCATCATCATCATCTTCAGTTCTGGTCAGAATTCAGGTTTACAAAGGAAGTGCTAGCTACACTTGTCCAATTATGCTGAATTTTGGCCAGAATGATCACCTTAGTGGATTATTGACCCATGCCAAAGATCAAGCCAATAGGAGCACTGTGGTGGCCACACCATGTGTGCAAAGTTTGCTGCTGGAAACATTTTGACCATGGTGTAGTCACACCAGACCTCTTCCGTCCCATCCAGCTGCATAGGTCAACTCATTGATGCGTGGAGAACACTCTAGACACGATTTGGCATCGAGTGTGGCGTGGCAACGCCGTGGCCACACGGTGACCACGGGTAGGGCGTGCCAAACCCGCGCCCTGTGCATTGGAGTCTTCGGGAGCCATCTCTGGCGAGCTCCAGCTTGTCCGCGAGCGCCGGCGAGCTCCCTACCGCGCGCGTGAGCCTTCTGGAGCCCTCTCCCCCTCGTCTCCTAGCCGGTGGCCGCCTCTGCCGACGTGGATTCGCCGCTCGAGCACCGCCATGGCATTGCCTCTGGAAGCTCCATCCGTCGTCGGCTAGCCCCTCCCCTCGCCTATTTAAGGAGTACCCCGAGCTCTCCTCCTCACCAGCCACCTCCCCGCCCCTTCAGCCGAGCTCCTCGAGCTCTTCCTTCCCCATGGCAGAAGCTCTGCCGCCGCCTAGCCCCCTCCCGATTTCAGCCCCGTGGTCCTCCCCCTCCTCTCTGTCCCTGTTCCCTGCCTCCTCCAGAGCCCGCCTACGCCGCCGCCCTCTCCAATTTCAGCCGGAGCCGGCCGTGCCCGCCACCCCAAGCGCCGCCATGGCCGTCTTCTCTGCCGCCGGACCTCCACGGCGTACCCAGCCCGTGGCCCTCCCCTCTTCCTTCCCTCTCCGCCCGAGACCTCCTCTACGGCCTGCTGAGCCGCCGCCGTTCTCATTCTAGCCGGAGAGGTGCTGCCGGAGTAGCCTCGCTGTTGGCCGACGGCCGCCGTGCCCGGGTCAGTGGTGACGGCGCTGTGGGCCATCCCGCGCAGCCCTGCGGCCACCTTTGGGCGCGGTGCGGTGCACCGGTTACGGCAAGCCCAGCGGCCGGCCCTCCCGTGCGACCCATCGCCGGCAACCTCGTCGGCCTCGGCCTCCCCTCTGTCCCAGTCGAGAGGAGGAAGGCGACCAGAGGAGAAAAGGAGAGAGAGAGAGGAAAGGATGAGCCGGGCCGCACCCGTCAGCCAGAGGAGAAGAGTCAACTCGGGCCCGCGCGCTGATAAGTGGAAGCATATTTGGTAAAATACGCTTTCCATTCAGAGAAGCGCACTAAGCCGCGCTATTTGCAGAAAGTACGCTTTCTGTTGTTGAAAGCATAATCTGTAAAAGGCGCTTCCGTTTTCTCAGTCGCTGGCCGAATTGATTAGATAATGAACGTTCGTCCGTTAAGCACTGAAATGGACACTATTCTGTCCGTTTTACAGCCTAACGAACGAACGGGCATTTCTCCGCGACCGTAACTCCGATTGAGGTAAAACCAACGCCCACGTCTTCAGTTCATCGAGCCCTTTCCAATGGCATCATTTTCATAATGTTTCCACACTGTGAAAATGACCATTTTGCCCTTGCCCTTAATCAGCCCCCTCCGAGAGGGAACTTTTCCGGAAAATCTTTCCGCAAGCCCATCGCACTTCTTCCCGGTGTCTCCATCAACCCCAAGGCAAGCCAACCTCTTATAATGAGCTCCGGACTTGTGTGATGACTTTGCTTGCACCCTGTGTGTGTTACCGTATATTTCAGATCATTTGTTAGTCTGCACTGCCGTAGCCCTGTTATTTCATCTGTGCTAGATACTAGTGTTATTTACCATGTGATTTCATGAATTGTTTTCATGTCATGTTTCTCCCATGTTAGTAACAATATTTTTAATACCATTATATTGTGAGTGCTATGATTTGATCTCATGCCATGATTGTCAGTACCGTTATGATTTTGCCATGCTGTTGTTAAGTAATTGTTCTTGCTCATAAATGTTGATGTTATGATGAGATGATGGAAATATTAAATTGGACTTATAAATTAAACCTCCTCCGTCATCGATGGGATCGAGTCATAGTGTCACCAAAACGAGCTTACTTGTGCAGCCACATTTGCCGGTATGGGACGGCCTTGACTTGGTCTAACCTTGTGCTCTTTTATCGGTACCACCAAAGAGGGAAGGTTATACGTGCGTGCTACCCCGATCAGGTAGGCGGCGTCCTCGGTCAATGACAGTTCGTACTAGGCCACTATTTGGTCTTTGTCGATCTGGAGGATAAACCTGTCATAAACTTGCTAAAGAATGTGCTACTAGGTAATGTGGTAACTTGGAATATAGGATAATTGTGAGCAGTCACCATGTTGTTCTGATATGATCACGAGATGGGATCTCGTTGAGTCATAAGTTAGCCCAGGGGAGCAGTAAAACTGAATGATGTTACAACATATTACTTTAATGCTTCACGGGAGGTAAGTGTAGCATAGGTTGCAGCTTAGTTCTGGATACCATGCTTCGTAGAAGTAGTCATGCCATGCCATGAGATATAGTTGATATGCCTGATCCATGTTATGCCATGCTTGATCTATGTTTTCCAGTTAATTCCATTCCATCTTTAAAGTGAATTCATGGATAAGCATAGTGCTTGCTTTGCATCTGCTTGTTTGGATGCTATGTATTTGGTTGTCTTGCGAGTACCTTCAAAGTACTCACCTGGCCTTGCATGTGGCCAGTTGCAGGAGAAGATCCGTCGTGCTAGATCGTAACCCAGCCAGTCCTGTGCGTTGTGGAGCCCAGCCAGAGACGTCGTTGCCACTGAACCAAGACCTCCGCTGCCATTTAGTTAGCCTTGGAGCTATGTAATATTGTTGTAATCAACAATGTTGTAATACTCCATTTCATATAATAAAGCCATTTTTGTTCCTGGAATTGCTATATCATGTCTCAGGCGTGCGCCAGGTCTTATCCTGGGACTGGCGTGCGTCGGCCCTCTATCGGGGTGCCACAAAATAGTTCTTGGGATTGTGATTAAACTGTTAGTCACTGATTCTTAGGTATTGTGATTGCTCACAGGAATAGCCGTTCTATTGCATTCCGTTGCAACTCGATGCAAGAACTACTACGGCCTAAAAGGCTAGCCAGAAATGAGGTTAGGACACATGATGGAACTTTGTAAAAGTTACTATACTTTCCATCAGCTTTTTTCCTCTGCATTTATTTTCATAAATTTATTTTAGAGTTTTATTCACTCTAACCCATTGCATAATGTTTGTTGCAAGAAAGTTGTTCATGAGAGAACATTTGTTCTTTGATGTTATGAACAACATAAGGGCCATACTTTAATTATGAATGAGATGTATGTTATGAATACTAATAATAATATAATACATCCGTAACACTGACGCTAAATGTCACAAGACTAAAAGAATACCACATATGTGTGGCACTGCATTTGGTCACATTGGAGAAACCCGCATGGAGAAATTCCATAATGATGGATTTTGAAGTCATTTGATTATGAATCATCTGACACTTGCAACTTTCGTCTGAAAAGTGAAGTGACTGAAATACCGTTCACGGGCCATAAGGAACGAGCAAACAAACTTATTAGTGATCATACATTTTGATGTGTGTAGTCCGATAAAGATTGTTGCTGGCAGTGGATTTGTCTATCTTCAGAAATGACTCAAGTAGATATATGGATATTTACTTGATGAGACATAAGTCTGGATCTTTTGAAATCATTCAAAAGGTTTTCAAAATGAAGTAGAAATTATTGTAACAAGAAAATTATGCTTATGCAATTGGATTGCAGAAAGGAATATTTGAGTTGCAAGTTTAGTGAATGTCTGATGAGTTGTGAAAAGAATTTCATAACTTACACCTCCCGGAACACCACTGAGAGTTGAATGTCCGTGAAGATGTAATCAAACCATTTATGACATGGTAAGATCAAAGATGACATAAATGAATTTTCCATTATCCCTTTTAAAGTAATGCTTTAGAGACTGCGGCTTTTACACTAAAAAGAGCGCCATCAGTTCTGTTGAAAAGAAGCCATGGTATGGTACGCCCAACCATGTTATGTCTTTTCTTAACATTTGGAATATGGGGCTTGTGTAAAGTATTTTACAAACCTATTCCAAATCAGACACGTCCTACCTTGTAGGTTATCCCAAATTATTGGGTATTTCTCCATCACTATACCGAGGCAAAAGTTTGCCACAAAGAACGGTATGATTTTGAAGAAAATGTTTCTTCCAAAAGGTGAGTGGGAGGACAGTACAATTCAACGAGATAACAGTATCTTCATCATCAGGTCAAGGGGCAGAAACCTTGGAAGTAATTCCAGAGTTTCCTACTGCGACTGATACGGAAGCCTCTACATGAGATGTATGGACTTCGATCGAACTTGCAGCTGAACCACGTAGGCAAAACTCGTGCAAACCTCTCAGGTGCGCAAACGAGATATTGTTGTTAGACAACAGTATACCTACGAAACACAAGGAAGCGTTGATGGGCCCTGACTCCGGAATTGGCTAAAAGCCAATACAATCCGAGATAGTATCCATAAATGATTCAAGATTAAATCTTGATACACCCGTCGGAAGACTTAGAGTCTAACGAATATTAATGGAACTATAAACTGATACGGATAAAAGTGTTTTATCCCTAAAGCTTGACATGTTGCTTATAACAAATTCAAGGAATTAACTACGGCGAGATTGTCTCTCTGTAGCGATGCTTAAAGTCGGTTCGGGTTAAACTAGCAATTAATACATATTTCAATCTTGAGATATGATACATGGATGCCAAAAGGATTTCCATGAGATGGAAATGCAACCTAGGACTTGTAGTTGATACAGTCCAAAGTATTTTGTCAATCCAGTGGATGCTTGTGAGTATGCAAACTTCAGAGTTCCAGCGACGGACAGAAGAGAGCAAAATGGAGTTGGAATCTTTGATTTGATGAAATAGTCAAAAGAGTTTGATTTCATCAATGGATAAGCAAAGATGCTTGTGAAAACAAGAATGTAAGTGGGAGCATAATAATATTTCTAAAACCTTGTGTGCTTGACACATTGTTGATTGGAAATAATATAAATTTCTTGACACGAATTAGGACTTCATTGGAAAATAGTTTTTTCGATGAAGTGCTTGGGCTAGGTAGCCTCAATATTGGGCATAATTATCTATGGAGAGAAAATTGCCTAATAGGCTGAGCCAAGAATACATATTGACAAGATGCTAAAATATTTTAGCATGAGAACACCAAGAAGGGTTTCTTGCCGATGTCACATGGAAAGAGTTTTTGCAAGACTCGGTGTTCTAAAACACTGATGAGCAAAATACATGATGGAGATTCCACACACTTTTGTGTTTGGACTAATCATGTATTCCATGGTATGTAAAACAACCAGATATGTCTAGTACTCCCAAGCAGTTGCTAGTATAGATACCAAAATGATCAAAGTACTGATCATGGGACAACGGTGAAAAATGTCGTTGATTACTAAAGTAGCACTGATGACATGTTTTCTCACAAGCAGAGATTATGAAGTGCTCGTTGTAAGTAATTACATCGATACAGTCTTCATCCATGCTCCATGCGATTTTTGATTTATGTTCAGGGTTTTGTGTAATACACGATATGGTGGCACAGTGAGTTGGAATTGCTCCCAACAGGTTACTATGGCGAATTCTATAACAAAGGCTAAGTATGTTGACATTTTAGAAGCGACAAAGAAAATGTTGAATCATATAGTTCATTCATGAACTTAGTATAGTTCCAAGATGGCTTTGATCAATGGGACACTATTGAAGATAGTTGCTCCATAGCTCAGTCTGAGGAATCAAGGTTCGACCAATGATTCACATATATACAAAGCCAAGTCCACACAAAATACGAATTTTGTGAAAGCGTGAAAACGCGAGGACATGCAAAGATACACACGGAACTAAATTTGTTAGATCCGTTGGAAAACGACTATACCACAAGCGAAGCATATTTTACACCGGTATGCCATAGGTGTAAAGTTCATTAGCATTGACTAGATTATTGACTCTAGTGCAAGTGGGAGTCTGTAGGAGATATGCCCTAGAGGCAATAATAAATGTTATTATTTGTCTCCATGTTCATAATTATGTTTATATTCCGTGCTATAACTGCTATGGTTCTCGAGTCTGCAATAACCACGAGGCTCGGAGGAAAACTCATATGCACGTGTGGAATAATAAACGGTAAAAAGTATTCCTAGTCAAGCCTCTAAGACTGGCTCAAGTGTTGCATGATGATCACGTTTTCCTGATCATGGGCATGTCTATGTCGGGCAACTTTTGAGGGCACAATGTTAGGCGAACACTTGTGTTGAATCGACCCGAATTGATGTTATGCTATGAGATACATTCGTCACAAGTTAATGGTTAATAACACAGAGAAAGTTAACGTTTGCATAATTCCTTAGACCATGAGAGTATCTAGTTCCTTCGCACTTGCTTCATGAACTTTGGGGTTTGTTAAACGTCAACTGTAACAGGGTGGCTATTACGGCGGCTTACGGGTTCATGGAAAAGTGTGACAAGTAACTTGATAGCTCAAGATTGGGATTTGCTCCTCTGACGATGGAGAGATATTCTTTGGGCCCTCTCGGTGTTACAGTATCCATCGGTATTACAATGTGATTTGATCACTGGGATGCCGGAACACGGAAACGAGAAAAGAGAACAAAACCGGTAACGAGTTAATTGGCATATTGGACAAGTTATTGATCCACGGGGATGCTGATAAGTCTCACCTCGGGTGTTTGTAACATATTGTGAACCAACATGAATAGCACATGGTAAACTACAGGTTCACTCGGATATTCATTCGTGTGGGTATAGGGATCAATATGGGTGTCCACGGTTCCGCTATTGATCTTTCATCGGAAAGTGTTCCGGTCATGTCTATACTTCACCGAACCTACAGGGTCACACGCTTAAGGGTCAACTATCTACTAAATACTAGACAGGGAGTCTGAGAGAAAGTCACCGGAAAAGTTTCGGAGACAACGGAAATGTTCCAGAGAGAACACCGGAAAAGTTTTGGTAAAACCGAAAAGTTGTTTCGGAGTAATCCATTAAGTCTAATAGGTTTTGGCATGCGCCTGGAACATATTGGAGGTAGCAGAATTGTTCTGGGAACTTCTGGAATTTTTCCGGAGAGAAAAACCGGAAATGTTCCGAAGCAGCCGGAATTGCTATGGTTGCTTTTCGCTGGAGAAAAACATTGATCCGGAAATGTTTCGGAACGCGTCCAGAATTATTTTAGTGGGTACTGGAAATGTTCTAGACCTACAGAAATATTTTCGGATTTAACGGACGCGGAAAAATGTCTTCATGAATAGTGAAAAGCACTTTATGGGCTGGTTTTAATGGGGTTTCCTTCTAGAAGGAATTCCCTATTTTGGATAGAGGAAAAAGGTGGATGGAAAGGTGGTGGGGCCCCACAAGGGGGCTGCCAATTTCGTTCATGGCTTGGGGGCCCCCCATGGGCTTTCATTCCACCATTTGGTGGATAAGATCAAGCCTTCCTTATGTGGCATGGTGGAAAGATCCAAGCCCCTTTTGGTCTTTTCACCCCTTTCCTCTACCCCTTGCTCCTCCTATAAATAGAGGTGGAGAGGGCTCTCCAAAATCACTCTCTCACACATACAAATGCCATGCATGATCTGGCTTTCTCTCTTCTTCCCACGAAATAGTTTCGTAGAGCCGAAAGGTTGTCTGGGTTCCGGTGGAAACTAGTTCTGGACGGCGAAGCCCTAGCGGATAGATGACACCGTATGTGTGCAACCCCGTAGAGAGGTCGTAGATTTGATCTTTTGCCCGAGGGGCTATTCGAGGGTCCTCCCGAAGGGCTGTCCGAGATACCGTCCGAGTTTGAGGGTCCTCCCTAAGGGCTGTCTGAGACACCGTCCGGGGGACTGTCTGACTGCCACCCGGAGGGCTGTCCGAGGGACTGTCCGAGGAACAGACGAGGGAGAACATCCTCGCGGTTGGGATGTTGTAGATCCTAGCTGCGGGGATCTGCACCACCGATCTTCATCGACTCTACTTCCGCTGCGCTACGAGTCGGTAATGATCAGATCAAAAACCTTGTATGCATCTCCATAGTGATCCTGGGCGTGCTCGCAGTACCGAATATTTTTGTTTTCTGTCACGTTCCCCTACACCTATGAACTCCTAATCGGGAGAATGCCTAACGTCAAATACTTTCGAGTATTCGGTTGTAAGTGTTTCATTCTAAACAAGAAATCCCATTTAGCAAAGTTTGAGCCAAAAACTTATGAGGGCATATTTGTTGGATATGCATCAAACTCTCATGCTTACCGTGTTCTCAACAAATCCACCGGATGCATTGAGAAAACGGTAAATGTGGAGTTTGATGAAGATAATGGTTCCCGTGTGGAGCAAATTGTTCCTAGTGTTGTAGGTGATGAGGCTCCTTCACAAACTATAAGGACTATGGGGATAGGCCACATTCATCCACAAGAAACACCCCAAGTCCAAGTAGAAGAAGAAGGAGTAAGAGCCCCTCTTGTGGACTTTCCACAGGGGAATTCATCACCGTCGCCACAAGTGCAAGATGTTATGGGAGATCATGAACCTATTCAAGAACAAGATCAAGCTCCTCATGTTCCCGAGCAAGATCAAGGGCAAGCTCAACCAAGTGGTGTCGAACCAAACATTGAGGCCCAAGATCAAGATCAAGTTCAAGATCAAGATCAAGATCAAACCCAACTTCAAGCGTCTCCCTCATCGTAACATCCTTGTGAACAAGAGCTTGAAGTTGTAAAGAGAAGGGTGTCCGCAAGGCTAATGAACTCTCAAGGTCAAGCTTCTTCTACAAGTTCAAAACCTAGTGAAGAAGAGCTTGCACTCAAGGAGCAAAAATTGGCCGCCAAGTTAAAGCATCTCCAACATCTCACCGAGAATATTTATGGAAGCATCAAAAAGGGGGTAACTACTCGTAGACGTTTGGCAAACTTTTGTGAACATCACTCGTTTGTCTCTTGTGTTGAGCCCCTTAAGGTTGAAGATGCTCTTGACGACCCGGATTGGGTAGATGCTATGCATGAAGAACTCAACAACTTCACCCGTAACAAAGTATGGACCCTTGTGAAGAGACCCAAAGAACATTATAATGTCATTGGAACCAAGTGGATTTTTAAGAACAAGCAAGATGAACATGGACAAGTCACTAGAAACAAGGCAAGGTTAGTGGCACAAGGGTTCACCCAAATTGAAGGTTTGGACTTAGGTGAAATATTTGCGCCCGTTGCCCGTCTTGAGTCCATTCGTATCTTGCTTGCATATGCATCTCATCATAATTTTAAATTATATCAAATGAATGTGAAGAGTGCATTTCTTAATGGTCCTCTTAAAGAGTTAGTGTATGTCAAGCAACCTCCCGGTTTCGAAGACCCCGATCACCCCACTCACGCCTATGGACTTAAACAAGCACCTCGTGCTTGGTATGATCACCTTACGGCGTTCCTAGGTGAGAAGGGGTTTCAGATCGGGTTGATAGATTCCACTCTCTTCACGAAGAGAGTAAAAGGAGAATTGTTTGTGTGCCAAATATATGTTGATGATATTATTTTTGGATCCACCAACCATGCTATTAACGTTGAGTTTGAGAATCTTATGACCAAGGAATTTTGCTATGAGCATGATGGGAGAGTTGAAGTTCTTCCTAGGATTTCAAGTGAAGCAATTGAGAGGAGGAACATTCATCAACCAAGCACTTTATATTGAAGACATGCTCAAGAGGTTCAATATGTTAGATGTCAAGCCCATGAAGAAACCCATGCCCACCAATGGCCAACTTAATCTTGATCCCAATGGTAAAGATGTGGATCAAAAGGTATACCACTCCATGATCGGTTCTTTGCTTTACCTTTGTGCATCTAGACCGGATATTATGTTGAGTGTATGTATGTGTGCAAGATTTCAATCCGCTCCCAAGTAGAGCCATTTTATGGCGGTGAAAAGAATCCTTCGATATTTGGTTCATACCCCAAACTTGGGCCTTTGGTATCCCAAACGATCAACATTCATGTTAATGGGATATTCGGATTCGGATTGGGCCGGAGATAAGATAGACAGCAATTCCACATCCGGCTCTTGTCAATTCCTTGGAAGGTCCTTGGTAAGTTGGTCATCAAAGAAGCAAAATTGTGTGCCTCTCTCAACCGCCGAAGCCGAGTACATTGCCGTCAGGAGTTGTTGTTTTCAATTATTATGGATGAGGCAAACTTTGATGGATTATGGTGTCAAATGTGATAGAGTGCCTATTTTGTGTGACAATGAAAGTGCAATCAAGATCGCCGACAATCCCGTACAACATAGCCAAACCAAGCATATTGATATTCGTCATCATTTTCTTTGGGATCATGTGGCAAGAGAAGACATTGAGATATTCCATGTTAACACCGAGAAGCAACTTACCGACATTTTCACCAAGCCACTTGATGAAGCAAGATAACGCGAGTTAATACATGAGCTAAATATCATGGATATAAGTAACTTGGATTGATGTTCTTGCAAACACACACATACTCAACTAGTATCTTGTTTTTGATGTAGGCACTTATGTAGGGGGAACTAGCTCAACTCATGAGCTACCTTATGCTACTAGTGCATAAAGTGAACAAAATCTTTCACATTCGCCATTTCGAGATGGCACTTGTGCTTCAAAGATGAGTATTGGTCTTGGGCCCAAGGTTCATATCTTCGCGGTTCCATACCAAATAAACTCAAACATGGTGGCTACGGCCACCACCCTCCTTTGGAGGATGGACCTAATTTTGGCTTTTATTTGGGTGTTTAGACCTTTTGTCGTTTTGATCTTTGCGAGGTGATTAGGATTTTACCTTCTAGTGCAAGTGCTACTCATATACCTTTCTAGTAGTGTTGGATTTCTCGTGCGACATGTTTAGAAGTGAGATGGGAGTGCAAATTGAGGCTTGGTAAGAAGACACACCCAACCATGCCCAACACTGCATTTTCTGTCAAAAATCCTCTGCACACCCCGTGCCCACGGGCATGTACCGTGCGCATGGGGCCCCCGTGCCTACAGGCTCTATACCTTGCGCACGGGACCCCCGTGCACACGGCACTTTAGCCCGTGCGCACGGGGTGTGCGGTTCCTGGCTCCTAAGAGGTGGGGCGTGTGGGGGTTAGGGTTCATTCCCACCCGTTCGTCCCCACTCGCCCCTGGTCGCCTCTGGGAGTCGCCGCCGTCGTCTCCAGGATCCCCGGCGCCGCCTCGCGTCATGGGGTCGTTCCTCACCGCTTTTTCCCTTGAGGATGGCCTCCTCCTCCGGTATGGACTCCATCTTCTTCTCTTTCCCGTTGGATTCCCTCCATTGTTGCATCCTTAAGTCCTAGGGTTTCCTCTTGTCTAGATCAGGTAGCTTCCCTTCGTGGATGTTAGTAAAATTGCGTGGAACCCCGTTTTGGATCCTCTAGCCGTGCTCACTCCTGGATCACGATCTAGAAGTGGTCGCCGCTGGAAGACCCCCCATGTGCATGGGCGTGTACCGTGCGCACGGGACCCCGTGTCCATGCGGCCCTGGACCCCGTGCACACGGGGTATACAGAACGGTTTTGCAATTTTTCTTTCTACTTCACTCCTTGCCAATCCTTCTAGCACTTGCACTCATCCTCTTGCATATGTTGTTTGGTTGTTTTGTTTTCTCAGACTCCGCTGACAAGAGGTCGGCCGCTCGTCGCAAGCGCTCCAAAGCAGGAGATGATCAATTCACCATAGCTCACCGTCAACCGTCAGCTGGTCTTGGTCAGGGTTCTCAGTCTGCTGGCCGGGCTCGTCGTGCTGGCACTAAGTAGCCAGTGGTTGAAGCTTCTGACAATAGTGATGAAGAGTATGACTCTGTGGATGATGAGCATTATGAACAAGACACTGGGGTTGGGTATGTTGATGAAGATGATGAGGAGGAAGGAGAGTCCAGCCCTAGTGATCATGCTATTCCTGGAGGGCATAATGTCAAGAACTTGCCCGTCACTCAGTGGACCAAGCTAGAACTATGGGCTCGCACGTAGGACTTTTCGTATGAGCCAGACACCGGCACAGGAGTTGATCCAAGGTTCAAGAATGAGTTCCAGCACCGTGTTTTCTCTGAGTTGCTCATGACCAAGGCCAAGAAATTTGCTCCTCAAAAACAAGTTGACATGGAGACCCTCCGGGATAACTCTCAAATTTACCCCGGAGTGTATGATGCTCTTGGTAGGCTTGGTTTGATTCCGTTTGTCACCTTCTCCCACCGGTTCAATGAGGAGCTTGTGATGCAGTTCTTTGCAACAGTTTACTTTCACAATGACACTGCTCGCTCTCTCACTTGGATGTCCGGGTCTCATGAGTGTGAGGCCTCCATGGCCAAGTTTTCTGAGATCATTCCATATCCTTTCTTTGAGGAGGAACATAATGACTTTGGCCGTTCTCGTGAGACTGGCAGGCACAAGGATGAGATCGCTTTTGCATACAAGCCAGAGAAATCTTTTGTCACGGGTTCTATCAAGGATTTGCTGCCTGTCTATGATACTGTGCGCCACATCCTTAGGTACACACTCAATCCTAAGGCTGGGGACTCGCACAATCTGAGGAGCTCTATGTTGGATGTCTTCGTGTATGTTCATGAGAGGAAGAAGGTGGATGTTCGGGATTTCATGTTCTATGAGCTGAGGCAGTGTGTTCAGGAGAACAAGTCTTTGATTTATGCTCCTTTCATTCAGGCTCTGATTGAGTCAGTTTGTCCTGCTAAGTTCATTGCTAAGTACCGGATTTCTACCCCGAAGCGTGATGCCAACTGGGTTTCGGCTGCTCCTGCTCTTTATGTGCCTTCGAAGAAGGGGCGCAACCCGAGGCCTGATGAGCGTGCCACCTACACTACGGGCTATTCCTCTACTACACGGATTCCATGTGGCAAGGGCAAGGAGGTTGCTACTGAGGCCAATTTTTCTAGGGAGGAGAAGAAGTCTTTGCTGAAGACCATGAGCAACATGTTCAAGATGTGTCAGTCTATTCAGCGTCGCCAGATCAAGGAGACCAACAGGGGCAAGCTGGAGAGGCGTAAGAAAAAGGCCGAGCGTGCTGCAATAGGGGAGCAGGTTGACCCAGGTTCTGAGGACAACGACAGTGTGGCCATAGCTCGTTCCTTCCCCATGGCAGGCTGGCGATTTGATGATGATGATGATGCGTCGAGCATGCCTCCTCTTGTCTAGTTTCTCGTTAGCATCGCCTTTTCCCTTTTTGTTGTCTTGATGACAAAGGGGGAGAAGTGTTCTATTACGAGCGTCTGTAGTTGAGTTGAGATCTCAAGGCCTCGTTTCTATTTGATGTGTTTATTTGGCTTGAGATACTCTTATTTGCTTTCGTTGGGTTATCGAGCTACTTTATCCATGTGTGAGACTCTATTTGCTTTGTGGAACTATGCTTATCTTCTTGTCTTATCTTCTGGAATATATTATGTTATTATGTTAGTGTCTCACTCTACTTGCTCACCACACTCCTTGCATGCGATCTAGGCACCGTGTAGGTTATTTTTGTTGATTACATGTCTTGACAATATTGATCTAGGGGGAGCCTCGTATGTGTGTGCTTGATGCATAATCAAGCATTTCCTTTTATCCTTGCACACATATAGGGGGAGCTCTCGTGATCAACTATTGTCTCATGGCTATTCTCATTGATATATCTTTTATGCCATGTCCTAACCATGTTCTCATCAATGCACCAAAAAGGGGGAGATTGAAAGTGCATGTGGGCACTTATCCAAAACATATACACCAACCCTCCTACACCTACCACCATTCATATGTTTATAGCGTGCTTGGCCGTGGTGTCCAGTGGGAATCAACAGAAATGTTCTGGACACCCGTGGTGTCCAGTGGGAATCAACAGAAATGTTCTGGACACCCCGTGCGCACGGGGTCTTTGGACCCCCGTGCACACGGGGTGGTCAGAAAGTTTCTGGACACCCCGTGCGCACGGGGTCTCTGACCCCCATGCACATGGGGTGCCACGAATCTCTCTGGACACCCCGTGCGCACGGGGTCCTGGACCACCGTGCGCACGGGGTGGTGGTCATGTCTCTGGACACCCCTTGCGCACGGGGCTGACTTGGCCCGTGCGCACGGGGTCCAACGGGCAGAAAACCCCATCTGGCCAAGAACACTATAAATAGCCCTTTCTTCCTCCTCCAACTGCTAACCCTAATGTCTTGTTGAGCTCCACCATTGATACACCTCATTTTGCTCAATACTCTCAATCCCTCCACCCAAACTTGTTGAAACTTTGGGGATTGGGAGAGCAAGACCCGATCTACACTTTGACCAAACCAAATTCATGTTCCCCACAATATTTGTCCACCATTGACTTGTTACTCTTGGAGCTTGGGCTCCTAGGCAGTTACAGGGTCCTCCGGAAGCTTCCTTGCGTGTGGTGTGCTCCGGAGAAGTTTGTAAAGGTGTGGTGGTCGCCTTCAAGACGAACCCCGAGTGATCCGAGGCTCATCCGTTGGGGGTGACTCGAAAGAGAATACGGTGAGCCTTCGGTGGCATTCCGCAAGCTTTGGCTCCGGCACCGCTCTAAACGGAGAGTAGCTCTTCCCCAAGGAAGAGTGAACTTTGGGATAAAATCCGCGTCCTTGCCTCACTTGTGGTTAATCCTTTCCCGCACTTTACTTTGCTTTGTATGCTTGTTGGCTTGCTATCTAGATTGTTGCCTAGCATATTTGGCCTTAAGCTTGCTTGTCATATAGGTTGTGTTCACCTAGCTGCATTTTTAGTTAACCCTATTTATCCGCTTAACCCTAAATTTAACAAGTAAGATTAAAATTTCTAGTCTCCTATTCACCCCCCCTCTAGTCGACCGTATCGATCCTTTCAGTAACCTTATAATAATGTTCATGCACTACTGATATGTTTGAAATTGCCTAAAATTATGATAAAACCCATGTCTAATATTTCGAATAAAATGGACCGATGAGAAATTTTATTTGGAAATTATTAATGTGGTATAATGTTAGTACCATTTATGTCATTTTAAATAATGATGTTTTCTTTGTGTCATTTTAAAGTTCAAATATTAATGGTGTGAAATTATATTTATTTTTATCACAATTTATAATGTTTCATTTCCTAAAGTTCTATATATTTTATTTGGAAACTTTATTTGAGTATGAAGTTGCCATCATAATGGAATTTCTTAATGATGTGAATATTACTAATGGACTGAGGCCGCCTCAAGGAGAATGTGATGGTCGCATGGTTCGGTTTTCCGCACCGCATTATGCGTCAGAATAATGTAGGGGGCAATATGCCTATTAGGCAAAACTAAAGTTTTTGATCGGTGCATTTTATTTCACATTTCATTATGATATGCACTGCTGAAATATGCATAAAGACTCGAAATAATGTTTATCGAATTATGATCAATTATCTTAACAAAGAAAATTTTGTTAAGGATTTGTTTTCCAAAGTTCACATTGTCATTTATTTGACAATTATTATTTACCAAAAATTATTTGGTGAATCTTGATGTAACTTTGATATCCAAAATTTATAATTTGGAGAATTTTATGATTAATAATAATGACATTTTCACTTTGAACGCCAAGCTTAATGTTTACTCATTGGAAATGTCATCTATATTATTGATGTTAATTCCAATGGCATCCCTGTTATGTCATTGAGAGTTTTAATGAACTGACACTTATGCATGTTATTATCATTGTCAACTTTAGTGTCAAAAGGTATCCTTGTGTCTGATGACACATTATTAGATTATGGTGTTACCTTTTTTTAATATTCGCTATTAATTTAGCCGATGTTTATTGCTGGTCATTATGTGATTTATGTTTCTCTAGTCAAAATGGAACAAACGAGAAGTTTTGATTAGAGATATACCATATCAAATGTTATAATGGTATATGATGATATTCTGACCAATGTTGATTATTTATCATGTGTCATGTATGAATAAATAGGGTTCTTTTTTCGTTTTTTGCCCAACGGTGATACGGATTAGAATAACAAATTAAGCATGTTCTTAATTCATCTCATTGCATGGTTAATTCATGCATTATGTTTTATTATGATGTTCATAAATTTGCCTCCTCTTTTCCAGCAATGAAAATTAATAATGATGCCAAACTTTTGCTTTGGCATAGACGAACCTTATGCAAATAACTTTCCCATGTGGAGAGTAGAGATTCTTGTCTCGTGTAAGAAAACTCCCAATGTTTCTGCCACCCATGTTGAAGGATTTAATTTTGATGTTAAAGTGCACATTGGGAGTGGCCTCATAAGTTTCATGTGCCATCATGATATTACTAATGCGAAGGAGGTTAAAGTCAAAACTATTGGATTTATTCCACTAGCATTTGGAGATGGCTTAATTCTTCGTCTTATTGAAGATGTTTGTTCATGCTCCTAGTTATTGGAGAAACTTAACTTTTGTCTCTCGAACAGATGATGTGATTTTGTATGTTATTAAGTCAACTCCAATTATGTAATGTTAGTCCCACCCTAGGGTGAGACAAGTTATGTTTTCAATGAATGAATCATTTGTAAAGATTATGTGCCATGTTGTAATCAAAGATGTAAGAGAAGTATAAATAATGAGACCTCATCAAAATTGTGGTTTTATACCACATTTCGAGGGGGGAATCGAAGTCTCGCTTAATATGAGATATCACGTTCACTTCTCCTACTTCATTAAAATATGTATGTTAATTCTATAATTAAGATGGAACCAACGAGAAGTCTTGGTTGGAGAATGTATGAAAAGCGCACACTAATGTCGGTTCTCTAACTAAGATGCAACACGTCTTATTTAGAAGAATGAATGAAAATTTACTCTTTTTATCATGTTAATGTGTACTTAATCCCTTATGAGCATTAGGAAGCACACATGAATGCTAAAGTGGCAAGCTTGCTAGTCTAATGACCATCATGATGTAACATGTTGATTATATATCTGACCAACGTCGTTTATAATCATGTGTCACACTTCACTCAGGTGGTAAGTTTGTCAGTATCATATGACTTGTGGTTATATTTCCGACCAACGTCGTTTATAATCATGTGTCCTACTTCATCAAGTTCTTTTCCATCTTCTGCCCAACGGTGTTGTGGTTTAGAACTGAGATGATTGTTATCAAGAATTTGGATATATATTTTCCATCCTCTAAATAAAGTGATCATCAGGGATCCTGGAACGTATGAACATGAATCTTAAGGATAACTCCATTAGATCTTTGTTCATATGCATCAGGTAAATTGAGAAGAAATTCTTAATGTCTCAACAATTTCCCTGTGATTGATAATGTGTGTGAAGGATCATTTTAGTGGCTTGTTGCCATACAGGATGATGATTATGAGCTCTAACGATGTATGGAACTCAAAAGAGTTTCCTCGGTGAGTTGTTGTGACACTTGTATTATTGCTATGACATGCTCTTATGTTGACTTAAATTAAGAATGTCTATGTGGCTCAACCAGAAGGTTTTGTCATCAAAAGAAAAATAACATAAGGCATGTTGTCTAATAATTTATTTTATGAACTAAGACAAGTATTGAGACAATGTTACCTAAAGTCTGGGGGAGTAAGTTCACTACCTTATGTAGATGAAATCTCACTGGCTAAACCAGGAGTTTTCTATCATCCAATAATGACATAAAGAATCTTGGCGTTGTCTCATGCATTAATTGTATGGAGATTCATCGAGACATAGGTCCGAAAGGAGTAAAAGTTCTATTGTTATGACATACGTGGACAAAGTACGAAAGAAATACATTATGCATTAGTACTTTGCCTCACCTGCTCCTAAAGTGCAGGGCGATAAAGTTGGACATTTAGCATCCAAGGAACCATTTAAAACTGATCAGGTAATGTCGGTTCCTTCAGAAGCACCTTACGTATTAATTATGAACGTACCCTCTTACTTATGGTCGGGATACTTGGCAAAAAAATGTGTTTAATCCAGAACTGGACCACTGGAAAGCCATTATCAAGCTTTGCAGTATATGCAAGGCGATGCTTATTACATACTCACTTATAATGAGGTTGATAACCTCATAATTGTGGGTTAATGAGGCATTCTTTGACGAGGTGTGTGGATATTAAGAATTCCACATCATGTTACATCCACACTCTCGCACGAGGAGTTTTATCGTGGAAAAGCTCCTAAAGGACAACCATGGCATCATCAGTGATGCAAACAAATATGGGGCATGTTAAGAGGCTACCGGGCAGGTTGTATGTCGAAAGAATTTTATTCCCAAATTTGAAAGTGGTAGAGAGCATTATTAAACAACTTACTGCGATTATGAGCACGCAGTTCTCTAGGCGAGTAACAACAAGTCAATTGGTGTTGCCAAAAACCATTGATATTATATTTCATGTTGTGAAAGATAAGAGTCTAGGGTCAACATATGATGTTTGTTTTATAAAGTTTTGCGGTTCCGCTTACCAAAGGCTTACCACCCATTTTAAGATTATTATGTTGCCGGCATGGGTTTACAAAAGCCTTTTGATCCTGGAAAATAGGACCATCAAATAAACCAACTCCCATAAAGTAAAATGTTATCCATTTCGAGATAGAATGGTATACTATAAGCACTAAGGTTCAATGACACTTAATTGGCCATTGCAACACCTTACTTTGGTATATTAGTTCTATCGAGAGTGGGCTTATGATGTTTGTTAACCTTATGATCAAGGGGGAGAATGTTGGAATTGATCTTAGGTTGTTGTAGACCGAGATAAAAGGGGAAGTATATTCCCGCGTTGGTGCTTTGATCGGGGGCACCCAAAACCAACGATTGGTTTCGGTCCCCGGCCCATCAGCCCGTCATATATAATGAAGAGGCCCCGTACCTCTTCTGAAGTGAGTACACACGAGTTAAAACCCCTAGAGGGCCAAAACTACCGATCCTAAAAAGAGGGAGCTGAAGGGCTGGAAGACCGACTACCACCGCCAGCTTGCACTAGCACAATGCTGGCGGCCCTCATGATGTTACTGGACTCTGCTGCTGCCCCTGCACGCCTACATCACGGTGGCTCCATCTTTCATCATGCCTACACCAAGCAGGCAAAGGATTATGCCTCGGCCACCTCCGACGGCCATCACAGGTTTTATCATGCTTCCGCTTATATTGTCTAATAAGGTGTTCTAATTAAGAGATCGGAGATCCTAAGTATGTTAATCCCCAAAGTTAAATTCTAACACCCTGATGGCGAGCTCTCTAAGGCTCAATGACCACGTTCTTCGTCGTATTCTTGGCGAGTATTCTGTTTGGCAGAGAGTTGGTTCTGAAGGGTATGAGATGGGCAGTTGGGGACGACAATAGTATTAAGATCTTGAATGATAATTGGATCCCTAATCACCCTCCGGTAAGTTTCTACAATCTCTTCCCATGCCTGGCAAAGTTTTAAATAGCCGGCTATTGCTCAGCTATAGCCCCGCTATAGCGGTTTCAGAAGGGTGCCCCTAAATGAAAGGCTATAGGATTCATGTACAATTGTGCGAAAAAGTTCTGAAATAGCCGGCTATAGCCTCACTATAGCCCCGCTATAGCTGATTTGGAGGACCGCCGCTATTTGGCATAGCCCGCTATTTAAAATAATGATGCCTGGTAATGTCACGATTCAATTTCGGCTGAATGATGAACACACGACTTGGGATAGTGGCGTTGTCCGCAGCTTTTTCGAGAGTAATATGGTAAGCTATATCCTTCAGATTCCTATCAGTTTGAAGGCAGACGAGGATTTCCTCACGTGGCCTAATTCTCATTTCAGTATACAGTGAGGTCAGCGTACAATTTGGTCCGGTCTGAATATCTCAGAGTTTCTTGTACGGCTATAGGCAGAGGCTCGTCGTCTGATCCTTCGTTGGAGGAGATGTGCTGGAAGGCTCTGTGCAAAGTCAAGGCACCAGGCAAGACGAAAATTATTCTCTGGGCTTGTTCACGACTGCTTACCGACCGATCATCAACTTCAAGGGTGCCATTCCGACAGCTCATCTTTGCGTCTTCTGCAGCCGAGAGGAGCGTGAGTCAAACATCTGTTCTTGTTGTGCCAGTTTGCAAAGGAGGTAAGGAGGTCGGTCAAGCAAGCTTTTGGTTTTCACTTATCCCAGAAATCGCTAATGAACTCGAAGCAACGGGTTTTTGATTTTCTGTAGCGATCAACACCGATAGCAGCCACAACTATGGTGGTTACAGTTTGGAATATTTGGGAAGCCCGTAATGATGCAAGGAACAATGATTGCCTAATGCATCCCCATAGAGTGGCTGAGAAATGCAGAGCTTATGTTGATACGATAGTGCGTAAATGTTTCTAGAATGTGATTGTCAACATGCATGACCCCCCTTATCAGCTCCACGATGGGCTCCACCGCCCCCAGACACATTAGCAATTAATGTTGATGTTGCATTATTTCAGTCTTCCAATCGCATGGGGGAAGGCGTGGTGATCAGGAACCAAAATGGCGAGTGCTTGTTGGCTCTCAACAAGATGTTACCGTGCCGGAAATTGCTGAAGTGCTGGCACTATGCCCTGCTATTGCCCCCGCTCGACGGGAAGATTTTCTGACGGCAACCTTTCACTCTGACTGTCGGTACATTATCCAGAGGGTGAACTCTTCGACCATTAGCCACTCTTTGGTTGGCACTGTCATTGAAGATATAAAGATCATGGCGAAGAGCTTCTCCTATGTCAGTTTCCATCATGTCTCCCGTCTATCAAATATCATGGCGCATGTTCTTGTTAGATCTAGTGAACTGGTATATGATTCTATGCTGTATACAATGGGATAATTATTTTTATGAGTGGCTTCCATGATAAAGGTTTACATCGTTTCCCTGAGCATTAATGCTAATGTAAGGTCGACCTTCACTTCCATGATGCACACATTTCCAATCACTTCTGTTTTGAAAAGGTTTAAGTTCCTTTTTTTTCAAAAAAAATTATTTGATGAAAACCAGAAGAAAGTGGCTCTTTAAAACTTCCGGGTCAAAGTTTTAAGATTCAAACAGAAGTTTTAAATTCACCTTTTTGTTCTAGCACATGACAGTACGTGTCACTGCCAAAGTTCCTCTCCGGTGATTCGTACTTTTTTTATTGCGAGGCTGTCATCCATACTGTGCGTAGTTGCTTGTTTTTGCGCAAAAGATGCTTTGGCAGGCAATTAGGAGGTCGCATGTGATGGTACAGAACGGTGCATGTGTTCCAGTGCTAAGGATGCAACAAATAAAACAAGGATCCAGATCCTCTGACATTGAGAGGGAAGTCGGGGGGGGGGGGGGGGGCGGCCCCCCTTGACTTGCCTTCTACATTTTATACAAGAGTTCACTGTAGCTCCATGACATCCCTTGTGCATGTCAGAGGATCCGGTTCCATAAAACAAGGGGGCAAGCCAGCGGCTGTCCTGAGACGTGGAGAGAAGTGAGAAATTCAAAAGGAGAACAGGAAATCTAGTGCTATAGCACACATCGAGACGTCCAAGCGCTCTAGGAATTGGAACAGGCTCCCACACATTCACTCAACGCGATTCTGTTGAGTAACATATTTGTGCTCTTAGGGCATCTTCAAAGAAGACCCTCAAAGCTTCGGATTGTGTTGTCTAGACCATTTTTGTTAACTTTTCTCATCTAATGCGGATCTCTATCGGTCCGCGGAGCGGTCCGGACGTCCGTTTTTCCATAAACCGGAATCAACCTGTGGGAGCTATGCGGAAGTCCGGACATGCACTTGACCAACAAAAAGCCCTCACATGGTCCTCCTCTTTTTTCTCTCTCATCTCTTTCTTCCAACCGCACACCACACATAGAAAAGCGACCGCGTGCATGGTCCCACCTCTCCTCTCTCTCCTGTCGACCGGAAAAATAGGGATTATTTAGTGAATAGATTTGACTGGCCCTCTCCCGCATCATATCCGCGAACCACGTCTAGACCGGTCCGTGAACGGATACCGGGACCGTTTCGAGGGTCAGCGTTGAAGATGCCTTTACCAAGTAACATGGGCCAAGCCCAAGCAAGGAGGGTCCAATCGGTGTAGCTATAGCTTATCACCCTGGTCCGTACCTATATGGTATATTATTGTTATTTCCCACATCAGGATCTCGACTGAAGCGACGACTTCTGGTCCATGGCAGTTGTGGATCGCTTAAGCGCTAAGGCATCCAACCTGTCGTATAGTATAAATTTATAGACGAATACTGTCATACAGGAGTAGTATTTAACTTGTGGATAGACTAACTTTCGGTACAATCATGTGACCATGACCTTATCAATGTTGCGATCTCTTGATTGCCTTCTCTTTGTACTTTGATCGGAGGTAGTGCATAACCTGGTTTGTTATGCCTGGCGACAGGACTTTTGAGCAGTTATATATATTTTTTACTTTCTTAGCACTATGCCACGGACTGGGCATGTGGTGAGCAACATGGTGCCACGCACTTGTCATATGAAGAGTTAGTTTAATATAACAGACAGAGCGTAGTTACTTTTTTTTTTTTTGAGTTCGCGTAGTTACCTCTCCTTAGGACTGTACATGTGGGTTTGGATGTTGGCACGATCTACAACATTACTCTCTGACCGTGTAGCTCAGATGCTGTAACATTAAATCCAGGAAAATATCTATACATCTTTGAAGTTCATGAAAACTTGTGGAGATATCCTTTGTGCCTATCTTGAGCTCTCATAAAAATATTGGCCATAAATAAAACAGGGAAATTGCATTTTCCTAATTAAAGCCAATATGCCATTTTGGCCACATTCTAAAGGAGCTACCATTTTGGTTGCTCCATTGGTGCCCAAATAATTTGTGGAGCTTCTCCCATCCAAACCTTCACCATTTCCATCAAGAACCCAAGTTCCACAGTTCAAATTTTGAGCACATCATCCACTTCTTGTTTCTGGATCCATTTTGAGATTGTGAAGCAACTATATTTTATATTGCTTCATAATTCTTAAAATTAATCCAGAACCTCACTCTCCCCATATCATGTGAGCATGGAAAAGTTCACATCATTTTGTCAAGCCATCTTTTTCCAATAATTCTCAGAACATTATGTCCAGCAGGAAGCACTGCGAAGGAAGTACCATTTAGGAATGTCCAAATGGTATGAAATTTTACCAGTGGCTCCATACTTCCAAATCATCACCCTACACAAAAATTCAATTCATTCCATCAAGCCATTTGAGCACAGCATCAAAATCTACCTTCGGGACCAAATTGTGCATTGTGAAGTAAGTGCTATCTAAGCTTGTCCATTTGAGCTGAAATTTTGCCAAGATGGTCCCTTTAGTAAGTGATCACCCTCAGACAAATATCATCATCTTTACCCAAGTGAGCCTCCCCAACACCAGTACAAACACCTTCCTGTTACTGCCTTCTCAGCTCAAATTAGTCCATTGCATGTCTCCTCTTCCATCAAAACCTACATAAATGCACCCATAGTTAGTGATCACATCTATTTGACATGGTCTCTTGGCCAGTTCCTGGTTTGGCCACGCGGTGGCGGTGGTGACCGCCGGTTTAGTCGACAGCCGCCGCACACTATGGCAACAGCCGCCGGAAGCGAGCAAATCCACCGTATGCAGCCAGCCCCCAGCCACCCCAGCGCGCCACCTAGCCCCTAGACCCCCTCCGCGAAGCCCTGCGTCGGCAACTAGCGCCGGAGTAGTCGCATCCGAGCGTGTGGCGCCATATGCCAACATGGACGATGACGAGCGGAGCACTGTCATGCCCTTGTCTCGCCGTTCGCTTCTTCTCTTTGGCCCTGCCCTCGCCGTCCCATCGCCCCGACCGTCGTCAGGTCGGCAACACTAGCAGCCGAGCCAGCTCGCCCCGAGCGCCAGTAGCCTCAGCCAGCTCTTCCCACAGCATCCTTATCCATCGTCGATGCCCGGCTATAAATAGCCATTTTCCGAGCTCTCCCAGCACACACACCTCTCCCTCGGCCTCCTAAGATCCTCCTGGTCGAGCAACTCGAGCTTCCATGCCCGAATTGTTGCCCTCTAGCCGCCATTGCCGCTACCTTGGTTCGGATCGATTCGAGCTACCCGAGCTCCCCTTCTCCCTGCAAAACCAGCCAGGACACCACCTCCGCCACCTCGAACCTCCCCTTAACCCCAGCCCCTCCTTTTCGCGACCGTGTCGTGCTCCCTGACGGCGCCCATAGCCACTGTCCGCCGCGGCCGAAGCCTCCCTCGCCTCGGCCCTCCCCTGCAACCGTGGCTAGGCTTCCTGGATGCGCCAGGACGAGTGCCGGCATATCGACTCCTCCCCTGCTCCCACGGAGACGACCGAAGGAGGAAGAAAGGCCCGTCGAGTGGGCCCTGGCCCCACCCATCAGCTGGAGAGAGAGAGATAGCACGGGCTCGCGCTGATAAGTGGAAGCGTATTCCCCGGAATACGTTTTCGCTATGCTGAAAGCGTACTTCTTGAAAGGCGCTTTCTGTTCTCAGCCCAGCGCCGAAACGGCTAAATTGCGGTCGTTCATTAGTTAAGCGCAGAAATGAACATGTTTTTGTTTGTTTTCTACCTAACGAATGAACGGCCACAACTTTTTAACCATGACTCCGATTCAGGTAATTCCAAAGCCTATGTTCTCTATTCGTCGCGCCCGTTTCGATGGCATCATTTTCACAATGTTGACACATTCTGAAAATGACCATTTTGCCACTGCCCTATATTGAGACCCACCGAGAGAGAAACTTTTCCGACGAATTTTTCCGCGAGATGATCGCACTTCTTTCCGATGAACTCTTCGACCCCCAGGCAAGTCGACCATCCGATATATGCCCTAAAGCATTGCTTCTGTATTGTTCCTGTGTGTTTTAAATTAATGATCATGTTTATGTTGAACATAAGTGAATGACTAAACTCCTGCTAGTTTGAACTTACTGTTTACTTTACCTGCTAATGTTCATCATATTATCGCACTAGTGACTCGTTTGTGACACAATTATGGAGATAGGTTGTTATGTTTCCATCATGCATTACTATTGTTATTGCAATGACTAAGAATGCGACTTAATAATGACAACCTCCTCCATCGGCTGGATCGAGTCATAGTGCCACTGAACCGAGCTTATCAGTGCAACCACATTTCGCTTCGTGGGAAGGCCCTAACTTGGTCTATTGTCTTGCCTCTTATCGATACCTCCAAAGAGGGGAGGTTATGCGTGCATGCTACCCTGGCCTGGTAGGCGGCGATAACCTTGTGAGCCCAGGTTATATGCGCGTGGGTCCCCGTTTGGGACGGTTTTGTTTGACCACGATGGTGGCGGATGTCACGAGGTGACATCGGGGACACCCAGGACATGACCCGGAAGGGATAAGATTCTCGGTGGGACCGTAAGAGTGCCAGGCAATAGGCAAATTTTGTTGGAGCAGCACCGGTCCACCCGAATGGGAGCATGTACTGATGTACAAGACCGGGAGCTCCATAGTGTGGGTAAAGTGCGTGACCTCTACAGAGTGTAAATCTATTCGAATAGCCGCGTCCTCGGTCATGGGACACAGTTCGTATTAGGTCACACTAGTTGGTCTGTGTCGAGTCTGGAGGAATAAACCCTATGATATTGCTAATAATGAACCAGAGAATGGTAAGCTTCGTCAGACCTACAGTGAAGATGCATGGACATCAGATGATGTCAGGAATATAAGATGTTAGACATGGGATGGCTATGAGAAAGATGGTCGTATGACCGTAGGATTTGGATTTGGAATGGATCATGGGAATATTCGGAGTATGGATCATTTACATGATATGCTTCATCTTCGTCATACTATATTTACTTTAGTAGTTATCTTGCTAGATAATCCTGCCATGCCATGATACATAATATTGCTCTAATAATTGATGGATGCTTGAATGCCATGGATAGCTTTGCTTGGTGTATATGTTATTTGGTTTGCTTGCGAGTACATTCAAAAGTACTCAGCGGCCTTCAACATGGCCAGGTTCAGCTAAGGATCCGTCGTCCACTAGCGAGAAGCCGGAGCGTTCGCGGGCGAGAAGAATAACCGAATCAGATCCCTGTTGATTGGAGCCTCTCCAAGTCCGTGCTGCCTTAGTTAGTATTTTTCCGCTGCCCCATCTTTGTTACCATGATGTATTTATTCCAGCCACAATGGCTAATAAATATATTCTGTGACACCCTGGTTTTTGGCAAATTTTTTCTTTTCAAAACTTTCTGGCTTTATTTGCAATTCGGATGGTTTTTGAATCTCTTCAGTTGACTTTGGACTTATGAATTTCTCTCAGCGATCCAAAGCCCTCAGCATCTTGCCAAAACCTTGTCACTCACCTTCTGGATCAATTTCCAATTCTCAATCTTTCCCAAATATTCATTTTCTTCATTTGGGAAAATCTGTCATCACTATATGTTACAAAGCAACCTATAGTTCTGGTGACCAGAAAAATCCCAAATTAATACCACACCTTCTTGTCATCATCTACTCCCACAATCTTCAAAAACATTTCATGGTCCAGTACAAAATTTAGTCCAGAAAACTTCATTTGTCTTCTGGACAGTACTGGCCATTTGTGAAGCAACTCATATTTTCCCAACTGAGAAAATTCTTAGATAATTCCCTGAGATACTAGGGAACCTATCTTCCCACAATATCCAAAAATATCACCTTGTCCAGTACAAAATTTCAGCAACAATATTCTGCCAAGTTTCTGCTCATTTTGGACCTCTGTGAAGGAAGTACCATCTAGAGGTAACCAAATGAGCTGAAATTTTTATGGCATATTCTATCCACCAAATAACCCTTCCACACCAATTTTCAGCTCCAGCAGATCAACCAGATGAGTGCATCAAGCTCATCTAGCTTCTGTTCCAGTAACCACAGTTATACATGAACCCCATTCAAACCTTGATGAAATTTTCTCAAACCTTGCCAGCTTGTAGTCCTTCCATAGTAGATCACTCCAGACATCTCCATTGGCTCCATCTCCAGCTCACCTCTCCTCTAGATCCCTCTCAAGTTTTCTGTCAGAAACTGTAGCTGAAGCTACACTGCGCATCAGAGTGAATCTAGTCGAACCAGAGGCACAAGGGGACTAAGTGATCGAGGGTCGACGTGCTGGACAAGAAACGCCAGGCTCGCGTGGCCTCTAGACACCAATGTCCATGGTGAGCACGGCAGTGGCATGCCAAACCACGCGCTCTGCACCGCGCCCGTGTCTGTTGAGTCGCGTCCGACTGCCTCGCGTGACCTTTCCTTGTCCCAGCTCGCCGACGAATTCTCCTTCATCCACCTGGCCGTTCTGGACTCCTCCCCTCGCCGGAATCGCCCTCGCCGGCCGCCACGCGCGCGGGCACTGTGGCACCCGTGCGGCCACAGTGGCCCTGTCGCTCGTCGCCATCCTTCGCATGCCGCCACTGCACGCCATTACTCCCCCTGCCCTCCTCCGTCCCGTCGCCGCTCCCAGCCAGCCAGTGCATCGTCCTGGCGCCGGTGACGTGACCCGAGATCCGCCGCTTCTAGAGAGCTCGCCTCCACCTATAAATAGGGCCCCCTGGCCTCTCTCCGCTCCTCACCTCACCTTCTCCACCTCCCAATCGCCTCCCCGAGCACCGAGCCAAGGCCGAGAGGCCCTCTAGCCTCGCATCTTGCCGGAGCACTGCCGCCACCCGAGCTCTGCCTCCTCGCCGATTCGCTCCCTCCCAGCCTCAACCGACTGCACACACGAGCTCACCTCACTCCCCTGACCACAGTCGAGCTCTTGGCCGACCGGAACCTCGCCGGAATCTCCGTCTCCGACGACACCCGAAACCCGCCGCCGCCGGAGAGGAAGAGGACGACGTCGTCCGGCCACCCCACGTCACGCTACGGGTACGTACGTGTTCACCTCCGAGCGCTCGATCCATTCCCGTAGTCGCCGGACCTCACCGCCGTCTGTATCGCCGGCGACCATCGCCGGAGTGCCGCCGCCCTCTGTTCCCCTCTCCCCCATTTTAAATCTGACAGCGGGGCCCGCTCGTCAGTGGCTTGCCGAAGCGCTAAGTGGAGGCGCCCGGGCAAAGTGCGCCTTCGACGTGGCCCCCTGTGGATTTTCTGTTTTTCTGTTTTAATTCCATTTTGACCAGAAACTTTGACCAGCCATAACTTTTAAACCATAAGTCCAAATCAATTGATTCTTTTTGCTCTGGGTTTGTCTTGAGCCCCTTTATTTGCTGGAAAAATTTGGTATTTTTCCATGCTCACAGAATTTCTGGTGCACAGAACAGTAGTATGTGACATTTTCCTTTTCATTTTAAAAATATTTTCAGAAGGAAATACTTTTGGATTTGAAGCCCAAGAGTTTGTGGACAACCCAACAGAGCAAGGCAAGCCATGTCATCCATTGCATGAAGCATTTCAATAGTGTTGGTTATTTAATTGAATTATATGCATTATTTTCATATGTGATAATTTAGAGTAATTTTATTTTGATGTCTAGCTACTGCCATGTTGAGTTACTCATGATAAAGATTCATGCTTGATAAATGCTGGACAACACTAAACCTAATTGGTTGATCTAGTGTCACCTATCCGGACTTTCCTGTGCAGCCACATTTGCCGGTATGGGACGGCCTTGACTTGGTCTGGCTTTGTGCTCTTTTATCGGTACCACCACACTAGGGAGGGTTATGCATGCGTGCTGCCCTGATCAGGTAGACGGCGATAATCCTGTGAGCCCAGTTGAGTTATTTTGCTGGCGTCCCTGTTTGGGACAGTTAGTGGCCACGACGGTGGCAGGTGTCACGGGGTGACACAGGGGCCACCCACGACATGACCCTGGGAGGGTATGATTGTCGGTGGTACGATAGAGGAGTTACGGGTCAGGCAGGTTTCGTTGAAGCACCATCGGCCCACCCGAATGGGATCACGAGGCCAGGGGCTTCATAGTGTGGGTAAAGTGCGCAACCTCTGCAGAGTGTAAGAATCTATTCGAATAGCCGAGTCCACGGTATTGGACAGTCCATACTAGGCCACTGAATGGTCAACCGTAATACTGATAATAATGATGGAAGAACTTGTCTTATGTTCGGAAGTGCTCGGTGGATTATGAGCATTCCGAGGGTTGTGGGACAACCCAGAAGAGAGTAAGTTGGTAACAGTAAGCAACCTAAGCACTTGATATGATAACTGCCATGCTATTGTATGCTGCATTGTTTTGGTTGTCGTGAGCTTGCGAGTACATTCCAAGTACTCACCTGGCGTATCATGCCAGATGCAGGAGAAGCCGAGGACGGAGGTCTCGAAGGTTCGTGCTACGCTAACTAGGCCGTGTCCACAGCAGTGTCCCTGTGGATGGAGTTTTCCGCGCTATGTTCCGCTACGCCGTAGTTCTACCCAGTAGTATCGAGGCCCTACTATGTTCCATAAATAATGTAGATATTGTCATAGCACCTGATGTGCTTTTGGCCTCGCTATCGATGTAAATTATGAGCTTGTACTCGAGATATTTCAATAAATTTCAGTTCTGTTCTGTTCCAAGTTGTTGTGTGTTTCCAGAAGACATGATCTCAGGGTTGGAAACACTGGGTAAACCGGTCCTCTGAGCCGGGGTGCCACAACGGTTGGTATCAGAGCCGCGCTGACTGTAGGACACCCTAGTTAACCCTGCGCTAGAACCGCGAGTAGTTTAGAGTCTTGGTGTGTCTTGCGTGTTGCATCTGATTGCTGCATTGCATGCATATAGTTGTTATTGTGCTAACCGCTGGTTTGATGAGTGTAGATGGCACCAGTTCCGTACCACTACAACCATGAGACGGCACCGTTCACTTTTCCAGTACTGCTCCGTAGTGTCTGGCTTCGGCTGTATCCCAATGGCGAAGACCCAGTGTATCAGGTGTTCCGAGAGAAGCTTGCTGGTTCAGTGTACGAGTATCACGCGGAGGCCTTTCTTACTGCGAGTTCAGATATTGGCAGCTACTCCCGTTCTTCCAAGGGCGGAACTGCTTCTACTCCGGAGTTGGCGATCCAGTTTGCTGCGATGGAGGCTCTTACTGACTTGCGCTTCCACGAGGTCGAGATGCAGACTCATCCAGGTTTCTTTCGCTACCCCACCCTGTCGCCTACGACAGGGCGAGTCCTTTTCGCACCTGTTGACCCGGCGAGTGATCGTGCTACTGGGGTTTTATCTCGTTATCTGAACGCCAGTTACCGCATGATCACTTCACTAGCTGAGGAGCTGACCCATGCCCGTGAGGCGCTTGCAGCTGTTGCGGCAGCATAGTCTCCGCCTCCACCTCCATTTTCACCTGTGTATACTCCACCCGTTCCACCTTCTGAGACTCCTTCTAGCTCGTTCGGACCACCAGGCTTTTTGTCTGGCAGCCGACGTGAGACCCCAGCAGAGTGGGCCTCACTCCTAGCTACTCGACCTGCTCCGATGCTGCGGCGTCGTGCTCCTTCTCCCTCGGAGGGGGAACCTTCCCATCAGCGTCGTCGTGTTTCCTTTGATCCGGAGGCCGAGGTGCACATCATCAGCTCAGATTCCGAGACCGGATCAGACGACGAGGAGTCTTCAGTTTACCAGTGTTCGTGCCACCGGCGTCACTAGAGTGGAGGCTTGAGTCTCAGTGCTTGCATCATAGCATCCCTGCATACGTCAACTGCCGTATGAGCAGTCTAGTCATGATCATCCCCCCTACTAGCTTGTCATGTATGATGTTGGGTTGCCTTGTATAATTATGTTGTTCGCTTTATTTTCCCTCTTTTTATTTCGTTTCTTTTCTGGTGCACACTGTCATGCCTTCCCTTATGGATGTTGCTCATCGATTCGGTATTTTGCAATGGGAACAAATTTAGGATGAAGAGGTGTAGTAATCAAGGCGGCGATGGAACTCCCGTTCGTCGATCCGCCAGACAAGCAGGACAGTCACCAGAAGATTTACCACCTCCACCACCACAGGCACCAACCACTGATCAGATTATGAGAATGTTTGAGGAGAAAAGAAATCAAGATCTCATGGAATTTTTGAAAAGTATGCAGACTATGGTGGGTCAGAATAACAATAATGGGACACACTCACTACTGGAATCAGGGTCTTTGCCATCTGCCAGGTCTTTGCCGTCTGCTGGCAGATGGCAAACAGGATGTTTGCCATCCGCTTTGGGAAAGCAGACGGCAAAGAGCTGGCTGATGGCAAACACACTGTCTCTTTGCCGTCTGCCAGCGGACGGCAAAGATTCTTTGCCGTCTGCTAGCGGACGGCAAAGAGGTGCGGTGGGGCCCCGTGGAGGCCAGTTAACTGCAACGGCCCACCCCACCTCTTTGCCGTCTGCTAGCGGACGGCAAAGAATCTTTGCCGTCCACTGGCAGACGGCAAAGAAAATAACCCCATAACGGCCGTTACCCCCCCACCTCCTCTCTCTCCTCTCTCTCTTCTCTCTCTCCCGCGCCCTTTCCCCTTTTAATTTTCGTCCCCCGCCGCCGCCGCCCGACGCTCCCCCACCCCTGCCCCTCCGCCGCCCCGCGCCGCCGCCCCTCCGCCGCCGCGCACCGCCCCCCCCCCCCCCCCCCCCCGCCCCCCCGGAGCCCGCCCCGTCGCCGGCCGCCCCGCCCAGTGGACCCAGGCCGCGGCGGCCGCCTTGCCCCGCCCCATCGCCGGAGCCGCGCCGCGTCGTCCCGCCCCGCCGCCGGAGCCGCACCGTCGCCGGCACCAGATCCCCCCCACCCACAGCCATCCTCCTCCCCGCAGCCACCGGAAGGTAAGCCCCCCTCCTCCCCTGTTCTTTTTTTTGTATTAGTTAGATTTAATTTTTAGGTTGAATTATGTTAGCTACTCCTCCAGTTCACTCAGAGATGTATTGCATATAAAGGATTCAGAGTAGCTACAGGTTCGGATTTGAGGAGAGCACGGTATATTATTTTGGGGTGGCGTCAAGGAGGCAAGGACCCACTATCTTGATGACAAAGGGAGGGGGCAAACTGTCTCCGCCCTTATCCCCTTAGAGGGAGAGGTTAGGAGAGAGCAAACCATGTCTTATAGCCTTAGAGAGAGAGTTTAGGAGAGAGCAAACCATGTCTTATTGCCTTAGAGAGAGAGGTTAGGAGAGAGCAAATCATGTCTTCTTCACAAGACGTGCGGTGCACGTGCACGTTTACTAGTTTAGGTAATAGGAGTAAGATTTAGGAGAAGAAAAAGGAAAGAAGAAGAGAAGAAGAAAAAGGAAAGAAGAAGAAGTAGAAGAAAGATAGGAAATAAAAGAAAAGGAAGTATAAGAAAGAAAGAAAATGAAAAGAAAGAGAAGAAAAATATGTAGATGCAAATATAATTAAAGGAAAATGGAAAGGAAAAAGAAAAATAGAATAAGAAGATAAAGAATAGGAAGAGAAGGAGAAGGAGGAGAAGAGGAGGAGGAGGAGGAGTAGGTTGAATTAGATTTAGTTTTAGATTTGTTCTCTGTTTGTATTATTAAGGTAATAGGAGTAAGATTTAGGAGAAGAAAAAGGAAAGAAGAAGAGAAGAAGAAAAAGGAAAGAAGAAGAAGTAGAAGAAGATGAAGGAGAGAAGGAGGAGGAGCAGCCCGAACCGTCGCCGCCGCAACCCACTGCCGGTGAAGATGGAGGTGGACGACGACGTGCCGCTCCTTCCGGTGAAGATGGAGGTGCCACTCTACGTAGACCTTGTCTCGGGGTCGTAGTAGATCGTATCCCGGCGATGAGGAGGAAGGAAGAAGAAGAATGTTAGTATTAGATAATGTAGTTAGTAATTAGATGTTAGTATTACTTAGCTTAATTACTGGTACTAGTGTTTGTGTTGATTACCCCGACACCCAGACACGACACCCCCGACACCCCGACACCCGACACGACACCCCGACCCCGAAACCCCGACACCCCGACCCCGACATGACACCCCGACACCCGACACGACACCCCGACACCCGACACGACACCCCGACCCAGACACCCCCGACACCCCGACACCCGACATGACACCCCGACCCCGACACCCAGACACCCCGACCCCGACACGACACCCCGACCCAGACACCCCCGACACCCCGACACCCGACATGACACCCCGACCCCGACACCCAGACACCCCGACCCCGACACGACACCCCGACACGACACCCCGACACCCCGACACGACACCACGACACCCCGACACCCCGACACCCCGACACCACGACACCCCGACACCACGACACCATGACAATTAGTTCATGATAGGTATTCAATTTTTTATTATGTTCATGATGATGATACACTTAAATTATATACATATTATTCATGTCAGGTATTCATTCTTTTTATGTTGTACTAATTTCGTTTACTCTTTGTCATTGCAGGTGTTGACAGATGGTGGGCGCGGGTCGAGAGCGCTCCGAGGCTCCTACCTCGGCGCGTGGTGGGAGGGGTAGTTCCATTCCACCCCAGAGCCTCCAGAGAGCGCTGGATCTCAGTATGCAGACACCACCGGCGGTCGCTTCTTCTTCGGCCGGGAGAGGTCGGGGGGGGGGGGGGAAGAAGGCTGGTAGAGGTGGACGTGGCGGCGGGAGAGGTAGGAAGGCTGCTACTACGCCTTCCTCACCGCCACCCCCAGCTGATTCACCCGACCACAGGAGTGCTCCGTCTGAGATGGAGCCGCCTGAGGTGGACCCGTCTCGGACTCCGGTCCACGAGCCTCGGGGCGACGAGCCTACGCAGACGCGCCTACGGCCGACGAGCCTGGGGCCGACGAGCGTCGGGCCGACGAGCATCGGGCCGCCGAGCCTTCATCCCACGAGACTCCGTCCCATGAGACTCCGGAGCTCAGCAGGGATCACGCTGAGTCGCAGCCGAACCCATGTGCGAACTCGTCGAGTGGCCGTGCTGAGGGTGGCTATAGTTCTGATAGCTATAGCAAGGGTGAGTGGGTTGAGGGGCGCAAAGTCTACCAGCGTGGTGGTACAAAGCTCCCGCCCACCCCGGCGACCCCCGACCAGAGGTGGTTGATTGCGCCGGAGGGGGAGAAGTAAGTGCATTTACTCTTTTTTAACCTTTTGCCTTCACGTTTCTTCGAATATCTAATGCGTTGGCCTTGTCATACTGCAGGTCTTGGACACACGAGCCTCGTGTCCGCAGGCCCAACACTGTCCTTGGTGTGATTTGTCGCCAGAGCTTCCCGGGGTGGGTCACGTTACCCGGTGAGGGCCGGGTTCCAGAGCTAGGAATGACCTGGGAGCACTACTTGGCTACCCCGGCCCCGCCGGGGCATAGGATTGGCGATGTCGAGTGCCACACGGTGGCCGACATTGTGATCCAGACGTTTTGGGTAATTTCTCCTTTGTCGTCTACGTTGTGTTTTCTTCTTTGATTGGCAATCCTAGTGATTGTACTAATCCGTGTTTTCTTGTTTGATTGCAGACCTTCTACAGGTGTGCTGAGGGACAGGAGGAGGCCACGGCTCGGGTTATCGACAACGAGTGCAGGCGCCTACTTAAAAACTTTCGGCACGAGGCTCGGACGCAGGCTGTTCGAGACTACTTCGCCTCGGCTGGTATTAGGAGGAAAAAAGAGAAGTGCCGCGACAAGTATCTGAGTAAGGAGAAGTACATGAAGGTAATTACCTATTCTTAAGGTCTTGTACTTAGTTTCCTTGATATGATTCGTAGGCGTAGCGCTCAAATTTCTCTTGCTTAACTTAGGTGCCTCCGAGATGGTGTGCGGATAGGATGGACTGTTGGGAGGCATTGGTGGATGATTGGTGCTCTCCCCAATGGCGCTCCACCCACGACACTGCAAAGGACAAGCGTGGCAAAATGAAAGGTGTCCCACACCATCTAGGCAGCATCAACCTACATCAGTACGGGGAAAAGTGGTTATGTGGTTTGCTTCATGATTCATGCAAATTCATTCTTCATGCTAGCTTGAGCCCTTAACTAATACTCTGTTCCTCTCTTTTAGGCGCGACACAACAAGCCTCCAGTGCCAGAGCTGTTCGACCTCTATGCCATGTCCAATACTGCCTCGTACAAGAAGGCCAAGGCATTCTCTGAGTCTGACCTCGATGATCCAGAGAAATTCAGCAACCGCGCCTCCCACCACAAGCTTGTGAGGTACAGAGACGAGGGGAAGGCGAGGAAAGGGCCGGACTTTAACCCGAGCCAGCAACCTCTTGATCCAGAGCTGGTGATGATATCTGGTGGCGGGAGGCACCATGGCTCGTTAGCCATTGGGGATGGACTAATACGTTGTTCTAGCACTCTCCCGCAGATCAAGAAGCGCCAGACCAGCTCCGATCCTGAGATAAGGCCTCGTGCACGGCCAATGGAGCTCGAATTCAAGGTTAGTTATATGGACTCAGATACCTTTCCTCCATTACATTGCGTGTGCGGCCGTCGATGATTACAATGCTAACGAGTGGTGTTGCAGGCTGCTATTGAGGCAGAGAGAGCGAAGACTCATGCTTATATTGAGGAAGAGAGAGCGAAGACCCAGGCGCTTCTAGAGGAGAGGGACCGACAGGCGGAGGAGAGAACGGCTAGGATAATGGAGGAGGAGAGGAACCGGAACGAGTTGGGTCAACGGGCCCTATACGAGCTCATCGTGGTAAGTTTCTTCTGCATATTAGCCAAATCATGCACGTAATGTTCCTTTCATTACTAATTAATATGACTGACTCGAGAAAACCAAATGTGCAGACCATGTGCCAGAACAATGGCACGACCCCTCCGCCGATGCCAGTCATTGCTCCAGCGGGCACGGTGAGTTTCATTTGAATGGTCATTAGTTACTAGTCTTCACATTTGAGTTGCATCATGCTAACGATACATTGGAAATGATCTTTGGTGCAGCATAACTCCCGACAAGCATCGACCGATGCTTCTCCGTCTGCCACTGGCGCGACCGGTTCTAGAGCTACACCTACACCTCCGTGATGACGGTAAGTTTTCCCAAGTGTTTTGCTTAACAAATGCATACTTAGCTTAAGAAATGACCTATTTATCTCCAAAATGCCGTATACTTAGCTTAGTTTCCTCGAAAATGACATTATAACCTTACTTAGCTCCAAAATGACCAATTTTACCATGGATAGCTCTCAAATGACCTATACTTAGCTTAGCTTAAGAAATGACCTATTTAACCTAGGAAAGCTCTAAAATGACCTATACTTAGCATTTGTTCCTCCAAAAATGAATTTATATGCTTAGCTAGCTCAAAAATGACATAACATCATTAATTAGCTCAAAAATTACCTATTTAACCTAGGATAGCTCTAAAATGACATATACTTAGCATTTATTACTCCAAAAATGATTTTATATGCTTAGCTAGCTCAAAAAAGACATAACAACATTAATTAGCTCCAAAATGACCTATTTAACCTAGGATAGCACCAAAATGACCTATACTTAGCATTTATTCCTTCAAAAATGAATTTATATGCTTAGCTAGCTCAAAAATGACATAACAACCTTAACTAGCTCAAAAATGACCTATTTAACCTAGGATAGCTAAAAAATGACCTATAATTAGCTTTTTTCTTGCAAAAATGATTTTATATGCTTAGCTAGCTCAAAAAAGACATAACAAACTTAATTAGCTCCAAAATGACCTATTTAACCTAGGATAGCACCAAAATGACCTATAGTTAGCATTTATTCCTCCAAAAATGAATTTATATGCTTAGCTAGCTCAAAAATGACATAACAATCTTAATTAGCTCAAAAATGACCTATTTAACCTACGATAGCTCTAAAATGACCTATACTTAGCATTTATTCCTCCAAAATGACTTAATATGCTTAGCTAGCTCAAAAATGACATAATATGCTTAAGAAATGACCTATTTAGCTCCAAAATGACTTAATATGCTTAATTAGCTCAGAAATGGCATAATTACCTAGGTTAGCTCTAAAATGACTTATACTTAGCTTTTTTTAGTCCATTTATGACATACTTAGCATATTTAGGTCTAAAATGGCCTATTTACCTAGGTTAGCTCTAAAATGACACTAGTAAGCAATAAGAAGAAAAAAAGAAGAGGAGAAAAAGAAAGAGAAGAAAAATTCTTCTTCTTCTTCTTCTTCTTCTTCTTCTTCTTTTTCTTCTTCTAGTTTTCTTCTTCTTCTTCTTCTAGTCTTCTTCTTCTTCTTCTTCTTCTTCTTCTTCTTCTTATTCTTCAAGTCTTCTTCTTCTAACTTTCTTCTTTCTCATTTTGCAGATTTGCTTCAGATCACCCGACCCTTGCGTTGATGGAGTGCTTGTCTTTATTTTTTGTTTTGACTTTGTGAAACTTGATACCTATGGATGCAACTTTGTAATATTGATGAAACTATGTATATGTATGGATGAAACTTTGTAATATGTTGAAATTTGGACATATGTGATGATTTGGTATACATTTGTTGGATGATCATATCCGTATGGCAGGGATGTGCATGTTGGATGAAAGTATTCTGAAATATATATATATATATATATATATCATATATATTGCTGTGAAATTGCTTGAATTTAAGAAAAAGCAAGAAAAACAGGGGCTATATGGCCACTTTGCCGTCTGCTAGCAGACGGCAAAGAGGTTTGCCGTCTGCCAGCAGACGGCAAAGAGGCCACGTGGCAGCAGCCTGTGCAACCTGGGCTGGCCTATTTGGCCTCTTTGCCGTCAGCCAGCAGACGGCAAAGACCTTTGCTTCTTTGCCGCCTGCCAGCAGACGGCAAAGAGCGCCGTTAGCCCCCTAACGGGGCTGACACCTTTTGTCTGCCGTCCAGTTGCTTTGCCGTCTGCCAGCAGACGGCAAAGACCTTTGCTTCTTTGCCATCTGCCAGCAGACGGCAAAGTGTCCTTTGCCGGCAGCTGTTCGGCCGGACTGTTGGCCGTCTGCTGGCAGACGGCAAAGGCTTTGCTGTCCGGCATTCATGCCTTTGCCGTCCGCTATGGCAGACGGCAAAGCAGTTGATTCCTGTAGTGACTCTAAGTTGTCTGATTTTCAGCGTACCAAGCCACCCAGTTTTGGTAAAGCTGTGGATCCTATGGAAGCGGATGACTAGCTGAGGACCATGGAAAAGAAGTTGGACATAGCCCGCTGTGATGAGTCAGACAAGGTTCCTTTTGTTACTCACTACCTGGAAGGATCGGCAGCTATATGGTGGGACAATACAAAAATAATGTGGCCTTCTGGAGAAGATATTTCTTGGGAAAAGTTCAAAGAGGTATTCCGCAAGTATCATATTCCTACCGGCATCATGAAGGTGAAGCAGAGGGAATTCTTGGCCCTTACTCAAGGAAATATGTCAGTGGGGGAGTATCTGAACAAGTTTAATAATCTGGCACGGTACTCTACCCATGACGTGTCCACTGAGGAAAGGAAGTTTGACCGATTCCTAGGAGGGCTGAATCATACCCTCTGTTGTCAGCTCTGTATGCTTGACTTTCCTGACTTCCAGACTTTGGTGAACAAGGCTTTTATAGCTAAGCGAGAGCATAAGTCAGGGTATGATGATCGCAAGCGGAAGTTTGAACCCAAGAAGGACAACCGCGAGCAGTTTGCGCAGAAGCCACGCACTTGGCAACCAGGGCCGTCTGAATACAAGCCTACCTGGAACAATGGCAACAACAACAATAAGCCTGTCAGCCAGCACAAGACCTTCGGCAAACAGCCAGTGCTGGAGGACTGCCGTCGCAACAACACATGCTTTACTTGCGGCCAGAGCGGGCATTACTCCAAGCAGTGCCCCACAAGAAATGGGAAGCCACCATCCGACTTCAAGCCACAAATCAACAGTGTTGGACGCCGCCCCAATCCAAACTTCTATCGCGGCCAAGTCCATCATATCTCCGCTGAGGAAGCCCGCGAAGCACCAGATGTGGTCCTTGGTATGTTTTCTGTTAACAGCATACCCGCAATAATTTTATTTGATTCTGGGGCTTCTCATTCGGTTATTTTGCGGAGTTTTGCCACCTTGCACAAATTTTCCCCTTCCCTTTTGGACAAAATCATGGTGGTACAATCCCCTGGCTCCATGCTCAGAACAAATGTGATATACAAGGATCTGGAAATTTTGATACATGATGTAAAGTTTCCAGCTACTCTTGTTGCCATTGAATCCCCTGGACTGGATATAATACTGGGAATGGATTGGTTGGTACCACATCAGGTGTGTATCAACTGTGCCACCAGGAAGGTGACACTGGTTAACCCGGCCGGCAATTCACTGCTAGCAGAATGATGTCCAAGAAAGGAATGGCATTCAAAGCCACAACTACAAACATAAGTCTGATTCCAGTGGTTAGTGAATTTCCGGATGTATTCCCGGAAGAATTACCAGGAATGCCACCAGATCGGGAACTAGAGTTCGCTATTGAGGTTGTTTCCGGAACAGCTCCAATTTACAAGAAGTATTATCGCATGCCTTCCCCAGAGCTAGTGGAATTAAAGAAACAGTTGGATGAATTATTGCAAAAAGGGTACATTCGTCCAAGCACTTCACCTTGGGGATCACCAGTGATGTTTGTTAAAAAGAAGGACGGCAGCCTGCGAATGTGCGTGGACTACCGCCAACTGAATGAGGTCACCATCAAGAATAAATATCCACTTCCCCGCATTGATGATCTGTTCGACCAGTTGAACGGGGCCCGGGTATTTTCCAAGATTGACCTTCGAACGGGGTATCATCAGTTAAAAATCAGGAAAGAAGATATCCCCAAGACAGCCTTTACTACAAGATATGGCCTATATGAATTTGCAGTCATGTCATTTGGGCTGACAAATGCTCCCGCCTATTTCATGAGCATGATGAATAAGGTCTTCATGGACTTCTTGGACAAATTTGTGGTAGTCTTCATCGATGATATCCTTTTCTATTCAAAAGATGAAGAGGAGCACAAGCAACATCTCCGCACTGTCCTGGAAAGACTAAGGACCCATCGCTTGTATGCCAAATTCAGTAAATGCGAATTTTTCTAAGAGAGGTGGGATTTCTGGGACATGTTCTGTCAGAACAAGGTGTGGCCGTCGACCCCAGCAAAGTGACTGCGGTATTAAACTAGAGGACCCCAGCCACAGTAACGGAAGTCCGCAGCTTTCTGGGATTGGCAGGCTAGTACCGTCGCTTCATCGAAGGCTTCTCAAAAATAGCCAAGCCACTGACAGAATTGCTGAAAAAGAACCACAAATTTACCTGGACGGAAGAGTGTGACAGCAGTTTCTTGGAATTAAAGACAAGGCTAACTACAGCCCCTGTCCTAGTTCTTCCAGACATCCACAAGAACTTTGACATATATTGCGATGCTTCCAGGCGTGGAATCGGCTGCGTTCTAATGCAAGAAGGAAAGGTTGTGGCATATGCATCCAGACAGCTACGACCTCATGAAGAGAACTATCCCACTCATGATTGGGAATTTTCAGCCGTGATTCATGCATTAAAGATTTGGAGGCATTATCTCATTGGGCAACGATGTGAAATATACACAGACCATCAGAGTCTCAAGTATATTTTCACCCAACCTGACCTGAATCTGAGGCAGAGAAGATGGCTTGAACTGGTCATGGACTATGATATCGGAATTAATTATCATCTGGGAAAAGCCAATGTGGTTGCCGATGCCCTCAGCAGAAAACAAGGTACCCTAAATGCCTTAATGGAGTGAATCCATCCGAGGCTACGAGAGGAGCTTGCTAAGCTGAACATGGTAATATGTGACCCAATTAGCCCGGATACCTTGGAAATTACTCTGACACTTATGGAAGAAATTAAGGCCGCTCAGAAATCAGATGAGGGTATACAAGAGATCAAGGAGCGCATTCCGCAAGGAAAGGCCAAGTCCTTCCATCTTGATGATCAAGGTACCCTATGGTTCGAAAATCGAATATGTGTACCTGATCAAGACAACTTGAGACAGCAAATACTTAGAGAGGCACATCAATCTGCCTACTCTATCCATCTGGGAGGAACAAAAATGTACCAAGACTTGCGAGAGACCTTTTGGTGGCCAGGAATGCGAAAGGACAGAGCCTACTATGTCGCCTGTTGTCACATCTGCAACAGAGTCAAGGCTGAGCACCAGAAACCCGTTGGGCTACTGCAACCTTTACCAGTTCCTCAATGGAAATGGGATGACATATGCCTGGACTTCATGGTTGGACTACCCAAGTCAACAAGAGGCCATGATGCTATGTGGGTCATCATGGATATACTTACGGATGTGGCTCACTTCCTTCCGGTAAAGACCACTTTCAACGCTTACCAGCTGGCACAACTCTACATGTCCCGGATAGTCAGCCTTCACGGAGTACCCAAGTCTATCACATCAGATAGAGGCTCCTTGTTCACTTCAGCGTTCTGGCTACGATTGCATCAAGCCCTGGGAACCGTACTAAAGCATAGTACGGCATATCATCCACAGACAGATGGACAGACCGAACGTGTGAACCATATTTTGGAAGATATGCTTCGATCATGTGCTCTTGCCTATGGATCCAAATGGGAGGATAGTTTACCCTATGCAGAACTTTCTTACAATAACAGTTATCAGTCAAGTCTCAAGATGTCACCATTCGAAGCTCTGTACGGACGAAAATGCCGCACTCCGTTAAATTGGTCTTAGACCGGAGACAGCCGTATCTTCGGCACGGATTTGATGCTCGAGGCTGAGAAGCAAGTCAAGGATATTCAGGAACGTCTTCGAGCAGCCAAGTCCCGTCAAAAAGAGTTACTATGATCCGAAGCATCGAGAAGTAACTTTTGAGCCCGGAGAATATGCCTACCTTCGAGTTACCCCCATGAAAGGAATAAAGAGGTTTCATACCCGAGGAAAGCTTGCACCGAGATATATCGGTCCCTTTCCAGTAATGGCTAGAAGAGGCAGAGTGGCATATCAGTTAGAGTTACCACCGGAGTTGTCTGATGTTCACGATGTCTTTCACATATCACAATTCAGAAAGTGCATTGCACCTTCGATCAAATAGGCAGATATGAGTGAGTTAGAGCTGACCAAAGATTTGACCTATGAGGAAAAGCCTGTCAGAATTCTGGATGAGATGGAAAGAACTACCAGGAGTAAGACAATTAGATTTTTCAAAGTGTTGTGGGATCATCACACTGAGGAAGAAGCTACCTGGGAAAGAGAGGATTTTTTGAGATCAGCGTATCCACACTTGTTCCCTGAGCAACCGAATCTCGAGGACGAGATTCATTCTAAGGGGGGGTAGGTTTGTGACACCTTGGTTTTTGGCAACTTTTTTCTTTTCAAAACTTTCTGGCTTTATTTGCAATTCGGATGGTTTTTGAATCTCTTCTGTTGACTTTGGACTTATGAATTTCTCTCAGCGATCCAAAGCCCTCAGCATCTTGCCAAAACCTTGTCACTCACCTTCTGGATCAATTTCCAATTCTCAATCTTTCCCAAATATTCATTTTCTTCCTATGGGAAAATCTGTCATCACTATGGGTTACAAAGCAACCTATAGTTCTGGTGACCAGAAAAATCCCAAATTAATACCACACCTTCTTGTCATCATCTACTCCCACAATCTTCAAAAACATTTCATGGTCCAGTACAAAATTTAGTCCAGAAAACTTCATTTGTCTTCTGGACAGTACTGGCCATTTGTGAAGCAACTCATATTTTCCCAACTGAGAAAACTCTCAGATAATTCCCTGAGATACTAGGGAACCTATCTTGCCACAATATCCAAAAATATCACCTTGTCCAGTACAAAATTTCAGCAACAATATTCTGCCAAGTTTCTGCTCATTTTGGACCTCTGTGAAGGAAGTACCATCTAGAGGTAACCAAATGAGCTGAAATTTTTATGGCATTTTCTATCCACCAAATAACCCTTCCACACCAATTTTCAGCTCCAGCAAATCAACCAGATGAGTGAATCAAGCTCATCTAGCTTCTGTTCCAGTAACCACAGTTATACATGAACCCCATTCAAACCTTGATGAAATTTTCTCAAACCTTGCCAGCTTGTAGTCCTTCCATAGTAGATCACTCCAGACATCTCCATTGGCTCCATCTCCAGCTCACCTCTCCTCTAGATCCCTCTCAAGTTTTCTGTCAGAAACTGTAGCTGAAGCTACACTGCACATCAGAGTGAATCTAGTCGAACCAGAGGCACAAGGGGATTAAGTGATCGAGGGTCGACATGCTGGACAAGAAAAGCCAGGCTCACGTGGCCTCTAGACACCAATGCCCGTGGTGAGCACGGCAGTGGCATGCCAAACCGCGCGCTCTGCACCGCGCCCGTGTCTGTTGAGTCGCGTCTGACTGCCTCGCGTGACCTTTCCTTGTCCCAGCTCGCCGACGTCTTCTCCTTCATCCACCTGTCCGTTCTGGACTCCTCCCCTCACCGGAATCGCCCTCGCCGGCCGCCACCCGTGCGGCCACAGTTGCCCTGTCGCTCGTCGCCTTCCTCCGCATGCCGCCACTGCACGCCATTACTCCCCCTGCCCTCCTCCGTCCCGTCGCCACTCCCAGCCAGCCAGCGCATCGTCCTGGCGCCGGCGACGTGACCCGAGCTCCGCCGCTTCCAGAGAGCTCGCCTCCTCCTATAAATAGGCCTCCCTGGCCTCTCTCCACTCCTCACCTCACCTTCTCCACCTCCCAATCGCCTCCCCGAGCACCGAGCCAAGGCCGAGAGGCCCTCTGGCCTCGCATCTCGTCGGAGCACCGCCGCCACCCGAGCTCTGCCTCCTCGTCGATTCGCTCCCTCCCAGCCTCAACCGACTTCACACACGAGCTCACCTCACTACCCTGACCACGCTCGAGCTCTTGGCCGACCGGAACCTCGCTGGAATCTCCGTCTCCGACGACACCCGAAACCCGCCGCTGCCGGAGAGGAAGAGGACGACGTCGTCCGGCCACCCCATGTCATGCTACGGGTACGTACGTGTTCACCTCCGAGCGCTCAATCCATTCCCATAGTCGCCGGACCTCGCCGCCGTCTGTATCGCCGGCGACCATCGCCGAAGTGCCGCCGCCCTCTGTTCCCCTCTCCCCCCTTTTAAATCTGACAGCGGGGCCCGCTCGTCAGTGGTTTGCCGAAGCGGTAAGTGGAGGCGCCCGGGCAAAGTGCGCCTTCAACGTGGCCCCCTGTGGATTTTCTGTTTTTCTGTTTTAATTCAATTTTGACCAGAAACTTTGACCAGCCATAACTTTTAAACCATAAGTCCAAATCAATTGATTCTTTTTGCTCTGGGTTTGTCTTGAGCCCCTTTATTTGCTGGAAAAATTTGGTATTTTTCCATGCTCACAGAATTTCTGGTGCACAGAACAGTAGTATGAGACATTTTCCTTTTCATTTTAAAAATATTTTCAGAAGGAAATACTTTTGGATTTGAAGCCCAGGAGTTTGTGGACAACCCAACAGAGCAAGGGAAGCCATGTCATCCATTGCATGAAGCATTTCCATAGTGTTGGTTATTTAATTGAATTATATGCATTATTTTCATATGTGATAATTTAGAGTAATTTTATTTTGATGTCTAGCTACAGCCATGTTGAGTTACTCATGATAATGATTCATGCTTGATAAATGTTGGACAACACTAAACCTAATTGGTTGATCTAGTGTCACCTATCCGGACTTTCCCGTGCAGCCACATTTGCCGGTATGGGACGGCCTTGACTTGTTCTGGCTTTGTGCTCTTTTATCGGTACCACCACACTATGGAGGATTATGCGTGCGTGCTGCCCTGATCAGGTAGACGGCGATAATCCTGTGAGCCCAGTTGAGTTATTTTGCTGGCGTCCCCGTTTGGGACAGTTAGTGGCCACGACGGTGGCAGGTGTCATGGGGTGACACAGGGGCCACCCAGGACATGACCCTGGGAGGGTATGATTGTCGGTGGTACGATAGAGGAGTCATGGGTCAGGCAGGTTTCGTTGAAGCACCATCGGTCCACCCGAATGGGATCACGAGGCAAGGGGCTTCATAGTGTGGGTAAAGTGCGCAACCTCTGCAGAGTGTAAGAATCTATTCGAATAGCTGAGTCCACGGTATTGGACAGTCCGTACTAGGCCACTGAATGGTCAACCGTAATACTAATAATAATGATGGAAGAACTTGTCTTATGTTCGGAAGTGCTCGGTGGATTATGAGCATTCCGAGGGTTGTGGGGCAACCCAGAAGAGAGTAAGTTGGTAACAGTAAGCAACCTAAGCACTTGATATGGTAATTGCCATGCTATTGTATGCTGCATTGTTTTGGTTGTCGTGAGCTTGCGAGTACATTCCAAGTACTCACCTGGCGTATCATGCCAGATGCAGGAGAAGCCGAGGACGGAGGTCCCGAAGGTTCGTGCTACGCTAACTAGGCCGTGTCCATAGCAGTGTCCCTGTGGATGGAGTTTTCCGCGCTATGTTCCGCTACGCCGTAGTTCTACCCAGTAGTATTGAGGCGCTACTATGTTCCATAAATAATGTAGATATTTTCATAGCACCTGATGTGCTTTTGGCCTCGCTATCAATGTAAATTATGAGCTTGTACTCGAGATATTTCAATAAAGTTCAGTTCTGTTCTGTTCCAAGTTGTTGTGTGCTTCCAGAAGACATGATCTCTGGGTGGGAAACACTTGGTAAACCGGTCCTCTAAGCCGGGGTGCCTCATATTATTATTATAGTTGTGCCTATGTTCTTGATACTGGTTGTAAACGCGCACGCCAGAGTGATTTCCTGGGCTGGCGTGTGCGGCGACCGTCTGGTTACAGTGGTACTCAGGCGGGGCGCCACAACGGATGGTATCAGTGTAGGAGATATGCCCTAGAGGCAATAATAAATGTTATTATTATCTCCAAGTTCGTCATTATGTTTATATTCCGTGCTATAACTGCTATGGTTCTCGAGTCTACAATAACCACGAGGCTCTAAGACTATCTCAAGTATTGCATGATGATCACGTTTTCCAGATCATGGGCATGTCTATGCCGGCAACTTTTAAGGGCACAATGTTAGGAGAACACTTGTGTTGAATCGACCCGATTGATGCTATGTTATGAGATACATTCGTCACAAGTAAATGGTTAATAACACAGAGAAAGTTAACGTTTGCATAATTCCTTAGACCATGAGAGTATCAAGTTCCTTCACACTTGCTTCATGAACTTTGGGGTTTGTTAAACGTCATCTGTAACAGGGTGGCTATTACGGCGGCTTACGGGTTCACGAAAAAGTATGACAAGAAACTTGATAGCTCAAGATTGGGATTTGCTCCTCCGACTATTGGAGAGATATTCTTAGGGCCCTCTCGGTGTTATGGTATCCATCATCGTCTGGCAGGACACAATGTGATTTGATCACAAGGATGCCGGAACGCGGAAACGAAAAAAGAGAACAAAAACCTCGGGTGTTTGTAACATATCGCGAAGCAACAGGAATAGCACACGGCAACTACAGGTTCAGTTGAATATTCATTCGTGTGGGTATAGGGATCAATATGGATGTCCACGGTTTCGCTATTGATCATTGATCGGAAAGTGTTCCGGTCATGTCTATACTTCACCGAACCTATAAGGTCACAGGCTTAAGGGTCATCTATCTGCTGAATACTAGACAGGGAGTCTGAGAGGAAGTCACCGGAAACGTTTCGGAGACAACGGAAAAGTTCCGGAGAGAACACCGGAAAAGTTTTGGTGAAACCAAAAAGTTGTTTCGGAGTAAACCATTGAGCCAAAAAGGTTTCGGCACACGCTTGGAACTTTTTGGAGGGTGCCAGAATTGTTTTGGGACCTTTTGGAATTTTTCCGGAGAAAAAAACCAGGAATATTTTGGAGCTGCCGGAAATGTGTTGGTTGCTTTTCGCTGATGAAAATCATTGATCCGGAAATGTTTTGGAACACGTCCAGAATTATTTTAGGGGGTACTGGAAATGTTCTGGACCTACAGAAATATATTCGGATTTAACGATCGCGGAAAAATGTTTTCATGAATAGTGAAAACACCTTTTTGGTTGCTTTTTTGGAAAGCCACATTTTTGGGCTTTCCCCAAAAATATATAAGGGAAGACTTGGGGAGGAGGGAACCCCTTTTGGGGGGGGGGGGCATGGGTGGCCGGCCATGAGGAGCTCCTCCATGGAGCTCCACTAGCCACCCCTTTATGCCCTTGTGAAGGACATATTTTGAGGGCATTTTGGTATTTCCAAGTGTCCTCTACCCCTTGGGCTTGGCCTATAAATAGAGGTGGAGAGGAGATCTCCACTCTCACTCTCTCTCACATACAAATGCCATGCATGATCTGGCTTTCTCTCTCCCTCCCACGAAATAGTTTCGTAGAGCCGAAAGGCTGTCTGGGTTCCGGTGGGAACTATTTCTGGACGGCGAAGCCCTGCCGGATAGCTGACACCGTATGTCTGCAACCCCGTAGAGAGGTTGTAGGTTCGATCTTTTGCCCGAGGGGCTGTTCGAGGGTCCTCCCGAAGGGCTGTCCGAGATACCATCCGAGTTCGAGGGTCCTCCTGAAGGGCTGTCCGTGACACCGTCCAAGGGACTCTCCGACCGCCTCCCGATGGGCTGTCCGAGGGGCAGACGAGGGAGAACATCCTCGCGGTTGGGAGGTTGTAAATCCTAGCTGCGGGGATCTGCACCGCTGATCTTCATCGACTCTACTTCCGCTGCGCTACGAGTCGGTAATGATCATATCAAAACCTTGTATGCATCTCCATAGTGATCCTGGGCGTGTACGTAGTGCGGAATGTTTTTGTTTTTTGTCGGGTCCCCCTACAATCAGAGCCAGGTTGGTTGACTGTAGGTTACCCTAGCCAGATTTCATTGCCTCTTTCTCAGTAGAAAGCCCGGACGGATTTCAGCCATCTTTGCCAAACCGGCATGGCTACTATTGATCAAAAGGCAATACCGTAGGCTTTTCCCCTGCATCAGACCCCAACTCTCGTGGCCTTTGCCCCTGGTGGGAAATGACCACACCAGACAATGACCCGTGAGCCCTCAAGCCCTAGGTAAACCAGATATCCCCACCCTACTTGCTAACCATGGCATTTCTCTCCTCAAATCCAGTTTCCCTTGGGAAACGCCTATAAATTCTATCTCTTCTTGACAACCCGTGGATCGTTGACTAAGCCACTTTAGCTATGGTCGTGCGTTGAGTCTGATGTTCCCTAAGGAAGTAGTAGGAGCTTGACACCAATTGCTACCAGGAGCATTGTGTGGTTTGCTTCTAAATCCTTAGAGGAGCATCGAGTGTGCGATGTTAGTTATACCAGTGAATCTTTGACCATGTGTATAAAGTCTGCAAAATTTGAGCTTTATTTGCTTTTTGGTATTTTTGGTTTTTCGCGATTCTTGCTTCTTTTGTCGATGTCGTTCTTTTGCTCCGACTGGATCCATCCGCAAGTACTGCTAAGAAGACCAGCATACAACGTGGATAATGCCCAATAGTCCAAATTCAGTCCATCCAAGTCAACCACCTGATATTCAGACCAGCAACCCCAGATCTGCCAAATGAAGAAAGGGTATAGAACAGAATCCGCGTGCAGCAGACAAGGCCAGAATATACCTGAGATAGTTTGCCTCAGAACAGATCACACCAAAGGAACAGTCAGATGAGCTATCAGGAATGGACACCAGCAGGGACAAATGATTCCGTCCTCGACACAAGGATTATTTCAGTCAGTGGGGTGAACCTTGAGTCTTTTCTCAATGGACTCAAGAATCATTTATTACTCACAGAAGACATAAGTCAAGGATATGCAGAGAGTAAAGGCAAAACTATGGTATGTTGATACAAATTTCAAAGCATATTTTGGAATTCACCAGTGCACATACAAATTTTTTGGTGCGAAGGGAACAAGGCTTGCGAAGAATACTTGGGTAGGTTCACGGCTGCCCGGAATCAATGAGCATTTCAAATACCTGGAAGTTCAGCAAAACCGAATGGAATTATCCTCCAACTGCTTACTACCGGCAACATCTGGTATCCCGAATTAATTATCAACATGAAGTCTGCATCAGTTGTGCAACCTTTACAGCAGCAATGATCAGACCAGCAGAAGAACAAGCGGTGTGCATGACTAACGAAATATCTTCAGTCAAGGTATGGCCTACACCAAGTTTTGGCTCCGCTATGGGTAAATTTTGGATACTCTGGAAGGAAGCCAGAATCGGCCATAGATCCACTAATCAGCAGGACGGATAGACGGATAACTTTTTTTCAAACAAGTAACCAGCAACAGAAGTCTTAAAGGTATACATGACCTTCAGACCACATATCACAGTGAAAGGCTTCTGGTATAAGAAACCTAGCCTTCCTCCACAGGCTATCGGGAGGAGCTTACGACGTAAGACTCCGAATCTTCCACGCTACGCCACTAGGGGTAAAAATCTTCTGGGGTATGGTGTGACACCCTGGTTTTCGCTCCTTGTTTTTTTTTCCTTTGCGGGATTTGACTCCCGTCTTTTTTCGATGTTATCGGGTTTTCTCTTGCCTTTGGGTATATGAAGATGGTCATTTAGCCTTGCCTCTCCTATCTGACCAGAGACCCTCTCCAAACCAACATTGCCACCCCAGATTTATTCTCAGGATTTTGCCGCCGAAACCCTACTCTCCGATCTACCAGAAGGGAAACCCTAATTCCTTCTGTTACAAAGGAACTCCAACTTCCTTTGATCTATTGCCTCCCAAACTTATCCCAGTGATCATCCCACATCCATAAGCCCTGGATATGCAAAAATATTGCCAAGTCATTTGCAATATTTTTCATTTAAAATTATTTCCTTTTTCTGCTATTAGAAGGAATTAAATCCAGGAAAATATCTATCCATCTCCAATGTTCATGAAAACTTGTGGAGATATTCTTTGTGATCATATTGAGCTCCCATAAAAATATTGGCCATAATTAAATAAGGAAAATTGCCTTTTCCTATTTAAAGCCAATATTTCAATTTGGGCACTTTCCAAAGGAGCTACTATTTTGGTAGCCAGGAAAAATCCCAAATAATTTGTGCAACTTCTCCTATCCATATCTTCACCATTTCCATCAAGATCCCAAGTTCCATAGCTTAACTTTTGAGAGCATCATCCATTTCTTGTTTCTGGATTTATTTTGAGGTTGTGAAGCAACTATATTTTATATTGCCTCAAAAATTCTCAAATTAATCCAGGACCTCAAATTCCATATATGATTTGATTATGCCAAAATTCACATCATTTTTATCTAGCCAATTTTTCCCAAAAATTCCATCAAGTTTCTGTCCAGATTCTAGCTTTGTGAAGGAAGTACCAGTTTGGTATATCTAAATGAGCTGAAATTTTTCCAGTATCTTCATATATCCAAATCATCACTCTACACCAAAATTCAGCTCAAGTCATCAAGCCAGATGAGTGCAGCTTCAAAGTCAAGTTTCTAGACCAAATTTGGCATTGCAAAGGAAGTATATGCAAACTTGGTCCAAATGACTTGAAATTTTTCCAGCATATACTCCTTCCTGCCCCATCTTATTTTGACAGCATTTCAACCTCACTCACTAAGCCATTTCACCTCAGCTTGGTCCCCAAGATTCTGACCAGAAACTATTCTGGATCACCTCGATTACTCTGGAGCCTTCCTGGTCCATCCAATGTCATAGCTTACCTATTTGACCAGTGCCTATCATGTTGGACAAGGTGTGGCAAGCAGACACGCGCCAGAACAGCCCGTGCGCATGGTGACCGCGTGAGATGCACGCAGGAACAGCGCTCTGCGCATCCATCGCGTCGGACGGCCAGCTCCGGCGGCCGTACCCTTGCCATTTTGTGCCGACTAGCTTCCCCTCTGCCGCGTGCCCCCTCTGGACCTTTCTCCCCCTCCGTCCCCTTCCTCGCCGCGCCGCGACGAGCGCCGTAGTACGCCACTGCCCCGCCCGTGACCGCTCCGTCGTTGCCTTCCTCTCTGTCCTCTTCCTCCTCGAGCTCTCTCGAGCGCTCCCGAGGCCTCTCTCCTCCCCGCGAAGCCACCTGAGGCCGCTACCCGCCAGCCACGTCTTCCCCGGAGCTCTAGTAGGCTAATAAGGTCACCACGGCGGCCGTGCCTATCGGTTCTCGCCGACCGGGCTATAAATAGCCCTCTTCCGAGCACTCCGAGCACGGCAACCCTCTCCCCTCCTCTTCACTAACTCACTGGACCACTCAACGGAGTCCCGAAGCCCCTCGTCCCTCCCCTCTACCCGCCATTGCCGCCCTCGACCTCGCCAAAATTCGGCCATCCCTGGACACCTCTGCTCCGCCTAGCCGCCGTAGCCGACCACCACCACCACCCAGAGGACCTCACCGCCTCCATTTTACCCCGGGAAGGCCATGGCCTCCATCCCAAGCCCGCGTCTGCCGCCGCCCGCCACCACTCTGTCAGGCCGCCACAGATCGCCCCCGCCTCCGCCTCGACCACCCACGGGCGCGGGACGATGCCGGGAGGCCATATCCACCACCGCCTGAGGTCGCCGGGCCCCACATCGCCGGCAATCGTCGCGACCGACGCCTCCGCTGCTCTTTGTCGCGAGGTAGAAGAAGAGAGGCAAGGGAGGAGAGAGAGGGAGTGCGGGTCCCGCGTGGCAGCCACTCAAGCGGCGGGCCCCACCGTTTAAGTGGAAGCGCACTATCAAAAATGCGCTTTCCCTTTTTGGAAAGCGTATTTCCGTACTGCTTCAGTCGGAAAGGCGCTTCCAGTATGCAGAAAGCGTATTTCTCAGAAATGCGTTTTCTGTTTAACCCCGCCGGCCGAAACTCTTATGTTGTGAACACTCGTTAGTTAAGCGCAGAAATGAATACTTTTTATTTGTTTTCTGCCTAAACAACGAACGGCCACAACTTTTCAACCGCAACTCCGATTCAGGTGAATCCAACGCCCACGTCTTCAGCTCGTCGAGCCCGTTCCGATGGTATCATTTTCATAATGTTTCCACACTGTGAAAATGACCATATTGCCCCTGCCCTATATTCAGCCCCTCCGAGAGAGAACCTTTCCCGGCGAATTTTCCGCGAGGTGATCGTACTTCTCTCCGGTGAATCCGTCGACCCCCAAGCAAGCCGACCATATGATATATGCCCTAAAGCATTGCTCTGTGTTATTCTTGCATGTTTAATTATTGAATATGCCTGTGTTAGAAATAATTTAAACTCCTGGTAGTTGCATTTGCTATTTTCATTACCTGCTAATGCTCATCATTTTATCGCACTAGTGACTCGTAGATGACAATGTGGAGATAAGTTGTTATGTTGATATACTAGGGTACATCTTGGATTATCATTATTGTTGCTATGATAAAGAATCGGATATAATGACAACAACCTCCTCCGTCGGCTGGATCGAGTCATAGTGCCACCGAACCGAGCTCCTCAAGTGCAACCACATTTGCCGGTATGGGACGGCCCTAGCTTGGTCTATTGTCCTGCCTCTTGTCGGTACCACCAAATAGGGAAGGTTATACGTGCACGCTACCCTGGCCCGGTAGGCGGTGATAACCTTGTGAGCCCAAGTTGGGTTATTTGCCAGCGTCCCCGTTTGGGACAGTTTTGTTTGGCCACGACGGTGGCAGGTGTCACGGGGTGACACAGGGGCTAACCAGGACATGACCCTAGGAGGGTATGATTGTCGGTGGGACCGTAAGAGTGTTAGGCAATAGACAAAGTTTTGTTGGAGCAGCACCGGTCCACCCGAATGGGAACATGTACTAAAGTACGAGGCCAGGCGCTCCATGGTGTGGGTAAAGTGCGCAACCTCTGCAGAGTGTAAATCTATTCGAATAGCCGCGTCCTCAGTTATGGGACACAGTTCGTACTAGGTATCACTATTTGGTCTATGTCAAGTCTGGAGGAGCCAACTATATAATGTTATTGCTAAGACTGAACCAGAGAACGGTAAGGTTTGTCAGACTGACAGTGCAGATGCATGGACATCATGTGATGTCAGAGGTATGAATGTTGGCCATGCGATGGCTATGAGATGAGTGGTCGGATGACCACAGGACTTGGATTTGGTTTGGATCATGACATATTCAGAGTATGGATTAATTACTTGATATGCTTTATCTTTGTCGTACCATAGTTACTTTGATAGTTATCATGCTAGATAATCCTGTTATGATATAATATTGCTAGATAATCCTGTTATAACATGATAGTTAATACTGTTAAGATAACAAGTGCATGCTTGAATGCCATGGATTGCATTGCTTGGTGTATATGTTAGTTTGGTTTGCTTGCGAGTACATTCAAAACTACTCAGCGGCCTTCAATGTGGCCAGGTTCACCTAAGGATTCGACGTTCACTAGCGAGGAGCCGGAGTGTTCGCAGGCTAGAAGAGTAACCCAGTCAGATCCCTGTGGATTGGAGCCGCACCAAGCCCATGCTGCCTTAGATAGAGCTTTTCCCCTGCCATCACCCTTGTAGTATAACTAGCATGTAAGACTTATATATCCATTAATAGAAAAGCTTGTGTTCATGATACTTGTTGTAAAAGCGCATGCCAGAGTGATTTTCCTGGGCTGGTATGTGGGGCGACCGTCTGGCTACAGTGGTAATCAGGCGGGGCGCCACATATGGCACTCCAAACTTTCTCAGCCTGCTACCGCGGAAAGCTTCCAACACCACGCGCTCCTCGCATTCCGACTCCACCATATGATCCCCCTACTCCACCCGTGGTCCGACGCTCATCCCCGAGTGATGAGGCTAGTCGCTTGGCTGCACCCATTCCAGTTAGAGCTTCTCCGCCCACGAGCACAGTGCCACCACGGACAGGCGTGGCATCAACATCTGCTCGACTGGAGACCATTCCTGAGGAGGAGGAGGAGGTTGAGTCAGCAGCACCTCAGCTGGGACTTACCCTCACCGGGGCCTATAGCGTCCCGGACACCCCGTGAGGGCAAATCGAGTGTCAGCACCGCAGTAGTCTTTTTATGAGATGTGATTGGAAAATATTTATTTTTCTGTTTCTTCTCCTTTTTGTAAGATGGCGAGTAGTAGACTCGGACCGCAGCACGCTGAGAGGACGGAGTAGTATACTATTGTAAATAAGTGGCCATGTAGAATACAACTACGGCAAGCATATTGTATAATTAAGTCATGCTTGTATAATTAATCCATGCTTGTATAATTAAATCTGGCATGTATAATAAAACCCTGCATGTATAATATAACTTGTTGTATTCATGTTCTGGGTGGAATTTATTTTTCAGTCTCTCAAAAATTTATTTTCTGCCTTTATGATTTCTTTTCTCATCAGTGTTACACAAATACCCCAGAAAGAAAATGCATCGTCCCTGGACACGTTCCATGCCCAGTCCGCCTGAGGACAACTTTGCACAGATGGGAAATAATTTCACACAAGGACAGACGAGTCAGCAGAGCAACGATTCAGCGTTTTCACAAGTACGCCGTTTGTACGAGCAAAGTCAGTAACAACACCAAGAGATGATGCAGCATTTAATCAATATGGGAAATCACCAAGGACAAAATCAACACAGGTCAAAATTATCTGAGCTCCAGAGGACCAATCCTACTGTATTCTCTCACACAGATAAACCTCTGGAGGCAGATGATTGGCGGCGTGATATGGAAAGGAAATTGAACATTGCTCAGTGTACGGACCAGCAAAAGGTGCTATATGCTCCGCACTATTTTTCTGGTACAGCAGCATCCTGGTGGGAAAATATTTGCCACACTCACCCCAACGGAGCAAATATGACATGGGAACAATTCAAGGAAAATTTCCGGGGAGCACATATCCCCAACAGTATTATGAAATTGAAGAAAAGGGAATTTGAGGATCTCAAGCAGCGAGGTACCACGGTAACTCAGTACCTGGACCAGTTTACTCAGTTATCTCGGTACGCCAATGATGAGTACATGACAGAAAACAAAAAGATGGAGAAATTTCTTGATGGACTCGTTCCATCTCTCAAGTGCCAACTCGTGGTCCACACCTTTCCAGATTTCAAGACACTGGTAGACAAGGCGATTATACTGGAGAATGAACACCGCAACATGGACGAAATTCGCAAACGCCGTATGACCCAGTCAGTACAAGTGCGCAACAACAGGCCCCGAAATGAATTTCAGAGGCATGTGGCACCACGACCAACAGTTCCAACACCACGACCACAGCAGAGTCGCAGCATCTTCAACAACAGGACCAAGGACACAACATTCCGTCCTGGCATTACCTGTTATGCCTGTGGAAAAGAAGGGCATTATGCCAGACAATGCCCAAAACAGTGGAACAATAATGTTCCGAAGCCCAACAACCACGGCCGCAATGTTAATGCAGCCCCACAACACAGCAACCCCAACAACAACCAAAGGAAGGGATAGGTGAATTACGTGACCTTTGAGGCAGCCCAAAACGCACCGGACATCGTGTTTGGTACGTTCCCTGTCAACACAATTAATGCTACAGTTTTGTTTGATTCTGGAGCTTCCCATTCATGCATCACTAAAAGATTTGCTTCGGAGAATTGGTTTTCTTTTTCGCCTTTTTAAAATTCAATGGTTATTCAGTCCCCGGGATTGAAGCAAAGCACACAATGGTACTGCAAGGATGTGAATATTGAAATAAAAGGAATGAAGTTTCTAGCCAATCTTATTGTTCTGGAAGCCGTCGATCTGGACATTATTTTGGGAATGGACTGGTTAACCACAAATAAAGGATTTATAGACTGTTACAACCGCACAGTGACTCTCACTAATTGTCTAGGGAAGACAATAAAATTTGGCACAAGGAAGATTTCTACTTCACAGGGAAAATTAAATCAAGTGGATATAACAGAGTTGAGCAAGGATCCTATGGTATGCGAATACCCTGACGTATTTCCGGAGGAGCTACCAGGCATGCCACCTGATCGCGAAATTGAGTTCGTTATCGAACTAGCACCTGGAACAACACCCATTTACAAGAAGCCTTATCGTATGGCTCCGACAGAATTGGCTGAGCTAAAGAAACAAATTAAGGAATTAATGGAAAAAGGTTATGTTCGCCCCAGCTCATCACCATGGGGATCGCCGGTTTTATTTGCTAAGAAAAAGGATGGTACCCTGAGGTTATGTATTGATTACAGGGCACTCAATATGGCTACCATCAAAAATAAATATCCACTGCCAAGAATCAACGACCTGTTCGAGCAACTGGCAGAAGCCAAGGTATTCTCAAAAGTAGACTTGAGGTCAGGCTACCATCAATTAAGAATCCGATCGTCAGACATACCCAAGACTGCCTTTACCACCATATACGGATTATATGAGTTCACGGTGATGCCCTTCGGTTGACCAACGCTTCTGCTTATTTTGTGCATCTCATGAACAAGGTTTTCACGAAATATTTGGACAAGTTCGTGGTTGTATTTATCGATGACATACTTATTTATTCCAAGACGCCAGAAGAACATGAGCAACATCTTCGGATAGTCCTGGAAGAACTGCGGAAAAATCAACTATATGCCAAATTCAGCAAATGTGAATTTTGGTTACGAGTAGTTGGTTTTCTGGGACACGTACAGACACAAGATGGGATAGCAGTGGGCCCAAGCAAAGTAAAGGATGTCTTAGGGTGGAAGCAACCCACCAACGCGACTGAGGTCAGAAGTTTTCTTGGTCTGGCCGGCTATTATCGTTGATTTATCGAAGGATTCTCCACCATAGCCAAACCCATGACTCAGTTGCTCAAGAAAGATAAGAAGTTTGAATGGACCGAAGCCTGTGAGAAAAGTTTCCAGGAATTAAAGAAGAGATTAACGACAGCACCAGTTCTGATCGTGCCAGATGTGCACAAAAATTTTGAAATATATTGTGACGCGTCCAGGAAGGGCATGGGATGTGTATTAATGCAGGAAGGAAAAGTCGTAGCATATGCCTCAAGACAGCTACGACGACACGAAGAAAATTACCCTACCCATGATTTGGAGTTAGCAGCTGTGATACACGCACTCAAGGAATGGCGACATTACCTTCTTGGTAACCGATGCGAGATATACACGGACCACAAAAGTCTTAAGTATATCTTCACCCAGCCAGAATTAAACTTGAGACAGCGTCGATGGCTTGAGTTAATTAAGGATTATGATGTGGGAATTCATTACCACCCGGGAATGGCAAATGTTGTGGCAGATGCTCTGACTAGAAATCCATGCACCAACAATGACAGTATGCAATTCTCATAGCATGAATTCAACCAGGCATTTGCCAAGCTTAATATGGTTCTAGTCACGGAAGGAACCATTGCCCGTTTAGAAATAAAATCAACATTGGAGGGTCAGATCAAAGAAGCTCAGAAAGGACAGCCCAGCATCGAAGGAATTAAAAGGAAGGTAAATTTAGGCAAGGCATTTGAATTTACCATTGATAGTCAGGCAATCCTATGGTACGGAAAAAGGTTATGCGTACCCAACAAGGAAGAGCTAAAGCAGCAAATTTTGGCAGAAGCCCACACAACTCCGTACTCCATTCACCCAGGAGGAACCAAGATATACAAGGATCTACAGGAAATTTTTTGGTGGCATGGGATGAAAAGGGATATCGCCGTATATGTCGCACAGTGTGACTCCTGTCAGCGTATAAAGGCAGAACATCAGAGGCCAGCAGGATTATTACAGCCACTCAGAGTGCCTGAATGGAAATGGGATGTCTGCGGAATGGATTTTATTGTTGGATTACCGAGGTCATGACACAGAAATGATGCTATCTGGGTTATCACAGATTTATTAACCAAGGTGGCACATTTCATTCCGGTAAAAACCACATATTCAACACAGAGGCTTGCAAGGTTATACCTCTCCCGAATTGTTTGCTTACACGGAGTACCCAAGACCATTGTCTCCGATAGAGGCACCCAGTTTGTCTCTAGGTTCTGGGATCACCTGCAGCAGGCCTTAGGGACTCAACTGGTCTTCAGCACCGCATATCACCCACAGACCGGTGGACAGACTGAACGGGTAAATCAAATATTGGAGGACATGCTGAGAGCATGTGTGCTTACTTATGGGGTCAGCTGGGAAGATAGTTTGCCATATGCGGAAATTTCATACAACAACAGTTATCAAGCCAGTTTAAAAATGTCACCCTTCGAAGCCCTATACGGACGAAGATGTCATACCCCACTCAATTGGTCTGAGACCGGAGATAGCCGAATCTTCGGCCTGGAAATTCTCAAAGAGGCGGAAACAAAAGTGAAACTTATTCAAGACAGACTGAGAGCAGCTCAGAGCCGTCAGAAGAGTTACTACGACCAAAAACACAGCCAGATCAGTTTTGAGCCCAATGAATACGTGTACCTCAGAGTATCTCCAATGAGGGGACTACCGAGATTTAAGGTCAAAGAAAAGTTGGCACCGAGATTTATTGGACCGGTCAGGATAATTGCAAGGAGAGGCAAGGTTGCTTACCAATTGGAGCTACCCGCAGAATTATCGGATGTTCATGATGTGTTTCACATTTCACAGCTAAGGAGATGTGTCAGTAGCCCAGAAAAGCAAGTCCAACATCAAGACCTGGATATCCAACCAGATCTTACATATAGGGAACGTCCTATAAAGATTTTGGAGGAGTCTGAACGGAGAACCCGACAGAGCATGATAAAAAATTTCAAAGTTCAGTGGAGTAATCACACCGACGAAGAAGCAACATGGGAAAGAGAAGATCATCTGAGGACTGAATATCCGTACCTGTTTGAGGGACAGCTGAAATCTCGGGGACGAGATTTTTCTTAAGGGGGGTAGGTGTTGTAACACCCCAAAATTTTCTCTCTGGATATTCAAATCTTTTTATTAAAAAGAAAATACTTTGAATTATTTTGACCCAATTCTTTTCATCTCTTTCTTCTGTTCTGATATTCATTTTATTTTTAATTGGGATTCCAAAAAAAATTAAATGGTTCTGATTTGGATGATTATTTACTTGGGTAATTATTTTTGGAAGATCAAAAATATTTTTCTCTTTAGAAATTTTGCTGGAATATTAAAACTATTCCATGAAAATAGCCTTTTCACTTCTTTCTAACACTTCTAAATTCCTCCAATATTTTTTTCTGTCACTCCTAAATTTTCCCCAAGTCATTCTCACATCCTAGGACAGTATCCACCTCCTCTCCCCTCCACAAAAATATTTTTCTCATATTGTATAAATTCCAAAGTTGGAATTTATATTACTCATAGTTTCTTGGAATTACAAAGGAACCATATCTTCTGTGATTCTTCTGCTTCCACAAAAATTATCCTAACAACTAGGAAGTACCCATAACCCATTTCACCAAAAACATTAGGTTCCACAGTTCAAAAATTTCAAATTTCATTCAATTCAAATCTGGACCAGAAACAATCTCTTTGATACAAACCTATTTTTAATAGCTCCAGTGGTAGAGGCGATCGATGCCGTATCCGCGGCGAATTTCTTCAGTGGCAGAGGCGATCGATGCCGTATGCTTCACTCCATCACCCTCCTTCTCATCCACGCCTCCTCTCCTCATCAATGAGCCGCCGTAACCCCTGGTCAGTAACTCACCACTGACGATACAGTGCTCGGCCGGTGCAGCTACCTCCGAGCTCATCCGCGGCGGCCGAGCAGATCGGCTCGACCCCGCCCGCCATCTTCACTGCCGCTGCAACTCCCCCTCACCTAATCTCCTCCACGCGGGACCTCACCCGTATCCTCTCCACGCCGGCCACACCGCCCAGGGCCCGCCTGGCAGTCGCCGGAGACGGATGCCGCCGCCGCACACGTACGCAGACCTCGCCGCGGATAAGGCCGTAGAGCCCGAATACATCCTGGTTGATGCTTCTGGAGTACACGACCAACCTCTCCGATCACTCGTTGAACCTTGACCACCGACCAAACCAACTTCGGCGGCCGGAGTTACTCCGACGTGATCCGCCCTCACTGACCTTCCCCGATCGCCTATAAATAGGAGCTCCCGAGCTCCGTTCACTCCTCGTACCACCCACACCACCCCCGAATCGACCTCCAGTGCACTCACCCGACCTCGGGGAGGCCTCCTTCCCCGTCTCCGGTCACCGACCCGCCGCCACCATCCCCGATCGGCACGACGCCAATACTCCACCTCCATCGTTGAAACCTTGCCAGTAGACTCACATCACACCCATACTTCGATTCCGCGCTTCAATTTGACAACCCGAGCTCTCTCCGGCAAGATCCGACCCCCACCCGAACCACCGTCCACCGCCGTTGACCTCGCCATCATTCTACTGCTCGCCGGCGACCACCACCGCCACCCACCGACACGGAGTTCCACCCTGAACACATCCCGATCATCGCCGCCTCCCAAAACCCCGGCGATCGTCGCCGGTGATCACCGCCGCCCCTCTGTGCACGCGCGTGAGCGCTTTCAAATTTAAACCTGACGGGTGGACCCCACCAGTCAGAGTTTTCTTTTTTTCTGCATTTTACCTGAAGGCGTATTCTGCTCTTTACGCCTTCTCTGCTGAAAGGCGTATATCGCCCGCAGCGTTTTCTATTTTTCTGGTTTTAAATCGAAAGCGTACTTTGGCGCTTTACGCTTTCCGCTCTGGGAAGCGTATTTATTTCCGAACCATTTTCTGTTTAATAGCACAGGGACCTGCTGTTTTGCAGAAAAACCCCTGGGTTTAAAAGTTGAATAACTTTTAAACCACAACTATGATTGAGTTGAATCTTTTTTTGAAATTCTTATTTTTCTCTCTAGTTTCTTTTAGTATTTATTTAAAAATATTTTGAGACAAGTTTTGGTACTGTTGCCAAATTTTTAATTGGAGTTTGAATTTGAATTTTTCAGGAAAAGAAGAGGGGAACTTTGCCAGGAATTTTGAGGGTTCTTCTTCTGACTACTTTGGACAAGGCAAGCATTTTTGAACTTGGGATATGATGAAATGCATTGCATGGTTGCATTAGTTTGAGGTTGCACCATATGTGTAGTATATCACAAGTGCATGCATGCATGGTCATGTCCTTTGTGCATTACTTGCATTTCACTCAAGAGTCTGACTACCGTGGATAAGAATTGTGAGAGACCAGAAGTGTGTCTCCTGCCTTGGGACGTGCCGGTGGGCACGGGTCTCGTTATGACACGACGGTGTCACCGTGGCATGTGAGACATGCCAGACATAATAATAACAAGACCTCCTAAGTCGACCTAGATCGAGTCTTGTTCCGTCACACCTAGCTAAACACCGTGCTGCCACGGGTCTTCCCGCGAGGGAAGTACGGCTCAGTAAGTTGCTAACCCCTGTCCGTGTGCACACCACTCAGAGGGCCATGATGAGGGTTTCCACGGCCATGGACTAAATCCCGTCATCAGGTCAGGGGGCATTGGTGTATCCGGCTGGGCCGAGAGGGGGGGCACCCCTTGTAATCCGCACGTATGAATAGTGATCCCATGCTATTCGAGATTGTAGTCTCCCCGACTTAGAGTTTTTCTTGAACGGTGCTTTGGGTGATTCCTGGCATCCGAAAAGTTAATCTGGTGTGTGCTGGTCAGGTGTGTTTTCAACCCAAAGACCGTAGTGGGAATTAGTCAGTGCCACGGTGTTGACTAAAGAAATCTCATACACGTGGGTAAAGAGTCGTGTCCGCGGTCAAGGACGTTAGCTGGGAAGGGTCAAGTGTCTGTCTCGGTGTCGGTCTTCGGAGGAAAATAATTAATTTGAGCATCAATTATTTTACAGAATATTATTATTTCATCACTAAGGCTGTCATGGATATTTTTGGTTATCATGCATATTATGGTCATGAACATTATTATCACTCAGCATATTATTGTGGACTAACCCGTTTCTATTATCTTATTTTCCTGAGTGTCTCAGGGGCTGGCTAGACTACCCCGGGCACCCAGTTTTATTTTCAAGACCTCTCGTGGCGTCGCTTGAGTTCTCGGGCGGTCTGTCTCGCCCGATTCTCTTTTAGACACCCGTTTGGCATATCTTTTCAAGACCTCTCGTGGCGTCGCTTGAGTTCTCGGGCGGTCTGTCTCGCCCGATTCTCTTTTAGACACCCGTTTGGCATTTCTTTTCAAGACCTCTCGTGGCGTCGCTTGAGTTCTCGGGCGGTCCTGTCTCGCCCGATTCTCTTTTAGACACCCGTTTGGCATTTCTTTTAGGATTCTCGGGCGGTCCTGTCTCGCCCGATTGTCCACTTTTAACTTTCTTGGTTTGTCACTAACAATTTATTTTTCTGCACATGCTAATATTTATCATGCCATGTTTTATAATTCAGTCAGCATGAGCATATCATTCAATCCATCATGGGCATATGCATTCGGTTTATCTTTTTTTCATAATGTTTGCGAGTACATTCAAACGTACTCACTGGCTTGTCCCTGGCTATTTCATTGGCCAGACCTGGAGGAGGACGAGCTCGTGGAAGGAGATTGCGCTAGCAAGCCCGACGCTTAGAGGTGTCCCAGTCAGTCAACCTATGATCATGGAGTCGACCATGTGTATCATCCGATGTGTCTCCGCTACACCAATAAAATAGCCAAGCCTCACACTGACGCTTGACTTTATTTTATTGTATCAGTGTTGTCTACCACCACACAACTGTATTACTCCACCACATTGGTATATTGGCAAGCTTGTAATAATTGTTGAGCCCTCTGACTCAACCCTGTGTAATATTATATTTGTACTGGTTATCTATATCAAGGAAGTCTACCAGTTGTTCTTGGGGCTGGTATGACTTGAGGCTCTTTTGTGATTTATCCTAGAAATGGGCCTGACACCACCCCTTGCCCCCCCCCCAAAAAAAAAGGGGTTCCCTCCTCCCTAAGTCACCCCCAAGACCTTTTGGGGAAAGCCCAAAAAGGTGGCTTTCCAAAAAGCAACCAAAAAGGCGTTTTCACTATTCATGAAAATATTTTTCCGTGACCGTTAAATCCGAAAATATTTCTGTAGGTCCAAAACATTTCCAGTACCCCCTAAAATAATTCTAGATGCGTTCTGAAACATTTCTGGATCAATGATTTTCATCAGCGAAAAGCAACCATTGACGATATTGACGACGACGAGCGAAGCACTGTCATGCCCATGTCTCGCCGCTCGCTTCTTCTCCTTGGCCCTGCCCTCGCTATCCCATCGCCCCGACCATCGTCAGGTCGGCAACACACTAGCAGCCGAGCCAGCTCCCCCGAGCGCCAGTAGCCTCAACCAGCTCCTCCCGCGGCATCCTTATCCCATCGTCGATGCCCAGCTATAAATAGTCGTTCTTCGAGCTCTCCCAGCACACACATCTCTCCATCGCCCTCCTAAGATACTCCTGGTCGAACAACTCGAGTTTCCATGCCCGAATTGTTACCCTCTGGCCGCCATTGCCGCTACCTTGGTTCGGATCGATTCGAGCTACCCGAGCTCCCCTTCTCCCTGCAAAACCAGCCAGGACACCACCTCTGCCACCTCGAACCTCCCTGTAACCCCAGCCCTCCACTCCGCGACCGTTCCGTGCTCCCCGACGGTGCCCATAGCCACTGTCCACCGTGGCCGAAGCCTCCCTCGCCTCGGCCCTCCCCTGCAACCGTGGCTAGGCTTCCCGGATGCGCCGCTTCACGGCGAGCATCCCGGTGGTCAGAGCCTCGCTGGAGGTAACCCGAGCCACCAGGACGAGCGCCGGCATATCGGCTCCTCCCCTGCTCCCACGGAGACGACTGGAGGAGGAAGAAAGACCTGTCGGGTGGGCCCTGGCCCCACCCGTCAGCCGAAGAGAGAAAGAGATAGCACGGGCCCGCGCTGATAAGTGGAAGCATATTCCCCGGAATACGTTTTCGCTATGCTGAAAGCGTACTTCTTGAAAGGCGCTTTCCGTTCTCAGCCCAGCGCCGAAACAGCTAAATTGCGGTCGTTCGTCAGTTCAGCGCAGAAATGAACAAGTTTTTGTTTGTTTTCTTCCTAACGAATGAACGGCCACAACTTTTTAACCGTGACTCCGATTAAAGGTAATTCCAAAGCCTACGTTCTCTATTCATCGAGCCCTTTACGATGGCATCATTTTCACAATGTTGACACATTCTGAAAATGACCATTTTGCCCCTGCCCTATATTCAGACCCATCGAGAGAGAAACTTTTCCGGCGAATTTTTCCGCCAGATGATCGCACTTCTTTCCGATGAACTCTTCGACCCCCAAGCAAGCCGACCATCTGATATATGCCCTAAAGCATTGCTTCTGTGTTATTATTGTGTGTTTTAAATTAATGATCATGTTTATGTTGAACATAAGTGAATGACTAAACTCCTGCTAGTTTGAACATACTGTTTACTTTACCTGCTAATGTTCATCATATTATCGCACTAGTGACTCGTATGTGACACAATATGGAGATAGGTTGTTATGTTTCCATCATGCATTACTATTGTTATTGCCATGATTAAGGATGTGACTTAATAATGACAACCTCCTCCGTCGGCTGGATTGAGTCATAGTGCCACTGAAATGAGCTTATCAGTGCAGCCACATTTGCCTTTGTGGGAAGGCCCTAACTTGGTCTATAGTCTTGCCTCTTATCGGTACCTCCAAAGAGGGGAGGTTATGCGTGCGTGCTACCCTGGCCCGGTAGGCGGCGATAACCTTGTGAGCCCAGGTTATATGCGCACGGGTCCCCGTTTGGGATGGTTTTGTTTGGCCACGACGGTGGCGGATGTCACGAGGTGACATCGGGGACACCCAGGACATGACCTGGAAGGGGTATGATTGTCGGTGGGACCTTAAGGGTGCCAAGCAATAGACAAGTTTTGTTGGAGCAGCACCGGTCCACCGGAATGGGAGCATGTACTGATGTACGAGGCCGGGAGCTCCATAGTGTGGGTTAAAGTGCGCGACCTCTGCAGAGTGTAAATCTATTCGAATAGCCGCGTCCTCGGTCATGGGACACAGTTCGTATTTGGTCACACTATTTGGTCTGTGTCGAGTCTGGAGGAATAAACCCTATGATATTGATAATAATAAACCAGAGAAAGGTAAGCTTTGTCAGACCTACAGTGAAGATGCATGGACATCAGATGATGTCAGGAATAAAAATGTTAGCCATGGGACGGCTATGAGAAAGACGGTCGTATGACCGTAGGATTTGGATTTGGAATGGATCATGGGAATATTCGGAGTATGGATCATTTACTTCATATGCTTTATCTTCGTCATACTATATTTACTTTAGTAGTTATATTGCTAGATAATCCTGCCATGCCATGATAGATAATATTGCTCTAATAATTGATGCATACTTGAATACCATGGATTGCTTTTCTTGGTGTATATGTTATTTGGTTTGCTGGCGAGTATATTCAAAAGTACTCAGCGGCCTTCAACGTGGCCAGGTTCAGCTAAGGATCCGTCGTCCACTAGCGAGAAGCCGGAGCATTCGCAGGCTAGAAGAGTAACCCAGTCTGATCCCTGTGGATTGGAGCCTCTCCAAGTCCGTGCTGCCTTGGTTAGTATTTTTCCGCTGCCCCATCTTTGTAACCATGATGTATTTATTCCAGACACAATGGCTAATAAATATATTCTTATTACAATTGTGCCTATGTTCTTGATACTTGTTGTAAACGCGCACGCCAGAGTGATTTCCTGGGTTGGCGTGTGCGGCGACCGTCTGGTTACAGTGGTACTCAGGTGGGGCACCACAGATGCTTAGCTTTCTTGTGGTGGAATCAACCCACCAGGGTTCAAGTCTTAGACTTGGCATTGGTGGTTGCCTTTTTCTGGATTTATTTCAGACTTTCCAATGGGAGGAGACGTTCCCGTCTAGTACGAAGACGTCTGTGACGAATTTGTCAATCTCAAGATGATGTGCCGGCTCAGTCTATCGGAGGTGCTCATAAGAGTAGGGTGTGCATGCGATGCGTTCATAGGGGTGAGTGTATGAGCGTGCCTCAGCACTATGTTTAAAAAAACATTACTCTCTGGCCGCCCCATGTATATTTAGAGGCAATTTTCTATTTGATTGAAGGATGACGGGTTTTGATAAATTCTCTTCTCAGAAACATGGTTCTATGCATACTCTCATTTTTTCAACTTCCAAAAAGTGTCTTTGCAAAGATTGAATTATTTCTGATCCAGATTCTTTTGGCAAGGAGATAGTGAACAGAAAAAGTAAAGGCTAACCAAATGGAGTGTTGTTTCTCGACCGAAAACCAGGGAGGTTTAGGCATTCAGAACCTTCATGTCAAGAATGGTATCTTACTTAGTAAATGGGTGTCCAACCAACTTGCTGAGGATGGTGTTTGACAAACCCCACTACGCAATAAGTATCTAGGGCAAAAAGTTGTGTCTCGGGCATATTCGAAGTTCGGAGATTCACATTTTTTGGCAGGTCTGATGGTGGAAAAGAAACATGTTTTCCTCTTTGGATCTTTTTGGATAAATGACAGCCTGGAGATACATTTTTGGGAGGACAAGTGGCTAGGAAACGTCACTCTCTTATCTAATGGCAACACTTCTATCCCATTTGGATTTGATACAAGGACGAGATGTGTTTCACTGTGATCTAACTATATCTAGGTCTTTTTCACAATTGTCTCTATGTATTGTGCACTCACGTGCACATACTTAAAGATTCCAGTGGACAATAATAAACCAATGAAAATCAAAGATACCACATAAAGTTAAGATTTTCATATGGTATCATCGGAGAGAAGTTGCGCTAACTAAAATGAATCTAGCTCGTTGCAACTGACAAGGGAGCGAGAAGTGTAGCTTTTGTACCCGTGACAAGACAATCAAACACCTCTTCTTCCGATGCAAGTTTGTCTGTTCTACGTGGTCAGTCTTCCAAATAGCGGTTCAATTTGTATCCTCCTACAAGTGTTGCCAATATATATTGTCACTGACTTGTCGGAACACCAAATAGGTTTAGCACGCTAATAAGGGTGGGAGCGCCTGCCTTATTATGGTTGTTTTGGCTATGTAGAAATGATATCGTTTTTAAATGCCAAATATCTTCTCTTATACAGGTTATATACCATTGTACGCATTGGTTCTGTACGTGGTCTACGCTACACCGAACTGTGTATCAGCCGTTGTTCAAGTAGGTGTGTATGCAGTTGGAGCAGGTGGCCAGGGAGGATTTTACCCAACGAAACCTCTGCGCACACAAAAATTTTGTGCCCGTTCCTGCCCAACAAATGATCATGTGTCCTGCTCTGATTTGGTTTTGGGTATCGATGGTTAGATGTGCACCATCCTGTGCATGTCGGGCACAAAACATCGTTCGCATATCAACGCTCTTTACCCAATATGGCTGGCAACATAATCTTCGGATCGGATAACCACCTCCTTCGACATAGGCATAGTGTCGGTCCCATATGACTTTATTGTTGCCAACATGTCGTATTTCTTTACCTGTGTCAAACTGTTATTTTTGGTTGTGTGCATCTTAGCTACGGGAGGCTAGGTGTCGAACGTCTTGCTTTGTATCCACTTGATGCTATATTTTGAGCTAATTAAAAAGTGCTTTATATCAAAAAGTTGTATTTAGAGAATAACTAGCATGGTGACCCTCACTATGCGAAGGAATTATCTTTTTTTCTTTAGTCTTCCAATTGCCGCAAATAATATTTATGCTTTTAAAGATATCTACATTATGCGGTATAAAATGATATAGTGGTATGTAGAGCAAAAATATGCTGAAATAAATGTCAAATGCACCAAAAACATTTCGTTTGTTTTCTAATCGTCGATTATTTAACTTTGTGTTTTCCTGTAGTGATATTGTAAAAATGCATCAAAATAAATTTTAGACATGTAGCTCGATGATGGATTGTATGAAATATTGCATTGCTATGTTGGATTAAACTGAATACTGTAAGTCGGCGACATATATAGTATGCTTCACATGAATATTTATACTATGGTCCACTAACAGTTAGGATCCACCATAATGATGGCTACATAATTTTGAAAAAGTTCTGGGCTATGTCGCTTGCTATCAGTTATATTAATAGACCGCCAAATAAGTGTGATATTTTATGTACAATATGAAGATATAGCAAATGTTGTTCATTTGCTAATAATAAGATTCTAAATAACAGTGGTTAGATGATGTTTAGAAACAAGTATGAGGCATTTATATCAACTTTCACTAGTACACCACGGTGCTATTAAGCTCCCCGCCCCTCAATTCACACACGATGGGTAAGAACTGTGTGTGATGACGATATCACACAACGTACGAAAATCAAACAGTGTCTCCAAAACCTAAACATGTGCGACGAAAGGTCCATTGCGCACGACCGAGAAAATGAAACTATGTGTGGAAGTTATAAAGCATTGCACACATTTTCCTAGAAATGACCATGTGTGGTTGATACGTCATAAATGTTTCATAATTTTTGCTTGTTTCATGCTTCAACTAAATTACTTAGACTAATTTTGGCACCATTTTGTATTATTTTTCTGAACTAGCCTATTAATTCAGTGCCCAGTGACACTTGTCGCTTTCTGTTGTTTTAAAACTTTTTAGGAAAAACTATTTTCTGGAGCCCAAAAAATTCCAGAGAAAGTTCTGAGTTGGGAAGCTGTAACACCCCCTGTAATTAAGCACAGTGATCCTTTTTTAATCATGCCAAGTCATCATGGTTTACAGTGCTTGATCATCTTAAGTTTCATATCTCATTAGAAATTCCACTTCAAACAAAAATTCAAATTGCAAGTGAAATTTGAAAATCTAGAAACTTGCAATCAAAATAGTTCATAATTTTACAAATAATCCATAGATAATTAATGTTGAGGAAAACAACATCACTTGTTTGCTCATTTGGAAGCTAGCATCCAAAAACAGTACCCAAAACAACCCATTTAATCCATTTTCATTTAACCAAAATTCAAATAAATTCAAATACCCACCAAACTTTTTATGGCAGTACTAAATATTGCAATGTAATTATGTGGCACAACTCCATATTTTACAAAAGTCATTTGGGTCAAGAATTAATGCAAAACAGAAAGGGAAATAAAGAAAACAAAAAATGAAAAAGAAAAAGAGAAAGGCACTGTGGCACTGGGCTCTAGTCCACAGGACCTGGCCCAGCCCACCTCACCTCCCTCCTCCTCGTGTCAGCGCCGTGCTCACCAGATCGCCGACGCCGCATGCATCGCTCATCCACCGGGACCACGACGCGGATAAGGACCTCCCCGACCCCCCTCGGTGCCCCTGGACGAACCCTAGTCCTCTCAGTCCTCCCCCTCGTCTCGCCCCCTCCGAAACCGCCGCCACCCGCGGGCCACCATCGCCGCGCTGCCTCGCCACCGTGGCCACGGGCAGTCCCTCGCCGCACGGGCATGTCCCGGAGGACCGCCGTCGTCATCCACATCGCCTACGCCTGCTAGCTTGGACCGAGACGCTGCCTCGCCGTCGCCCACGTCGATTCCCGTCATCAGACGCCACCGCTACCATCACCGTCGATCTGCTCCCCTCCGACCACACTAGCTTCGTCGGGGCCTCCTCGAGCCTCCCTGTGAGCTCGCGCACCTCCCCTCCTCTTCCCTTTTTCTGCGCACGTCCCCTAGCATCTTCCCATCGGTCCCGTGCCCTGGACGCCGCTGGTCGTCGTCGATCCCGTCGAACCCAGCCGTCCCGCCTCGCGCCCGTGCGACAGATGGACTCGGCGCGGCGTGCTCGATCTGTAGGGCCTTGCGCCGCCCGTTTTGGTCACCGGAGGCGGCCGCGCGAGCACCTCCGCCGCGCCTGGAGCTCGCCGGCGTGCTCCCAGCGCGCGCGGGCGGTTTAAACCACCGATGACCCACTGACCAGTGGGGCCCGTCTTAACTAAAGACTAATTAGTCACTAACTTAACGCCCTGCTTAGTAGACTATGACATGTGGGCCCCTGTCCCAAATACCCCTTTAAATAAAATGCCAGACACTGACATGTGGGTCCCAATTAATTAACTAGTCCAATTAAAATATTAATTAAAGATACTATCAATGACACCTGGGCCCCACCTGTCATAGTTGACCAGTCAACAGTCAACCCAGTTGACTGCTGACTAGACTGTTGACTGGGTCAACTGCCCCCCTGGCCCCACCTGTCATCCACAGTGGCTAGCCCACTGCTGGGTATGAAATGTATTTTACTGTTCTGGATAATTCGAATTAAATAAATCAGATAATTCCAAAAATTCATTTAAACTTCAAAAATTCATATAAAATAAACTGTAAGTCAGATGAAAATAATTTATATATGAAAAATGATCAGAAAAATACAACGAATCCGAATATGTCATTTGGATTCATGCCAGATCACTCTAAAGTGGTGAACCTTGAACTTTTGACCTGATTTCGATAAATGAATAGTGCATGACTTCGGGAAAATATTCCCAAATATTTTCCCAAGTCATTTAAAACATTTAGGGATGCATTAGATCACCCCTGCATGTCATATAGTCCTGTCATGCATAATGTTGCATTTGTGTGCTTTATATTTATTGTTTTTTCCGCCTCCTTCTCCCCGATAGACCCCGAGACTACCGACGACGCCGCTGAGTACGACTACGCCCCAGACGACCAGCTTCCAGACGACCAGCCCCTTTCAGCAGAGCTTCCAGGCAAGCAAACCCCCTTGATCATTCCGATATCGCCCATTTTTCCTTCTCTCGTATTCTTGCATTAGAATTGCTTCTGTCAATGTTCCGATAGTTCCTATTCTGATGCATAGCCTGATTTTGTAACTGCTGTTGATACTTACCTGTTAACGTCCCATCAGTGGCCCTACACTCTTGTCCGTGTTACCAGGCTTGTTGTCAAGGTTGTCTGAACCAGTGGGTTGGTGTACCGAGACCTGAGGCCCCCCTTAGGCCCATGTAACTGTACGACTCTTCTGAGCAGCAACAAGCGTGATACTATCGAGGGTGATTCCTCGTATATCACTCTCGATGATGACCCTGTAGAGTAGCACACCCAGTGTCTTACTATTGAGGGTGATTCCTCATAGTTCGCTCTCGATGATGTCTCTGTCGTGCAGTGCATCAAGTGTGGATCCACTGAGGGTGATTCCTCGGATCTCACCTTGACGGTATGGACCTGAGTTACAATATTCCCCTTTACAAGTCGGGTCGGCCCCAAGGGTACCGGCGAGATAATGATACAAGTCGAGTTGGCCCCAAGGGTACTCGCGAGAGATTATTGTGGCGGAATGACAGGGCAGGCGGAGACCACCTAGGAGAGAGGTGGGCCTGGTCCCTGGTCGTGTTCCGCGTGTTACCAAGTCGGAGCCGACAGGAGTCCTGTTCATCTCCGCGAGTTACTAATAACACGTTAACGGATTTGGGTATTTGATCTGAGTTAGCCTCTGGCCTATAAGCACTAACCACCACACGGGATTATGGTATGGGCCCTCGGCGTCGTACATTCTCCCGAAAGCTCTGTCAGACGTCACAGTTTTGCGGGCAGATTGTTGGGTGAGCTGGTAACTTCTGTTGGTGTTTCCACAGTCGCGCTTGGTCCCCGGCCAGTCTCGCAACATGCAGGAGTGCTTAGGGTGATTGGCCCATGACCCCTTCGCGCTTAGGATTTAGACCGGCGTGTTGACCTCTCTGGAGAGCCTAGGTAGGACTACGGCGTGTCGATCACCCGAGCCCGGGCATTACCCAGGCAAGTGTGTCCGGCCAAAGCTAATCGAGTGTGTTGGGTACAGTAGTGCACCCCTGCAGGGAAGTTAATCTATTTGAATAGCTGTGTCCACGGTAACAGGACGCTCAGAGTTGTATCCTGATCTACTACAACTAGAACCGGATACTTCATGTTACTAAACTGTTATATTGCTCCGAGGTCGCTTTCTCGCAGGGTAGTCGACAAAGGATCTCTGGGCATTGCTAATATATAATTGCTACTATATACTACTGTATTCTACTCTCTTCTGATGCTGCAAGATTGCTGCAAGATACTAGTCTTCGATAGGCTAGGCTTCTTCCCCCTATTCTGGCATTTCTGCAGTTCAGTCCAAAGATATAGCCCCATTCCTTTAATACCGATGCATACTTAGCATACATCTGATGTAAGCCTTGCGAGTACTTTGGATGAGTACTCACGGTTGCTTTGCTACCTTTTTCCCCCTACCCGATTGCTGCGATCAAATGACGGAGCCCAGGAGCCAGAGTTCACCGCAGGAGGTTACTACCAGGAGCTGCAGATCTCCGGAGGTGCCTACTACTACGTGGAGCCCGACGACCAAGAGTAGTTCGGAGGCCCCAGGCAGGTGGCCTGCGCCTTTTCGATCAGTGTCGCTGTTATGCTAGCCTTCTTAAGGCAAACTTGACTAACTATGTCTGTACTCAGATATTATTTGTGTGATGACTTATGTATTCGGGTCCTCGCGACCCCTGGCTTGTAATATGAAGATTTATGTTTAAATTTGTGTCTAGAGTTGTGTTGTGATATCTTCCCGTGAGTCTCTGATCTTGATCGTGCATGTTTGTGTGTATGATTAGTGCACGATCGAGCCGGGGGTGGCACAAAAGCTTCCAAAGGCACCGGGCCTCGCCTGGGGGAGGGCATTGTGGGCCCCACATGTCCAGGTGGGGCGGCCAGGGGTGGATGAATGGGGTGGCCATGTGGGCCCCACATGGAACCTCTCCACCGCCAATTTCTTCCGCCGCCTTTATATTGCTTTGAAAACCCCTAAAATAATTGTCGATGATTTTTTTCGCTGTCGCACCTCTCTGTTCCGCCATGATCCAATCTAGAAATCTTTTCTAGTACTCTACCAGAGGGGGAAATCATCACGGTGGCCATCTACACCGACATTGCTGGCACGATGATCGTCTGTGGGTAGTTTCCTTTGGACTATTAGTTCATAACAGTAGCTAGATGCAAAACTCTTCCTTGTTCTTTAATACAATGATCACATGAGCTTCCCAACATGAGTGTGATCCATCCGATGTAATCTTCATTGGTGTGTTTGTTACGGTGTGATGAATTGTCACTTTATGATCAGATTTATATATGATTTATTCTTGGATTCTTATGAGTTCTTTGCTTCATGATTTATAGACATATATACTCTTCGATCTATTTCTCTTACAATGACCATATGTAGATGAATGATCTCCAAGAGGGAGTTGTTGATGTTAATTCGGTTCAACCTTGCAAGTAATCTACAGCAAAAGAAAGTGGAAAAGGCTTGTATTGTGTTGTTGACACTAAGGATAAAAAGATATTTGAGTTTAATATATCAGAGATGGAGTGTAGTTACCTCTGCTTCCGACGGCTTAGATGAATGGTATCCACACACTTGTGTGTGTGTGTGTGTGTGTGTGTGTGTGTGTGTGTGTGTGTGTGTGTGTGTGTGTGTGTGTGTGTGTGTGTGTGTGTGTGTGTGTGTGTGTGTGTGTGTGTGTGTGTGTGTGTGTGTTCTTGTAGTGACATTGTACAGGTGCATGGAAATAAAATTTAGGTATGTAGATCAATGATATATTGTATGAAATGTTGTAACCATATGTAGGATTGAACTGAATATTGTGGGTCGCCGACATAATATGTTTTCACATGAATATTTATAGTATGGTCCACTAATAATTAGGATCCACCATAATGATGGCTATATAATTTTGAAAAAGTTATGGGATATGTCATTTGCTATCAATTATATTAATGGACCACCATATAAATGTGACATTTATGTACAATATGAAGATATATCAAATATTGTTCATTTGGTAATAATAAGCTTCTAAATAATAATGGTTAGATAATGTTTAGAAACAAACATGAGGCATCTTCTACCACCTTTATTGTAGTTTTTCAGCTCAACCATTCTTTTTCTGGTTGATCATTTATTTTATGAAACATATAACATAAATGGTGTGTTACACTATCAACATAAGCTAAGATGAAACTATGATCGATAATAACACACACACACTTTACGAATATTTGTCAAAGTGCTTATCACTCATTTCTTTTAGATGAAATTTTGGCTAGAGGGGCACAACCAATGCTCGGCAAAGTGGATACACCAAAAGAATTCATCGATTTTAACATCATACCAATTAAACATTGATGTATTTACATTCCGTTATTCATAAAGTAGACCTTTCTTTCTCCCTTTTATTCTTTGCATTTTAAAATATACTATGTTTGTAGACACGAATATAGTCTTGAGGTTGTAAAATTTTCTAATATATAGTGTTGGAAGGAAATAAATAGTCATATCCCGTAGTCCCACTTAATACTACATAGCTAGTAAAGAAGGTCAAACGTGGTAAAAAATTGTCCAACCCAGTCAGTAATGCTCATGGCCAGTCTACGAATGTTTAAGTGAATTGCCATGGTCAACACATCAAATGAGCATGCAGAACAAATGGAGAAAGTAAACAAATGAGGCAAGGAGCCCAAATCTGAGTGAGGCCCAAATAGTCAAAGGCCCCACTCATGCACGGATGAGGAGAAGTGGTGCACCGTAAACTATGGAAACCCCACCTTTGACTAGTCTTCATGAACAATGGAGGCTTACCATTCTATCCCTTGTACCTACCACAACAATGGGTAACCATAGTCACTTGTGAAGGCACCCTCCCCTATATATTACCTACATCACCTTCTTGAATAAACTAAAAGGGGGTGGGGCATTAGGGCCCTTGGACCTGTTAATAGCTCTAAGTCACTCTAGGGCCGAGTTTGAGGAGGCATGTTATGACTCAGACCGACCTCGGACAAGAATTTGGGAGAGGGTTTCGAGAACCGTGTAACGATTCGGATCCTGCGACCATCTAGCCCGACCCGTTGCCTTTCTAGCATAGGACTAGGTCACGTCCATAGAGGTGATCGAACCTATTAAAAGCATTGATGTGTCACTCTTTTAGGTATATGGTAACCTTGGCTATAAGTTCTTCATAGAGTTACTCACGATAACACTACTAAGGATACCCCTACTCCAGTTAGAGTTATTGCCGCCGTTTACCGGACTCGGAGCGAAGCATCAGAAATTGGATAACTGACGACACGAGTTTCCCGTTCAACGTTCCGCTACGCTCCCCCTTTTTTCCCTCTAAGGTAAGGTCCTTCAAGAACAGCATTGCGGTCGCAACGAGGCTCTGGGTGAATATTGTCTGCCCGTATGAGCCGAGAAAGTTGTTTTTTATAACGACATTGGCACTGATCGTAGCGTAGGTAATCATCGACATTGTTTGACACTGCGACTGACGATGCTAGTGGCTCTGCCATAGCAAGCCTAGAGTGAGGTCGAGGCATCCCTCGCTCGAGAAATTCGAGAAAAAAGAAGAGCACTTGAGAAATTTGAACCACTCTGGCATTGTCGGCAACACCTTGCGGTCTTGTCTCGCCTCGATGGCATCGGTGGCCTTAGGGCACGCCGAAGGAGGCGTGGGCGTGGCCGGAGGTGAAGGAGATGGAGTAGGAGTGGGATGCGTCGACGAAGACTTCTTCTTCAATGTTGCTTCTTCTAGCACCTTCGCCTTTGGGCGGTGGTACTTCTTTCCATTGGCCGACGGCATAGGAGGGTGTCGGCCGTTGATGAGTAGCAGGGGATATTCGCCACCTTGCTGCTGCTCTTCCCAGACGGCGCAATGGGGCCCACGACCCACCTGCTCTGCCAGGGCTTTTGTGTGGCTGTCGGTGGCTACAGTGTTTCCGTCAGCAGCTTTCGAGCTGCTGGACGGATGGTGTGGGATTGGGAGGGGACATGGGTGTCCATTCCTGCCAATGGAGGAGCATTGGAGGGCAGCAACAGCGGGACATGGGAGGATGCGGAGAATAGGTTTTGGGGGGGGGGGGGGGGGGGGGGCATTCTCTAGTCACTCCTAACAACCTAAAATTTTAGGTAGTTAAAGGTTTTAGGGGAAGGACTAGAGATGCCCTTGGACAGTGAAACCAGTGTTAAGCATACATATATCACATATTAATTTATTAAAATAGTGGGCCTTCATGCCAATGACATAAACAGACGTAAAGAGTAGTTCAAGTCAAAGATGTAAAATATGGACTCCATCTTATTGCAAGCCGGACGAGCATACATGTTAGTATATTCCTATCCGCCTATTGCTTATTGTTTGGATTGCAATAGCTTGAAATCTTTCAGTTGCGAGAGTGCCAATGATCTCTGGGATTTGGGGCCAGCAGTAACATCCCCCAGTTGGACAGTTCCATCAATAATGATACATCCAGTTTTCTAATGGATGGGCTAAAAGTTGGAATGTAAGCAAATACCATGTAAATGAAGTTATAATAGACTTAGTGCCCCTACTGCAGGATCCACGGGTCCATCCAAGCTGCCCTTTCTCATTGTCATAAATTACCAACTGATCCTGCATTGAGATATCTACAAACAAAAGAACAAATTTAACTACCATACAAAGATGCAAGGTAAGGTCATTTCAGAGACTGGGTAGTGTCTGGACTTTGTACCTCCAATTATGTTGAAATTAAGTTTAGCCACTGACCCGTCAAGAATGCCCAAGCACACGTTTCCATTTTTCTAGCAAAACAATTGAGGATATATTTAGCCTTCATTTTTTTCCAATAAAAAGTCTGTGGCATGATACTAGTAGTCCGTTAGGTTATCAAATGCTTACGGTGACAACGAGGTAGTTTTCAGGAGCGATCTCCATGACTGTATTCTTTGCAAAGCTCAAGAACAGTGACTTGAACTCCTTCTTGATGTCAAACACAGATTTAAACACTTTCTGCCCTTTCCAGCAAAGAGGCAGACTGGGGTCTGACACTTTCTTCAGTGACTTACTGAGACCAGCTTGGATCTGCAAGATTAGCATCACATTAATGCACTGTTTCATTTTTCGAATTCCTGGCAACAAGAATGTAGTGTGGTTCAAATCTACCGCAGAAACAGTTGCTTGGTATGGCTGGGCAGCGAAGTAGGTATAGGTGCTACCGCTATCAAATACCACCTCCGTCGGCTTCACACCTAGTGGGCGTTTATCCAAGTACAGTGTTCCTGAGCCAGGTGAGTAGTAATTCCTGAAAGTACAGCTGTTCTATTATATATGGAATCATGAATTGTGTAAATCCCAAATGCCTACAATTCAGTTTAGGCCATAAACAAAGTTTGTTCTTTACTTTATAACAAACAAGGTTATTTGCTATTATTAGCTTTTTTCTTTGTAAGCCACTACTATAAAGAAGAGCATCATCTAACATTTCCGTCTTTGAAAGAATGATCTAAAGGCGACGTGCTGGTTGATGATAGACTGCAAACAATAAGCAGAGTAGCAAATTTTTGGATGTACAAACGTATCATCAACAACTTTTCATGTAAAACAGATGTGAAAATTATGTCTTCTCATGATTGCGAACCACAAAAAGATAACTTGAAAATTTAATTATTTGAACTGGTCACGGTAATTATTCTACAATTCGTTTCGATGGATGCAATGACACTACTCACAGGTGATCAAGAACTCAACTAAATTCCAGTGAAGACCAATTGTTACAACTGAAAGAAACTTAAATTTTACCTTTGTTAGCTATAGATGGCGGACAATCCATATCCAAGGAAAATTTACACAAGTTTTAGTTCTATTAAGTTTTAATGAAAGTATTATTGCCTCCATTAACAACTAACAAACAGTGTGGACAACTGTGCGTACCCAGATGTGCTACGAGCCATCGGCACCCACGTTGCGCGCGAGGTAGACACGATGTCATCCCCGAAGTAGAGGAAGCCTCCTCCGTTCGTACTGAGGCAATGGGCAAGTACATTCTTGGTGATGCCTTGCTGCTTGAGCTGCGAGACCAAGCTAACTGATCCCCTCCCAAGCCCAAGCAAGCCGTCTGTAGCCGCCTGCACTGCGCCATTCTTCCCCACCTGCTGGTCATACCCACAGCTACCAACGGAAGCAAACATAAATAACTCTTTCCTCATTATTGGTGACTGAATTTAGTAGTGAGGCCATGCTTTACAAAGTGGCATAACCCGGACATCAAAAACTAAATTCGCTGACCAATAATGAGGAAATGTTTCACCGAGTGACATTACCCAAAGGTGAGGCTGCGACGAACACGGGTTGAATTCCGTAGTGTTAGACCGAAGCTGTCGGTGACGAGCACACCGAGAGAAGATGAGCTGTCCGTGTACTTAATTTTATAGTCACATTGGTGCGGCGAGGGGCACTTGGTGTTAGGGCTCTGTGAGCTGAGCAGTGTAGTGCAGAGTGAGTCTGCACAGGGCACAAGCTTGCTCTTTGTTGGCTTATAGAATGGGTGTGGCACCTGCAATAACCATCAGAAAGACAATACTATGCCAAAGATCAGACTAAGATACGCATTTGGCACCAAATCTACGACAATATTGATGCATCGGGAAAATTGAACAGGGAAACTCACAATCTTGAAGCACAGTGAAAATAAATCTAAATTACACCAGAGAGACACCCCAACCACCAAAGAATAATTATTTGTATCTGGGCCTCTTGCCCCAATCTTTCCACCCCCCAAATGTGGCATATGAGAATCGGAGATCGAAGTTCAACAATGCGGCATGATAAATCAAAATATTTCCATAAAGCAAGAATCGGGGCCATACAATATTCAGGAGCAGGACCAGTAACTGGAATTTTGAATGCAATCTTGAGCGAATTAGTAGTGGCTAGGATTTAACATTGAGGCGTACTGTACCTTGTTGCAGCTTTGGCAGGGAGCGTCGCACTGCAGCCAAGTGAGGTCACTGCCGGTGTCGATGTCCAGGAAGTAGGGCTGCGCCGGGTCCCCAATATTCATGGTGACATAGTAATGCCTGCACAGAATCGTCGATTTGAAAAACAAAATGCAGAGAACGGGAATCCAATGGAGTAGATCATCGGATTCATTCCATCCACGCGGTGAGACCCCGCCGGAGGCAATCGTTAGGGAACCATATGGAGAGAAAGGTGTGTACCCGGTGGGATAGACGTCGCCCTGGAGCTGGAACACGACGGACGAGGAGGAGGACCCCGTTGACGGCGACCTTGCCGGCGTGGTGGCCAGCGCTGGACCAGGCGCGAAGGGGAGCAGGAGGAGTGGCAATAGGAGGCAGGTGGCCGCCATGGCGAGAGGGGGAAGGTGGCGCCGGATTGCTGCGGGCACGAACAGCGTCACCCGCAGTGGTGGTTGGTATTTGAGTCTTCTCTTCCTCAAGTCTCCTGCACGTCCGGACAAACGCCACCACCTGCTCGTCTCCTGCATACGCATTAAGAGATGCCCTGAATTTACTGGATGTAACGGCGCGTTAAGCAACCGATGCTTGATAGAGTATTCTGATTTACTCCCCGGTAGTACAAGTATTGTTATCATCTCTTCGGAATTTCTTGCCACTTGCTTCTTGAACGTGCTGAAAGATTCTCGTACTGTTTGGACCATTTGGCCTCCGCGTATCACCCCGCGTATCACTCCTCCTCCGATCACTACGGGAAAACGACGAGCTGCCGTGTGGGCCGCTCTTTGCCGTGTGCCCAGAAGCTCGGAACACGGCAAAGCCAGTCTATGCCGTGCAGGTATAAAAAAGAGCACGGCGAAAATAGAGAACACCACAAAGACGAAATAAAGAACACGGCAAAGACATGAACACGGCAAAACACAGACAGGGCACACGGCAAAGCAGAAAAGCACGGCAAATTCGGAGGTGGCACACGGCAAAGCTCACCGGCACGGCAAAAATTCGTGACACGTGGCTTTCGTGTCCTCTTTTGACGGGGCCGTTATAACGGCTAATCTTTGCCGTGTGCACAGGAAAAGAACACGGCGATGTTCACCTTTGCCGTGTGGATCGCAAAGACACACGGCAAACGTCTGTCTTTGCCGTGTTCCTTTGTCCGCCGACACGGCAAAGATTGCTTTCCCATCTTTTCAATTCCCGCCTTTCTCTTCCCGCCGATTTTTCCCGCCATTGCAGCCATCGCGTCCCTATATATAGCCGTGTGTGTCTCGGCTCGAACACAAAACTCACCCAACCCAGCAATTCTCCACCGCCCATATCACCGCCGAAGCCCCTCCGATTCCCTTCTTCCGTCGAGATGCCTCTTCGTCTCCGCGCCAACCAGAGCTCCACGTCCGAACAAATAATTGATACTTGCATCGATTTTGACAAATTTTATATGGTTTTTTATCATAATCTTGAAAGGATTCTGTTGCTATACTATGTTTTCAAATTTGAACAAACTAAAATAATGTTTGCTTCAGATTTACAGAAAAAACCCTTTTGTTTTGACTTTTTTGTATATTTTTCATTTCTTGGCCAAACGAAACAAATTTTATATCTACATCCGTCAGATTATTTCTAGGATTGTGGTGGCAGGTGTAAAGACCCGGCACGCGGCTCTGGAGTGCGACCCCCTTCACGGGTCAACGGGGCTAGGGTTAGGCCAGCCGGGGCCCTTCGAGGGGTAGCAATGCCACCAAAGCATCGCTCCGGGTCCTCATACATGTCTTAAAGTGTGGTGGGATGTTTGAACAGGCAATACGTGGCTCCGGAGTGTGGCCCCCCTCACGGGCGGCGATACCACCGAAGTAACGTTCTGCGGTTCTGGTGTTCCGTGAATTTTCCTGAACACTCAGAGCGTGATCAATTCATGAAATTTTATGATTGGCTGGGCTCAAAATTTGATTTAAAATGTTCCTATGGGATAACCTAGCACAACCAGATAGAAAAGTCCACTGGTCCAATGCCATCCGTCCAAAGTCAGAGGTGGTAGATCTTCGGGTCAACCGGGCCAGGGTTTGGCCGCTCGGGGGCCTTCGGGCCGAGGGTAGCAAACCCACCAAAACTTGCATTGGGTCCTCATACATGTCTGACAGTGTGGTGGGAGGTTGAAACACCCAGCACGCAGCTCCGGAGTGTGACCCCCTTCATGGACGGCACTACCGCCAGCACTTAGAGGGGGAAACTGCCACAGATTGTAGCTCAGAGGGAATCTTGTGATAGTCTGGGCTCAAAATTTGTTTTTAAATGTTCCTATGGGCTAACCTAGCACCACCAGGTAGAAAAGTCCATTGGTCTAGCGCCGTCCGGTGAAATTCAAAGGGGGTAGCTTTCCCGGTCAACCGGGCCAGGGTTATGCCGCTCCGGGGTCTTCGGAGGGTAGCAATGCCACCAAAACTTGCATTGGGTCCTCATACATGTCTGAGAGTGTGGTGGGAGGTTCAAACACCCAGCACGGAGCTCCGGAGTGTGACCCCCTTCACGGACGGCACTACCGCCAGAACTTACAAGGGGAAACTGTGACGGAGGTTCAATCCGGAGGGATTCTTGTGATAGGCTGGGCTCAAAATTTGATTTAAAATGTTCCTATGGGCTAACCTAGCACAACCAGGTAGAAAAGTCCATTGGTCCAACGCCATCCGTCGAAAGTCAGAGGGGGTAGATCTCCGGGTCAACCGAGCCAGGGTTAGGCCGCTCGGGGGCCTTCGGGGGGTAGCAAACCCACCAAAACTTGTATTGGGTCCTCATACATGTCTGACAGTGCGGTGGGAGGTTGAAACACCCAGCACGCAGCTCCGGAGTGTGACCCCCTTCATGGACGGCACTACCACCAGCACTTAGAGGGGGAAACTGCCGCAGATTGTAGCTCGGAGGGAATCTTGTGATAGTCTGGGCTCAAAATTTGTTTTAAAATGTTCCTATGGGCTAACCTAGCACCACCAGGTAGAAAAGTTCATTGGTCTAGCGCCGTCCGGTGAAATTCAAAGGGGGTAGCTTTCCCGGTCAACCGGGCCAGGGTTATGCCGCTCCGGGGTCTTCGGAGGGTAGCAATGCCACCAAAACTTGCATTGGGTCCTCATACATGTCTGAGAGTGTGGTGGGAGGTTCAAACACCCAGCACGCAGCTCCGGAGTGTGACCCCCTTCACGGACGGCACTACCGCTAGCACTTACAGGGGGAAACTGCGACGGAGGTTCAATCCGGAGGGATTCTTGTGATAGGCTGGGCTCAAAATTTGATTTAAAATGTTCCTATGGGCTAACCTAGCACAACCAGGTAGAAAAGTCCATTGGTCCAACGCCATCCGTCGAAAGTCAGAGGGGGTAGATCTCCGGGTCAACCGAGCCAGGGTTAGGCCACTCGGGGGCCTTCGGGGGGTAGCAAACCCACCAAAACTTGTATTGGGTCCTCATACATGTCTGACAGTGCGGTGGGAGGTTGAAACACCCAGCACGCAGCTCCGGAGTGTGACCCCCTTCATGGACGGCACTACCACCAGCACTTAGAGGGGGAAACTGCCGCAGATTGTAGCTCGGAGGGAATCTTGTGATAGTCTGGGCTCAAAATTTGTTTTAAAATGTTCCTATGGGCTAACCTAGCACAACCAGGTAGAAAAGTCCATTGGTCCAACGCCATCCGTCGAAAGTCAGAGGGGGTAGATCTCCGGCTCAATCGAGCCAGGGTTAGGCCGCTCGGGGGCCTTCGGGGGGTAGCAAACCCACCAAAACTTGTATTGGGTCCTCATACATGTCTGACAGTGCGATGGGAGGTTGAAACACCCACCACGCAGCTCCGGAGTGTGACCCCCTTCATGGACGGCACTACCGCCAGCACTTAGAGGGGGAAACTGCCACAGATTGTAGCTCGGAGGGAATCTTGTGATAGTCTGGGCTCAAAATTTGTTTTAAAATGTTCCTATGGGCTAACCTAGCACCACCAGGTAGAAAAGTCCATTGGTCTAGTGCCGTCCGGTGAAATTCAAAGGGGGTAGCTTTCCCGGTCAACCGGGCCAGGGTTATGCCGCTCCGGGGTTGAAGATGACCCGGCAAGGAGGCGATCCGGCAAAGCGACCCGGCAAGATACCCTAATGGTACTCCCGGGAAGGCGGCAGCCTGACGAAGACCGAAGATCAAGATGGACGTAAGGAGACATAAGATCAAGATAGATGTAAGCCAGCACGCTTACAAAAATACTTCTGGACCCTGAGCGGAATTAAGCGGTACTGCCACCCCCCAAGCGGTACTACCGCTTGAGCGGTACTACCATGTATTACTACCGCGCCAAGTACCGCTTACGAAAATACTTCTGGAACCCCGAGGACCCCCAAGCGGCAGTGGCGCGGCACTAAGCCGTACCCAGGGCGGTACTACCGCTTCCCCAGAGCGGTACTATCGCTTGCCAATGCCGTGTTTGCAAATGGACGGAACACGGCAAAGAGTCTCGAAATGCCATGCGGGCAAACTGAAGGCGCACGGCAAAGGAGATGCTGCGTGGCGCCGTCAGGTAGGTAGGAAACCGTCAAGTGCACTTTTGCCGTGTCAAGGGAAGGAGGGCACACGGCAAAGACTTTGCCGTGCTCCGCTCAGAAAGGCACACGGCAAATATTCTTTGCCGTGCCGTTTTTTGCCGTGTCGCCTTCGCCGTGCTCCAGTACACGGCGTTTGATTTGCCGTGTTGCGAAACGGCTTTGCCGTGTATATTGCCAACACGGCAAAGCTTGGTTTTCCCGTAGTGGATGCCGCCGTTGTACCTCTCCGGCCGACACAAAAGCATTGCCGGACCCTGGTCACATACACTGTTGGATGAAGATGAAGGGGCAGTATGTGTCGGACGACATGATCCGTTCATGAAAAACTTGTTGAACATCCGGTTAATCTTGTTGAATTTTAACTATTGTTGTACTGGACTTATTTGCATGTTATGTATGAATGATTTGTGCTATTTTCTATCTGAACTTTGATGAAATCTGCCGTGTTTGCATCAATTTCATCCCGGTTAGTTGAAACCCGGCTTGAAATGCATGCGGGCAGCGTTGGATGGCTGGCTATCGCATCTGTGTCCACGGATTGGTCCCCCTGTCCACGAATGCATGACAGAGCAAATTTGCGGGTCAGCGTTGGAGATGCCTTCATAAAGCTAGTTCATTTATTGTGTAACGTAAGACTAGCTGGCGGGGCTTCTCTCGCTGATAGGTGGGCTCCGGGCCCACCTGTCGGTCCTTTCTCTCTCCTCTTTCTTCTTTCTTCTTCCTCCTTCCTCCTCTCTCGATACCGCGGCTGGGGCCTCTACTCTGGTTTGATTCCAGCGATGCAGCAGGCTCTAGGGGCGGGCGACGGGTCAGGCGAGGTCACCAGCAAGGGGCGCATCCACTGGTCGGTAGCAGGAGCCTCAGAGGTGGCTACTGGTGCTGGTGCGCATGGTGGCCGATGGCGGCGGATGATACGTCTCCAACGTATCTATAATTTTTGATTGTTCCATGCTATTATAGTATCAATATTGGATGTTTATTATGCAATTATATGCATTTATATATCATTTTTTGGGACTAACCTATTAACCTAGTGCCCAGTGCCAGTTGCTGTTTTTTGCTTATTTTTGGCTTTTGAGAAAATCATTATCAAAAAGAGTCCAAATGGAGAAAAAACTTTGGATTAATTTTTTCTGGACCAGAAGGGACCCTAGAAGCTTCGGGAGAAGACCAGAAAAGTCACAAGGGAGCGACAAGCCCGGAGGGCGTGCCGGGGGGGGTAGGAGCGCCCCTGGCTTGTGGGCCCCTCGTGGCACCTCTTGACCTAATTCCAGCGCTATAAATTCCAAAATATTCCCAATACATCAGAGAGCCACCACGAATAACTTTTCCGCCGCCGCAAGCTTCTGTTCTTCCGCAATCCCATCTGGAGGCCTTTTCCGGCAATCTGCCGGAGGGGGAATCGATCACGGAGGGCTTCTTCATCAACCTTGCTGCCCTTCCGTGTTGGAAATATGCCCTAGAGGCAATAATAAATTTGTTATTATTATATTTCCTTGTTCATGATAAATGTTTATTATTCATGCTAGAATTGTATTGACCGGAAACTTAAATACATGTGTGAATACATAGACAACACTGTGTCCCTAGTAAGCCTCTACTAGACTAGCTCGTTAATCAAAGATGGTTAAGGTTTCCTAACCATAGACATGAGTTGTCATTTGATAACGGGATCACATCATTAGGAGAATGATGTGATGGACAAGACCCAACCGTAAGTTTAGCATCAGATCGTTTAGTTTATTTTCTATAGCTTTCTTCATGTCAAGTATCTATTCCTAAGACCATGAGATCATGCAACTCCCGGATACCAGAGGAATACTTTGTGTGCTATCAAACGTCACTACGTAACTGGGTGATCATAAAGGTGCTCTACAGGTATCTCCGAAGGTATTTCTTGGGTTGGCACGGATCGAGACTGGGATTTGTCACTCCGTATGTCAGAGAGATATCTCTGGGCCCTCTCGGTAATACAACATCGTAAAGAGCTTGCAAGCAATGTGGCTAATGACTTAGTCACGGGATCTTGTATTACGGAATGAGTAAAGAGACTTGCCAGTAACGAGATTGAACTAGGTATGGAGATACCGACGATCGAATCTCGGGCAAGTAACATATCGCTGGACAAAGGGAATTGCATACGGGATTAACCGAATCCTCGACATCATGGTTCAACCGATAAAAGGTCTTCGCGGAATATGTAGGAACCAATATGGGCATCCAGGTTCCGCTATTGGTTATTGACCGGAGAGGTGTCTCGGTCATGTCTACACGATTCTCGAACCCGCAGGGTCCTCACGCTTAACGTTCGGTGACGCTAGAGTAGTATTGGGATATGTACGTTGGTGACCGAATGTTGTTCGGAGTCCTGGATGAGATCCCGGACGTCACGAGGAGCTCCGAAATGGTCCGGAGGTAAATATTTATATATAGGAAGTCCTATTTTGGTCGCCGGAAAAGTTTCGGGTATTACCGGCAGTGTACCGGGAGTGCCGAAAGGGGTCCGGGGGTCCACCGGGGGGTCCACCTGCCCCGGGGGGGCACATGGGCTGTAGGGGGTGCGCCTTGGCCTATATGGGCCAGGGGCACCAGCCCCAAGAGGCCCATGCGCCAAGGAGAGGTGGAGGAGGAAGAGTCCTAAGGGGGGAAGGCACCCCCATAGGTGCCTTGGGGAGGGAGGAAACCTCCCTAGGCCCACGCCCCGCCTTGGAGGAGGGGCTAGGGCTGCGCCCCAGCCCTTTTATTTACATTTGCCTCTTGTTTTCTTCTCCCCCACTTCTAAAACAATTTTACAAAAACACAAAAATATTTTCGTTTGCTTGTTTGCTTGCCTTGCTCGAAATTGCTATCATGTCTGAGTTCGGAAAGGTTATTGTAGAAAATGCTAGTGATCAGGATAGTACTAATGAAACTCTTGAGGAAAAATTTAAGTCTTTCGATATTAATCATGATCCTCTTGAGAACAAAGCTCCACCCACTTTTAAAACTAAAGTCTATCATGTGGGCAGCGGGAATGTCATTGGTAAAAATGTTGTGCAAGAGTTTTTCAATTGTGCGGGAGTCATACCCAAAATTAAAGAGTCTATTCTTGACAAAACGAATTGCTATGTGGATGCTACTGCTATGCTTGTGGTTAACTTAGAATGAAATTTTTTGCACATCCACCCCGCGTTGCAAAAGATATATTCTATGAGCTTCCCAATATTCATAATCCTAGAATTAAAAAGATCGCTACAATCATTCTTATGCATGAATTTGATTATATAATTAAAGAAGCTAGGGACATCTTTTCTTTCTATAAAATAGATTTTGAGCATCCCCCTATAGAGTAAATTCTTCATGATAAGGACACTATTCATAGGTTGGAATCTAATGATTATTTTGCTTATGGAGAGAATATTAGGAGAAGGGTTCCCTATGCTGATGTAATTAAAACTCTGTACCATAACACTTGTGATAAATTTGAATGGATTACCAAGGGAATTGATGAGGGGTTTAGTGATGAATGGTTTGAAGGTATGGCTAGAGATCTGATTGATGATGAGATACATGTTTTGTATGAAGATGTTTATGGTGATGATTCCGAGTTTGAAGTTATGAATGTTAAAATCACCGAACAAAGTCCCTTCAAGTATTTAAGTTCCCCCACTAGAAAAGAAGAGCATGAAAGTAGAGAATTAATGAGAAAAGTTTTGGAAGATTTGATTAAAAAGGATTTGGGAATGAAGGATGATAACACTTGAAACTATGCATTATGCCTAGCTAAGGGCATAAAACAATAGCGCTTGTTGGGAGGCAACCCAATAGTTATTTTTATTGCAAAATTTTATTTTCTTGTGTCGCACAATTTTATCTTATGTTATGATTGTGTTTTTATCTTTTAGTTAGTGTTTGTTCCAAGTAATGCCTTTGGGATGATTTGGATGATAGTATGATTGATGCTGTTTGAAAACAGAAAGTTTTGAGTCCAGTGCTGGATTTTTGGTTCTGTACTGGAGCGTGATAAAATTCTTATTTTTTTACACAGCATTGTTATATGAATTGTTTACGTTGTTCTAATTTTTCAGAATTTTTGGAGTTACATAAGTATAGCTTTTAAATATATCTTTACAGACTGTTCTGTTTTAGACAGATTCTATTTTTGTTGCATAGTTTGCTTATTTTGATGAATCTATGGATTGTATCGGGAGGTATAAGCCATGGGGAAGTTAGAGTATAGTACCATTATGCCAATATTAAATATGAATCGATTTATAATAGTACCTAAAGTTTAAGATTTGTTTGTTATACTAACGGATCTCACGAGGTTTTTGTTGAGTTTTGTGTGCTGAAGTTTTCAAGTTTTGGGTGAGTCCACGATGGATGAAGGAATAAGGAGCGGCAAGAGCCTAAGCTTGGGGATGCCCAAGGTACCCCAAGGTATTATTCAAGGAAGACTCAAGCGTCTAAGCTTGGGGATGCCCCGGATGGCATCCCCTCTTTCGTCTACAATCTATCGGTATATCACTTGGAGCTATATTTTTATTCATCACATGATATGTGTTTTACTTGGAGCGTCTTGTGGCATAGTTTTAGTTTCTTTGTTTGCTTTTTAGTTTGCCACAATCATCTTTGCTGAACACACATTTTTGAGAGGGACACACATTATTCGTGATTTGTTAGAATACTCTATGTGCTTCACTTATATCTTTTGGGCTAGGCAGTTGCTCTAGTGTTTTACTTATATCTTTTAGAGCACGGCGGTGGTTATATTTTAAAGAAATAGTTGCACTCTCATGCTTCACTTATATCTTTGTGAGAGTCTAATAAATAGCTATGGTAATATGCACGGGTTATGAATTTGGTCCTAATATAATATGTATTCAAGAGGGATATAATAAAAAAATTCATGTAGATCACTGAATATGATAAGTTTGATTTCTTACAATAGTTTTGTGATATTAAGATGGTAATATGTGGGAGGTGCTAGTAGATAATTGTGGTTTAGGAAGAATAATGGTATTAAGGTTTGTGATTCCCGAAGCATGCACGTATGGTCTGTCGTTATGCTAAGAAGTTGGAGCATGATTTATTCTTGATTGTCTTCCTTGGCGTGGCGGTCGGGGGCGCGTGATGATTAACTCCTACCAACCTCCCCCCTAGGGGCATGCGTAGTAGTCACTACAAGAAATCTGTTAATACATGACAGATTTCTGATGACGTTCTCAGAATCCATCACCATCGATGACGGTTTCTTTTGGTTTGTCACGGAAACTGTCATGATGAGAACTCACTCCAAAACAGTAGCACCCCTTACTACGAACATAGAGAGACAGTCACGGAAACTGTAATGGGTCGACCAGTTGGGCCTAGCTTCTCTTCTTTGTACCTTCTATTCGGACCGTCACATGTGGCTTGCGTGCCCTTGTTTGTTTGGCTCGGCTCGTGCTAAGCTAAATTAAAAAAGTTTCTCAGAACTAATTAACAGGGTAATTAGGCCACGTCAGCCCGCCGGAGTTTGGTCACGAGCGACCTTGTTTCGCGGCGGAGATGCATCGACAGGCCACGGCGGCAACGACTGAGGCTACTAGGAGGAAGCCGTCACTCGCGTGAGCCTAGGAAACCAAGCGGGGCACCAGGGGTTGCCCGGAAGATCGCAGTCAATGAGATTTGCGGCAGCGCTCTCGCGACCAGGATGCAGACGAGGCTACATGGCACGGGGAGGCTAGCTAATGGGCTCAGAGGAACCCTGGGAGGACCAGGAACTCGAATCCGTGCTCGGTTTCGACAGCCACCGTATCTAGCAACGACAATGACATGGCAGGCGGCGGCAGAGCTACGGCCATGGCGGAAAAGTAAGCTAGTGGATGCAAATGACAATGGGGGCTGAGGCATCACATGCACAAAAACACCTAGAAGATGATGGTGTGGTCAAATAGGTCGACGAAGCTCGGGCTTCAATGAGTCGATGATGGCGGCTGGTCACCGTGGCCAGGGAAGACGCTGTTGAAATAGTTTCTGGCTTTCTTCCTCTTCCTCCACGAAATAGTTTCGTACGCCGAAAGGCTGCCTAGTATTCGGTAGGGCCTAGTTCTGTACGGCGAAGCCCTGCTGTATAGTTGACAACGGATGTGTGCAAACCGGTAGAGAGATCGTAGTTTTGATCTTAGTTTGAGGGACATGTCGAGGTTCTGTTCGAGAGCCTCTTGAAGGATTGTCCGAGGGGTTGTCAAAGGGAGAACATCCTCGCGGTTGGAGGTTGTAAAATTCTAATTGCGGAGATCTGCACTGACGATCTCCACGGACTCTCCTTCCGCTGCGCTTCAAGTCGGTAATGATCAGATCAAACCTTGTATGCATCTTCATAGTGGTCCTAAGCGTGTTCGTAGTGCAGATTTTTTTTTTGTTTTCTGTTGCGTTACTCTACACTATGGCCGCTGCCCTGAATTAGTCGTGAAAATATATGTTTGTTGCAAAAAATTAGACAGGACGGGCCAAATGGATCGGCGTTGGACGACCTTGCCAGACCTGGGCGGACGCGGGCGGACGTCGCGCCTTCAGCCGACGCAAACAGACAGAGAGCGGAGCAAATCTGCATCCGTTTGCGTCGGCGCATTGGAGTTGGCCTTAGAATGTTGAAGGATGGCTCAAGAGAAAAACTGGACCGTGTGCCAAGGTCTGTTCCACCCGACAGGTGACCACGCCCACCGCATTTAATGCGCCACATGCCCACTTTATATCCCTATACCGTCCGAGTACTGCTGCGAATACAAGTGTTTTTTTTTAGGGAATGCTTCAAATACAAGTGAGATATCAGGTTGAGATGAGCGTAGGCTCAGAATTAAATGCTTGTGAATTCTTACTAGACGGATCGGCGCGCTCCGCCGCGCTAAACTATAGTTGTGTTCTTCGCATGTGATTGTAGGTAGGCTTAGGCCATGTACTACTGTTTGTGATGGGTTGGAGCGCATGTCTGTGTGTACCATATCTTTTTTTCTTGACAAGAGATGGTCCATGTGGGTCGCGGACTGGTCTGTGTATTCATTTGATGTTGATGTTTGTGTTAGTTGTGAATGCATGTGCCTTGCGTGGTCTTCACAGTTGCCCTAAGTATTGTCTATCTATTGAAGGTACATGTCGTTTTGTCATGTTTTTTACTTGAGTGTTGTCATTGTGGCACTGGTTGCCTATATATTGGATTAATGGCCCATAGTATCGGAATGATGATTTTTTTGGCCCCCGAGATCCATGTATTAGCATAAAATATATAAAAAAACAAATTTAAAAGTTTTTTTTATGAAAAATACACATATACTGCACATAGTAATGTATATTTCACGATTGTAAATTTTCATGATGAAATACATTCTGATGTGATTTACACAAAAAATAAAATCATGAATTTTCAATGAATAGTACATGTGCTAGAAATTCTTTTTTTGTGTAGATCACATCAAAATGTATTTCATAATGAAAGTTACAACCATGTACTATTTCTATATACTCCCTCCGTCCGGTGAAGAGTGAACATCTAGAAATTTTAGGACAAATTATGAAGTTGAGTAAAATATGCATTGGAAAAGTTGAAGTCATCATCTCTCTCCTCTTTAATAACTCAACCCCCAATGAGCTAAGTGCATGTAGAAATTAAGGAGAGCATGTGTACAATATTATTGGTCTTGATTACCGTGTGATGAGAGAGAAACATTTATTTTCTACTTTAAAGTGTATTGGGAAGGTAGAAGTACACTCTTTTGTGGACAAATTTTGAAGCCAAACGTTCACTCTTTAGCGGACGGAGGGAGTACATGTGTAATTATTTCAAACTTTTCTCAAACTTAAAAGATTGATTTTTTTTCAAAGTGCGAGTTCCAAGGAGCCCGAGCTCCATATCCTACCGGAAATTAAATTGGTCCATAGCAATTTCTCTTATGGTTGACTATATAAGTATCAGACCGAGGCACAGCAGGTCAACACTGCCCTTGACAAAACGCATACTGATGCATAAATGCATTAATGCTTACTACTGATGCATTAATGCCCTTGACAAAATGGTTCACATGTTGCAGATTATTAATAGACCTGTGCACATTGCATTAATGCTTCCTACGGATGCATAAATCTTTTTTGCTTAGTGTTGGAGTGATCAGCCCAGAAATGAATTAAGCGATGGATAAGTACTAATATGCAAAATACAGTGGCATCATACCTTCTAAGCATCTTAAGCCCACCACCCCTACCACGTTGCAGCCCACATCATGTTGCCATGGCAGATTGAAAGCAGCCCTATCAAGGGAGCTCCTATACAGCGACCTGCGTCATGGGAAAGAGGGCAGAGGGTGCCCCCCACGCTCCCATGCGCGACTTTGGGCCAGCCCAGGTGTGGCACGGGGCTAGCCTGTTTTTTTCTTGTGTCTTTTCTGTTTTTTTTTTGCTTCTTTAAAAAAGTTCAGGATTTGAAGAAAAAAGTTTACAATTTTAAATAATCTTCACTAATGCAAACAATTTCATGAAATTCAAAAAAGTTCAGGAATTAAAAATAATATTCACATTTTCCGAAAATAAACATTTTTTGAATTTTGATGAAGAAAATTTGAATTTTGGATGAACATTTTTTGAATTTCGATGAACATTTTTTGTACTTGATGAACAAATTTTAAATTCAATGAACATTTTTTTGTAATTGATGAATAAAATTTCAATTTTGGAAAATTTTTTGAATTCTACGAACAATTTTTGAATATGATGATTATTTTCTCAAAATTCTAAAGATTATCTGAATTTGAGAAACAAATTTTTGATGAACAAATTTGAATTCGATGATTTGAAAAAATGTACACCGATTTGGAAAACAATGTCCCCAGATATCAGAAAATATTTGTGAATTTGGAACGAAAAAAAAGAAAAAAGGAAAAACGAAAAGGTAAATAGAAACGAAAATTAAAAGAGAAAGGAAAAAAACGGAGAAAAAGAGAAAAAACGAAGAAAAAAAAAAAGAAAACCTGGTTTGGGAAGGTTCACGACCCCAAGACGTCCGTTTTGTCCGGATTTAATCCGTTTAGGGGTGGCAATGAGGCCGTGTCCGCCCAGATTTCTGGATGCGCCGGCCGTGCGCCCGACGGGCGGCCGCATCTTGTCCACATACATTTTTTCACCGCATTTCTTATTATTTTCATCAGTGATTTTTTGATACATTGGAGTACATTCAGCAAATCTTGACTAAAATAGCAAGACCAAAGGAAACAAGAAGGGCATCGCTGGGCGCCGGTGCGCCGGCCGAAACTTTCGGCCGGTCTGTTTCCCATCATATGATTAAGACTTTTGTAACCGTCTGATGCGAGTCGTCTTCCTCCTCCGTCTCTATCACGCAAATCTCGCCTCCACGCAAAAAAAAAGCAGCGCCAGGTCGTCCACTCGTCCTCCCCCGGCCATCACTCTCGCCGCAGCTCGGAGCTCGCCGCCCTCGCCGTCAAAGCTCGCCGCCCTCGCCCTCGCCCTCGCCGTTGTGGCCGTGGTCGTCGAGCTAACTAATCGCCGGTGGTAGCATCCCCGACCACCGGTGTAGCCAAAAAACTTGCCGAGCCACCGTGCGCCGATGCGGCTCCGCCGTCGCCGCTCGTCGCACCACTACACGCGGCTGTAGCACCAGGTCATGCGGTTGCATCATGGCATGCTTCCGTTGTTGGGGAACGTTGCATGGGAAACAAAAAATTTCCTACGCACACACAAGATCTATCCATGGTGATGAGCATCTACGAGAGGGAGAGTGAATCTACATACCCTTGTAGATCGCTGAGCGGAAGCATTAAGAAACGCGGTTGATGTAGTCGAACGTCTCCGCGATCCAAATCGCAAGTCGTCCCTCGAACCGATCACGAACTAGTGCCAAACGGACGGCACCTCCGCGTTCAACACACGTACAGCTTGATGACGCCTTCACCTCCTCGATCCAGTGAGCGATGGTGAAGTAGTAGATGAGTTCCGGCAGCACGACGGCGTGGTGACGGTGGTGGTGAAGAACAATCTCCGCAGGGCTTCGCCAAGCACTACGGAAACTATGACGGAGGATGAACTAGAGGGGCGGGGTTGCCGGCACACGGCTTGGGGAATTCTTGATGTGTTCCGGGTGCTAGCACTGCCCTTCTATTTATATGTTGAGCCCTGGGGTCGAAACTTGGAGAAAGAGCCTCCTCAAAGTCGGTTTGGCCCGCAAGGCAAGAGTCCTGCTCGGACTCCAGGACCAGACGCCAGGGTCCTCGGCGTCTGGCCCCAGACGCCAGGGTCCCTGGCGTCTGGCCCCTGGCCTCCGCAAAACTTCCTTTTGCACCTTCCTAAAGCCTCGTGGGCTTTACCCCTTGGCCCAAATAAAGTGTTCTCGTACCCGAACATTTCGGGAAACATCCGAAACCCCTTCCGGTGAATTCCGGAACCCTTCCGGAGACCAAACACTATTATCCCATATATCAATCTTTACCTCCGGACTATTCCGGAGCTCCTCGTCATGTCCGGGATCTCATCCGGGACTCCGAACAACTTTCGGTCACCAACATAACAACTCAACTATACTTATATCGTCACCAAACGTTAAGTGTGTAGACCCTGCGGGTTCGAGAACTATGTAGACATGACCGAGACACCTCTACGGTCAATAACCAATAGCGGGACCTGGATGCCCATATTGGCTCCTACATATTCTACGAAGATCTTTATCGGTCGAACCTCTATGTCAAGGATTCAGTTAATCCCGTATGCTGTTCCCTTTGTTCTTCGGTATGTTACTTGCCCGAGATTCGATCGTCGGTATCTCTATACCTAGTTCAATCTCGTTACCGGCAAGTCTCTTTACTCGTTCCGTAATACAAGATCCTGTGGCTAACTCTTTAGTCACTTTGCTTGCAAGGCTCATTGTGATGTTGTATTACCGAGTGGGCCCTGAGATACCTCTCCGTCACACGAAGTAACAAATCCCAGTCTTGATCCATGCCAACTCAACAGACACCCTCGGAGATACCTGTAGAGCATCTTTATAGTCACCCAGTTACGTTGCGACGTTTGATACACACAAGGTATTCCTCCGGTGTCAGTGAGTTGCATGATCTCATGGTCATAGGAACAGATACTTGACATGCAGAAAACAATAGCAATAAACTGACACGATCATATTCTACGTTTATAGTTTGGGTCTTGTCCATCACATCATTCTCCTAATGATGTGATCCCGTTATCAAATGACATCTCATGTCCATGGCTAGGAAACCTTCACCATCTTTTGATCAACGAGCTAGTTAACTAGAGGCATACTAGGGACATAGTGTTGTCTATATACCCACACATGTATTTGAGTTTCCAATCAATACAATTATAGCATGGATAATAAACGATTATCACGAACAAGGAAATATGATAATAACTAAATTATTATTGCCTCTAGGGCATATTTCCAACAGTCTCCCACTTGCACTAGAGTCAGTAATCTAGTTCACATCACCATGTGATTTACATTGTTATGAATCTAACACCCAATGAGTTTTGGGGTTCGATCATGCTTTGCATGTGAGAGAGGTCTTTAGTCAACGGTCTGCAACATTCAGATCCGTGTGTTCTTTGCAAATCTATATGTCATACTGCAGATGCTACCACGCTCCAATTGGAGCTATTCCAAATGGTTGCCCCACTATACGTATCCTGACTGCTACTCAGAGTCGTCCGGATAGGTGTAAAGCTTGCATCGACGTAACCCTTTACGACGAACTCTTTATCACCTCCATAATCGAGAAATAATTCCTTAGTCCTCCAGTTACTAAGGATAACTTTGACCGCTGTCTAGTGATCCACTCCTGGACCACTCTTGTACCCCTTGACAGACTCATGGCAAGGCACACACCAGGTGCGGTACACAGCTTGGCATACTACACAGAGCCTATGGATAAGGCATAGGGGACGACCTTCGTCCTTTCTCTTTCTTCTGCCGTGGTCGAGCTTTGAGTCTCACTCAACTCCACACCTTACAAATCAGGCAAGAACTCTTTCTTTGACTGATCCATTTTGAACTCTTTCAAAATCTTGTCAAGGTATGTACTCATTGAAAGTTTTATCAGACGTCTTGATCTATCTCTATAGATCCTGATGCCCGATATTTAAGTAGCTTCATTCCAGGTTTTCCTTTGAAAAACTCCTTTTCAAACAACCCTTTATGCTTTCCAGAAATTCTACATCATTTCCGATCAACAATATGTCATCCACATATACTTATCAGAAATTCTTTAGTGCTCCCACTCACTTTATTGTAAATACAAGTTTCTCATAAACTTTGTATAGACTCAAAAACTTTGATCACCTCATCAAAGCGTATATTCCAACTCCGTGATGCTTGCTCCAGTCCATAGAAGGATTGCTGGAGCTTGCATACACTTTAGCATCCTTAGGACTGACAAAACCTTCTGGTTGTATCACATACAACCTTTCCTCACGGATACCGTTAAGGAAACGATGTTTTGACATCCATCTGCCAGATTTCATAATCGAAAAATGCAGCAACTGCTAACATAATTCCAACAGACTTTAGCATCGCTACGGGTGAGAAAGTCTCATCGTAGTCAACTCCTTGAACTTGTGAAAAAAACCTTTTGCCACAAGTCGAGCTTTATAGACGGTGACATTACCGTCCGCGTCCGTCTTCCTCTTAAAAAATCCATTTGTTCTGAATGGCCTTACGCCCTTCAGGTAATACTTCCAAAGCCCATACTTTGTTTTCTTACATGGATCCCATCTCGGATTTCATGGCCTCTAACCATTTCTCGGAATCCGGGCCCATCATCGCTTCTCCATAGCTCGTAGGTTCATCGTTGTCCAACAACATGACCTCTAAGACAGGGTTGCCGTACCACTCAGGAGCAGTACGCGTCCTTGTCGACCCACGAGGTTCGATAGTAACTTGATCCGAAGCTTTATGATCATCATCATTAACTTCCTCTTCAACTAACGTAGGCTCCACAGAAACAACTTTCTGCGCTGCGCTACTCTCTGGTTGAAACAAAGGTTCAACAACCCCATCAAGTTCTATCTTCCTCCCACTCAATCTTTCGAAAGAAACTTTTTCTCGAGAAAGGACCTGTTTTAGCAACAAACACTTTGTGCTTGGATCTGAGATAGAAGGTTCACCCAACTGTTACGTTAGGGTATTCTATGAAGATGCATTTGTCCGCTTTGGGTTCGAGCTCATTAGGTGAAAACCCTTTTTCACATAAGCGTCGCAGCCCCAAACATTAAAAAATGACAGCTTAGGTTTCCGCCAAACCAAAATTCATACGGTGTCATATCAACGGACTTATGGTGCCCCTTTTAAAGTGAATGTGGTTGTCTCTAATGCATAACCCTAAAACGATAGTGGTAAATCGATAAGAGACATCATAGTTCGCACCATATCTAATAGAGCACAACTATGACGTTCGGACACACCATCACACTATGGTGTTCCAGGTGGCGTGAGTTGTGAAACAACTTCCACATTGTCTTAAGTTATATACCAAACTCGTAACTCAGATATTTACCTCCACGATCATATCGTAGACATTTTATCTTCTTGTCACGATGATCTCAAACTTCACTCTGAACTTTTCAAACGATTCAGACTTGTGTTTCATTAAGTAAATATACACTATATCTACTCAAATCATCAGTGAAGGTAAGAAAATAACGATATCCACCGCCCACTACAAAACTCACTGGACCGCATACATCAACATGTATCATTTCCAATAAGTCAATTGCCCGCTCCATCATACCGGAAAACGGGGTTTTAGTCATCTTGCCCATGAGGCATGGTCCGCATGTCTCAACCGATTCGAAATCGAATGAGTCCAAAGATCCATCAGCATGGAGTTTCTTCATGCGTTTTACACCAATATGACATTTAGCGGCAGTGCCACAAGTATGTGGTACTATCATTATTAACTTTGTATCTTTTGGCATCAATATTATGAACATGTGTATCACTACGATCAAGATTCAATAAACCACTCTTATTGGGTGCATGACCATTGAAGGTATTATTCATGTAAACAGAATAACCATTATTCTCTAACTGCAATGAATAACCGTATTGCAATAAACTTGATCTAATCACGTTCATGCTTAACGCAAACACCAAATAACATTTATTTAGGTTCATCACTAATCCCAAAGGTAGAGAGAGCGCGCGATGGTGATCACATCAACCTTGGAAACACTTCCAACACTCATCGTCACCTCACCCTTAGCCTCCGTTTATTCCGTAGCTTTTATTTCGAGTTACCAACACTTAGCAACCGAACCGGTATCTAATACCCAGGTGCTACTAGGAGTACTAGTTAGGTACACATCAATAACACGTATATCAAATATCACTAGTACAAAACAGGGCATCGGTCCACCCCTGAGAAGCCCATTAGTCCCGGTTCACTCACGAACCGGGACGCATGGGGGCATCGGTCCCTGTTCGTGAGGCCAGGGCGCCGGCCGGGCCTCGTGGGCCATTGGTCCCGGTTCGTCTGACACCTTTTGTCCCGGTTCCAGACACGAACCAGGACCAATACGCCTCGCTCCTGGCCCACAACCATTGGTCCCGGTTTGTGGCTAGAACCGGGACTAAAGGTGACCCCTTTGGTCCCGGTTCCAGCCACGAACCGGGACCAATGCGCCTCGCTCCTGGCCCACAACCATTGGTCCCGGTTTGTGGCTGGAACCGGGACCAATGGTTGGCCTATATATAGCCCCCGCCCGCGAGCAGAGCAATGCATTGCTCTGTTTTTTTGCCCGGCCGTGGGAGAGCTCTTGTGGTGCTCTAGCTCACCTCCTATGCACATGAGGTGTTCGATGAAATGCCCGAGCCACACTTAAGCTTTCTCCTCTCGAAGCTCCTTGTCCAAGCTCCATTTTCCTCAAGATTTGTCTAGGTTTGGCGGTCCGTCCTGTCCCGTCCCCGTCCTCACCGCCGACGATCGCCCGCGCCCATCTCGGCGCCGGCAACACCGTGGTTAGCCTCTTCTTCTTATCTTCTTTCTAAAAGAAAAAAGTTCTTACTTGTGTGTTTTAATTAGATGCTCTAGAGAGTTATATGTTGTTCAATAATAAGAACTATATAACGCACGCAGATGAACCGGCAATGGATGTACGGTGACCGACGCACCTCCGAGTATATTAAGGGCCTGCATAATTTTCTCGAAGCGGCTGAGGCAAACAAGCAGAATGGTTTTATGCATTGTCCATGTACTGTCTGTGAGAATACAAAGGCTTTCTCCAACTCTAAAACCCTTCACTTCCACCTGCTTGAGAAGGGTTTTATGCCACACTATAATGTTTGGACCAAGCACGGAGAAAGAGGGGTTATGATGGAAGACAACGAAGAAGAAGAGGATGATGACAACTACCTGCCCCCTGAATACGGTGATGCTGCAATGGGGGAAGCTGAAGATCAAGAGGAACCAGACGATGTGCCCGATGATGATCTTCGCCGGGTCATTGTTGATGCACAGAGAGAATGCGAAAGTGAAAGGGAGAAGTTGAAGTTCGATCGCATGTTAGAGGATCACAAAAAAGGGTTGTACCCAAATTGCGAAGATGACAATAGAAAGCTCGGTACCACACTAGAATTGCTGCAATGGAAGGCAGACAATGGTGTATCTGACAAGGGATTTAGTTCGCTGCTGAAAATAATGAAGAAGAAGCTTCCAAAGGATAACGAATTGCCCGGCAGTACGTACGAAGCAAAGAAGGTTCTATGCCCTCTAGGATTGGAGGTGCAGAAGATACATGCATGCCCTAATGACTGCATCCTCTACCGCGGTGAGAACGAGGATTTGAACGCATGCCCGGTATGCGGTGCATTGCGGTATAAGATCAGACGAGATGACCCTGGTGATGTTGAGGGCGAGCGCCCCAGGAAAAGGGTTCCTGCCAAGGTGATGTGGTATGCTCCTATAATACCACGGCTGAAACGTCTGTTCAGAAACAAAGAGCATGCCAAGTTGATGCGATGGCACAAAGAAGACCGTAAGAAAGACGGGAAGTTGAGAGCACCCACTGACGGGTCGCAGTGGAGAAAAATCGAGAGAAGGTGGGGGGACTTTGCAGGTGACGCAATGAACGTATGGTTTGGTTTAAGTGCAGATGGCATTAATCCTTTTGGGGAGCAGAGCAGCAATCATAGCACCTGGCCCGTGACTCTATGTATCTATAACCTTCCTCCTTGGTTGTGCATGAAGCGGAAGTTCATTATGATGCCAGTGCTCATCCAAGGCCCTAAGCAACCCGGCAATGACATTGATGTGTACCTAAGGCCATTAGTTGAAGAACTTTTACAGCTGTGGAATGGAGAAGGTGTACGTGTGTGGGATGAGCACAAACAGGAGGAATTTGACCTACATGCGTTGCTGTTTGTAACCATCAACGATTGGCCTGCTCTCAGTAACCTTTCAGGACAGACAAACAAGGGATACCACGCATGCACACACTGTTTAGATGACACCGATAGTATATATTTGGACAAATGCAGGAAGAATGTGTACCTGGGGCATCGTCGATTTCTTCCGACCAACCATCAATGTCGAAAGAAAGGAAAGCTTTTCAAAGGTGAGGCAGATCACCGGAAGAAGCCCGCCCTCCGTACTGGTGATCACATACTTGATATGGTCAATGATTTACAAGTAATCTTTGGAAAGGGTCCTGGCGGACTATCTATTCCGACTGACGATGCGGGACGCGCACCCATGTGGAAGAAGAAATCTATATTTTGGGACCTACCCTATTGGAAAGACCTAGAGGTCCGCTCTGCAATCGACGTGATGCACGTGACGAAGAATCTTTGCGTGAACCTGCTAGGCTTCTTGGGAGTGTATGGGAAGACAAAAGATACACCGGAGGCACGGGAGGAACAGCAACGTGTGCATGAAAAAGACGGCATGCATCCAAAGCAGTATGAAGGTCCTGCCAGCTACGTTCTTACCAAAGAAGAGAAGGAAATCTTCTTTGAATGCCTGCTCAGTATGAAGGTCCCGTCTGGCTTCTCGTCGAATATAAAGGGAATAATAAATATGGCAGAGAAAAAGTTCCAGAACCTAAAGTCTCATGACTGCCACGTGATTATGACGCAACTACTTCCGGTTGCATTGAGAGGGCTTCTACCGGAAAACGTTCGATTAGCCATTGTTAAGCTATGTGCATTCCTCAATGCAATCTCTCAGAAGGTGATCGATCCAGAATCCTGTCAAGGTTAAGGAGTGATTTGGTGCAATGTCTTGTTAGTTTCGAGCTGGTGTTCCCACCATCTTTCTTCAATATCATGACGCACGTCCTAGTTCATCTAGTCGACGAGATTGTCGTTCTGGGCCCTGTATTTCTACACAATATGTTCCCCTTTGAGAGGTTCATGGGAGTCTTAAAGAAATATGTTCGTAACCGCGCTAGGCCAGAAGCAAGCATCTCCATGGGCCATCAAACAGAGGATGTCATTGGGTTTTGTGTTGACTTCATTCCTGACCTTAAGAAGATTGGTCTCCCTCAATCACGGTATGAGGGGAGACTGACTGGAAAAGGCACGCTAGGAGCGGACTCAATAATATGTAGGGACGGGCATTCTTGGTCTCAAGCACACTACACAGTTCTACAGAATTCTACCTTGGTGACCCCGTATGTCGATGAACACAAGAATATTCTGCGCTCCAAACACCCGGAGCAGTGTGACGACTGGATTACATATGAACACATCAGAACTTTTGGCAGTTGGTTGCAAACACGTCTCATGGGTGACAACACTGTTTCTGATGAGCTGTACTCGTTGGCCAAGGGACCATCTTCGACTGTATTGACTTACAAAGGGTACGAGATAAATGGGAATACATTTTACACGATCGCCCAAGATCAAAAGAGCACCAACCAAAACAGCGGTGTCTGCTTTGATGCAGCAACCAAGAGGGGAAAGGACACATATTATGGTTACATAGTGGACATATGGGAACTTGACTATGGACATGATTTCAAGGTCCCTTTGTTTCAGTGCAAATGGGTCAATCTGTCAGGAGGCGGGGTACAGGTAGACCCACAGTACGGAATAACAACAGTGGATCTCAACAATCTTGGGTACACAGACGAACCATTCGTCCTAGCCAATGATGTGGCGCAGGTTTTCTATGTGAAGGACATGTCTACCAAACCGAGAAAAAGAAAAGATAAGGAATCGAATACATCATACGATGAGCCAAAGCGCCACATAGTTCTTTCAGGAAAAAGTGACATCGTGGGATTGGAGGGCAAGACAGACATGTCTGAAGATTATGAAAAGTTTCATGAAATTCCTCCCTTCAAAGTCAAGGCTGACCCAAGCACCCTGTTAAACGATGAAGATTATCCATGGTTACGGCGCAATAAGCAAAGGACACAAGCGAAGAAAAAGTGAAGACTTTCTCTCCACAACTATATCATTGCAGTTACATGTGAAGAAATTAAATGAAATCCCTTTGTAACAGATGAGTTTTCGTCCGAAACCCTGATACTTCGAAAGAGATTGTCCATTTTGTACACGAAGTGCATCCAGTTTTTGCCGTAACCCTCTCAACTTTTTAGCACATGCTATGTGGGTGAAATGATGATACCATGCCAACTTTCAACCTTTTCAGAGTTCATTTGAAGTGCTTTTCAATTTCAGGGTCATTTAGCTCAAAGAATGAACTAATAGAAAAAAGAATGAACTAGAAAACCTTTATGAAACTCTAATAGCAAAAATAATCAATAAAAAATTCTGTTATGATCAACTAAAATAAAACTATAATATTCTTCAATACCAAAAAGAATCAACTAAAAAGCTTTTATAAAACTCTAATAGCAAAAGGAATCAACTAAAAATATTTTATAAACCTCTAGTATTTATGAAACTAAAATTATATAAAATTTATGCAACTAAAGTTATCAAAGTATTTTTTGTTCAAAACATTAATAGCAAAAAGAATCACTCAAAAACTCTATGTATTTAGTGGTAAGTAGAAACAAAAGAAAATAAATAAAGCAAAAAAAAACAAAAGAAAATAAATAAAGCAAAAAAAAATAAAGCAAAAAAAACAAAAGAAAATAAATAAAGCAAAAAAACAAAAGAAAAGAAAATAAATAAAGCAAAAAAAACAAAAGAAAATAAATAAAGCAAATAAAAAACAAAAGAAAATAAATAAAGCAAAAAAAATGCCGCCTAATGGGCCACCACGGCCTGAATACGACTAGAAACCCAACAAGCCAATTGGGCCAGGATTCAGGCCCGCAGAAGGCCCAGAAGGCCCACAGGCAGAGGTCTATGCGATTAGGCCCGTAAGCCTGCTGTTGAGAGGAGCTCGAGAGGGTGTGCGCAGCAGCGCTTATAAACCACTCTCGAGCCGTCTCAGCTAGCGAGGTGGGACTAAACTTTTGGCCCCGGGCAGCACCACCCGTTGGTCCCGGTTCGTGGCACCAACCGGGACCAATGCCCACCTTTGGTCTCGGTTGGTAGCACCAACCGGGACCAATGCCACCCTTTAGTCCCGGTTGGTGCCACCAACCGGGACCAAAGGTCTCTGCTTCCCGCCCTTTGGGCTGACGAAAAGAGACCTTTGGTCCCGGTTGGTGGCACCAACCGGGACGAAAGGTGGGCATTGGTCCCGGTTGGTGGCACCAACCGGGACCAAAGGTCTCCCTATATAAGCGGGAGTTGGGAAAATTTGCCGCCGAGCCCCCGCAGTTTCCCCCGACGACGCCGAGCACATCGACGCCGCCAGGCTGCCCGAGCTCGCCGTCGACGCCCTCGCCGCCCTCTGCCCCGTCGACGCCGTCAGGCTGCTCCACCTCGCCGTCGACGCCCTCGACACCGCCCCTGCCCCGACGCCCTCGACGCCGCCCCTGCCCTGCGCTGCCGCCGCCCTGACCCGACGCCGTCGCCGCTCCCGAAGTCGCCGTCGCCCGCGCCCCTGCCCCGGCCCGCCCCCGCCGTCGCCGTCGCCCCTGCCCCGAGCCCGCGCCCCTGCCACGCCATCGATCTGCCCGGCCGCGCCCCTGCCCCGGCCCGTACCCGCCGTCGCCGGCCGCGCCCCTGCCCCGTCGTCGCCGTCGGCGTCCTCGCCCCCGACCCCGCGCCCCTGCCCCGTCGTCGCCCCGAGCCCCGCTGTGAGCCGCCGCGCCGCCCCGGCCTTTTTTTTTATAATGTATATGTTTATGTTTATGTATATGTTTATATGTAATGTATGTGTATGTCAAAAAAAATTGTTCACAGCATTTTTTGGTCAAAAAAAATAGATGTGATCATTGTCACACCAAAATGCTATACTAATTTTTGATATGATGAATTTTTTAGTCATGTTCATATGATGTTTTTTTTTGTTCATAGAATATTTTTTTGTTCATAGCATTTTTTGGTCCATGTATATATGTATGTGTATGTATGGATGGATGAATGGATGGATGTAACTATATGGATGTAACTCTAAGTTAAAATTTACCCCTCCCCGATAACTTCGACATGAGGGGGGACGTCGGACATGCATGAGAGAGAGGCGGTCCGCTCGCCCGACCAACTATCGAGGCCACCCAAACCCTAGAAGAAAGAGCGTCGTTGTCGATCTACCCCCTCCCCGATAACTTCGACATGAGATGGGACGTCGGACATGCATGAGAGAGAGGCGGTCCGCTCACCCGACCAACTATCGAGGCCACCCAAACCCTAGAAGAGTTGTCGAGGCCACCTGTACCCCCTCCCCGATAACTTCGACATGAGGGGGGACGTCGGACATGAGGGGTGAGCGTCGTTGTCATCTACCCCCTCCCCGATAACTTCGACATGAGGGGGGACGTCGGACATGACATGAGGGGTGAGCGTCGTTGTCGTCTACCCCCTCTGGTAACATAGATAACTCCGGTAACATAGATTTATCAAGAATGCCCCCATTATGGATGTGCACAAGTTGATCCAATTTTTTTTCTGATCTCATCTATATATATATTCTTCTATATGTCATGTTGTCTGTCAAAGTATTGAAGAAATCCATGGCTTCATCATTAGCCGGAAGTAACATGCGTATGATGCTACGAAGCTCTTCAAAGTTGTTTTGGAATGGAGTTCCGGATAGAATAATTCGCTTTTTGGTACGAATTTCTGCAAAGGCCTTGCTGAACTTCGTACCAAAAAGCTAATTAATTATCCTATCCGGGACTCCGTTCCAAAACAATTTTGGAGAGCTTCGTACCATTATGCGCCTGTTACTTCCGGCTAATGATGAAGCCTTGGTTTTCTTGAATCCTTTGACACTAGACAACGTGACATATAGAAGGGTAGATGAGATCAGGAAAAATATGGACCATTTTCTGCACATTCAGAATGGCGCCATTTTGTTAAATCACTTAAAGGTTAAGAGAATCCCTTGTTTGACATTCATGAGAGAGGCGGTCCGGACGTCGGACATTCATGAGAGAGGCGGTCCGGACGTCGGACATTCATGTTTGTATATTAATTGTCATGTTGTAATATTTGCAGAAACTATGGATCAAAGAGACTTGGAACAAGAACAGTTGTTGGGGAAGATAATCCTCGCCGGAGGTGATGCTGTCTTGTCGTTTCTCGACGACACCGATGGAACAATGGAGGAGGAAGGACATGATCATGATGGCTCCGGTGACATGCTCATGATGGCTCCGGAGGTGCTGACTAGCTAATTGATGCATTAATTGTTTTGGTATGTACATATATTAACTCTTCTTTCTTCTTTTATAGCCCTCCGGATCGAGCCAAACTTCGGTAACGAGACGAGGCCCGAAGAAGAGGTTGCGCAAGGATGAAAGGTTCACGATCACAGCACTCGCGGACGATGGCCTACCGATTGAACCCAAGCGGACCAAGGACGTATTTTCTGCTCAGTGCGGAGCTATTGTTAGGGACAACATCCCGATCAGCATCAAGCAATGGAATAAGCCTAAGGACGACGCCCCTGAAGGTGATTATGTCACCGATAGACAGAAAGATGATCTTTGGACCTTGCTGAAGGCAAATTTCACCCTACCGCCAGAGGAGGATCCGAATAAGCCAGTTATAGAGCCACTGGTCAAGGCGTGTGCTCTTAAGAAAATGGCAGATCTATTCAGGAGGTGGAAGAAGGAGTTGAAATCAAAGTTTGTCGACAAAGGTGAGACTCCAGAATTCATCGGCCGATTTGAGAAGATAAGAGATCACTGGCCCGCATTTGTGGCCTACAAGACATCAGACAAGAGTAAGAAAATGTCAGAGACAAACAAGAACAACGCTGCAAAGAAGCAGTATCACCATCACACGGGGTCAGGTGGCTACCTCAAAGCCTGGCCGTTGTGGGACAAAGCTGAGAATGACCTGATTGCTAAAGGGGTCGAACCAAAGACATTGAACTGGCCAGACCGTTCAAGGACTTGGTTCTTCGGGGTTGGGGGAACTTTGGACCCTGAAACAGGGAAGTGCCGTTGGACGGACGAGCAACTTGCAATACCCATCACGAAGCTTCAGAAGTATATCACCGCAGCGCAGGAAGGGACGTTCCTTCCCGACAGAGAGAAGGACGAGCTGACTGAGGCCCTAGGGAATGCTGAGCACCCTGGACGAACACGAGGCACACCAGGCTCCGTTCCGTGGAAGTTTGGGTTTCCCGACGCAGGCGGTTACAGAAGCCGGGAGAGAAAGAGGAAAGCGGAGCTGAGCGACATGCAGAAGATGAGTGCAAGACTACAAAAGCTAGAGGAAGCTGAGAGCCAGCGAGCTGCCGGCCAACTATCTCAGCGGCACGAAGCTACCCCACCATCTCAGCGGAGAAGCAGCGTGGCTTCCACGGAGCCCGTTCAGACTGACTTCACGGAGCCTATCTACCCCGTGGATACTATCACGGAGGCTCAAAATTGCGAGCTCATGACGAAATGCCGGAACCTCACTCTCAAGGCGGCTGTCGGCTCTGTTGCACCTCCTCAACCCAACGGAACTTTTCACTGCTCACCGATTCCACATGGCTATGCTGTTGTGATGGTGGATGAAGTAATGGAGGGATTTGAGGAGCTCGAGCTTGACCGGTCTACAGGTGAAGGAGAGAATAAGCTGGCTCGTGCTCTGAGGAGTACATGTCTATGGCAGAAAGAGTACATCAAGCTTCCAAACTGGACGCCTCCGCCTCCTCCTCCTCCTCAGGCGAATCAGGGCTCTCCGCCGCCTCCTCCTCCTCCTCCGGCGAGTGATCAGGGCACACCGCCTCCTTCTCCGGCTCCTCCGACGCGTGAGGGCACTCCGCCTCCTCCTTCGCCTACTCCGGCACGTCGGAGCAGTACGCCTCCTCCTCAGCCTCGTCGTCAATGGCAGAACACAGACGCCGCCGCTCCGGCTCCTCCGGCACGTCGGAGCACTCCGCCTCCTAAGCAATGACGGAAGAGAGACGCCGCCGCTCCGGCGGCTAGCAGTACAAGAAGAGGCGGGAGGGAATACAGATACGGTCCATCTCTCAAGCCTCTGGAAAAGTTACCATATGAGAGGACCGAGTCTGAAAACGAGGAGATATGTCAGGCCGAATTGAGGGCCCATTTTGCAAAGAAAACTCCACCTCCGAAGGAGAAGCTAGATCCGGTGAAAGTGATGCGCACTATCGATGCCCTGAAGCGACCACCACCGCCTCCGCCGGATTCCAACTTTGACCGTTGTGTTAAAAAGACATATCAAGACGCGCGGCGGTCGGGAAGTACTTCCAGTGATGCAAGGTTAGCAAAACGAAGAAGTGGGAAAAAAATTCCCCAGCTCGGCGAACAGGCGAACCAATCGTGCCCCCCGCTCAAGGTGTCTAGCGATATCGTCGCTAATCATCCGGGGATGGTGCCCGGTACCAATCCTGGTGATTACCTGAGCGATGATGTACAGTTTGAGCCGTTGGAGGTGGACGACTTCAGTTACCGGTACGGGCGGCCTCTCGTCAAACCTGATCATCCTCCTCTAACAACGATGATGCGAACATTGCATGAATGGTACATGAAAACATGCCGGGAGTCTGGGAAGGATGCTTTGACGCTGAGAATTAAAGAGGAGGACGACCTCGTTGGAATGGAGCAGTTGAATGTTGAATTTGAGGAGATATTCCAGTTATATAATCAAAAGGCCCTCGACAAAACAATCGTGACTTGCTACTGTCTGTAAGTACTACTTCTGTAATTAAGTCTCTCTATATATATAGCTCAGCTCTTTCATTGCATGTATATATAATTATCCTCACTATATTATGCAGATTGAAGATCGTCGAATGCAGAAAAGCACAAATCTATGACATTGGGTTCATTAACCCAAATATCATACATGAGTTTACGGTTAAAAACAATGTCACACAAACCGAGGACAACTTGCTACAATCGTTGCTTAAAAATCAAAACAAAGGGACAATACTATTTCCTTACAACTTCAAGTGAGTGTTACTGTCTTGTGCATATTCGGTTTCCCTTATTACTCGAGGTTATAGTAATGTAATTGACGAGTTATGCATGCGTGCGCAGGTTCCACTTTATTCGGCTAGAGATTAAGCTTGAGCGGGGAGTAGTAATCGTCTTGGACTCAAAACGAAAAGATCCCCAAGAATATGCGGACATGACTGAAATGCTCCAGAAGTAAGTTCAATCGATCATTATCGCATCATATCGGCAACCTTGTTCATTTCCTGATATCAAGTAATTATTTTCTTTGTCTGGCAGGGTTTGGAAAGAGTTCACCGCAATTGTTCCGGCACTGCCGAGGGAGCTGCGATTTACACACCCGAAAGTAAGTACTACTAGCTAGTTCCGCGCATCTCCCATTGATTCTAGTTCCATCAATACCATTTATCATGCTTGATTATCAGTTTGATTGAACTCTATTTCTCGTAAAGTGCTTGTGGCAGGAAAAAGGGAATGATTTTTGTGGATACTACGTTTGCGAGTTCATCTACAACGCGACGACCCCTAAGCGGGGCTACTCTGAAAAACAATTTCAAGTGCGTAAGCAATAATATTCACAATTTTATTTTATTACCATGATTTGTGTTGAGTTTCATTCATATATATGTATTGACCCCCTTCTTCAAATTAGACGTGGCAGATGTGGGATGAACTCCTACCACATGATCGCATACGAGCAATTCAAGAGGAATTGGCGGGATTCTTTCTTGACCACGTCATAAATAAAGCCGGAGAATACCATCTGGAATTTGAAATTAAATGTTAGGGATTGTAAGAGATCTTATATTGTATATATGTAGCTAGTAGCGTCGGATAGATATACGAAAACTTGTTGTTCGACCAATCTCTCGGAGAAAGAGAGGTCGATCACTTCTCTGTGTATATGTTCATGATGATATTGTGTACTTAATGGTTCCTTCATTTGCTTACTAGCTAGCGTGTCGAGTTCTCTCTATAGTAGCTAGCGTCGACCAAGCACGGAGAAAGAGAGGACACTTCTCTCTATTAGCTAGCTAACACAATATGAAACACCTCAATTAATCCTACAAACCCCCCTAACCCCCCCCCCCCGTTTCAAAAAAAAAACCCAGTGCCTTTTGGTCCCGGTTGGTGTTACCAACCGGGAATAAAGGTCCTGCCTTTTGGTCCCGGTTGGTGTTACCAACCGGGACTAAAGGTCCTCCTGCCTGGGCTCCCAGCACCGGCCACGTGGAGCCCCTTCTATCCCGGTTGGTAAGCGAACCGGGACTAAAGGTTTTGGGCTTTAGTCCCGACCCTTTAGTCCCGGTTCCAGAACCGGGATTAAAGGCCCTTACGAACCGGGACAAATGGGGGTTTTCCTACTAGTGTATACTTCTGTCGACGTTGCCAACCTTCTTATCTACCAAGCATCTAGGGTTGTTCCACTTCAGCAACCGTTCTCCTCATAATAGAAGCACTCAGTCTCGGGTTTGGGCTCAATCTTGGGTTTCTTTACTGGAGCAGCAACTGGCTTGCCATCCATGAAGTATCCCTCCTTGCCCTTGCCCTTCTTGAAACTAGTGGTTTTACTAACCATCAACACTTGATGCTCCTTCTTGATTTCTACCTTCGTGGGGTCAAACATCGCGAATAGCTCAGGGATCATTATTTCCATCTCTGGCCTTTTATAGTTCATCACGAAGCTCTAGTAGCTTAGTGACAGTGACTTGGAGAACTATACCAATCACTATCTTATCTGGAAGATCAACTTCCACTCGATTCAAGCGATTGTAGTACCCAGACAATCTGAGCACATGCTCAACGATTGAGCTATTCTCCATCATCTTGCAGGCAAAGAATCTTGTTGGAGGTCTCATACCTCCCAACACGGGCACGAGCCTGAGATCCCAATTTCAGCTCTTAGAACATCTCATATGTTCCGTGACGTTCAAAACGTTTTGGAGCCTCAATTCTAAGCCGTAATGCATGACGCACTGAACTATCAAGTAGTTATCAGAACGTGCCTGTCAGATGTTCACAACATCTACAGATGACGCTTGAGGGGGTGGCGCACCAAGCGGTGCATTAAGGACATAAGCCTTCTGTGCAGCATTGGGGACAATCCTCAGATCACGGACCCAGTCCGCATTATTGCTACCATCATCTTTCAAAACTATTTCTCTAGGAACATATAAAAATTCAAGGGAGCTACAGCGCGAGCTAGTAATCTACAACATAATTTGCAAAGACATTTTGACTATGTTCATGATAATGAGTTTAGTTAATCATATTACTTAAAAACTCCCACTCAAATTGACATCCCTCCGGTCATTCGAGTGTCACATGATCCAAATCCACCAACTCAAGTCCGATCATCACGTGAGTTGAGGTGGTTTCAATGGTGAACATCTTCATGTTGATCATATCTACTATATGACTCATGTTCTACCTTTCGGTCTCTTGTGTTCCGAGGCCATGTCTGTACATGCTAGGATCGTCAAGTTTAACCCGAGTGTTCCGCACGTGCAACATGGCTTACACCCGTTGTATGTGAACGTAGAGTCTATCACACCCGATCATCACGGCGTGTCTCAAAACGACGAACTTTCGCAACGGTGCACACTCGGGGAGAACACAATTTATCTTGAAATTTAAGTGAGGGATCACCTTATAATGCTACCGTCGTCCTAAGCAAAATAAGATGCATAAAAGGATTAACATCACATGCAAATCATAAGTGACATGATATGGCCATGAACTTGTGCTTTTGATCTCCATCTCCAAAGCATCGGCATGACACCATGATCTCCATCAACGTGTCGCCATGAGGTTGTCGCGCCGACTGTAGCTTCGACGACTATTGCTAACGTTTAGCGATAAAGTGAAGCATTACATAGCGCTTAATGATTGACACGCAGGTCATACAATAATTAAAGACAACTCTATGGCTCCTGCCAGTTGCCGTACTCATCGACATGCAAGTCGTGATATTCTATACAACACATGATCATCTCATACATCACATATATGTCATCATGTAATTGGCCATATCACATCACAACATACCCTGCAAAAACAAGTTAGACGTCCTCTAATTGTTGTTGCAAATTTTACGTGGCTGCTACGGGTTTGCAAGAACCGTTCTTACCTACGCAAAACCACAACGAGGTGTAGTGATTGCTTTTTGATCTTCTAAAAGAACCCTCTTCATTGAAACCGATTCAACTAAAGTGAGAGAGACAGACACCCGCCAGCCATCTTTATGCAACGAAGTTACATGTCAGTCGATGGAACCGGTCTCTCGTAAGCATACGAGTAAGGTTGGTCCGAGCCGCTTCATCCCACAATACCGCCGAATCAAGTATCAACTAGTAACGACAAGCAATATGTATACACCCATGCCCACAACTCGTTTGTGTTCTACTCGAGATCTCATCTACACATAGACCTAGCTCTGATACCACTATTGGGGAACGTTGCATGGGAAACAAAAATTTTCCTACGCACACACAAGATCTATCCATGGTGATGAGCATCTACGAGAGGGAGAGTGAATCTACATACCCTTGTAGATCGCTAAGCGGAAGCATTAAGAAACGCGGTTGATGTAGTCGAACGTCTCCGCGATCCAAATCGCAAGTCGTCCCTCGAACCGATCACGAACTAGTGCCGAACGGACGGCACCTCCGCGTTCAACACACGTACAGCTTGATGACGCCTTCACCTCCTCGATCCAGCGAGCGATGGTGAAGTAGTAGATGATTTCCGGCAGCACGACGGCATGGTGACGGTGGTAGTGAAGAACAATCTCCGCAGGGCTTCGCCAAGCACTACGGAAACTATGACGGAGGATGAACTAGAGGGGCGGGGTTGCCGGCACACGGCTTGGGGAATTCTTGATGTGTTCCGGGTGCTAGCCCTGCCCCTCTATTTATATGTTGAGCCCTGGGGTCGAAACTTGGAGAAAGAGCCTCCTCAAAGTCGGTTTGGCCCGCAAGGCAAGAGTCCTGCTCGGACTCCAGGACCAGACGCCAGGGTCCTCGGCGTCTGGCCCCAGACGCCAGGGTCCCTGGCGTCTGGCCCCTGGCCTCCGCAAAACTTCCTTTTGCACCTTCCTAAAGCCTCGTGGGCTTTACCCCTTGGCCCAAATAAAGTGTTCTCGTACCCGAACATTTCGGGAAACATCCGAAACCCCTTCCGGTGAATTCCGGAACCCTTCCGGAGACCAAACACTATTATCCCATATATCAATCTTTACCTCCGGACTATTCCGGAGCTCCTCGTCATGTCCGGGATCTCATCCGGGACTCCGAACAACTTTCGGTCACCAACATAACAACTCAACTATACTTATATCGTCACCAAACGTTAAGTGTGTAGACCCTGCGGGTTCGAGAACTATGTAGACATGACCGAGACACCTCTACGGTCAATAACCAATAGCGGGACCTGGATGCCCATATTGGCTCCTACATATTCTACAAAGATCTTTATCGGTCGAACCTCTATGTCAAGGATTCAGTTAATCCCGTATGCTGTTCCCTTTGTTCTTCGGTATGTTACTTGCCCGAGATTTGATCGTCGGTATCTCTATACCTAGTTCAATCTCGTTACCGGCAAGTCTCTTTACTCGTTCCGTAATACAAGATCCTGTGGCTAACTCTCTAGTCACTTTGCTTGCAAGGCTCATTGTGATGTTGTATTACCGAGTGGGCCCTGAGATACCTCTCCGTCACACGGAGTAACAAATCCCAGTCTTGATCCATGCCAACTCAACAGACACCCTCGGAGATACCTGTAGAGCATCTTTATAGTCACCTAGTTACGTTGCGACGTTTGATACACACAAGGTATTCCTCCGGTGTCAGTGAGTTGCATGATCTCATGGTCATAGGAACAGATACTTGACATGCAGAAAACAATAGCAATAAACTGACACGATCATATGCTACGTTTATAGTTTGGGTCTTGTCCATCACATCATTCTCCTAATGATGTGATCCCGTTATCAAATGACATCTCATGTCCATGGCTAGGAAACCTTCAGCATCTTTTGATCAACGAGCTAGTTAACTAGAGGCATACTAGGGACATAGTGTTGTCTATATACCCACACATGTATTTGAGTTTCCAATCAATACAATTATAGCATGGATAATAAACGATTGTCACGAACAAGGAAATATGATAATAACTAAATTATTATTGCCTCTAGGGCATATTTCCAACATCCGTGTTCGCAGCCCCCCTCGCCGTCCTTGGATAGCAGCTTCACCGTTGCAACCTCGTCGTCGTAGCCTCGCCGTTGAAGATTTTTGCATGGCCCAAAGGCCGGTTGAAGCTTTCTACCTCGTCGGGTTGCAGCTTTTAACTCTACATTTGCAGCAAAAAAACGGAGAGACGCCATGGCCGTCGTTGAGGAAGAAAGCCGGTTCCAGCATCGGTGTCCCCCCCGTTGAAGCTTTTCAAATGTAGGGTTGAAGCTTCCATGTAAATGGTTGTAGCTTTTTTCATTGGGCAAATGCCAGATTGTGGCAAAAATCTCTGTGATTTTTAGCAAAACGGCGGTTGTAGCAAAAATGACCGTCGGTGGTAGCTTTTTCTGCTGCCGGTTGCAGCAAAAATCGCAGCACCACCGTCGCCGCCACAAACTTCGCCGTCTCCGTTGCAGCAAATCCCGTCGCCTATGGTAGCTTTTTCATGTGCTGGTTGTAGCAAAAACCGCGCACTGTCGTCGCCGCCACAAACCTCACCGCCGCTGGTTGCAGTATATTTAATCACCGGTTGTAGCACGGCCGGTCGCCGGTTGTAGCACGCGCCAGTGGTGTAGTAGCACGGCCGGGGAGCTGGCGACCTAGGAGTGCGCCATGAGGACGAGGGGGTAGGTGGCGCACGGCCATGGCGTGGAGGGAGGATGTGAGGAAGAAGAATAGAGGCTGGCCAGTTAGAGGAGGATGTGCAGGCGGAGGCGCACGAGCTCGAAGAAAAAAAGATACGAGAGAAGGGGATAAGAGCGAGCGGCGTGAGAGAGAAGAAGGAATGATGCAGGAGGACTAGTCGTCTCGGGTCCACCGCGCCACGTGGTTGCTCGCGAGTGGGTCGCGTGCGTGCAAACTGGACCGGCCGAAGCTTCGGCCGGCCTGCCGGCTCCAAACGTTTCCCAAACAAGAATCACAAGAAGACATTTTAAAAGATATCCAATTTCCATAACTGCTCCCGCAAGCTGGATTAGTATCTTCTCGATGCCTTCATTGTTGATCTACGGATTCTCGATCTTGCATGCTTCTTTTTTCTTCGAGTCTAAAAAAGTAGACGTTGCTTCTTCGCATCTAGTCTCATCTCTAGCCTATATTGTACTAAGAAGTGCACGAACATCTATCAAATTTCGTTCTATCAATATATCGATATATTCTTCTTCCCAATACCAAAAGTTGCATCCTTCCTACACAATAAAAATTTGAGTATAAGCAAAATGCACTGAATCCGGGAGCACAACCGAAGCTAAACTAGCACATACCCCATCGTTTTTGCACTTGACGAACACCCATCCGGGATGATCCGGCGTTGTAGACACACGGCGCACGACCTTGCGTGGACAGTCGTCGCACTTTACGAGCGGCAACGGTGCGCCGACGAGCCTTTGGGCCAGCACCGAGCCCGGACGATGGCCGTTGGTGTATTTGCCGGCGAACCGGCGACGGGGTAGATCCGAGCGGCTAGAGGCGGAGTCAATACCTGCATGTGGCCTGGGGGCGTTGCCGGGGCTATGCGGTCCGGCACCCGGCCAGTCCATGGCACGACGCGGCCTCTGGCAGCCGGGAGCGCTCAAATCCGTCCGGATCCGCTCCAAATCCGGCCTCCGGATGCGCTGAAATCAGGCGGCCTGGGTTGGACAGCTCGAGGTGTCGAAAAATGGGGGCGAGCGCGCGGCCGTGCTGGGCAGCTACACGACCGAGAAAAATGGCGGCGGTGGCGGCTAGGGATGAGAGGGGAGTGGGGCGGGGGTGCGGCTGGAGTGGGGGAGGGTAATAGAAAAAGGGGCGCATGTGTCCACTACGGGCGGGCCAGGGGAGGACAAGGGCACGCGTCGCGCCTGTACGCGCGTTTCCGTTTCCGTTTGGCCGCAAACGCAGCCCAAAGTTGGGTCGGGAATAGGTCGAAAGCGGACTGAAAACGAACATTGGTCCGTTTGTTTCCGTTTACTCGCAAACGGACGCGGCCAGACGATTTGGGGTCGTGCGTTGGAGTTGCCCTTAGGCAGCAACCCGCGCTCCAAATAGGATCTGCTGCCCTTTCAACACTGGAACGAATTTCATTACCATGAGAGATACTCCCTCCGTCCGGTGAAAAGTGAACATCTAGAAATTTTAGGACAAATTATGGAGTGGAGTAAAAAATGCATTGGAAAGGTGCAAGCCACCATCTCTCTCCTCTTTAATTATCCAACCCCTAATGAGCTAAGTGCATGTAGAAATTAATAAGACCATGTGTAGAATGCTATTGGTCTTGATTATCGTGTGATGAGAGAGAAACATTTTTTCCTTCTTTAAAGTGCATTGGGAGGATAGAAGTACACTCTTTTGTGGACAAATTTTAAAGCCAAATGTTCACTCTTTACCGGACGGAGGGAGCATGCAGCAGGCCCGAGCCCATGAGCTAGCCAGCCATGTTTATTGGTGTAGCTGCAGCAAATAGCACAGACGTGGTGGCTTTAGTACCACCTCGCCAACTTGGTGGGACTCGAGTGGGAGCGCGCCTATAAAAAAGAGAGGCATGGGCCTGGGACGAGATGGATGCTTGATCGGACCAGACCGACTCGGCCATGGGTCTGGGATTCTACCCATGGGTAGTGTCCTTGGTGGGCGATGGACCCGATAGAAGTTTTGGGCTTCTGGTCTGGAAGAGGTCTACCCGACCAAACCCACCCGACACGACAAAAACAAAGCCAACAGACAAAAAGTAAACACAATGGCCCACCTGTCAGTAAAAGGTGAAGCTGCAGATGGGCAAAGAGTTGGCCAAAACAGTCACGCATAAACTTGAAGAAGATACTATACCACTGTAGGAATACTATATGGGTTGGTTGGCTGTCTCTGTGGGTGTAAGTTTGACCGGAGAAAGAAAATGTTTCGTGCATCGGCAAGGGGAGCTCCTATTGGACGCACAATGCGTCGAATAGCAGCCTGCCGCATAGGGGCAGTTCGGGCTGTAGCGCACGATTTTTGCTGTAGCCTGGATACTGTAGCAAGATGGATCTTATAGTGCTCGGTTTAGTTTGCTGTAGCAATGGTTTTTGAAAACACAACATTTTTTTCAAAAAAGTGAACATTTCTAAATTTGTGAACAAAAAAAATCAAAACACAAACATTTTTTGAAAATTGTGAACACTTTAGAAATTTCAAACATTTTTCTAAAAAAGAAAATAAGTTTAAAAAATTGTGAACAATTTTTGAAATTCTGAATATTTCTTGGAGATTTTTTTACTTTCGAATTGTTTTTACAATGAATAATTTTAAAATTCTGATTTGTTATAAATCACGAACATATTTTGAAATTTGTAATTAAAAAAACAAAATAATGAAAATAAAAACACAAAAAAGACAATACCGACAAATAAAATAAACCAGACTAGAACCATCTTGAAAACGGTAAAACCGGCCAGGAAACTTCTGAAATGTTCCAAAATCAACCAGGGTTAATGTTCTACGTGCTACCGAACTGGGCCGGCCAAAAAACATATCGCTTTGGTCGTATGTGCAAACGGACAACTATTTGACATAGAATGCGTCAAATAGGAATCACGGGAGGGGCGGGGGGATGCGATTTGTGAAACAAGCGTGAGAACCAAAACAAAGAAGGGGCACAGCAGTTCGCGGTTGCGCGAGGGCCAGCCACGTGGTGCACCTAGCCGCTGCCACGTGTCGCGCACTGGATGCATCCACGGGAGCACCTTTTTTCATTCTGCATGTATTTTTTGGGGGTTTTGGATTTTGCTTGGTTTTTCTTAGGTTTGTCTCTTTTTTTTTTTTTGGATATTTCCGGTTTCTTTGTTTTTCTACATATGTGCTTCCACGCTTTAAACACACCGTGTGAAAGTTTTCACACAATTGTGTTTGTGCGTGTGCCTCCCCAACAAAATTAAAAAGCATGATTGTGCTACTGTGTGAAGCACGCGGTTGTGCTTGCCAGAAAAGTGAAGCACAATTGTGCTACGTGTGAACCATAGTTGTGCTTCCTCTGAAAAGTGAAAAACACAGTTGTGTACCCCCAAAAATGAAAAACAAATTGTGCTTCCCAAAAAAGTGAAGCACCCACGTGTTTCTATGTGATGCACAACTGTGCTTCTGATTTTCGGGTTTTTTGATTTACTTTTTTCATTTCTGTTTTTCAGTTTCTTTTTTATTCGAGAAATAAGTTCTTTCAAACCTATTAACATGGGATCTAATCCTGAAGATCTCAACGCACGAAACGCGACGGTGAAAACGGTACGTGATTTGAACACACAGTTCAAGAAATAAAACATTTTAAAAAGCAAATCTATAAAAAACAAAAAACTCCCAGGTTGCAGCAAAAGTCGGGCATGCAGTGCGCCACTTGTCACCACCAGAGATAGTGAGAGTTGCCTCTGCATTTTGAGAACTGAGATCTCTTCCTGCGATTCCACGCAAGAAGACAGCCGTGCAAATAATTTGCTTTAATAAGCTACATGTAGGGGAACGCAGCAGAAAACAAATTTTTTCCAACCTACGCACCAGCCCAGGACCACTATGGAGACTGCATACAAGGTTTGATCTTTTTCGTTACCGTCTCGTAGCGCAGCGGAAGTAGAGTCGATGACGATCGGCGGTGCAGATCCCCGCAGCTAGGATTTACAACCTCCCAACCGCGAGGATGTACTCCCTCGACTGCCCCTCGGACAGCCCTCCGGGAGGCAGTCAGACAGTCCCTCGGGAGTACCCTCGAAACTCGAACGGTCACTCGGACAGCCCTTCGGGAGGCACTCTCGAACTAAGACCGAAACTATGATCTCTCTACAGAGTTGCACACATACGGTGTCATCTATCCGGCAGGGCTTCGCCGTCCAGAACTAGTTCCCACCGGAACCCAGACAACCTTTCGGCTCTACGAAACTATTTCGCTGGGAGGGAGAGAGAAGCCAGACAAGTCTATGGCATGTGTATGAGAGCAAGCATGAGGTTTGGAGAGCACCCCTCCACCTCTATTTATAGGAAAGTCATATGGGAAAAATCCCAAAAAACCCATCACATGGATCCATCTCAAGGGCATAAAAGGAAGGCAAGTGGAGCTCCATGGAGAGGTCCAACTTGGCCGGCCACCCCTAGGGGGCCCCCCACATAGGGGTTCCTTGCTCCCCAATCCCTTCTAGAAGCCTTTTGGGAAAAGATCTAAAAGGTGACTTTCCAAAAAGTTATCCATAAAGTGATTTTCACTATTCACGGAACCAATTTTCCGCGACCGTTAAATCCGAAAATATTTCTGTGGTTCTTAGAATAATTCGAGTACCCACACAAATGATTTTGGACGCGTTCCGAAACAATTTCGGATTAGTGATTTTCATCTGCGAAAAGCAACCAAATCGGTTCCGGCAGCTCTGGAACATTTCCGGTTTTTATCCTGGAAAATTCCCAGAAGTTTCCAGAACACTTCTGGCATCCTCCAAGAATTTCCAGGTGAGTGCCGAAACCAATTTGACTTAATGGTATCCCCTGAAATAACTTTTCAATTTTACCGGAACTATTCTGGTGTCCTCTCCGGAACGTTTCCGTTGCGTCCGAAACTTTTCCGGTGATTTTCTCTCAGACTCCCTGTCTAGTATTCAACAGATAGATGACCCTAAAGCGTGTGACCCTATAGGTTCGGTGAAGTATAGACATGACCCGGAACACTTTCCGATCAATGATCAACATTGGAGCCGTGGACACCCATATTGACCCCTATACCCACACGAATGAATAATCGAGTGAACCTCCAGTTGCCGTGTGCTATTCCTGTTGCTTCGCGATATGTTACAAATAACCGAGGTGAGAATCATCGGCATCCCCGTGGATCAACACTTTTCCACAATGCCAGTTACCTCGTTACCGGTTTTTGTTCTCTTTTCTCATTCCCGTGTTCCGGCATCCCTGTGATCAAATCACAAATGTGTCTGGCCAGACGATGGTGGATACCGTAACACCGAGAGGGCCCAGAGATATCTCTCCATCGTCGGAGGAGCAAATCCCAATCTTGAGCTATCAAGTTACTTGACATACTTTCCCATGAACCCGTAAGCCGCCGTAATAGCCACCCAGTTACGGATGACGTTTAACAAACCCCAAAGTTCATGAAGCAAGCATGAAGAAACTCGACACTCTCATGGTCTAAGGAATTATGCAAACGTTAACTTCCTCTGTGTTATTAACTATTAACTTGTGACGAATGAATCTCATAGCATAACATCAATTGGGTCGATTCAACACAAGTGTTCTCCTAACATTGTGCCCTCAAAGTTGCCGGCATAGTCATGCCCATGATCAGGAAAATAGAACCATCATGCAACACTTGAGCTAGTCTTAGAGGCCAGACTAGGAATACATTTTACCGTTTATTATTCCACACGTGCATATGAGTCTTCCTCCGAGCCTCGTGGTTATTGCAGACTCGAGAACCATAGCAGTTATAGCACGGAATATAAACATAATCATGAACATGGAGATAAACAATAACATTTATTATTGCCTCTAGGGCATATCTTCTACAGACTCCCACTTGCACTAGAGTCAATAATCTAGTCAATGCTAATGCACTTTACACCTATGGCATACCGGTGTAAAAATGCTTCGCTTGTGGTATAGCCTGATGTCCAACGGATCTGACAACTTCAGCTCCGTGTGTATCTTTGCATATCCTCGCGTTTTCATGCTTTCATAAAATTCATATTTTGTGTGGACTTGGCTTTGTATATATGTGAATCACAGGTCAAACCTTGATTCCTCAGACTGAGCTATGGAGCAACTATCTGCAATAGTGTCCCATTGACCAAAGCCATCTTGGAACCATACTAAGTTGATGAACGAACTGTACGATTCAACATCTTCTATGTCGCTTTGAAAGCCGCAACATACTTAGCCTTTGTTATAGAATTCGCCACAGTTACCTGTTTGGAACGATTTCCAAACACCGTGCCACCATATTGTGTATTACACAAAACCCTTAACTTAAATCGAAAATCGCATGGAGCATTGATGAAGACTGTATCGATGTAATTACTTACAACGAGCACTTCATAATCTCTGCTTGCGAGAAAACATGTCATCAGTGCTACTTAAGTACTTAATGACATTTTTCACTCTTGTCCCATGATCAGTACTTTGATCACTTTGGTATCTATACTCGCAACTCCTTGGGAGTACTGGACATATCTGGTTGTTTTACATACCATGGAATACATGATTAATCCAAACATGAAAGTGTGTGGAATCTTCATCATGTATTTTGCTCATCAGTGTTTTGGGACACCGAGTCTTGCAAAAACCCTTTCCATGTGACTTCGGCAAGAATCACTCCTTGGCGTTTTAATGCTAAACTATTTTAGCATCTTGTCAATATGTATTTTTGGCTTAGCCTATTAGGCAATTCTATCTCGTAGATAAATATGCCTAATATCAAGGCTATTTAGCCCAAGCACTTCATTGAAAAACTATTTTTAATGAAGTCCTAATTCGTGTCAAGAAATTTATATTATTTCCAATCAACAATGTGTCAAGCACACAAGGTTTTTAGAAATATTATTATGCTCCCACTTACTTTCTTGTAACCACAAGTATCTTCGTTATCCATTGATGAAATCAAACTCTTTTGACTATTTCATCAAAACGAGGATTCCAACTCCATTTTGCTCTCTTCTGTCGATTGCTGGAACTCTGAAGTTTGCATAGTTACTAGCATCCTCTGGATTGACAAAATACTTTGGACTGTATCACAGGCAAGTCCTAGGTTGCATTTTTATCACATGGAAATCCTTTTGGCATCCATGTATCATATCTCAAGATTGAAATATGTATTAATTGCTAGTTTAACCCGATCTGATTTTAAGCATCGCTATGGTGAGACAACCTCATCGTAGTCCACTCCTTGAACTTGTTATTGCAACAAGTCGAGCTTTATGGATAAAACATTTTATCTACATCAGTTTATAGTTCCATTAATGTTCGTTAGACTCTAAGTCTTCCGAAGGGTTTATCAAGATATAATCTTGAATCATTTATGGAAACTATCTCGGATTATATTGGCATTTAGCCAATTCCGGAGTCAGGGCCCATCAATGCTTCCTTGTGTATCGTAGGTATACTGTTGTCTAACAACAATATCTCGCTTGCGCACCTGAGAGGTTTGCACGAGTTTTGCCTACGTGGTTCAGTTACAAGTTCGACCGAAGTCCATACATCTCATGTAGAGGCTTCCGTATCAGTCGCAGTAGGAAACTCTGGAATTACTTCCAAGGTTTCTTTTCTTTGAACTGATGATGAAGATGCTGTTATCTCGTTGAGTTGCACTGTCCTTCCACACACCTTTTTGTAAGAAACATTCTCTTTAAAAGCATACCGTTTTTTGTGGCAAAACCTTTTGCCTCGGTACAGTGGTGGGGGAATACCCAATAACTTGGGATAACTTACAAAGTAGCACTTGTCTGATTTGGAATAGGTTTGCAAATATTTTACACAAGCCCCATATTCCAAATGTTAAGAGGAGACATAACATGGTTGGGCGTACCATACCATGGCGTCATTTCAGCAGACCTGGTGGCGCTCTTTTCAGTGTAAAAGCCGTAGTCGCTAAAGCATTACTTTAAAAGGAATAATGGCAAATTGATTTATGTCATCTTTGATCTTACCATGTCATAAATGGTTTGAATACATCTTCACAGACGTACCACTCACAGTGGAGTTCCGGGAGGTGTAAGTTATGAAACTCTTTTCACAACTCATCAGACATTCGCTAAACTTGTAACTCAAAAATTTCTTTCCGCAATCAAATTGCAGAAACATAATTTTCTTGTTACAATAATTTCTACTTCATATTGAAAACCTTATGAATGATTTCAAAAGATCCAGACTTACGTCTCATCAAGTAAATATCCATATATCTACTTGAGTCATTTCTGAAGATAGATAAAATCCACTGCTAGCAACAACATTTATCGGACTACATACATCAAAATGTATGATTCCCAATAAGTTCGTTGCTCGTTCCTTATGGCCTGTGAATAGTATTTCAGTCACTTCACTTTTCGGAGGAAAGTTGCAAGTGTCAGATGATTCATAATCAAACGACTTCAAAATCCATCATTATGAAATTTCTCTATGCGGGTTTCTCCAATGTGACCAAATGCAGTGCCACACATGTGTGGTATTCTTTTAGTCTTGCGACATTTAGCGTCAGTGTTATGGATGTATCATATTACCATCAATATTCATACCATACATCCCATCCACGATGGAAGCATGACCCTTATGTTATTCATGACACTGAACAACAATTGTTCTTTTATGAACAACACTCTTGCAACAAACATTATGCAAAAGGGCCAGAGTGTGTAAAAACTCTAAAATGAATTATGAAAGCAAATACAGAGGTAATGTATTATTATCATCAATATTCATAACATACATCTCATTCATAATGAAAGTATGGCCCTTAATTTATTCATAACAACGAACATCAAAAGTTCTCTTATGAACAACCTTCTTGCAAGATACCTTATGCAATGGGCTAGAGTGTGTAAAACTCTAAATTAAATTATGAAAATAAATACATAGGTGATACACCGATGGAATGTATAGTAACATTTACTTTGTTCCCAGCGCGTATCTGAACCTCACTCCGGCAAGTCTTTTAGGCCGTAGTAGTTCTTGCATCGAGTCGCAACAGAATGCAATCGAGCGGGTATCTCTGTGATCAACTCACAATACCCAAGAATCAGTGATTAACATGTTTAATCATAATTCCCAAGAACTATTTCTTTGACCAGCCTTCCATACATCTATAACTCGTATGCCATTTATACATGAGCTGGATATTCCAGTCTTCACTCTTTTAGCCTTTATACTTCTAATAGTTTAACTTTTAGTATTTCTCCTACTCTCAGAAGAAGCACCCAACTTTAAGAGTGGCGTTAGCCCCGGACTTCCTAGCAGTGTAAGTCATACTAACACCCTTTGGACATTTCCTTTCTTTTTAAGTTGTTTGTTTTATTCACCTTCATCACATGATAGGCGTTCTTCTGGATCCCTCTATTATTAGTCAAACGCATAGTAAACACTTTTACTAACAGTTTGCAAAACAAACATTGCTTTGGATATCCCATATCTTTTAGCCTTTGTTTGTGTCTGAAAATGATTTTCAGTTCCATGAATATCACATAGCTATCACAAACTTTTGAAGTCCGGGTCTCATGGAAACAAACATATTGCACTTGACCGTAACGGAATTCTAGCTCTTGGATCGAAGGACGAGAGTCACATTATCCATAGCATTAGCGGGAGAATACCAAAAGCATGCGATAGGACAAAGTCCTTCTCGGTACTTTTGAGGACAATCCTCACATTACGTTACCAACCGTAAAGTTTTAACCAGATATTTAACAGCTATTCAATTTTAAGGGGAAGGTGGAAACGCGAGCCATTATTCTATAACTATTATGCAAATTTCACTTAGACAACTGTTCATAATTAATTGCACCGAGAATTAAACAAGTTAATTCTATAGTGCGCTCCCACTTAAATCAATATCTCTCAAAATTGATTGCGAGTGATACAAGATCCGTATTTCAATTCGATGCCATTGACGGGTTCATCACTGATGACGTGAATTTCAATCGGTAGGCCAACTTGCCGATCACATCTCTATGTGATTCTTGTTCATATTTCGATGGGCGTGCTCCGAGCTCAGGACTCTCCTGCCTGAACGTCAAAGACAACCAAGTGATCTTGTTGCGAGGTCTGACCTCACCCGCCTCATTCCTCTCGATTCGTTCGTGCTCATGTGTACATGGCGCACCCCGAAAAGATATGAATTTCAGACGGTGCTACACTTGGGTGAACACTAACTACTTTGATATTTTAAGTGAGAGATCACCCTAATAAAAGCGACTACCGCGCAATCAAGAAGGGTGCATCATAAGGGATAAACATCTCAGGCAATTCAGAATAGCATGATATGGTATAGCCCTTTCTGATGGAGAAGTCTTTTATTTCTTCGTCTTCGACATTCGCGTCGGTGTTCACCTTCGCGAAGTTTGCCACCACCTTGTCGATGAACCAGATAATATTGCTATCTCTATAGCTAATAAAATAAGTGCATTACTTAAGGTTGACACGCAGGTCATTAAAGTGATAATCATATGGCTCCAGCCATCATGCCGAATCATGACACGCAAGTCATGTTAATTTACATTGTATAGTCATCTCATACATAATCGAATTAATATGAGAACTGCTATACCACATCACATGCACATCCTGCAAACCAAGTTAGACACCTCTAATCGGTTCATACAAAATTTCATTTTACGTGGCTTCTAAGGTTTCGAAGCAAACCGAAGCTACCAACGTCCATCATCAAGTATGATTATTCAAGTCGCTAGATTAACTTTACGGGGTGTATGAAACACGAGATCATAAAATCTCGAGCCCCATACAGAACTTCGTCATACGCATGACCCCCGTGCAGATCATATCTGCATTGCCCTTTCGTCTGCTAAATTTCATCTTTCTTTTTAACTATGGTGGAATTCAACGCACTGTTAGCACTTCGTTGATCAATCAGGATCGCGGATTGCCAGAACTTTGAAAATTCACCATGCTGTTATCAAGATCAGAAATATGCAAATTCCAGGGAAGCAACAAGAATATCGGGTAACAGATTTCATCTGCTACCCGCACAAATAATTATCAGCAGTAGAACTCATCTACTACAAATTATATTGTGCAACACCCATACATCTCATGTATTCTAGATCGTAACCTGCATCTACGCATAGCACGGCTCATGATGTCACTGTAGGGTAACGCAGCAGAAAACAAAAAAATTACAACCTACGCACCAGCCCAGGACCACTATGGAGACTGCATACAAGGTTTGATCTTTTTCGCTACCGTCTCGTAGCGCAGCGGAAGTAGAGTCGATGACGATCGGCGGTGCAGATCCCCGCAGCTAGGATTTACAACTTCCCAACCGCGAGGATGTACTCCCTCGACTGCCCTCGGACAGCCCTCCGGGAGCCAGTCAGACAGTCCCTCGGGAGTACCCTCGAAACTCGAACGGTCACTCGGACAGCCCTTCGGGAGGCACTCTCGAACTAAGACCGAAACTACGATCTCTCTACAGAATTGCACACATACGGTGTCATCTATCCGGCAGGGCTTCGCCGTCCAGAACTAGTTCCCACCGGAACCCAGACAGCCTTTCGGCTCTACGAAACTATTTCGCTGGGAGGGAGAGAGAAGCCAGACAAGTCTATGGCATGTGTATGAGAGCAAGCATGAGGTTTGGAGAGCACCCCTCCACCTCTATTTATAGGAAAGTCATATGGGAAAAATCCCAAAAAACCCATCACATGGATCCATCTCAAGGGCATAAAAGGAAGGCAAGTGGAGCTCCATGGAGGAGTCCAACTTGGCCGGCCACCCCTAGGCCCCCCCCCCCCACATGGAGGTTCCTTGCTCCCCAATCCCTTCTAGAAGCCTTTTGGGAAAAGATCTAAAAGGTGACTTTCCAAAAAGTTAACCATAAAGTGATTTTCACTATTCACGGAACCAATTTTCCGCGACCGTTAAATCCGAAAATATTTTTGTGGTTCTTAGAATAATTCCAGTACGCACACAAATGATTTTGGACGCGTTCCGAAACAATTTCGGATTAGTGATTTTCATCTGCGAAAAGCAACCAAATCGGTTCCGGCAGCTCCGGAACATTTCCGGTTTTTATCCCGGAAAAGTCCCAGAAGTTTCCAGAACATTTCTGGCATCCTCCAAGAATTTCCAGGCGTGTGCCGAAACCAATTTGACTTAATGGTATCCCCTGAAACAACTTTTCAGTTTTACCGGAACTATTCCGGTGTCCTCTCCGGAACGTTTCCGTTGCGTCCGAAACTTTTCCGGTGATTTTCTCTCAGACTCCCTGTCTAGTATTCAGCATATAGATGACCCTTAAGCGTGTGACCCTATAGGTTCGGTGAAGTATAGACATGACCCGGAACACTTTCCGATCAATGATCAACATCGGAGCCGTGGACACCCATATTGACCCCTATACCCACATGAATGAATATTCGAGTGAACCTCCAGTTGCCGTGTGCTATTCCTGTTGCTTCGCGATATGTTACAAATACCCGAGGTGAGAATCATCGGCATCCCCGTGGATCAATACTTGTCCACAATGCCAGTTACCTCGTTACCGGTTTTTGTTCTCTTTTCTCGTTCCCGTGTTTCGGCATCCCTGTGATCAAATCACAATGTGTCTGGCCAGACGATGGTGGATACCGTAACACCGAGAGGGCCCAGAGATATCTCTCCATCGTCGGAGGAGCAAATCCCAATCTTGAGCTATCATGTTACTTGACATACTTTCCCATGAACCCGTAAGCCGCCGTAATAGCCACCCAGTTACGGATGACGTTTAACAAACCCCAAAGTTCATGAAGTAAGCATGAAGAAACTCGACACTCTCATGGTCTAAGGAATTATGCAAACGTTAACTTCCTCTGTGTTATTAACTATTAACTTGTGACGAATGAATCTCATAGCATAACATCAATCGGGTCGATTCAACACAAGTGTTCTCCTAACATTGTGCCCTCAAAGTTGCCGGCATAGTCATGCCCATGATCAGGAAAACAGAACCATGATGCAACACTTGAGCTAGTCTTAGAGGCCAGACTAGGAATACATTTTACCGTTTATTATTTCACACGTGCATATGAGTCTTCCTCCGAGCCTCGTGGTTATTGCAGACTCGAGAACCATAGCAGTTATAGCACGGAATATAAACATAATTATGAACATGGAGATAAACAATAACATCTATTATTGCCTCTAGGGCATATCTCCTACACTACAGCCACAGGCCCCATTCTCTCGGAGGATCTTCCAAACCCATCTCAAAGGTCCATGAAATAAAGGAACGTATGAAGGTGCGACGTACCCGTATTTCTCATATATATGATCTCATATGTTTATATGTTTCTTGATTACATCGATCGGAAGAGTATTCCATTGTAGTTCCTCGCTCGCCTCCTCCTACGTCACCACGGCCAGGCACGTTGTCCCTAGCTTCTGCTAGTTCGAGGCGAGCCCTCGCCGACGATACCGCGACGTCCCCGTCTCAAGCTCAGGCGCTATCTCCTATCTGCCGCGAAATCGAGTGATGAACGAATAGTTCTCAGGCAACTGAGAAATAGGGCAAATAGTGAAGACGATATGTGTGTTTTGGTTCGTGTTAAAGACTCTTGGACGTTGGGAATTGGTCATATTGCAATGAAGAAAATGTTGGAAGAGATTAATGTTTGGTGCAGGTTGTTTTCTAGTGGAGGAGTATTGGTGGTGGGAGTTCGTAGTGTGCATACATGTGAGTGACCCCGATGCTCGCGCCAAGATTGGACTGACGTACGAATGTGACCGTGAACAATAGAGAAATTCTGTTACCTTAGTGGCTAAGGCTATGGGCATTCCAAAAAGAAAAGACAAATCTCTTGGCTCGATGAAGAGCGTATGCTCGCATGTTACTCTCCCATGTTACTACATTGATGGACAGAGGTAACGCCACCAAAGTGACAACAGGTTAGTCAACCCAAACGTGATGGCAGTAACTTTAACACAAGCGTAGACGGTAGACGATGCATATGCATGGAGAACGATTACTCCCTCCCTTCGCACTAGATTCTATAAAACGCGAGCCAGTGCATCGATCGATCCACACATACAGACCACTCTTTCAGACTCTGCTTCCCACTCTTTGGTCGTTGCTCCGTGGGCATCCGGAAGGCCTAGCTACCTAGGCACGAGAAGCATGTTCAGTCAGGGGCAAAAGACGTTGAAGATTATTAGACATAGATGTGTTTGAGATGAAACACACAACCCTCTGGGGGTGGCGTGGCTTGTATTTATATTAATCATACAAAGGTACAGACTACAAGTCCTAACCATATACGGCTAGGTTTACAGAAGCTACATGTGTAATACAATTATGAAGTCTAACAAAGATCCTGTGCCGCGCCGACGAGGGGTACTGCGTCACCGTCCCGCTGGGGAGACGAAGGCGATGCCGCCGTCGTCATGGTGCCAACAAACCCGGACGACGAGCACCAGGCAAGGCAACCCCTCCCTGCTCGTTAATTAGTTTCCCTTCATTCAATTGTAAAGCTTGTTTATAGTTTTCCACGGGTCTGACGCGGGCTAGTACACAATGCTCTATGCATGCATGACTTGGCGGGTGCAGCACTGGTACAAGGACATGAGGCGCAGCACGAGCGTGAAGGACGTGAAGGACACCAAGTATCAACAAGGCCACCGGACTCGCCATCAAGCACTCGCTCGGCCAGTCCCATCCCGTGAGACGCTTGATAGATTATTTGACTTGGATCTTGGTGTCCATCGTTGCTCACATACTACATCACGTGTTGTCTTGGATGTTGATGTCTATTGTTGCTCACGTATATCACGTTTGCAGGTAAATCTGGTGCCGTACGAGGACGACGAGAACGACCCAGAGGTAGTAGATGTATCGGTGCTGTGGACGGAGAGCAAGGACGTGGGCGATGGCTTGGAGGGTGAGACTGACGTCCACGACGGCACCCTCGTCTGGCTGTGGGAGTGGCAGGAGGGAGAGTATATCTATATCTATACTTCTATACTACTATATAGTGTACGAGTTTTGAATTGGATCTGGAGCATCAATCCTAACCGTTGATCTGCTAAATCTAATGGTTGTGAGCAGCGGGATTTGCGATGAACGGTAGACGGCAACAGCCTCCACGATATTCTCGAACCACCACCTCGCCCTTCCAGAAAAAAGGCCCATATGTGATACATCTTGGGCCACGTCGCAGATTGAGTGCAGGACGTGTAGAGCCCAAGCGATACTAGGAGGGAAGAAATGAAATAAAGATAAAATAAAAGTAGTACAATTTTTGAATTCTTCTCCGTGTCATCAGAGTGGGTTTCCATACTAATTGCTACCTCAGCAATACTTATAATCGACATATTTGTCTGGAAACAAAAATCTACATTCTGATATCAGCAATATTTTTTACCTTAAATCTATTAGCATGTATATGACCTTTTTCTTTAATCACTTCATAATTGTTGCACGTGTATAGATACTAGTATATGTTATGTATCTATATCTATATACCATTATAAAAGGATCCAAAGAGGCAGATACAACAAATCTCAGCCATCAAACAGTGTCAACCAATGGCCTATATTGCTCTAATGGCGAGCGGTCAACATATTTAACATGCAATTAATAACATACTAAATATGGACTATCCACGTAATTAACACATAATTGATATCCTACCTAATATCAACGCGCAATGAATTTTCTGTAGGTAAATACACCAGTGGTGTCTGAACTTGCCATGGCTGTTCACTTTAGTGCTAGAAGTTGTAAAATTCGTCGAACTAGTTCTAAAACTTGGCTAATCTCAGTTGTAGACGTATAGTGTGCTGATGTGGCCCCATATTTGCCGACATGGCATGGGGCTACTTGTAGTGGCGAAACGCTATTACGTTAATACTATATATCTGTGTCTATGACTAGGGGGTCCCCTATGTCAGAACAATGGGAAAATTGAAATTAAAAATAGTGCCTAACCAGAGTCGAGCTTACAACCTGCAGCTTGAAGAAAGGATGCTCTGACAACTACACTAAACACGCTACTATGAGAAGTTTTTCCACTAAGTGTTAATGAATGGTAAATAAAAAAGGCTTGTGGTGCTTAAATGGGGTGCATCCGGTGGCCCATTTAGCACATGTTAACTTTTTTTAAGAAATGTAAAAGGTCTGTATATTATAATAATAATAATAAATTTTAGATTCAAATATTCGTGTATGGTTTGTATTCACTAAACATTTAAAAAATGTGTTTAACCGATATTCTTAAATAATCCATGATTGTGTATTTTAGAAGTTTGTATTTACTAAACATTTTAAAACACTCATGGATTATATTTAAACTAGTATTTTCTAAATAATAAGTGAATATTTATAAAATTACAGGTACATTTTTTAGTAAGTTATTTTATTACATACCTCTATATATTTATTGTGTGTCCACACAAATATTTGTATGCCATGAGGTTATTATTTATGTACCACAAATATTTATAACCCACAGCATGGCATGGGGCCTGGTTTATATTTTTTTTTAAACAATACGTGCACACGAATATTTGTATACCATGAGGTAATTATTCATAACACGTAAATATTTGTACATTATGAGGTAATTACTAATAACACACGAATATTTAAATCTAACTTTTATTATTATGATTATAATTTACAGACTTTTAACAATTTTTTAAAGTTAATCTGTACTAAATGGGCACTGGATGCCGCTTTAAGCAGAAAAAGTCAGTCTATTATAGATAAAGTAAGAGGGGGGCGCCCCTATGTCTCGCTTTAAGCGAGACAGGGGGATGCGCTCGCGTCGGGGCGAGCCTCTGACGGGCCGGCCCAGCCGCACGGGAGCCACAGCCTGTTTTTTTTTGTTTTTTGTTCTGTTTTTTGTTCTCATTTTTTGTTATTTTTGTACTTTTCTTTTTTACTTTAAAATATTCTTCATATATATATATATATATATATATATATATATATATATATATATATATATATATATATATATATATATATATATATATATATATATTAAAAAAATACTCTTCAAAAACACATTTGAAAAGATGTTGAGTAAGTATTGAAAAATGTTGAACAAGAATTTGAAATATGTTGAACAAGTATTTGAAAATGTTGAATAAGTATAAAAATGTTGAACAAGTATTTGAAAAACGTTGAATAGGCATTAAAAAATGTTGAACGAGTATATTAAAAATGTTGAACTAGTATTTAAAAATGTTGAAAAAGAATTTGAAAAATGTTAGAACAAGTATTTGAAATTGTTGAATAGGTATTAAAAATGTTGAACAAGTATTTGAAAAATGTTGAAATAGGTATTAAAAAATGTTGAACGAGTATATTAAAAATGTTGAATAAGTATTAAAAATGTTGAACAAGTATTTAAAAAAAATGTTGAATAACTATTAAAATGTTGAATAAGTATTTGAAAAATGCTGAAATAGCGTTGAGACAATGTTGAACGTGTATGCAAAAAATGTTGATCACTTGTTACGAAAAATGTTTTTGACATGTACGAAAATGTAGAGTGAAAACGACAACAAGCATAAGAAAACACAAAAGAAAAACAAAAAATGGAGAGGAAAAAAGAAAACCAAACAAAAAATGGAGAAGAAAAACAAAAACCAATAAAAAAATAGAGTAGTGCAAAAATCGAACATAATAACCACATAAAAATGAATTGCAAAAACGAATGAATGAAAAACGGAAAAGAAAAAAGAAAAGAAACAAAATAAAACAAAAAAGGAAAAAAAATCCCGAAGAAAACGGCTGGAGTAGCATCAAGTATCATGCGCCCTAGTTCTTTGCATGGCGTGCGTGTTTGCCGTAGACGCAGGTTTGATTGCTACTTGTCGCATATTTCTGTGTTTTTTACAACTGTGTGCGCGTGAGTGGGCTGGCCCAATACGACGCGAGGGGAAAAATGCTTCAGCGAGAGCTGTTACTTGGATCGCTTAAGGCGATAAATAGTTGCCGCGGTAAGACGGGCCGTAGTTACCAATGAAACCTCTTCGGTGTAGTGGATAACGCTTGCTTCCTTAAAGAGGTGGTTGCACGTTCGACTCTAGTTAAGCACAGTTTCTATTTCCATTTTTTCTTCTGGACTGACTAACAGGCAGGACCCAGTAGCTATAGATACATATAGCATTCAAATAATCATATTTCATCGTTACAAGTGTGGACCCATGCCACATCAGCCAAATATGATGCCATGTCAGCACATGATACGTCTACAGATGTGTTTAACACCGTATTTGCACGCGCTAGCCATGTTTTAGAACCATTTCAACGTATTTTTCAAGTGCGAAGCAACCTGTGGTTGGGATAGTTAGGAGGACAGTGATATCGCCAGCCCACCAGGGTTCAAATCCTGGTGCTCGCATTTATCCTGAATTTATTTCAGGATTTCCGGCGATTTGCGTCCGGTGGGAGAAGACGTTCCCGTCGACTACGAGGCGCCTACGGCGACTTCGTAAAATCTCAAGATGATATGCCGGCTCAGTCTCTCGGAGGTGCTCATAGAGGTAGGGTGTGCGTGTGTGCGTTCATAGGGGTGAGTGTATGCGCGTTTATATGAGCGCTTGCGTCTGTACTGTGTTAAAAAAAACCGTATTTTTCAAGTACAGGTACTAATGTGAACATCCATGGCAAGTTCAAGCATCACCAGTGTAATTACCTCAATTTTCCGCCTTATATCAACTTACAATTAATTTTCTGCCAGATATCAACGTGCATCGCACGTACATATTTACTAGTACTACAAGTATATGTATATGTTCAGGAATCAACGCGGCTTGTTAATTGTTGCCCGTCTCTTATGCAGAGAGCGAGAGGCATGCAGTGTTTCTGTCTGCCGCTCAGTCAAGAATAAACCGGGTCGACGGCGACATACGAAATGTCACTCAAGCCGGCCTGGACCGCTTCTTTTTTGCCACCATTTCTCTCATTAGTCCGACAGGACTCTTCCATAAGTTGCTGAGACGAGCAGATCCAATCTAAGCTGTTCGGTATGGATCACTAGCTACTGAGCTCTGCTCAAAAGAAACAAAAGGCTAGCTCTAGATCCATGGGTGTGTGGGTTGCTTATCTTTATCCTTTTATTTCCAACGAATAATTATTCTGCTTTCTTTTTGGTGCCAGTGGTGGCGGAATTAACACGACATCAATTCCGACCACACCTAATATATCTGCTCTGAAATCTTCCGCACGTACAGTCCATTTTCTGCCAGGCATGTAAGCATTTACCTCCATTCCAATCAGTTATATCTGCAACTAGCAGCTTAAAGATAAGGTAGAGCCAGAAAAAAAATTCCTTATGCAAAGCAATTGCGTTGCATTTCGTCCATTCATGAACAAGAGGAAAATAGATTACAAATCTCGTGAGAATCATAGTGGCAGCTCAACTTCTCCTAGGGAGAAGAGCTGAGAACAACAACATACAACACAACACAACAACAGTAAATGCAAAGGAATTTAGTTACGTCTCCTCAGGAGAGCATTGCATAGGTCTCCTCTCGTCAATCCTCCACCGTGCGATTCCTGCAAAAGCAACAAGTGCTATGATTTGGGAATACAAAGGATGTTAGCTATGAAGAGAAACCTTCAAGCAAGTAGTATTTTCCCCAACCTTTACCATCTTTGCATCGTGTATAAGGTTTATCAAAATTTGGAGCACGCAACTCCTTCACATTCTCAGGTCCTAAAACCTTAAGCCGAAGTTAGTATATATATTAGATCCATATTTACAACTCCTTCGTACAACTCCTTTTGCAGGAAAACACACTGCACACAAATTTTCTTTACCATGTTTATATTTGAAAATATAAGTGAAAGACTCAATACCTCAATGAATCCAACCCGTTTAGCACGATGGCGGTTCAACTTAGCCTGACCCTCAAGATACTTGAACCACTCATGATCAGAAAGAGTAACAAATTCTCTTGTCCAAAGATAATACTGTGAAACCTCAAGCACACTGACAAGGACAACATTCTATATCATAAATGGGGTGGGTCAGTTGAGCAATGGTAATGTTTCACTATGTACGCTACCCGCCTACCTTTTGCATTAGACCACCACATAGACCGATTACACTAGCATCACACTCGATCTCCATTTTGTTAGTGAAATCTTGTAAGGCAAGTAAGGGGGGCTTCAGTTAAGGGTTTCCTTAATTGTTATAATGCATGTTATTCGTATTTACCCCACACGAATGGCACATTATTTTTAGTGAGCTCATTGATAGGGGTGAGGTGATGCCACTAAAATCTTTTACTAAACAATGATAAAAGCCAATTAATCCGTGAAAACTACACACTTGACTGACATTAATGGGGTTTTGCGAAGCCTGAATCATGAAAACTTTAGTTTCACCGTCTTCAATGCCATATACAACATATCACAAGAAAACAAGCTTCTTGGTGAAAAAAAATTACATAGAGTTTTTCTTTCGGAAGCACATGGAAAATTTTAGCAGCAACAATGACATGTCCATCTAACATCTTGCTATAGGATAGGATATCATCAAAGTACACAAGAATGAATTTTCCCATCAATTTCCACGAACCATGATTCATTAACCTCTTGAAGGTACTAGGGGCATTTGACAAACCAAATGACATAACTAGCCACTCATGGAAATCAGGTTTTATTTTAAGATGTTTTCTATTTATCACCCAATGCATTAAGATGTTATGGATTTTTGTTTCAAGTAGTTGAGTCAAAAATATATTCGTCCGTAATTCTACGAAATTTCAAATCCATATTTTATCCACATATGCACAGCAAAAACGACAAACCAAATTTTCAATAGTATCGAAGAAAAAGCTCAAATAACATAACACTGGGTATTATTCATACATAGTTGGGTTACCTCTTCTTGAAAAGAATGCATACTTGCATACATTTCTTTGTCCCACCCTGTGTAGATTGAATTTGATTTAAAATTACTTGGGATTACATAACTCATGCTTTGCGAACTCTAGGTGTGCTATGGTGCATTGATCGCATGGTCACCCATATTAGCATTGGTACCTTCCCTCTCACAGTATCACATCTTCTACATCGCAATATTAGGACTCCCAAGTTGCTATTGGATAAGCAGGATTATCATAATCTACCACATCTTTTTTTTTCTCATAAGTCTTCTTCCAGAGACTCACGACCCCTCTTAGATTCAAAAAATATCACTTTCTTCTTTGATTTTCTTGCTTCCAAAGAAGGCTCCAACATCTCAGTATCTCCGCATCAACAACTTTTAGTTTGTTACAGTTTTACATTGACAATGGAACAAACATAGGGTGTGCTTATCTGTAATGTAAACACCAGCATATGGATGTGCATACACATGTATTGTATTGTATTCTATTCGTGACTAGAAAGCAAGTTACTTACATCTGTCCAAGATATACAACAAGTATCCAGCTTGTTGCTTTCTTAGTTACATGCACCATTGTATTTCAGAACAGCAAAAATTAAATACATGCGGGAAGTTGGAAATCTCACAATGTTAAGTCTTATTATGCATATAATTCTTGGGCACATACTTTGTGGAGAAACATCAACCTGCACTTGGTTTACACATAATTTGATCTTCAACTCACCCTTGTACCGGAGACTTAGTCTAATTTGGTTGATATATCTAGTTACGGTCATTGTATTGGACACTTCTAGCGATGCATATCGGTGTCAATCTCCTGATAGTGGTAGTCTGCTGCATTGAGGGAAGGATGCTCATAATGTTAGCTCGTACACGTGTGTACGCTTACATATGCTTAACAATTTCACATGCAAATTAAGACAGGTTAAGAAAATAAAGTTCACCACAGGGTTGACGATTCTGGTTGCTTATCCCAATCTGCATGGCGTGAATCCAGGCGAACTGAATTTTTATCCTTTGGAGCAGTAATGTTGTACTTCGTAAAAGAACTTGTGATTCCCATGTTTACTTCTGCTTTCCTATTTAACTGACAAATG